>CM061750.1:402294393-403494393 GCA_030979885.1 Lolium multiflorum
GCTGCTCCACCTCCGGCAGATATGCCATCTGATGCTCCACCTCCTTGTAATTTGTTGTGAACCCTGTTTGTAATCTGGAGCATCGTATGTGTGTGTGTGATGTTTAAACTGGATCATGTGTTTGTGTGTGTCTGATGCTCAATTTGAGACCATTTGCACCTTTTGATTAAGTAATATGCAGTTTTAAGATCATTTTGTTTCATCTACTATAATGCAAAATATTGTCACTTGTAATCTGCTGTAAATTGGTTGTATTTGCGACAAGGTCATGCCAAATTCTTCCACTTAATTCGGTTTGTAAATCTGGTACAAATAGGCTTGAATTTACTTGGTATATAATGCAACAGTACATGAAGCTCCGTTGCTGTAATTTTTTTGCTGAACCGCTGTGAGAAGAAGGGCTCTCAAAGCTAAGACGAACAGGGGCAGTTTCGTCCGGGAGAAAATACATTGACAGTTTTTCTACCAAAAACGAGGCCAAATGACTATAATGGCATTTTTCAACGTATAGATGAATTGGAGTGGCATATTTCGAAGTTTGAGAATTGTAGTGGCATTTTTCGAATAGGCATGAATTGGAGTGACATATATCTAATTAACCCTTTATTATATCCTATAATCCACACTTGTTGTTACATAATGAGTCCACTTTTGTCTTTCAAGTGCATCATCTCTCGAGTTGGGAACGCAGTATCATGGTCTAAAATAGTTCCTGGTCCTACATCTGTTTTAACCAGTTTGGATTATAAACACAGGCTGAAAAGCACTCTTGAGTTAATCTAGACTGCCCTAAATATTTGATGGCAATAATTCATGTAACAACAACATTAATTTTCGTTCATCTAATGGCTCAAACAGTTTCATACCACAGTGAAAAACTTGAGAGGTATGTTACTACATACCTGAGAGAATTTTGGCACCTCCGTAAAGGAAAATAGATGGTGCCGACCAAATAGACAGGCCTAGCCCAATAGACTGTCCAGCCCCATGATGCCGACCGCAGCCGCAGCGGGTGGGGAAGAGCTCGCCCGCCCCGTCGCCGCGGTCTCTCCATTCCCCAACTCCTCGGCCGCCCTCCTCCGCCTCTCCTCCTCGGCTGCCTTCCTCACCACCGCCGCGGAAGAGCTCGCCCTCCCCGCCCCTATCCCCGAATCCACCTCTGCGCCGCGGCCGGCGTCGTAGTCGTCCTCGCCATGGACGAAGCCGACTGCTGCTGTTTGCTCAAGGCCTGCTCAGCTACCAACGTTAAGAAACTCTTTCTGGTTTCGTCTGCAGTCTCTTTTTACTTTAACCCGCATTAGCCTGTAAGATAAAATCAAAGATGAGAGCTGTTGGTCAGATAAAGAGTTCTGCAGGGAAAATGATGTCAGTAATCAGTGAATCTGGTCAATACATAGTTGCATACACCATGTTTTCAAATATATGACGGAAAAAATAAACAGTAACATCTTGAGCTTTACTGAATTGTTAGGGATAACTGCTGAAACAGAGGACTAACATATGCTTGTTTGTGTTGGACAGAACTGGTATTCTCTCGCCAAGACCGAAGCTGAAGAAATATCACTGGAATAAGGAGAGAAGAAGGGGTTGCACGTCGCCACATTCTGTCCCGGTCTGGTCTTCGGCCCTCTGTTGCAACATGTGGCCGTCAATACCAGCAGCAAGGTCCTCCTCTACATCATAAGAGGTTTCACTCTTCTGTCCTGAATGTATGTTGTTTGAAACATCATTTACTTCTTTTTTATCATTTATCAGCAGGGTATACAATCATTTTGGACATTGCGCATTACATTTAGTTCTACTGAAGCAAAAAAAAAAAAAAAACTGGTGTTTCCCTTAGCCTGTTGCGTGCTTTTGTGACTTGTAACCTATAGCTGCCCACCAAACTTCAGAAAATAATTTGGTTTACTGCAATTTTATTTGTTTGAATGAATGCAGGCAGACCTGACACGTTGAACAACAACTTCTGGCCCATAGTTGATGTTCGTGAAGTCGCAGACGCATCATTCCTTATATACAACAAAGCAGGGCCATCCGAGAGATACATATGCTGCCCAAATGGACTTAAAATATTTGCTGCGAACCTTGAAGGGCATGTACCCTAACTACAGTTATGCAGACAAGTAAGTGCCATCGTATCCGCGCAAGGTCATACTGTGTACACTGCTACCAAACCCATTTTAATGGTGCTCCGCTTCGCTCTCTATGGTCATCTTAGGTTTGATCCTCCACTAAGCATTTCTTTAATTAGGGTTGTGAATTCTCAATGCAAGTACAATTGCCCGATATTGTGAAATGTAGATCTGCAGAATGCATAACTTTATTTGATGTTATTGAATTTCTCAACATGGAAGTTGTCTCCTTTTTGTCTTAAAGATTCTTTAAGGGGCTGTAGTTCGATGAAAGAATTACAATAGTTTGATTGTAACAGAACTTCTCTTGAACTACTTTGCTTGAATGTCTTGCAATGTAGACTATGAGGACAAAAGATTCTTGATACTGTATCTTATACACACAAGTCTAGGCTCTTAAAATGATTTCTAGCTTTCCACATGTTTCTTAACTTCCTAGTTTTTCGATTTGTCACCGCCACATCATATAGGGCTGTCTTATGCATATATGATGTTTGTCTTTTGAGATCATTCTCAGATTGTTAGCAAGTATAATTTTTTCCAACAAAAGTATCATCTCAATGTTCCTCGTGAATCATACTTTTCATGACTTTGCAATTTCCCTAAGAATTATTTACTATTTTTTCTAATTCTCTATGAGATACAGATATTTCTTACAAAAAATTAATAACTTTAAACTTCCCTCGGTTACTGTGTCATTTTTCTATCTACTTTAACATTGCCACTATGTACCAACGCAGAAACCAGCTATATGTATTTTTCCTATAGGTTCTATCTGTTGGGTTACTTGATAATTTGAGATAAAGGATGAGATAGGATTAAGCAGCAAGTATGGTCTGCATTTGTGGGTGTGTTTGTGTGACTGTATGTGCAGGGCTTGATGGCTTGTGGTCTTGATCAGTTCTACTGCATCTAGTGTAATATATCAAGTCAAACTCCAGTCCTAAAAATTGAAGCACCTACTGCAATATATTCGCCTAAGTGTAAGATTGATCCAAGCTTGTCTATTTTATATGGGGCTTGGTAGGAGTTGGATATATTTTTTAGAACTATAAACATTTGCTGGGTTAATGTGCAAGCTAGGGTGATTCAAACTCTGTTGGCATTTTTTTCGTTTGCTAGCATGTAGTGTAGACTTTGTTTGTGCCACTTTCATATTTTCATTTCTCTTAGGCCTGGAGGTTGAATGCAGGGAATACTACGCATGAGTACAATCTCATTCTACATGTGAAGGAGGTCATCGACCGCGGCCCTTTGATGATGGATGGCACTGATTTCTACCCTGACGATGACGAAGACCTGAGCCGCAAGCATAAGTTTAAGACCTGGCGTGGCAAGATCGACGGCACAGGTCCTGGTCTTTATGGCGAGGCATGATCGAAATTTGCTTCCTTCTCTCTGGTGTATACTTCAGTTTATAATGTTTCGGACTAGCTGTTTATTATCAAGTTTGGTACTACCAGTGTTTACTTCAGTTTGTCATTCTGTTTGATTGAGAAATCTAACAACTAAGTTAGTTATCTTGTTTGATTCAGAATACTCTTTATCCTACTTTTGAAATAGTTCAATTGTCATTCGTATTGATTGAGAAATTTGGCAGTTAAGTTAGTTATCTTGTTTGATTCAGAATACTATTTATCCTACTTTTGAAATAGTTCAATTGCACACTGAAATTCGCCATCGACATATTGCTGTTGAACAGCATTATATGCCTCTTGATGTTTTCGCTGGAATGGCACATGACAGTCCTTTTTTTACACACTTGATCTTCGCTCTGCCCAATTACTGTGAGTGCAAAACACAAGCTCCCAGCCGGTCAGAAAAGTCGTAACATAACAAATAGCTATGTACATATCGGACACAAATAGCTATGTACATACCAGGCACAACAAGTGAATAACTTACAGCAGCTCTTCTGCACCAGAGGCATGGTCTGTTTTTTATTGGCCGGCAGCAGTGCATCATCTAGATTTAGTCAAATGGGTTTTCTGGATCTGTTTGCTGTATCACCATACAAAAAATCGCAGTAACTGGTGTCTTAGGAAATCGATGATCGACATAAACTGCAATATTCGAGTACAAAGCTCCCAAGGGCCTTCCGCCAAAATGACAGCACATCCAGTTCAAATACAAGATCTGTGCTGACTGAGAATCCACAACAAATAGGAGAGGACCTGCCACCAGAGGCGCGGTGATTTTGCACATAGACATGAACGGCGGAACTTGCATGTTACCACTTGACCTATTGGAAGCTCTTTCTTGCCTTCACCCTTCCAGGCTTCTTCCTTTCAACCACTCGCGAATCTCTGATTAAATATCCAGCTGTTTGGAGCAACAATGACGAAATCAGTAACTTTTAGAATGGATAGAAAATCTGTACCGTGTAAAGTACAACGTTTAATGAAAAGGTGCAAGGAGTTGAATTGTTAAACATAAATACTTCAAAGATTACAAACATACTTCACGTTCTAGGATCCTAAGAAACAATATAGGGAAATATATGAACCCCATGATTAAGCTTTCAGCTTCTACATAAATAATTGAAAAGAAATAAAACTTCTCAGTCTGTAAGCATACAATGACCGTAAGACACAATTTTTGAATTGTTGAATGCCCCGCATTCACGGCATATAACTGTGTCATGTGCATGCAGTTTGAACTTGGCAGATTTCACAATGCTTGACCAAAATAGTTGTACCAGCATTGTACGTACAAATAGGAATAGAAAAATTGTGAAACATTTTTTTGAATGCATCTGAAATGGAATTCTTAAGAAAATTGGGAAATAATGATGTTGTATAATTGAGGATTTCAACGCTGCAAACTGAACATCAGAATAGAAAATACTTATCCATTAGTCTGTTGCCACGGGTTATGCAAATCTCAAAAAAGCACCTTAGTTTGGACCGATTCTAACTGAATGAACATCAGACTACTGGCAGAGATAGAGTATCAGTGTATCACACCATGTTGCATCCCGTTTGGGGTTCAGATTCTATATTTGCTACATACTAATTCGTGTGTTTATTTTACAGAAAACTAATCAACTACTATTTGTAAATTCTGTTTAGGTGACAATGGTTCAAGATAAAACCATAAACTTATTCCGCAGAAGAAAAAGAAATGCTACATCAGCTCAAGTTCCTGAACCTGAACCATATGAATTTGCGTTGGTTGAAACTGAGTTGCATTACAAGACCTGGTGGCGACGTGATTTACGATCATGCTTCGGGACGTACCTGGCGGCGTCTCTCGAAGTTGGGACGGCGTAGACCTGGTGGCGGTGTCGACCTGGTGGCGGTGTATCTCGCCGGCGATGCAGAACCAGCCCAATCTGCTGGCGGCAACGGTCGCCCGCGATGCAGAAAAGGGCGGAGCTGATGTCGGTGTCGCTCGTCGACGATGCAGGATCAGGCCGATCCGGCGGCAGCGGCCGCCCTCGACGCGGGTCTCGATGTGGCGGCGGCGTTTCTGATCGATGTGCCTTCGAGCTGTCACTTATCCAACTATTGGGCCGTGCAAATACAGCTATTTTTAGTTTTTTTGCATTATCAAGGTTTTGCTGGGCTGCCGGGCCTAATTTAGAACGGTTAATCCTGACAATTGCTTAAAGGAAACTGCTGGGCGTCCCCGGGGATCTGATTTTCCAGCCCCCGGGTGCCAGCCGTTGGATCAACTGCCCTGAGCCGTACGATCTTTCGGATGGTAGATATGGTCCCGCTTTTGCTGCCGGGCAGCAAAAACTGCGAATTGCAGCAAAACAACTAAATCAGCTCCGCCGTCGCCAACCTCTCCTCTCGTCTGCCAACCTCTCCGGCACTGGCGACGGCCGCGCGGCAACCGCCGGTGACAAGCCCTGCAGCAACATCCGCCGCGTAATCCATGGCGCATCTGCTCCGATCCGTGCTGTACCCTCCTCCAGGCCATAAGAACCACCTAGTCCCACCACCAATTGTTGCTTCAAGCTCTGGATCTAATCAGGGTCCTCGCCGGCGAGCTGCGGCAGATACGGCGAACGCCAGCGCAGGAGAGCCGTTGCAGCAACCCATCCATGGAAGATTGTAGCACCCTACCTTTTAATAAGGGCAAGATACCTGTGTATAGTGCTATTCCCGGGATCACTGATAGCACACACATTTCGAATGTAATAACCATAGCAATAGTATCAAATTTATTACAACGTAGATCCACAGGAGGTAAAATAAAGTCTTACAAATTGCATAGTCAAATTGACTAGCTCAAATATAAAAGTTCAAAGCAAACACAGCGGAAATAAATTTCAATGAGCCTCCATCATCTCCATGCGCCACAGGCAGACATGTTGGAATGTAGACTCGAGATCCTACTAGTACTCGTCTTCCGAAGAACCTGCACGTTTGAATATGCAGCCCCACGAATGGAGGCAGTACAATGATGTACTGGCAAATGACACTTATATGGTGGCAGTTTTGGGCATGACTATCTACATGATATTTGGCAAGTGGAGTTTAGGCAAAATTTGCATAAAGCCAATTTTATCCTACATTTTATTTAAAACAAAACATTTTATAAAACTTTGAATGACATTATAAAATCACACCATGGTTAAATCCTCCATGGGTTTTGGAATAATCACATGGTTACATCTCCCATGAGTTTTTCAAGGTTGATCAAATTTTAAATACATTCAGAAAAAGGTGATGAGATTCCTCCGTACATTCCCTGCCTAGATGCTCAAATTGTCCATAACCGGGGACACGGCTAAGATCTTAGGCTTAACTCTCGAGAGGTTGTGCACTTTCACCTTACGACCCACCCTTCCCAAGAGAAGAAATGAGACAAGATCTTTCAGAAGAAGGTTTCAACCATACTGGCTAGACCCGTTCCCTTGGCCGTCGCCTCCACCCGCTGTCTAGCCGACAAGTTGGACCTCACAACTTACTTAATCCCGGCAGAGCCCATAATACCATAAGGCTGCACTGTAAGCTATCTAAAACATGGACGACATACTAATCTCTTTAATCTTGAGTGGCCATCCACAAGTGAAACCCACAGGCTTAAAACCATTACAGATAATAAATCCCCGCACGATCCCCTGGTGAAAACCAGAGGTGCAGTCCAGGGCAACCACTATTCAACTGCGCACTCTCAGGCACCCACCCGTCCATTGGTCCATCCCCATGGATCGGAGCCCTGAGCAGCCGTCCACCACTCAAACAATCCACCCAGGTGATTCATTAAGGTTGTTAATTTTAATTCTCAATACTCACAATCCGAAACAATCAAAAACAGCAGTGGCATTTTGTTATTGCTAGGCATACTAAGAATACTAGCAATGGTTCGAGGGTGGCTACACACTACTAGGATTGATAAGCATAGCATAACTTTTATAAACAAAATCCTACCATGCATACTAATTTGAAAATCACTAATGCATAATAAAATAGGTAGGAATTGAGTGTCACTTGCCTTGATCAATGCAACCCGCACAATCACAGCAATCACAAGCACCACCTTGATCTCCTCCACAATCTAATCAAACAAGCACAACAAAAATAAACAAACATTCAATATGACAATCATAGACATGTATGCATGCATGCTATGCAACAACTTAATTTCACAAGAGAGGTAGTGTGTAAGTGTTGCATTATGTGTTCTCTGATATGTGCATTGTTAATAAAGTATTCTGGACATTTAATTGGATTTAGAAAAACCATTAATCGAGTCTCTATTTAACATGTACAACCTTCTAAATTAGCTCCAGCAAGCATTATGTGTTGTAAAAATATGAATTTGACCTCCCTGGATAGGCTACAGTAATACAAAGCCAAAGCAATTGGAATTACTCGAAAATCATTTATAGAATTTGAATTATGATTGAATTACTGATTTGAATAGATTTTATTAAAGCAAGTTTGTGCACGTATCAAAGTTGTACAACTCCTATACCAAGTTGAAGTACATGTTCTGAGGATTCCAGAAAGTACAAAAACATAAAATGTGGGCCGGTAGATTATTTTATACAATTTTTATAGTGCACAAAGGTCAAATTCCATATCTGAAATTTAATACGAAATCTATCACAGTACCTATACTATATTATTGCACAATGGTGTTCTACAGATCGTAAGCTTTCCGAAACTATAAAATTTGTAAAATTTGGCCCAGTGGTTGATTTTATATTGAATTTACAAGGTGTGCAACAAATCTAGCATTTAAATTCAAATTTAAACTCTGTTTGGCTGGGCGCTGACTGGGCGCGCTGACCGTGCAGGCCACGTGGCGCGTTGTGATTGGGTGGTACCGGTTCGGGTTAGTGGATCTATCTCACGCGTCCGATCTAGATCCTACGGTCCATCTAAAACAAAAGAAAAAGAAAGGGGATGAGAGGAGAGGAGCTCACTGCGGGGCGGCGGCGCTCGGGAGGCGGCGGTGGTCAGCGTTGCGGGCGTCTCCCGCGGCTTGGAAGGGGCGGACGAGGTGCGTCCATCCGCGGCGAGGCGAATGGCGGCGGCTGCGCAGCCTCTCGCGGCCACGGGAGGCCGGGGTGGGTGGCTGTAGGCGGCGACGCTACGGGCTACTCCGGCGAGCAATTGCCGCGGATTGGCGGCGCTATTGGGGTGGCGGCTTGGGGGGAAAAGGACGCGGGGGAGGGCCTGGGTATTTATAGGCGGGGCACGGACGCCGAGGGGCGCGGACGGCGGAGATCGCTCCGTGCCCGTCTAGGGTTGGGCAACGGTGGAGGCAGAGTCCTGCCCGGACACGAGGTTGAAGAAGGCGCGACGGGCGGGCCCCGGCGGGCGGGCCCCATCTGACAGCGAGAGAAATGTAAAAAAACAAGAACGGGAGAGGCGGTTCGGGCGCGGGCCATTTCTCCCGCCGAAGCGGGCCGGTGCGGCGGGCTGGCCCAATTCGGTCAGTCCGATCCGTCCTCCTCTTTTTTTTTGTTCTTTTCTTTTTCATTTTCTTTTTACTGTTTTCCTCATAACTTTTGAATCCTAATTCCAAAATGACTCAAACCAGTTTCTAAAATTTTGAAAAAAATTCAGGGCTTTGACTTAGACAAAATAGTACATGATTTTTGCCAAAATGGCATGGTAGGAAAATTAAGAGTTTTGTACTAGGATTTTAAAGCTACAGTTGTTTCATATTGTGCTTATTATTTTATGTGAACAAACAAATGCATAAATGACATGACTGAGTATCTGATCTAGGCTAACCCCCTTAAGATGTTTAGCCTAATATCACCAATATGCAATTGGGATGTGAATCGAACCATTGATATGAATGAATGCGATGCGCCACTATCAATTAAAACTAATGTTGTAACGAGTTGAGTGGAAACATACCCATCACAGCCGTCAGGTTCATTCATCACTTCCTCCACATACAGGTGGTTCACATGTCCCTTCTGGAATGGATTAGGTTTGGTGGCATCAACAGGCTTATTCTCCGGACAGTCATTGGCAAAGTGTCCGGTCTTCTTACACTTGAAGCAGGTGATATGGGACAAGTCCCTTGAATTGTGGCGGTGCTGGCCATTATTTCCATTGTGGTGTTCGTTACCCCCATTGTGACGGCCATTGTTTCCATTGTGATTACCATTGGAATGGTCTCCCTTGAATCCTTCATTGTGCCTATGACCATTGTAGTTGTTGCCATTCCCTTTACTGAAATGACCATTATGCTTGTGTGAGTTGTGACTCCCACTTCCTTCAGAAGAATGGTGCTTCTTGTGAAATGGCTCGGTGTGGTTCTTGCTATTGCTAAACTTCCTCTTGCGGTTCTCTTCCTTCTTGATATTATTGTCCAGGGTGATGGCTTGATCAAGTAGGGACTGGTAACTGGGTGCGTAAGCTACAGTCAATGGAATCTTCAGTTCACCCTTAAGTCCATTGAGGAACTTCTCCTTCCTCTTAACATCAGTGTCAATGTCTTCTGGGGCATACCTCGCCAAAGCACAGAAGTCATCCATGTATTCCTTCAGAGTCCTTCCACCCTGTCTCAGACTACGGAATTCATCTCTCTTGAGATTCATAATGCCCGAGGAGATGTGGGCAGTACGAAATCCCTCCTTGAATGTTTCCCAGTCTAAGTCATCTATAGGATGGGTAAGTTGATAAGTCTCCCACCACCTTGCAGCAGGTCCTTCCAACAGATGAGCGGTGAACCTAATCTTCTCAGCCTCTGTGCACTCACAGGTGACCAGGTCCTTGCTGACAGAACGAAGCCAATCATCTGCTACTATGGGCTCCGTGGCACTTGAGAATTTTGCTGGCTTGAGCCTCAAGAATCTGGCGAGTCTGTCCACTGGGGGTGGGGGTGGTGGTGGAGGTGGCAGCGGTGGTGGAGGTGGTGGATTGTTGTTGTTGTTCTGGGTGGTTTGGATGAACTGGGTCATCATCTGCATGAGTTGTGCCTGAGCTGTCATCATCTGATTCAGTGCGTCCTGAGTTGGGTCACGTCTTGGCGGCATCTGTTATAGTCTTAGCATAGATAAGAACAAGATAGATAGATCTAGGAAGTAAAGTTTCCTACCCATGCACAAACAAGGCACACAACCAAACAAAAACACTGAAAACTAGAAATTCAAACTTTACTTAAACTTATCGAGTTTCGAAAATACGACTAAGATATACGGTACTGCCTTACATCAAATAGTAGGACAATACATAAGAGCGTAATGAAAATTCTAAAAATCTAAAGGGGTCTTCTAACGCCTCTTGACTGCTCCATAGCAAGATAGTGGGCTTCCTTCCTCGCTTGCTTTCCTCTTCAAGTCGTTCTCCTCAACAGTCGGCGCCTCCTGAGTAGCTGGATGAGGTGGCGATGGTGGTATCTGTTTGACTAGATGCGCGCACTGCGCCTGTAGTGCCAAGATTATCGCCTGCTGTTTGAAGGTCTCATCCTGTAGCTTTTCATTGTCCGTCTTGAGTTGAACAACCTCAGCATCTAGTTCATCCCTCTGTTCCTTCAGCTCATAATACTTCAGATTGTTCTCCTGGAGGATTTGCTTGGTCATGTCACAGTCGTTCATCTCAATACGCAGGTGATGCTCCATCTTCTGGGCGTACCTCTCCATGTCCTCGAACTGGATTGCCGTCCATGTCATGCCTTCACGATTTCCCTTAGTCCTGAAGCAAAATCCCGCGGAGCTGCGACGTCCGAAGTACTGGATGTCCGAATCCTCATCGATGTCGTTCTTGTACCTGTAGACGATGCGCGCTAATGCCTCCTGCATTGCCATCACTACTCCATCTTCCCAGTCTGGATACGTCTTCAGGTAGACCACGGTGTCGGTAACTGGCTGAACAAGACGTCCCTCAATGGTGGTCTCGATCTCCCAGCGTTCCACGACGTGTACATCAGATATCACGGCTCTCCCGCGGAACATGGGTGCGCGTATACTCAGAGACCTGCACACCCGGGACAGCGTGTCGCTGAAAGGGGTGTCGTCCTCGGGGTAAGGGACCCAGAGCTTGGTGAAGGTGCCCATCTATATTTCGAAAAGTGAGGCAAGGTTAGAATAGAATCAAATGAATAGATAAGTGAAGAATTAAGATTTTTATAATTATAATTTAAACAAGTTTTATCCTATGGTTTTCCAAATCCTAGGGTCTCGATCCTACAGGCAACACTATGCTCTGATACCATTATGTAGCACCCTACCTTTTAATAAAGGCAAGATACCTGTGTATAGTGCTATTCCCGGGATCACTGATAGCACACACATTTCGAATGTAATAACCATAGCAATAGTATCAAATTTATTACAACGTAGATCCACAGGAGGTAAAATAAAGTCTTACAAATTGCATAGTCAAATTGACTAGCTCAAATATAAAAGTTCAAAGCAAACACAGCGGAAATAAACTTCAATGAGCCTCCATCATCTCCATGCGCCACATGCAGACATGTTGGAATGTAGACTCGAGATCCTACTAGTACTCGTCTTCCGAAGAACCTACACGTTTGAATATGCAGCCCCACGAATGGAGGTCAGTACAATGATGTACTGGCAAATGACACTTATATGGTGGCAGTTTTGGGCATGACTATCTACATGATATTTGGCAAGTGGAGTTTAGGCAAATTTGCATAAAGCCAATTGTATCCTACATTTTATTTAAAACAAAACATTTTATAAAACTTTGAATGACATTATAAAATCACACCATGGTTAAATCCTCCATGGGTTTTGGAATAATCACATGGTTACATCTCCCATGAGTTTTTCAAGGTTGATCAAATTTTAAATACATTCAGAAAAAGGTGATGAGATTCCTCCGTACATTCCCTGCCTAGATGCTCAAATTGTCCATAACCGGGGACACGGCTAAGATCTTAGGTTTAACTCTCGAGAGGTTGTGCACTTTCACCTTACGACCCACCCTTCCCAAGAGAAGAAATGAGACAAGATCTTTCAGAAGAAGGTTTCAACCATACTGGCTAGACCCGTTCCCTTGGCCGTCGCCTCCACCCACTGTCTAGCCGACAAGTTGGACCTCACAACTTACTTAATCCCGGCAGAGCCCATAATACCATAAGGCTGCACTGTAAGCTATCTAAAACATGGACGACATACTAATCTCTTTAATCTTGAGTGGCCATCCACAAGTGAAACCCACAGGCTTAAAACCATTACAGATAATAAACCCCCGCACGATCCCCTGGTGAAAACCAGAGGTGCAGTCCAGGGCAACCACTATTCAACTGCGCACTCTCAGGCACCCACCCGTCCACTGGTCCATCCCCAGGGATCGGAGCCCTGAGCAGCCGCCCACCACTCAAACAATCCACCCAGGTGATTCATTAAGGTTGTTAATTTTAATTCTCAATACTCACAATCCGAAACAATCAAAAACAGCAGTGGCATTTTGTTATTGCTAGGCATACTAAGAATACTAGCAATGGTTCAAGGTGGCTACACACTACTAGGATTGATAAGCATAGCATAACTTTTATAAACAAAATCCTACCATGCATACTAATTTGAAAATCACTAATGCATAATAAAATAGGTAGGAATTGAGTGTCACTTGCCTTGATCAAAGCAACCCGCACAATCACAACAATCACAAGCACCACCTTGATCTCCTCCACAATCTAATCAAACAAGCACAACAAAAATAAACAAACATTCGATATGACAATCATAGACATGTATGCATGCATGCTATGCAACAACTTAATTTCACAAGAGAGGTAGTGTGTAAGTGTTGCATTATGTGTTCTCTGATATGTGCATTGTTAATAAAGTATTCTGGACATTTAATTGGATTTAGAAAAACCATTAATCGAGTCTCTATTTAACATGTACAACCTTCTAAATTAGCTCCAGCAAGCATTATGTGTTGTAAAAATATGAATTTGACCTCCCTGGATAGGCTACAGTAATACAAAGGCACAGCAATTGGAATTACTCGAAAATCATTTATAGAATTTGAATTATGATTGAATTACTGATTTGAATAGATTTTATTAAAGCAAGTTTGTGCACATATCAAAGTTGTACAACTCCTATACCAAGTTGAAGTACATGTTCTGAGGATTCCAGAAAGTACAAAAACATAAAATGTGGGCCGGTAGATTATTTTATACAATTTTTATAGTGCACAAAGGTCAAATTCCCTATCTGAACTTTAATACGAAATCAATCACAGTACCTATGCTATATTATTGCACAATGGTGTTCTACAGATCGTAAGCTTTCCGAAACTATAAAATTTGTAAAATTTGGCCCAGTGGTTGATTTTATATTGAATTTACAAGTTGGCAGCAAATCTAGCATTTAAATTCAAATTTAAACTCTGTTTGGCTGGGCGCTGACTGGGCGCGCTGACCGTGCAGGCCACGTGGCGCGTTGTGATTGGGTGGTACCTGTTCGGGTTAGTGGATCTATCTCACGCGTCCGATCTAGATCCTACGGTCCATCTAAAACAAAAGAAAAAGAAAGGGGATGAGAGGAGAGGAGCTCACTGCGGGGCGGCGGCGCTCGGGAGGGGCGGTGGTCGGCGTTCCGGGCGTCTCCCGCGGCGTGGAGGGGCGGACGAGGTGCGCCCGTCCGCGGCGAAGCGCCGGCGGCGGCGGCGCCCCTCTGGGCGCCACGGGAGGCCGGGGGCGGCGGCTGAAGGCGGCGGCGCTAGGCGCTACTCCGGCGAGCAATTATGGGAGCGCGGCGGCCTGGCTGGCGGGCGCTTGGGGGAAAAGGACGGGGAGGGCGCGGGTGTCGGGGCACGGACGCCGGGGGCGCGGACGGCGGAGATCGCCCGGCCCGACTCGCCCTGGCGGCGAGGTCCTGCCGCGCGACAGCCTGCTCGACCGCGCCCCAGCTCGCTCGCCAGACCCGGAGAAGTACATGAAAGGGGAGAGGCGGTTCGGGCGCGGGCCGTTTCTCCCGCCGAAGTGGGCCGACGCGGTCGGGCTGGCCCAATTCGGTCAGTCCGATCCGTCCTCCTTTTTTTTGTTCTTTTCTTTTTCATTTTCTTTTTACTGTTTTCCTCATAACTTTTGAATCCTAATTCCAAAATGACTCAAACCAGTTTCTAATTTTTTTTAAAATTCAGGGCTTTGACTTAGACAAAATAGTACATGATTTTTGCCAAAATGGCATGGTAGGAAAATTAAGAGTTTTGCACTAGGATTTTAAAGCTACAGTTGTTTCATATTGTGCTTATTATTTTATGTGAACAAACAAATGCATAAATGACATGAATGCATGCAAGTTTTTAATTTTGAAAAACCTGGGATGTTACAAAGATTCAACAACCCTCCGGTGTTTTTCAACCACAACCCCGAAGATGACCAACCAGCTGCATCGGTGAGTTCTTCTCTCTGAATCTCCACGAGTTCTGCTGCTGCAGTTCGCTTCTATGCTGCAAAAAACTTGTAGACTTAGTTACCCTGTAGTCAGGTGATGAAAATTGCTATGCTACAAACATAGTGCTGCACATATTCTTCATCATATATAGTTGATCATGTATGCTTCTCAAAAAAAAGTTCAACAGTCAAAAAAAGTGCTGCAGAGGTAGTGTGGATTTTGGACTGCATATTGCTACAAAAAAAGTTGCTTCTAGATAGAAGACTATAACAGCAATTCATGTTATGTGACATGGAGATATGCCCGAGGCAATAATAAAGTGGTTATTATATATCTTTGTGTTTATGATGAATGTTTATATACCATGCTATAATTTTATTAACAGAAACATTGATACATGTGTGTTATGTAAACAACAAGGAGTCCCTAGTAAGCCTCTTGTATAACTAGCTTGTTGATTAATAGATGATCATAGTTTCATGATCATGAACATTGGATGTTATTAATAACAAGATTATGTCATTATGTGAATGATGTAATGGACACACCCAATTAAGCGTAGCATAAGATCATGTCATTAAGTTTATTTGCTATAAGCTTTCGATACATAGTTACCTAGTCCTTTCGACCATGAGATCATATAAATCACTTATGCCGGAAGGGTACTGATTACATCAAATGCCACTGCGTAAATGGGTGGTTATAAAGGTGGGATTAGGTATTCGGAAAGTATGACTTGAGGCATATGGATCAACGGTGGGATTTGTCCATCCGATGGCGGATGAATATACTCTCTGGGCCCTCTCGGTGGGATGTCGTCTAAATTAGCTTGCAAGCATATGAATGGTTCATAAGAGACCACATACCACGGTACGAGTAAAGAGTACTTGTCGGAGACGAGGTTGAACGAAGGTATAGAGATACCGATGATCAAACCTCGGACAAGTAAAATATCGTGTGACAAAGGGAATCGGTATCGTATGTAAATGGTTCATTCAATCACTAAGTCATCGTTGAATATGTGGGAGCCATTATGGATCTCCAGATCCCGCTATTGGTTATTGGTCGGATAGAAGTCTCAACCATGTCTGCATAGTTCGTGAACCGTAGGGTGACACACTTAAGGTTGATGTCGTTTAGTAGATATGGAATATGGAATGGAGTTCAAAGTTTTTTGGAGTCTCGGATGGGATCCAGGACATCACGAGGAGTTCCGAATGGTCCGAGAATAAGATTCATATATAGGAAGTCATTTTATAAGTTTGAAAATGATCCGGTGCATTTATGGAAGGTTCTAGAAGGTTCTAGAAAATCCAGAAGAAATCACTATGGAAGGCGGAGTCCCGAGGGACTCCACTAGCATATTGCCAACCCTAAGGGGAGGAGTCCAGGTGGACTCCACCTAAGGTGGCGGCCACCCCCTCAAGGAAGGTGGGAGTCCACCTTGAGTAGGACTCCTTCTTAGTAGTTTCTCACCTATGGCAAGTTTTGGTGTTGGGGTCTTATTCGAAGACTTGGACTACAACTCTTGGGGGCTTCCACCTATATAGGGAGCAAGGGGAGGGGGCAGCCACAAAGCCTCTTTGGCCGCAGCCCCAAGTGGCGGCGCCCCAAACCTGCCTCTCCCCAAACCCTAGCGCCCCTCCTCCACATACTACTCCCGCAACGCATAGGCGAAGTCCTGCCAGAGTTCTCCATCACCACCGTCACCACGCCGTCGTGCTGCCGGGATTCCGAGGAGGATCTACTACTTCCGCTGCCCGCTGGAACGGGGTGGAGGACGTCGTCTTCATCAACACCGAACGTGTGGCCGAGTGAAGGTCTTTGCCCGATTAATGACACCGTCAAGATCTTCTACGCGCTTTTGCAAGCGCAAGTGACGACTACATCCACCCGAGATCTAATCTCGTTAAGCTTTGCGATCTTCGAGGGTTAGTCTCTTCATCTCCTCGTTGCTACCATCTACTAGATTAGATCTTGGCTTGTATTTTCATTCTTGCGGTATGATTTTTTGTTTTCTATTTAGAATCCCATCAGTGGTATCGAGCAGTGTCTATGCATAGATTGGTTGCACGAGTAGAACACAATTGTTTTGTGGCGTTGATGCTTTGTTGTCTTTAGTTCGTGTACTTTGCATCTTTGTAGCATAGTGGGATGAAGCGGCTCGGGCTAATTTTACATGACCGCGTTCATGAGATTTGCCCCACGGCTCGACATGCAACTTGTATTGCATAAGTGGCTTTTCGGTGTCTGTCTCTCCCACTATAGTGAAGATCCAATTTACTCTTTCTATTGACAACACTAGTATCACCGTTGTGGTTCATGTTCGTAGGTAGATTGGATCTTACTCGAAAACCCTAAACCACGTAAAATATGCAAACCAAATTAGAACCATCTAACTTGTTTTTGCAGGGGGTGATGTGATATGGCCATAATGTGATGATGAATATGTATGAGATGATCATTATTGTATTGTGGCAACCGGCAGGAGCCTTATGGTTGTCTTTAAATTTCATGTTGAGTAGTATTTCAAAGAAGTTGTAATAGTTGCTACATGGGAGAACAATCATGAAGACGGCGCCATTGACCTTGACGCTACGCCGACGATGATGGAGATCATGCCCGTTGATGATGGAGATCATGTCCGTGCTTTGGAGATGAAGATCAAGGGCGCAAAGACAAAGGGGCCATATCATATCACATATGAATTGCATGTGATGTTAATCCTTTTATGCATCTTATTTTGCTTAGATCGCGACGGTAGCATTATAAGATGATCTCTCACTAAATATCAAGATAATAAAGTGTTCATCCTTAGTAGCACCGTTGCTAAGACTTGTCGTTTCAAAGCATCACGTGATGATCGGGTGTGATAGATTCTACATGTGCATACAATGGGTGCAAGCCAGATTTGCACGCGCGGATACTAAGGTTGCCTTGACGAGCCTAGCATGTACAGACATGGTCTCGGAACACGGGATACCGAAAGGTAGAGCATGAGTCATATGATTGATATGATGAACACTTTGAGTGTTCGCCATTGAATTACATCTTGTCTCGTGATGATCGGACTTGGTGTGGTGGATTTGGTTCGTGTGATCACTAAGACAATGCGAGGGATATTGTTTTGAGTGGGAGTTCACCTAGTTTTTAATTTTGTTGAATTAAAATTTGAACTCAATTTGTCATAAACTTAGTCTAAACTATTGCAAATATATGTTGTAGATCATGGCGTCCCCATCAATCAATTTTAACCAGTTCCTAGAGAAAGAAAAGCTTAAAAGCAATGGTAGCAACTTCACCGACTGGTTCCGTCATGTGAGGATCTTCCTCAATGGCGGAAATCTGCAATATGTGCTTGATGCACCGCTGGGTTCCCCACCACCCCCTGCAGTATCCGAGGATGAAAAAATGTTTACGAGACTCGGGTGACTCACTACTCTCAAGTTTAGTGTGCCATTCTGTGCAGCCTAGAGGCAGAGCTCCAAAAGTGTTTTGAGCACCACGACCCTTGTGATATGATCAATGAGCTCAAAGTTATCTTTGAAACTCATGCGGCTGTGGAGAGCTATGAGGCCTCGAAACAGTTCTTTGGCTGTATGATGGAAGAGGGCAACTCCGTTAGTGAGCACGTGTTCGCTATGTCCGGACACGCGAAGAAGCTCAGTGACTTGGGGATAATCATCCCTAACCAGATGGGTATTCATCGTGTTCTCCAATCACTGCCACCAAGTTACAAGAACTTCGTGATGAACTACAACATGTAGAACATGAACAAGGAGTTACTGAACTCTTCTCCATGCTAAAATCTGCTGAGATTGAGATAAGAAAGAGCACCAAGTGTTGATGGTCAACAAGACCACCAGTTTCAAGAAGCAAGGCAAACCTAAGAAGGCAACTTCAAGAAGGGTGGCAAGAAAGCTGCCGCGCCTCCTGAGAAGCCTAAGGGTGGCCCTAAACCTGATACTGAGTGCTATTACTTCAATGGGAAGGGGCATTGGAAGCGTAATTGCCCCAAGTACTTGGCTGATCTGAAGAGCGGCCTTGTCAAGAAGAAGAAAGGTATATTTGAAGTACATGTTATAGATGTCTATCTTACTGGTTCTCATACTAGTGCCTGGGTATTTGATACTGGTTCGGTTGCTCATATTTGTAACTCGAAACAAGAACTACGGAATAAACGAAACCTAGCGAGGGATGAAGTGACGATGCACGTTGGAAATGGATCCAAGGTCGATGTGATCGGTGTCGGCACGCTGCCTCTACATCTACCTTCGGGATTAGTTTTAAACCTCAATAATTGTTATTTAGTGCCTAGGTTGAGCATGAACATTATATCTGGATCTTGTTTAATGCAAGACGATTATTCATTCAAGTCTGAGAATAATGGTTGTTCTATTTTTATGAATAATATCTTTTATGGTCATGCGCCTGAGACGAATGGTTTATTTCTATTAAGTCTCGATAGTAGTGATACACATGTCCATAACATTGATGCTAAGCGAATTAAATTGAATGATAATTCTACTTATATGTGGCACTGTCGTCTTGGTCATATTGGAGTGAAACGCATGAAGAAACTCCATTCCGATGGACTACTTGAGTCACTTGACTTTGAGTCACTTGATAGATGCGAAGCATGTCTAATGGGAAAATGACTAAGACTCCATTCTCTGGTATTATGGAGCGAGCTACTGACTTATTGGAAATCATACATACCGATGTGTGCGGACCAATGAGTGTAGCCTCGCGCGGTGGTTATCGTTATGTTCTAACCTTCACAGATGATCTGAGTAGATATGGGTATATCTATTTCATGAAACATAAATCCAAAACTTTCCAGAAGTTTAAGGAATTCCAAAGTGAAGTAGAAAATCAACATAACAAGAAGATTAAGTTTCTGTGTTCTGATCGCGGAGGCGAATATCTGAGTTATGAGTTTGGCATGCATTTAAAGAAATGTGGAATACTTTCACAGTTGACACCGCCGGGAACACCACAGCGCAATGGTGTGTCCGAACGTCGTAATCGAACTCTCTTAGATATGGTTCGTTCTATGATGTCTCTTACCGATTTGCCATTATCGTTTTGGGGTTATGCATTAGAGACAGGCTGTATTCACTTTAAATAGGGCACCATCTAAATCCGTTGCAATGACACCGTATGAATTGTGGTTTAATAAGAAACCTAAGTTGTCGTTCCTTAAAGTTTGGGGTTGAAGCCTATGTAAAAAGTTACAACCGGACAAGCTAGAACCCAAAGCGGAGAAATGTGTCTTCATAGGATACCTAAAGAAACTATTGGGTATACTTTCTATCACAGATCCGAAGGCAAAATCTTTGTTGCTAAGAACGGAACCTTTCTTGAGAAAGAGTTTCTCACTAAAGAAGTGACTGGAAGAAAAGTAGAACTCGACGAGGTTACTGAACCTTCTCTTGTTGATCAGAGTAGCACAGTACCGGAAGATGTTCCTGTGCTGCCTGCACCGATAACAGAGGAAGCTAATGATAATGATCATGAAACTTCGAACGAGGTAGCTACTGAACCTCGCAGATCGACAAGGGAGCGTAGCACTCCTGATTGGAATGATCCTTGTCTAAATGTCATGATTGTGGACAACAATGATGAATACCCTGACGTATGAAGAAGATGATGAGCCCAGATTCCAACAAATGGCAAGAAGCCATGAAATCCGAAATGGGATCCATGTATGATAACAAAGTGTGGACTTTGGTAGACTTACCTGATAGCCGCAAGGCTGTCGAGATGTTATCACCAGAATTTGACCAAGTCAGAGGTGGGCCACGATCAAGATGGGCTTAAAGATTATATACGGAAGAAATACGTGGATCGGCCTTATATGCAAAGTTGGGCTAGATTGCCCATATATCTGTAATATAGTAGATCGTATCTTAGATAGAGTTTTACCCGTGCACGGTTAGGTGCACGCCTAAGTTAGAAAGTCCCCTGGACTATAAATATGTATCTAGGGTTTATGGAATAAACAACAACCAACGTTCAACCACAAATCAATCTCGGCGCATTGCCAACTCCTTCGTCTCGAGGGTTTCTACCGGTAAGCATTATGCTGCCTAGATCGCATCTTGCGATCTAGGCACAAAACATGTTGTTCATGCGTTGCTCGTACCGAAGCCTTTTTGATGGCGAGCAACGTAGTTATCATAGATGTGTTAGGGTTAGCATAGTTCTTCGTATAACATGCTATCAGTGGTGCAACCCTTGCATATCTAGCCGCCCTTACACCTATCTTAGGTGTAGGGGCGGCACTGCTTGATCATTATTTAGTAGATCCGATCCGTTACGGTTGCTCCTTGTTTTTCAAGGATTAGTTTAATATCTGCAATAGTTAGGCCTTACAAAGGGTTGGAGGATCAAGCGGCACGTAGGGTGTCGTTTGCTAATCCTAGACAGGATGTTCCGGGATCAACCTCGTGTTGGTTTTTAGGCCTTGTCTAGGGCGACTTACGATCACCGTGCGTG
This sequence comes from Lolium multiflorum, assembly GCA_030979885.1. NCBI lineage: Eukaryota > Viridiplantae > Streptophyta > Magnoliopsida > Poales > Poaceae > Lolium > Lolium multiflorum. The sequence continues at coordinate 402,315,829 of CM061750.1, forward strand.
GCCGAGGCCCAATCGTGAGTAGGATGATCCGATTATGCGGTGAAAACCCTAAATAAATCGTAGATCGTTTTAGCTTTATCTTGATCAAGCAGGACCACCATATATTCGTGCACCTCGTACGAATCATGGGTGGATCGCTCCTTGAGCCGATTCAGATAACTGAGCCGATCGAGGCTCGTATTTAATGTTTGGGATTTCTATTTTCGTGCCCTCGGGTCGTTAGTTGTACTCAGTTTTCCCCAGCCCCTTAGTTTTTCCTCAGTTTTCCCCTCCCTCTAGTTTGAAACCCGCAGAACGAGCTCAGACGGAAGGAATCCGTTTATTTGGACGTTCTGAGCGTGTTGCGCCGCGTCGTCTGTGGGGCCGCGACGTGTGGGGCCGCGTCGCGTGGGGCTGGTAGAAAGGGACCGCGTGGGACAGGACGAGAAGCGTTTGGTTGCACGTGAGCAGGAGCTGGGTTTTGTCTCTCTCGGCCCAAATTGGCATTTTTAAGAGCACCTTTTCCCCTCTCTCTCTCTGTCTTTTTCACCAAATTAGTATCAAATCTAGAGAAGCTTCTATTTCTTTCTTCAATATGGCAGCAAATCTAGTAGCAAATCTCTGGGGTTATTTATGCCTTTTGGCCCTCGTTTTTTGCCCAATATGGCAGCAAATCTAGTACCAAATGTAGAAGCTAGTATATGATAAATTGACAACTGCATAATCAGAAAGCTAAGTATAATACATAGGGAAACTGCATACAGCAGCCAAAAGCAGCCAATAACGTTGTAATATACAAGACGCACGCAATGTATGGACAACAAGAAGATTAGGATGAATGAATTTGTTCTTCATTCCTCCTCATATATTTCGTCGTTGCGCCAGCCGTGCATTACCCCAAGGAAATATTGATTGAACTCCTTCCGTCTGCAGTGTGCGGCCAATACATCCTCCAAACGGTATGGCTTGTGTTCATTTCTCATACCGTAGTTTCCTATTCTATCCACACGTTCTGCCCCACTCCTCCCAGGCCTTTGTATCATGAGAGTACTCTCTGATATAACCCAAATCCGTGTAGTAGATGCAGCCAGGTCGAAGTGTCGGGTACACTCTGGTGTCGACGGAGATACACCGGATATAATTCACGAAGAAGGCATTAATGCCAATGTTACTGACCGGATGGAGAGAGCGGCTCTGAGTGTCCACACGGTACACCAATGGTCTGCCCGCCAAAGCCACCTGACCAACAACACAAGCAGCAGATCACCATCCGACTTCACGAGGTAGAACTTCTGATGTCCAAGTTCTGGAAATGAAATTAGTGTCTCCATCTTGACAGTGCTCGCGCGCTGCTGCAACTGTACATTGGTGCACACTATTCTTCCGTGCTCTAAATTGTCCACAGCTAGTGCATACAGTTCACCATTGAACGGTGTAATGCAACGCAGACAATGGTTCTTCATCGAAAATCTGTTTTCCCAATCTTTATCTATATCCTTAGTTGGAGTGCTCTCATCGACCCAACCAATTTCCGACGGGTAATGTGCGTAACGAAGACCATAGTCGGGGATTTGATCACAGCGACTGATTTCAGGAAAATAGATGGCATCTGCGCCTCAAACATAGTGTATTTCTTTGTGAGTGGGTTCAGAAGCCGTATCTTGTGCGGCGGGTTCTTCTGGGCAAGCACGATGACGCCACGACAAAATCCGACGAAGTAGTATCTGGGCAAGCACGATAACATTCAGCACTAAGATGTTTAAGATTGAAAATAAAGAGGTAGATATGGAGGAAGTTGAACCTTGTATGAACTTCCGATAGATCTATGGTGACGTAGCGTGATGTGCCGAGTTGGAGGAAGGTGAACACAGCGACGTGTGGAAGGGCGTGGTCTAGCATGATCCATTCGTCCAAGTGCACGTCGGGCTCAGGCAAACCTGAGCGCCAATTTCTACAGACTTGCCTCATGGCAGAGTACGTGTCGGCGTACTCCTCGTTCGCCAGCAAGCATTCGCCGATCTGGTGAAGTGGTCCATCAGCCGAGAGAGGCCCAGTTCACGGAGGAGCCGCGCTTGGATGCGCCGCCCTCGGAGGCGCGCGCGCTCGGCGGCGATCTCGGCGGCGACGGGCTCGGCGGCGGCCGGCTCGCGGCGAGGCGGCGGCGGCTCGGCGGCGGCGACGAGCGCGGAGCGACGGGCTCGGAGTTGACGGGCTCGGAGGCGGCGGCCGCCGGCGCATTCTTCTTCTCCATCGCCGGCAGGGTAGCGTGCGTACGGCGGTTGGGGTTTTTCGATTTGGAGAAGTTGATGGGACGTGAGAGGGGTGGTTTCGTGCGTGAGCGAGAATGAGACGACTGTGTGCAGAGGGAGGGAGGGAGGGGCTTACGCGTCCTAAATGCGACCCGCGTCCTACGCGTCCACTATTGCACGTCTGCACCGCGACACGCGTCAACAATGGCACGTCTTCCACTTCGCACCGCAACACGCGTCCTCGAGTCTAACCCTGGAAATTTAGATATACTCAGGTATACCCTCGAGTCATATACTAGCATTTTTGTGTGCTCGGTTTTCTCCTTGAGTGCTAATACTGGCTAGTGCAATATACTCAGTTTTACCCTCAAGTGGCTGGTCAACAGAGAGTCAACAAATGGGATTAACTAGTTAAATGAGTTATTTAATGTGCAAAAAAATCCGAAAAAGAGTGGCACTTACTCATGGAGTCTTACCACAAATTGCCACTTCTCAAATCATAGATAAATCATAGATAAATCAAGTTTCACCACAAATTGCCACTTCTCAAATCACCTAGTAGCTATGAAGGTGCATGGTTTTCCATAATAAGCCCTACCCAAAACAGCTTTCCCCAAAACATACTTTGTCTAAATGAGGCCACAATTCTCACATTGATGTATATTGGTATTGCAAATAGTTTGAGGTAGGCCAAGATGGGTTTCATTGTACAAAACACGCATTTTCCATTTTTTAAATCTCATATTTGAATCCCTTAGTCTGTTTACTACTCACTTGCCCTTGGTTTCTTGATACTACTCAGTTTTGCCTCTCTTCACAAACTCTCACAGACGCCCAACATTGCCTGATTGGTCTAGCCCATGTCACGCGGATCATGCCCGCCGACCGTTGATCGTATGATCTAAGGCAGGATAACCCCTCTCTCTCTCTGGCACCACCCCCTCTCTCTCTCTCTCGTCGGTTAGCTTCCACACTCTATGTATGCGAAAGGGCGGTTACCTAGTACGCTAAAGTTTGGTTTTCTGCATTATTTTTCACGAGCTAAATTATAAACTCTTTTAGGCATTACTTTTCACGCAAAAAATGATAAACCATCACCGATTTGTTGTAGCCATTACTTTTCACGCAAACAATGATACACCATCACCCATTTCTTGTAGCCATGCATTACTTTTCACGCAAAAAATGATAACCATCACCGATTTTGTTGTAGCCATTACTTTTCACGCAAAAAATGATACACCATCACCCATTTCTTGTAGCCATTACTTTCACGCAAAAACGATAAACCATCACCGATTTTGTTGTAGCCATTACTTATCACGCAAAAATATGATACACCATCACCCATTTCTTGGACCCATTACTTATGACGCAAAAAATGATACACCATCACCCATTTCTTGGACCCATTACTTATGACGCAAAAAATGATACACCATCACCCATTTCTTGTACCCATTACTTTTCAAAAAACGATAAACCATCACCGATTTCTTGTAGCCATTACTTTCACGCAAAAAACGATAAACCATCACCGATTTCTTGCCATTACTTTTCTTTTAGACTAGTCATAGTGGAGAGTAACATAGAGTAGTAACATGCACATGTTACTACTCTATGTTACTACCTTCATAGTGGGAAGTAACATATGTGTAGTGTCATGCAAAGCCATATTAATTAGGTTGTAGACTCATCTAATCTTGGAAAATGTGATGTTATGGTAACATAGCTCTATGTTACTACCCAAGTTACTCCCACTATGAGTAGTCTTAGGCATTACTTTTCACCGTAAAATGATAAACTAGTCAACATAGTCCGCATTACTTTTTTTGTTGAGATATATACCCCCACAACGGTCGTCTCCTCCTTAATTAATTTATTGTGTATAAACCCCCACAACGGTCATCTCCTCCTTATTTTATTGTGTAAACCCCTACAACGGTCATCTCTCCCTTATAAACACCCACACGGCCATCCCTTGTGTCAATAGGTTCTGCCTCTCTCTTCTTCGTTCACATACACTTTATCCATTGCCATGGCTTCCACGTCTCGGACGCGGACCGGAAGGGGAAGGGGAAGGGGAAGGGGAAGGGGAAGGGGAAGGGGAAGTGGATCATCATCATTGCCACCACCACCGTCAACACTGCCATTGATCATAGAGGAGTTCTTCATCGTCGTCTATGAAGACCCTTTGGTCAAGAAGGTACGTACGCGTTCCCACATATATGATGCATGTGATTAATTATGGGCATGTTCTAAAAAACCTTTAATTTCAAGGGTTCCCTAATTTCAAACGATCGGCGCTCGATCTCTTTGCAGGAACTCCCAAAAAAATTTGCGGACTATCTTGACGGCAAGGAGCCAGCTAAGGTGTATCTGCGAGCAGCTGACTGCGGTCCTCGTCTCTGGACCGTGGAGGTCCTATTTGACGGACAAGGCCGGATGTACCTCGACAAGGGCTGGGAGAAATTCGCCATCGCGCACGGTGTGGATTTCGGCTGGTTCGTACACTTCAAATATGAAGGCGATGATGTGCTCACAGTGAAGGTGTTTGACGGAACAATGTGCAGGAGGTACTACTACTCAGACGACGAAGATACTGATGATGAAAGCGACGACGACGTGAAGCCATGCATCCATCCCCTTTAGATAATTAAGGGGATCATGACCAAGAATATATATGTAGCTTCATATGCATCGATTTAGAGATCTAGCTATTTTCTATATATTATGCATGTAAAAATAATATCGCATTTCCACTATTATTCGAGCACCACATCCTCGCCGCCACTGCTAGGTCAACGCCGGGATGCACAATGTTTAGCATAAAAGTCACTTTAGATTAAGCTGCGAAAATAGTCACCTGCCATGGGCTGAGGCGGCCCCTACAGAGCGGCTCTATATTATATTCTCTAAATAAAATAGACGACCACAGCGGTCATTGACTGCGGAGGCCCCACAGAGCGGCAATATATAATTTACTATAAATAAATAGACGACCCACTGGTCATTGGCTGCGGCAGCCCCATAGAGCGGCCCCATTTGTCATTGGCAGCACCGCGTATACAATCAGTAAATAAAACGGCCCACGCGTCAGCGGTAGATGGATCCACCCGTCAGCACGAGACGGTCAGCGAGGAACTGACCTCACGGTAACGGTAAGGCCTCTGACCTGACGGCAACCCGCGTCTTCGATGGGTTTCAAACTAGAGGAGGGAAAACTGAGGAAAAACTAACGAGCTGGGGAAAACTGAGTACAACTAACGAAGCGGGGGCACGAAAATAGAAATCCCTTAATGTTTACGTGTGCCATGCGGGAAACTAAGCGAGGCATCTCCATCACCTTCCGAGGGTATAGGTCGGTGGCATGCCCCTGCATCAGCATCGGACGTGTGTACCGGAGGCTTTGCGGGCCGTCGCTCGGGGGACCAGGGCCAGCCGCAGCCCTAAGTTGTTCCCAGCTCTACTGTGTTGCCCGTCGCTGCCCGCCGGTGGGTTTTGACCGCAACACATTCTGGCACGCCCGGTGGGACAAGCTTCGTCATTGTAACACCACAAATTTCAATAAAAAGAAAGTTAGAGAATTCCAGAAAAGCAAAATTTCAAACCAACAAAAAAAAACTTTTCTTTTGCATATAGTACCATGCATAGGACTTGTGCATTTGAGTGATATGCCATGATGATTGCTTTTACTTATATTTGATATGCTCTAAAACCCTAGTGTGATCATATGAAGATCACCAACCAAATAAATCAAAAAGGAAGAAAATCCATAAAATGCAAAACCCTAAAAACCCTCACCTATGCTCTATGGCATTTTTATAAATCTTGACCCTAGACCTATTTGGTCTTCACCATTAGTTGGATAATGTTACTAAACACTTATTACAACTTTTGGAATCAAGGTTGCACAATTCAAATGAATTTCAAACACTTTTCCCACTCACATATGATAATGGCCAAATCTGCCAAATTTAGTCTGATCACCACTTTGAGCCCCTGCAATTCAATTTTCCCAAACCAATTCTTGCTAACTCTTTGCACCATTTCAAAGTCAACATCAAGGTGAACAACTTTGATGAAGATCACCCTGCCAAATTCATCTTTGATCATTAGCTATGCTCATCCAAAGTTGCAACATTTTAACAAGTGGAACAATCTCACACTTGTCAATTTTTGCAATTCTTGAATTCTACTTTTTCCACCACCACCTCAAATCACCTCTGGTCAATTACAACTAATAGCAACACTCACATTTCAAAAACTTTCACCTTTTGAATTATTTCAAATTTGGACAATTTTGTAATTTCCAAAATTGAACACTATTTACACACTATAGCAAATAGTGATTCTACTCTAACTAACCTACCCCAACCTATTCTAAATGGTCCCCTGGTTCCCTCTCTCACTAGCACCAGCATAGAAACCCTAGGGAGAGAGAGAGAACAAGCATGGCATGGCCATGCCGGCCACATGCCGGCCATGTCGAGCCCCTCTCTTCTCCCTTCACTCTCAGCCCTGGCCCTGGCACCCACACTCGCCACCGCACACTCCTACCCCACCCTAGCCAAGCCACGGTCGAGCTCGACGCCAACCATCGCCGGAGATCGCGCGCCAAGATCAGCCCTGGATGCCGCTCGCGTCGCGCATGGACGCCACTGGCCACGCGCCGTTCCACCGCCTCGCACTCGCTCTGGACCCCCTGTGAACGCGTTGAGCACCGCAGTGACACCGCGACGCCGCCAGACACGCGCCCAGCCCAGACCCGTGACCGCCGGCGCCGGAGACGACGACCACATCCCGTGAACGCCGCGGCCGTCGTGGAAGAAATGCGACCAGACCAGACGTCCCCCGACCAAGCCAGCACCACCTCTAGCTTCGCCTGGACGAGGAGAACCCGACAGCACCCTCGCCTAGCTCGACCGCCGCCGGAGAAGCCGCGCCATGGTCGACCTTGCCACTGCCCCGCCACCCTCTCTCAATCCTATAAATAGGAGGTTCCCTGGAAGCAACGGAGCACACCGTCTCACTCCCCACCTTTCACCACTTCGCCTCGCACCGTTAGCCACCTCGATCGTCACCGGAGCAAGGCCAATCGCAAGCTCGGAGCCGCGGAAGCCCTGGAGAAATCGCCATTGATCCAGGCCACCTCGAGCTCCGCCACTGCTACCAGCTGCTTCGCCGTCGTCCACACCTTCACCGCGCACACTGCCAACCCTAGCTGGAGCCGCGGTGAGCTCTCCGACCCCCTACCCTCGCCGCCAACCTCTCTGCCTCTCGCCGGAGAAGACGACGCACCAGCGCCGTCCGATCCCCTTCTAATCCTACGCCCCACATTGAAACGTACCGATTCGGGTTAGATGAGCCGCTGACAGGCGGACCCCACCCTGTCAGGCAGCCCGCGCGGCACTGGACCGTGGTGGGCTGGCTCGGGCCGTTTTTAAACCTTCTGGCCCGTTAGCTTTTCCCGCCGGCCCGTTAATTTTCAAATCCAGTTTAATTATTACAGATCCATTTCAATACTGCCCAAACTTTGAAATTCAACCATTTCAAATTGGCTAAACCAAATTTAGTGAATTTCATATTGTTAGAAAGCCACTGAAATTCTCTACAAAATGCCACTGGCCCCATGGTCAGATTCTTTGTAGAATAATTATGATAAAAATAACAAAACAGGGACTTTTCCCTATTCAAATAATTCTTAAAAATCAACCAAAATAGATATTAAGTTAATTCCAACTCTAATAGCTCACATTTGACTTACACTAATTGTTTATGCAATAAAATGGTGTGGTCACCTTGCATGATCATGCCATGGTTTAATGAATGGATATTTGACTAGTTTAACTAGTTGATATTGTCCAAAACTATTAAAGTTAAATTGTGTGAAGTCTTACACTTCATTTAAATTTGTCTCACATGGATTCATGGGATGTTTGGACCCCTGGTTCCAAACTCTCTTATAGGAATTACTTGAGATTTAAATCAAATGTAGTGTTATTTAAATTGTATGAGGTGACCCACCTCATTTAAATCATTTTCCCAAATGATGATGATGATGAACATTTGACTTAGGTCAATATGAGTTCATCCATGATTGTTTGAGAAATTAAATCTTAAGAAGATTTCAATGAGAGGAAATTCTTTCTCAAGAACCCTATGGAAACTATCATTTATATGAAATGCAAAGAAGTGAATTCTACTTAAACCCCACAACCCATGCACCCTAGTTTATTTACTTGTGTGCATAGAGTAGTTTGTGTGTTATATGTGATGTATGGAATAGCCATTGAATTAGTGAGTAATTATACTCGTATTCAAATTTAGACGGTAGCACCGGAGAGTACGCCGAAGAAGAAGGTTGCTACCAAGAGGAGGAGGAACAGTTTGAGAACTACCAAGGCAAGCTATTACCAATGCAAGCTAATATTCTTGCAAAGTGCAAAGCCCCTTGGGGCAAGGCACCATGTTTCTTATCTTTTCTTATATGAACCCATCCCAAGTTTTTTACTTTACAAGTTTTTACTTGTTTTCTAAATGAGTTACTTTGATAGTTAACTTTGGTCAAAGTACAAGTTGATTTCTCGAGTAGTGAGTTAGTCTTCTCCAAGCAAAGCAAGTTAGCACCCCTCATGAATTAGAGCTAGTGCTAATGAATTAAAACTTGACTACTCTAGATGGGAACAATGTGAATTTGAAGGATTTTTGAAACCTTGGAATGAAGATGCATTCCATTGAATGATTTTTGAAGGTGAATGTGACCAAGAGAAGATGGTGATTTTTGATAAAACAATGATGTTGGTTTGAATGCGATACCTTTCCAATTCTTAAGTACCCCCACAATACCTGATTATGGGTAGGGCTTAACTGGAAGTTTATGCGTCTTAGTATGGGTTCCCTCTAAACAAGCGTCATCGGGGTTATGCCGAAAGCTGCCTCTACAACAAAAGAAACGATACGATATGATGCGAAACGAGGTGAATGTCCGGCCCAAGCCCTGTGCAGTTCCCAGGTTGTCTGTCTTCACTGGGAGGCCAAGCTCATGGGGAGAGGTGCTCATACTAGGATTCGTAAGTGAAAGGTTATGGTTGATGATCCGCGTACTGTGTTACGATGATTCGGGGAAATCCCGACGGATGAAATCAAATGTTGTGGCACAAGTGTGCAACCTCTGCAGAGTGTAAACCTATTCGAATAGCCGCGTCCACGGTTACGGACGGTTGGAAAGGCCATACAGTTTCCAATGTCATATCTTTGAAAATGATGTTGAAAAGGGTGATGGTAAAATGACTTGTGGTGGATTGAATTGAAATCACCACTTGAATGGTGGGAATGACACTAATGTTCCCACTTGGGTTAGTTAGCACTTGAATAAGCTTTTCCTCAAACTTTGTGAACTCAAACTAGCTTTATGCAAATAAAACTAGAGCTTAGCAAACCCTACTAGAATGTCTAGCACTTACATTAGTATTAGTTTGCGAGTACTCAATGTACTCATGGCTTTGTCCCTGGCTATTCAAATGGCCAGAGTATGAAGATGACCAAGGAGATGACCAGCAGGACGCCTACGACAACTAAGCGCCTTCCGACGTCAAGCGTTGGCCTGTGGACTAGAAAGTCCTTGTATCTTACGCTTCCGCTATGTTGAACTATGAACTTGTGTTTGTTCGTTGATCAATAGATCAACTATTCGTGTAATATGGATCATGTGATTCCAAATTTGTAAGACTTATGGTTTGTAATGAATGATGACTGTGATACTTAACTATTATGCCTCGCAACAATAATATTCCTGGGATTGCGATGTATGACATAATAGGCATTCGGACTTAAAAATCCGGGTGTTGACAAGTTGGTATCAGAGCCATTGTTTGACCTTAGAAGACCTTAGTTAGAATGGGCGTTCTGAAAAACTTAACTTTGAAATCAAATGAAAGAAACTATTTGTGAAAATTTACTACACTCTTGTCTTTGAGACTTTGCCAAAATTTGATGAATCATGTCTATCTTATTTGAATCAACTTAAAATTTTGCCACACTTTGCACTCTCTAACTTACTCATCCAATTCTCTTTCAGATGGCGCTGAATGAAGCCATCAACACCAAGTTTTACCAGCTTGGGAACGGAGGAAGCTTGATCTTCGAGCACGACCTCAACGCCCTCTCTGACTTCCTTGGGCGCCCACACCCCGAGTTTCACGGGGTTCAGCTGGACGACACGCCCGGAGGAGAGTTGCAGTGGGTGATCACTGCCGACTTGAGGGGCAAGATGGAGCCTCCCACTTCGAGAGGATCCTCTTCTCCTTCCGCGAGAGCAACTGGCTCGACGGACTCGCACGTGGCCTACAGGAGGCACTTGCGCGCCTCTGTGGACAGAACGTGGTGAGCATCCTCGCCTCTCGCTACGCCCACCTTGTGAGGCGTGATGCTACGGGAGTGCCCATGGAGCTGCAGCCGCACCCGGAGTTGAGGCACCATGCTGAGCACCTGGAGTTCATGCTCTACCAGACTCAGAGGGACCTTGACGCCTCTCGCGCTTACGCGAACCAGACCCATGCTCACATCACCGAGCAGGGTGAGGCGATCAAGCTACTCAACAACGACCGCAGGAGCCTTCGCCAGCAGCGTGCCAAGAAGGACGCTACGATTCGCCGCCTTCGCGCCCGGATCGCGTCACTTGAGGCCACTGTCAAGGCCCAGGAGGATCAGATTCGTCAGCTGGAGGATGACGATGGAGGCATCGACATTCAGGGAGGAGACGCCTTTCTGAGCGATGACGATGACTTTGAGGAGGACGAGAACACCGAGGAGGAGGACTACGAGTTCCTGGAGGCAGGACCCGACGACTACGTCCCGATCGATGTCGATGATGAGGAGTAGTTGCACTAGTTCACTTATAGTAGGTGTGAGTTGTATCCCGTCCTTTGTATCGTAGCATGAGAATGGTTCTTAAAACCATTGGAGTATGTGTGTAGTTTGTACTATGTGTTGCATGAATGAATGAATGTTATGTTTGTCATGAAAAGATTACAAGTTTTCAAATGCTTTTCAAACTTAACCAAAATGAACCATAGAATGTTCCCTCTTATCTCATAATCTTCTACATCTTCAGATGGCCCCTCCGAATCGCACCAACGACGCGATGCTGCAACTTCTGCAAACCATGCTTGCAGACCGGGAAACCGAAAGAGCCGAGCGCCAAGCCAACCTCATCGCCTTGCAGAACATCGCCAACCAAGGCCATGGAAATCATGACCACCCCGGATCCAAGCTCAAGAACTTCCAAAACACCAACCCTCCGGTGTTTAGCAAGACCGAGGAGCCCCTCGACGCCGACGATTGGCTCCAGACTATGGAGAACAATCTGGAAGTAGCTGGAGTGGAAGCCAACGAGAAGGTGTTGTTCGCCACTCACTATCTCGCTGGACCAGCTCGCGCTTGGTGGACAAGCACCCGTGCCATGAATGGAGGTCAATTCATGACTTGGGAGGATTTCAAACTCAAGTTCAGCAAGTACCATGTACCCCCGGGTCTTATCAAGAAGATGAGGGATGAATTCCGTGAGCTGAAACAAGGTCGCATGACGGTGGTTGAATACCGCGACAAGTTTCTCACCTTGTCAAGGTATGCCCCTGATGAGACCGACACCGTTGAAAGAGGAAGGAGAGATTCCTGAATGGACTGCATGATGAGATGCAGACTGTCCTCGTCAACATCCCCTTCGCCGACCTCGAAGCCCTTGTTGACTCCGCCATCCAGATGGAGGGCAAGTTAAACCAAGCCAATGAGAACCGCAAGCGCCGCATGGCAAGTCAGAGTGGATCAAGCCACCCCCAAAAGTTTCGCCCTAGCTCAAGCGGAGGTTTCACTCCGAGAAACAACAAACCCCAGATGCAGAACTCTCGCCCCGGTTATCAGAACCGGAGTGGAGGAAACTCCAAGCCAGGAGGCTACAACAACAACTACAACAACAACAACTACAACCGCGCTCCACCCCGAGCCCCTAACAACAACAACACCAACACCAACACCACCCCCAGAACCGGAAGCAATGCCGTTCCCATTGCGAACAAGCAGGACAAGAGCACTATCACTTGTTATGAGTGTGGTGTAGTGGGACACTACTCCAACGAGTGCCCCAAGCTCGCCGGCAACACCGCTGCCCCTGCTCAGCAGCAACGCCGTGTCTCCACCGGCAAGAAGTTCATCCCCAACAACCCCAACAACCGCAACGGCCGCCTCTACCACATGAACGCTGAAGAAGCCCAGGAAGCACCAGATGTTGTGCTTGGGTATGTTTTCTGTCAACCACATCCCTGCTAGAGTGTTGTTTGATTCTGGAGCATCTCATTCCTTTGTCACCGAAGATTTTGCATCAACAAGTAAAATTCAACCCCTCAGTTTGAAGCATGTTATGATAGTTCAAATCCCCGGATCAACCACCAAAGCCCGAAAATTTTGCAAAAATGTGCCAATCAAAATCCATGATGTAGATTTCTTTGCAAATCTAATCATACTTGGAACCAAAGGTTTGGAAGTTGTCCTAGGAATGGACTGGATGTCCAAGCACAATGGATTGATAGACTGTGCCAAGAAAGCCATAACCATGACTAGCAGCACCGGTATCGTAGTTGAGCACGTCTCTGAAAAACTACCCAGAAAATTTACCTGCAACCAAAGTGTATCCAAGCCAACTCTGGATCAAATCAGGGTCGTCTGTCGCTACGATGTGTTTCCGGATGATCTACCCGGTATGCCCCCGGATCGGGATATCGAGTTTATCATCGAGTTAATCCCCGGAACTGGACCCATCGCCCAGAGAGCCTACAGCATGAACGCAACCGAGCTTGTGGAGCTGAAGAAGCAAATAGATGACATGTTAGCCAAAGGTTTGATTAGACCAAGTGCATCCCCCTGGAGATCCCCCGTCTTGTTTGTCGACAAGAAAGATGGTGCAAATCGTTTATGCACGGACTATCGTAAGCTTAACGATGTCACCATCAAAAACAAATATCCCTTACCTAAGATAGAAGATTTGTTCGACCAACTCACCGGATCCCGAGTTTTCTCCAAGATTGATCTTAGAACTGGATACCACCAACTGAAGATCCGAGCCACCGACATTCCAAAAACTGCCTTTACCACCAGATATGGGTTGTATGAGTACAACGTCATGTCGTTTGGACTGACAACAGCCCCAATCCTGATCATGCCAGATATCGCAAAGCCCTTTGACGTATATTGCGACGCCTCCAAGACTGGACTTGGATGCGTGCTTATGCAAGAAGGCAAGGTTGTATCCTACCTTTCAAGACAACTCAAGCAACATGAACAGAACTACCCAACCCATGACCTTGAGCTTGCAGCCGTGGTTCTAGCCTGAAAGTTTGGCGTCATTACCTCATGGGTAATCGATGCGAGATCTACTCCGACCACAAAAGCCTCAAATACATATTCACCCAGAAAGAGTTGAACATGAGACAACGCCGATGGATCGAACTGATCAAGGATTACGACATGGAGATTCACTACCACCCCGACAAGGCCAATGTGGTAGCGGATGCTTTGAGTCGACTGCCGTGCCAGTTGAACTCCATGCTCGCAACCGAACAGCTTGCACCAAGAGTTTGAACAGTTCAGACTTGAACTTGTGAGTGAAGGATTCCTAGCCAGCATAGAACTGCAACCCACCTTGGTTGGTCAGATCAAGGAAGCCCAGAAGGACAATGCTAGCATTGACGGAATCAAGAAACAGATAGCCGCAGGAAAAGCCCCGGATTCACCGTAGACGAAGCCGGAGTACTTTGGTACAAAGAACGTCTCTGCGTACCATCGGACTCTAACTTAAAACAAGTCATCCTGCAAGAAGCCCATGACACCCTTTATTCAATCCACCCCGGAGGTACCAAGATGTACCAGGACCTGAAAGAACAATTTTGGTGGCACGGAATGAAGAGAGAGATCGGTAGCTATATCGCTAAGTGTGACATCTGTCAGAGAGTTAAGGCAGAACATCAACGACCCGCCGGACTGTTACAACCCCTCCAGATTCCGGAATGGAAATGGGACTCCGTAGGAATGGACTTTATCACCGGACTACCCAAATCCAGCAAAGGCAATGATTCAATATGGGTAGTGGTCGATAGATTGACTAAAGTCGCCCATTTCATCGCCGTCAAAACCACCTATCAAGGCCCAAAGTTAGCTGAACTTTACATCTCCAGAATAGTCGCTCTGCACGGAACCCCCAAATCGATAGTGTCAGATAGAGGATCACAGTTCACCTCAAGGTTCTGGCAGAAAGTGCATGAAGGACTAGGCACCCGCCTAAATTTCAGCACCGCCTATCACCCTCAGACCGACGGACAGACTGAGAGAGTAAACCAGAGATTGGAAGACATGCTTAGAGCATGCGTACTGGAATACGGATCCAAGTGGGAAGGCCTACCTTACGCAGAATTCTCGTACAACAATAGTTACCAAGCCAGCCTACGGATGGCCCCCTTTGAAGCCTTGTACGGAAGGAAGTGCGTACCCCTGAACTGGTCAAGTCGGAGAAAGCCAAGTTTTCGGCCTGATGTTCTTCGTGAAGCCGAAGATAAAGTCCACAAGATCCGCGAGTACCTCAAGACTGCGCAATCCAGACAGAAGAGCTACGCCGACAAGAGACGTCGGGAGATGACCTTTGAGATCGGAGACTTCGTCTATCTCAAAGTATCCCCCTTGAAAGGAATGCAACGTTTCCAACTGAAAGGAAAGCTTGCACCTCGCTATGTAGGACCTTTCCAAGTCCTCAGTCGCCGAGGTGAAGTATCTTATCAACTGGAGTTGCCTGAAGAAATGTCGGCTGTGCACGACGTGTTTCACATCTCACTTCTCCGGAAGTGCCTTGAAGTCCCGGAGAAGACCGAAGTGTTCAAGAACATCGATCACCGATCGGTAGATATCAACAAGGATCTGACTTACCGCGAAGTGCCAATTCGCATCCTAGAAGAAGCTTACCGAACCACCCGCACCCGAAGCATCAAGTTTCTGAAGATCCAATGGAGCAATCATACCGAGGATGAAGCCACATGGGAACGCGAAGACTTCATGAAGAAGGAATACCCAGATCTCTTTAGTACCTAACTTTCTTTTCGATCTCGGGACGAGATCTTTTGTAAGGGGGAAGGGTTTGTAACACCCCAAATTTCAATAAAAAGAAAGTTAGAGAATTCCAGAAAGCAAAATTTCAAACCAACAAAAAAAAAACTTTTCTTTTGCATATAGTACCATGCATAGGACTTGTGCATTTGAGTGATATGCCATGATGATTGCTTTTACTTGTATTTGATATGCTCTAAAACCCTAGTGTGATCATATGAAGATCACCAACCAAATAAATCAAAAAGGAAGAAAATCCATAAAATGCAAAACCCTAAAAACCCTCACCTATGCTCTATGGCATTTTTATAAATCTTGACCCTAGACCTATTTGGTCTTCACCATTAGTTGGATAATGTTACTAAACACTTATTACAACTTTTGGAATCAAGGTTGCACAATTCAAATGAATTTCAAACACTCACATATGATAATGGCCAAATCTGCCAATTTAGTCTGATCACCACTTTGAGCCCCTGCAATTCAATTTTCCCAAACCAATTCTTGCTAACTCGTTGCACCATTTCAAAGTCAACATCAAGGTGAACAACTTTGATGAAGATCACCCTGCCAAATTCATCTTTGATCATTAGCTATGCTCATCCAAAGTTGCAACATTTTAACAAGTGGAACAATCTCCCACTTGTCAATTTTTTTGCAATTCTTGAATTCTACTTTTTCCACCACCACCTCAAACCACCTCTGGTCATTTACAACTAATAGCAACACTCACATTTCAAAAACTTTCACCTTTTGAATTATTTCAAATTTGGACAATTTTGTAATTTCCAAAATTGAACACTATTTACACACTATTGCAAATAGTGATTCTACTCTAACTAACCTACCCCAACCTATTCTAAATGGTCCCCTGGTTCCCTCTCTCACTAACACCAGCATAGAAACCCTAGGGAGAGAGAGAGAACAAGCATGGCATGGCCATGCCGGCCACATGCCGGCCATGTCGAGCCCCTCTCTTCTCCCTTCACCTTCAGCCCTGGCCCTGGCGCCCACACTCGCCACCGCACACTCCTACACCACCCTAGCCAAGCCACGGTCGAGCTCGACGCCAACCATCGCCGGAGATCGCGCGCCAAGATCAGCCCTGGATGCCGCTCGCGTCGCGCATGGACGCCACTGGCCACGCGCCGTTCCACCGCCTCGCACTCGCCCTGGCCCCGCCTGCAACGCGTTGAGCACCGCAGTGACACCGCGACGCCGCCAGACACGCGCCCAGCCCAGACCCGTGACCGCCGGCGCCGGAGACGACGACCACATCCCGTGAACGCCGCGGCCGTCGTGGAAGAAATGCGACCAGACCAGACGTCCCCCGACCAAGCCAGCACCACCTCTAGCTTCGCCTGGACGAGGAGAACCCGACAGCGCCCTCGCCTAGCTCGACCAGCCGCCGGAGAAGCCGCGCCATGGTCGACCTTGCCACTGCCCCGCCACCCTCTCTCAATCCTATAAATAGGAGGTTCCCTGGAAGCAACGGAGCACACCGTCTCACTCCCCACCTTTCACCACTTCGCCTCGCACCGTTAGCCACCTCGATCGTCGCCGGAGCAAGGCCAATCGCAAGCTCGGAGCCGTGGAAGCCCTGGAGAAATCGCCATTGATCCAGGCCACCTCGAG
Source organism: Lolium multiflorum (assembly GCA_030979885.1). Classification (NCBI taxonomy): domain Eukaryota; kingdom Viridiplantae; phylum Streptophyta; class Magnoliopsida; order Poales; family Poaceae; genus Lolium; species Lolium multiflorum. The sequence goes on from CM061750.1 coordinate 402,332,838, forward strand.
CTCCGCCACTGCTACCAGCTGCTTTGCCGTCGTCCACACCTTCACCGCACACACTGCCAACCCTAGCTGGAGCCGCGGTGAGCTCTCCGACCCCCTACCCTCGCCGCCAACCTCTCTGCCTCTCGCCGGAGAAGACGACGCACCCGCGCCGTCCGATCCCCTTCTAATCCTACGCCCCACATTGAAACGTACCGATTCGGGTTAGATGAGCCGCTGACAGGCGGACCTCACCCTGTCAGGCAGCCCGCGCGGCACTGGACCGTGGTGGGCTGGCTCGGGCCATTTTTAAACCTTCTGGCCCGTTAGCTTTTCCCGCCGGCCCGTTAATTTTCAAATCCAGTTTAATTATTACAAATCCTTTTCAATACTGCCCAAACTTTGAAATTCAACCATTTCAAATTGGCTAAACCAAATTTAGTGAATTTCATATTGTTAGAAAGCCACTGAAATTCTCTACAAAATGCCACTGGCCCCATGGTCAGATTCTTTGTAGAATAATTATGATAAAAATAACAAAACAAGGACTTTTCCCTATTCAAATAATTCTTAAAAATCAACCAAAATAGATATTAAGTTAATTCCAACTCTAATAGCTCACATTTGACTTACACTAATTGTTTATGCAATAAAATGGTGTGGTCACCTTGCATGATCATGCCATGGTTTAATGAATGGATATTTGACTAGTTTAACTAGTTGATATTGTCCAAAACTATTAAAGTTAAATTGTGTGAAGTCTTACACTTCATTTAAATTTGTCTCACATGGATTCATGGGATGTTTGGACCCCTGGTTCCAAACTCTCTTATAGGAATTACTTGAGATTTAAATCAAATGTAGTGTTATTTAAATTGTATGAGGTGACCCACCTCATTTAAATCATTTTCCCAAATGATGATGATGAGGAACATTTGACTTAGGTCAATATGAGTTCATCCATGATTGTTTGAGAAATTAAATCTTAAGAAGATTTCAATGAGAGGAAATTCTTTCTCAAGAACCCTATGGAAACTATCATTTATATGAAATGCAAAGAAGTGAATTCTACTTAAACCCCACAACCCATGCACCCTAGTTTATTTACTTGTGTGCATAGAGTAGTTTGTGTGTTATATGTGATGTATGGAATAGCCATTGAATTAGTGAGTAATTATACTCGTATTCAAATTTAGCACCGGAGAGTACGCCGAAGAAGAAGGTTGCTACCAAGAGGAGGAGGAGGAACAGTTTGAGAACTACCAAGGCAAGCTACTACCAATGCAAGCTAATATTCTTGCAAAGTGCAAAGCCCCTTGGGGCAAGGCACCATGTTTCTTATCTTTTCCTATATGAACCCATCCCAAGTTTTTTACTTTACAAGTTTTTACTTGTTTTCTAAATGAGTTACTTTTATAGTTAACTTTGGTCAAAGTACAAGTTGATTACTAGAGTAGTGAGTTAGTCTTCTCCAAGCAAAGCAAGTTAGCACCCCTCATGAATTAGAGCTAGTGCTTATAAATTAAAACTTGACTACTCTAGATGGGAACAATGTGAATTTGAAGGATTTTTGAAACCTTGGAATGAAGATGCATTCCATTGAATGATTTTTGAAGGTGAATGTGACCAAGAGAAGATGGTGATTTTTGATAAAACAATGATGTTGGTTTGAATGCGATACCTTTCCAATTCTTAAGTACCCCCACAATACCTGATTATGGGTAGGGCTTAACTGGAAGTTTATGCGTCTTAGTATGGGTTCCCTCTAAACAAGCGTCATCGGGGTTATGCCGAAAGCTGCCTCTACAACAAAAGAAACGATACGATATGATGCGAAACGAGGTGAATGTCCGGCCCAAGCCTGTGCAGTTCCCAGACTGACTGTCTTCACTGGGAGGCCAAGCTCATGGGGAGAGGTGCTCATACTAGGATTCGTAAGTGAAAGGTTATGGTTGATGATCCGCGTACTGTGTTACGATGATTCGGGGAAATCCCGACGGATGAAATCAAATGTTGTGGCACAAGTGTGCAACCTCTGAGTGTAAACCTATTCGAATAGCCGCGTCCACGGTTACGGACGGTTGGAAAGGCCATACAGTTTCCGATGTCATATCTTTGAAAATGATGTTGAAAAGGGTGATGGTAAAATGACTTGTGGTGGATTGAATTGAAATCACCACTTGAATGGTGGGAATGACACTAATGTTCCCACTTGGGTTAGTTAGCACTTGAATAAGCTTTTCCTCAAACTTTGTGAACTCAAACTAGCTTTATGCAAATAAAACTAGAGCTTAGCAAACCCTACTAGAATGTCTAGCACTTACATTAGTATTAGTTTGCGAGTACTCAATGTACTCACGGCTTTGTCCCTGGCTATTCAAATGGCCAGAGTATGAAGATGACCAAGGAGATGACCAGCAGGACGCCTACGACAACTAAGCGCCTTCCGACGTCAAGCGTTGGCCTGTGGACTAGAAAGTCCTTGTATCTTACGCTTCCGCTATGTTGAACTATGAACTTGTGTTTGTTCGTTGATCAATAGATCAACTATTCGTGTAATATGGATCATGTGATTCCAAATTTGTAAGACTTATGGTTTGTAATGAATGATGACTGTGATACTTAACTATTATGCCTCGCAACAACAATATTCCTGGGATTGCGATGTATGACATAATAGGCATTCGGACTTAAAAATCCGGGTGTTGACAGTCATCAACCACATCGCCATCTACATCTGAGATGGCGGACGGCACTCCAGTCACGTACGAGGATCTGACCGACGAGCTCAAGAAGAAGTATGAGGGTCAAAGCCATCCTCGAAGCCGACCTCATCGGCTCTTTCCACAGAACCCGTTCACATGGCATCGGATGGAAGGGTTCTCACCGGAAGGCGCGCTCGATGGAGTGGACCTATCCGTCCCGTCAGAAGAATGTACCAGGTCCCTGCGCCAGGAGATTAGCTGCATGGTGACTCACTCGCTGCATCGCCATTCTGAGAGCCTGGTGAATACTTTGGAGCATGTCGCCTTTCGGATGATCCAGGAGGTCATGAAGCATCAGCACCCTCTATTAGGACCAGCTCTCGGGACCTACCAAGGAGAAGTGCCACTTCAGTCCCGTCCACCGTCGTCATTCGCATTGGCGGCACCAGAAGTGCCTAATTCACCGTCATGCGCCGTTGACAGGGTTGAGGACACTTACCCTGGGAGGTGCCAGCCAAGATACTCGTTTAACATCAACATGGTAGAACTGGGGCACCGCCCTGATGAGGTAGAGACGAGGCAGCTGCTCTCATAGCGAAGATAAGGAAGAAGCTGCTCCAAGCGATCGGCCCCGACACTGCCAAAAGGTCTTGGTGATGATCAAGATGGAAGCCGATTCTAGCGATCGGCCCGTATTATCCGTACCACCTGCTCTCCCAGTATGTGGCGTCGACCTCACAGGTGACGGAAAGCTAGGGTACGGGTTTACATCGGCTGATGAGCTAGAGGAAGTCGACATTGGTCCTGGGGATAAGCCACACCCGACCTTTATCAGCAAGAAGTTAGATCCACAGCTCAGGGGACAGATGATAGCTCTGTTAAAAGAATACCCAGATTGCTTTGCATGAGATTACACGGAGATGCTTGGGTTGGACAGAAGCATCATTGAACATCGGCTCCCCCTCAAGAAAGGATTTCGGCCGTTCCAACAACGAGCACGTCAGATGAGGGCCGAAATTCTGGAAGAAGTCAAAAAAGAGATCGAGAAAATGTTGGCCGCCGGGTTCATCAGGCCATGCAGGTATGCTGAGTGGATCTCCAGTATCGTTCCTGTAGAAAGAAGGACGGCCGATGGCGTGTGGCCATCGATTTCGGGATCTCAATAGAGCCACTCCAAAGGACGAGTATCCAATGCCTGTGGCAGAAACGTTGATAAATGCCGCTGCTGGCCACAAGGTATTGAGCTTCATGGATGGCAACGCCGGCTATAACCAGATCTTCATGGCTCCGGAAGATATACACAAGACCGCATTCAGAGGGATAGGCTTGTTTGAATATGTGGTCATGACCTTCGGGTTGAAGAATGCTGGTGCAACGTACCAACGAGCCATGAATTATATATTTCATGATCTAATCGGTAAGTTGGTGGAGATCTATATCGATGACGTGGTAGTCAAATCTGTCTCCATGGAGGGACACTTGGATGATTTACGGCGCGTCCTAGACCGAACTCAGAAATTCGGACTGAGAATGAATCCGAAGAAGTGTGCCTTTGGCGTGACGGCTGGTCAATTCCTAGGATTTTGGTTCATGAATGGGGAATTGAGATCGGCCTGAAAAGTCGGAGGTGCGTACCATGCAACCGCCAACCACGAAGAAGGAGCTCCAACGTCTCATCGGCAAGATCAATTTTGTCCGACGATTCATCTCTAATCTGGGCGGAATCGAGCCGTTCATGGCGCTGGTGAAAACTAAATCGATGACGAGTTTCAGGGGGCAGAACGACAACGGGCGTTTGATGAGATTAAGCGGTATCGACGACGCCACCTGTGCTAGTTCCGCCCCAGCAAGACAGGCTATTCTACATCTACTTGTCATAGCTGACACATCCATCGCTTCGGTAGTGGTGCAACTCTACGAGGGCGTTGAAAAGGTCGTTTTCTACCTCAGCGAAGGATCTTTGACGAGAGACAAGATATCCGAGGTCGAGAAACTTTGCCTCTGCCTGTTCTTTACCTGCACCAAGCTTCATCACATCCTTTTGACGGCAGAGATCGTCGTCATATGCAAGTCGGATGTTGTCAAGCACATGTTGTCGGCCCCTTTTGAAAGGCCAACTTGGTAAGTGGATGTTTGCGTTGTCGGAGTTCGATCTCCGGTATCAGCCTGCGAAAGCAGTCAAGGGACAAGCGTTGGCCGATCTTATCGCTGAACGGATCAGTACCAATATAGCAGCACTATCTATACGTGCATGGGCTATGTTCTTCGATGGGTCAGCTTGCGACGATGGTTGTGGCATCGGCATTCTGCTCGTGTCGCCTCGGGGGGCAGAGTACTCCTTCTCCATCAGATTATCTACCCCTTGCACCAACAACGTAGCAGAATATGAGGCAATACGTAAGGGAATGGAGTTGCTACTGGAAGCCGGGGCAGAAGCAGTAGAGCTTTTTGGAGACTCCAAGTTGGTGATTAACCAGCTCACGGATGAATATAAGTGCGAAAGTGAATCGCTTTTCCCATATTGGATGGAATGCCGTGAGTTGATGACGCAGTTTCGGTACATCAACTTTAATTGGGTCCCAAGATCCCAAAATACCGAGGCCAACAATCTCGCACAAATGGCATCAGGCTATATAGATATATCTGACGGGTCGGAAGTTCAGGTACAATTCCTGGAACAGGATGATTGGAGAGCCGAAATCTTCAATTATTTAAAAGATTCGGCTCGGGGGGCACCTAAACGGATAAGATACAAAGCCATGAAGTATGTCCTCATAGGAGACGATATGTTCTACAGGACGTTGGAAGGGTTACTACTCAAGTGCCTGGGACCAACCGAGTCTAATCGGCTCTTACATGAGGTGCACGAAGGCGCCTGTGGAACTCATCAGTCGGCTCATAAGATGAAGTGGCTAATCAGGCGATCAGGGTTTTATTGGCCCACCATGCTTGAAGATTGCTTCAATTACTACAAGGGGTGCCAAGCGTGCCAGATGTTCGGGAAGATTCAGATGGTACCAGCATCAGCGATGAACCCTATCATCAAGCCTTGGCCGTTTCGGGGGTGGGGCATGGATATGATCGGCAAAATCCATCCGACGTCGAGTAAAAAACATGGATGGATTTTGGTTATCACAGATTACTTCACCAAGTGGGTGGAAGCCGTCCCTATGAAGAAGGTGAAATCAGAAGATGTGATCAAGTTTGTGAAAGAACACATCATTCATAGGTTCGGGATTCCCCAAACTATCACGACCGATGGAGGTTCGGTCTTTGTTTCTAAAGAATTCAGGAAGTTCTGCGATGACATGGGGATTAAACTGATCCGATCATCTCCGTACTATGCTCAAGCTAATGGGCAAGCTGAAGCGTCCAATCAGAGCCTAATCAAGCTGATCAAGAGGAAAATTGACGAAACCCTAGGGATTGGCATGAGAAGTTATCAGAAGCGTTATGGGCCTACCGCATGTCGTGCCATGGAGCTATAAAGACTTCGCCGTACCAGCTTGTCTATGGACAGGAAGCCGTATTACCTTGGGAAATTACGGCTGGATCAAGACGTGTCACGTTTCAGAATGATCTGACAGCTGAAGAGTATGCAGCCTTGATGAGTGACACTATTGAGGATGCAACAGAACTTAGGCTTTGGTCGTTGGAGAAGATTAAGGAGAACAAAGCCAGGGTGGCTCGTGCCTACAATAAGAAGGTTAGACCAAAGGAGTTTCAAGTTGGTGATTTAGTATGGGAAGCTGTGTTGCCGTTAGGAACCAGGGACAAGGCATATGGCAAATGGTCTCCCAATTGGCACGGTCCGTACAAAGTTGTCCAGGCCTTGAAGGGTAATGCATACATGTTGGAAGAGTTGGACGGCGAGAAGTTCCCAGTAGCTGTCAATGGTCAACACCTCAAGAAGTACTTCCCAAGCATGTGGGATGATGGGCAGTAAGATATGGGGGCCGATTTTAATCGGCCAGTAAAAAAATCACAGCCGATGCGCAGACATCGACTTGAGAAAACATACGGAGATAACAGTATGCAAATACAGCCGATGCACGGGCATCGACTTCAGAATAACAAAGCCGATACGCTGATATCGACTCTAGAGGAATAAGCTCAAATTAGCAAGTTAACGGAATCGGTTCAGACCAGAAATCATGATGTGTGAGACGAATCTCCTAGTGGGTTGCTGAGGAGTTCAATCTGATGGTTTGGACGAGAATTAGGCCTATTGAGGCCTGTTGGACTGCGTGTTTAAGCAACAGCTTGGCCTCAGATCGCAATGCGAGCCGATGTTCTGCTATCGGCTCTCTGTACGGCAGCCCCATTCGACGATCGGCAAGGTTGACAAGGAAGCGAAATTAATTGAGGGATATTTTCTTCATTAATAGGGGGATTTCTTACAAAGAAAGAGCCGATTGCTCAGGGAAGAAGAGGGCAAAAGCCAACTACTACTACTGATCCCTAATCTAGGGGCCGTTGCTGCCCTCGTCGTCGCTGCCTCCGGCGCAGCTGCTGAGAGGCTCCTCATCGGAGCTTCCGTAGCCTTCTACGGGAGCCTCATCTTCCTCATCGTCGTCATCGCTGTCGTCGTCCCACCAGGTGCGGAGGCGCTTCGCTGGTGGGTAACCTTCGAGGGAGTCGTCGTCGTCGTCCTCCTCCTCCGCCTCTTCCTCGGAAGAGGTGAAATCGTCCCAGGAGAAGCGGTCGTCCTCGCTCTCCGCCTCCTCTTCCCCTTCGACGAGGAATTGAAGGTCGCCCTCTCCGTCGGTCAGGGATTTGTCATCCTCAGACCAGATGGAGGAATCGTGTTCCTCCTTGTCCCACGTCGTTGGGGCGAGAATGTCGTGCGCCGCCAACGAGCCCCACTCCGGCGTCGGCTCGCGGGATGAGGAGGAGTCAGAGAAGACCGACGAGGTGGAAGAGGAAGAAGAGGAAGACATGGCTATGGGAGATTGGGGGTTTTTTGGGTGCCGATGGCCAGAACAGAGCAAGGTGATGAAGTGGCAAACTGCTCAGAGCGGTTAAATAAAGGGGCTATAGTAGAAATTCAATGCCACAGCAGTTTCCGAGGAGGCGGTGCCCAAAGACGACGGTCAAATCACGCGGAATAGTTGAGAAGACAGGGCATCATGATGAAGAATGCTGCGACGGTTCTGCTCGCCATGACATGACCCGACGAAGAAAAAACAGAGTGATTTTGGAATTATCAATTCCAAAACCAGGGGGCATGTGTTATCACCAGAATTTGACCAAGTCAGAGGTGGGCCACGATCAAGATGGGCTTAAAGATTATATACGGAAGAAATACGTGGATCGGCCTTATATGCAAAGTTGGGCTAGATTGCCCATATATCTGTAATATAGTAGATCGTATCTTAGATAGAGTTTTACCCGTGCACGGTTAGGTGCACGCCTAAGTTAGAAAGTCCCCTGGACTATAAATATGTATCTAGGGTTTATGGAATAAACAACAACCAACGTTCAACCACAAATCAATCTCGGCGCATCGCCAACTCCTTCGTCTCGAGGGTTTCTACCGGTAAGCATCATGCTGCCTAGATCGCATCTTACGATCTAGGCAGCACAAGCTTTATGTTGTTCATGCGTTGCTCGTACTGAAGCCTTTTTGATGGCGAGCAACGTAGTTATCATAGATGTGTTAGGGTTAGCATAGTTCTTCGTATAACATGCTATCGTAGTGCAACCCTTGCATATCTAGCCGCCCTTACACCTATCTTAGGTGTAGGGGCGACACCCCGCTTGATCATTATTTAGTAGATCCGATCCGTTACGGTTGCTCCTTGTTTTTCAAGGATTAGTTTTATATCTGCAATAGTTAGGCCTTACAAAGGGTTGGAGGATCCAGCGGCACGTAGGGTGTCGTTTGCTAGTCCTAGACAGGATGTTCCGGGGATCAACCTCGTGTTGGTTTTTAGGCCTTGTCTAGGAGCGGCTTACGATCACCGTGCGTGGCCGCGAGGCCCAATCGTGAGTAGGATGATCCGATTATGCGGTGAAAACCCTAAATCGTCGTAGATCGTTTTAGCTTTATCTTGATCAAGCAGGACCACCATATATTCGTGCACCTCGTATGAATCATGGGTGGATCGGCTCCTTGAGCCGATTCACGGGATAACCTGAGAGCCGATCGAGGCTCGTATTTAATGTTTACGTGTATGCCATGCAGGAAACTAAGCGAGGCATCTCCATCACCTTCCGACCAGGTATAGGTCAGGTGGCACGCCTTGCATCAGCATCGGACGTGTGTACCGGAGGCTTTGCGGGTCGTCGCTCGGAGGGACCAGGGCCAGCCGCAGCCCTAAGTTGTTCCCGGCTCTACTGTGTTGCCCGTCGCTGCCCGCCGGTGGGTTTTGACCGCAACACGAGAATAAATGGATCTTCAAGAGAAAAACAGATGCTGATGGTAATGTTACTGTTTATAAAGCTCGACTTGTCGCAAAGGGTTTTCGACAAATTCAAGGTGTTGACTACGATGAGACTTTCTCACCTGTAGCGAAGCTAAAGTCTGTGAGGATTTTGTTAGCAATAGCTGCATTTTTCGATTATGAGATTTGGCAGATGGATGTCAAAACGGCGTTCCTTAATGGTGACATTGAGGAAGAGTTGTATATGGTACAACCCAAAGGTTTTGTCGATCCTAAAAATGCTGACAAGGTATGCAAACTTCAGCGTTCCATTTATGGACTGAAGCAAGCATCAGTTGGAACCGACGCTTTGATAAGGTGATCAAAGACTTCGGGTTTATACAGTGTCATGGAGAGGCCTGTATTTACAAGAAAGTGAGTGGGAGCTCTGTAGCATTCCTGATATTATATGTAGATGACATATTATTGATTGGGAATGATATAGAACTATTAAGCAGTGTAAAAGGTTATTTGAATAAGTGTTTTTCAATGAAGGACCTTGGTGAAGCAGCGTACATTTTAGGCATCAAGATTTATAGAGATAGATCAAGATGCCTAATAGGGCTTTCATAGAGTACATACCTGGACAAGATTCTAAAGAAGTTTAGAATGGATGAAAGTAAGAAAGGGTTCTTACCGATGTTGCCAGGTAAGGTCTTGAGTAAGACTCAAAGTCCGGCTACGGCAGAAGAAAGAGAGAGGATGAATCAGATCCCCTATGCCTCGGCAGTAGGCTCTATCATGTATGTCATGTTGTGTACTAGACTGGATATCGCACATGCTGTTAGTTTGACCAGCAGATATCAAAGTGATTGATACGTCTCCGACGTATCGATAATTTCTTATGTTCCATGCCACATTATTGATGTTATCTACATGTTTTATGCACACTTTATGTCATATTTGTGCATTTTCTGGAACTAACCTATTAACAAGATGCCGAAGTGCTAGTTGCTGTTTTCTGCTGTTTTTGGTTTCAGAAATCCTAGTAACGAAATATTCTCGGAATTGGACGAAATCAACGCCTAGGGTCCTATTTTGCCACGAAGCTTCGGAAGTCGAAGAGAGGGGTGGGGCCACGGTGCCCAAACCCTAGGGCGGCGCGGCCCCTTGGCCGCGCGGCCCTGTGGGGCCCTCGTGCCCCCTCCTGACTTGCCCTTCCGCCTACTTAAAGCCTCCGTCGCGAAACCCCCAGTACCGAGAGCCACGATACGGAAAACCTTCCAGAGACGCCGCCATCGCCGATCCCATCTCGGGGGATCCAGGAGATCGCCTCCGGCACCCTGCCGGAGAGGGGAATCATCTCCCGGAGGACTCTACGCCGCCATGGTCGCCTCCGGAGTGATGTGTGAGTAGTCTACCCCTGGACTATGGGTCCATAGCAGTAGCTAGATGGTTGTCTTCTCCCCATTGTGCTTCATTGTCGGATCTTGTGAGCTGCCTAACATGATCAAGATCATCTATCTGTAATTCTATATGTTGCGTTTGTTGGGATCCGATGAATAGAGAATACTTGTTATGTTTATTATCAAAGTTATGTCTATGTGTTGTTTATGATCTTGCATGCTCTCCGTTACTAGTAGATGCTCTGGCCAAGTAGATGCTTGTAACTCCAAGAGGGAGTATTTATGCTCGATAGTGGGTTCATGCCTCCATTGATATCTGGGACAGTGATAGAAAGTTCTAAGGTTGTGGATGTGCTGTTGCCACTAGGGATAAAACATTGGTGCTATGTTCAAGGATGTAGTTACTAGTTACATTACGCGCAATACTTAATGCAATTGTCTGTTGTTAGCAACTTAATGGAGGGGGTTCGGATGATAACTGAAGGTGGACTTTTTAGGCATAGATGCATGCTGGATAGCGGTCTATGTACTTTGTCGTAATGCCCAATTAAATCTCACTATACTCATCATAATATGTATGTGCATGGTCATGCCCTCTTTATTTGTCAATTGCCCAACTGTAATTTGTTCACCCAACATGCTGTTTATCTTATGGGAGAGACACCTCTAGTGAACTGTGGACCCGGTCCAATTCTCTATACTTGAAATACAATCTACTGCAATACTTGTTCTACTGTTTTCTGCAAACAATCATCTTCCACACAATACGGTTAATCCTTTGTTACAGCAAGCCGGTGAGATTGACAACCTCACTTTCGTTGGGGCAAAGTACTTTGGTTGTGTTGTGCAGGTTCCACGTTGGCGCCGGAATCTCTGGTGTTGCGCCGCACTACATCCCGCCGCCATCAACCTTCAACGTGCTTCTTGGCTCCTCCTGGTTCGATAAACCTTGGTTTCTTTCTGAGGGAAAACTTGCTGCTGTGCGCATCATACCTTCCTCTTGGGGTTCCCAACGAACGTGTGAGTTACACGCCATCAAGCTCTTTTCTGGCGCCGTTGCCGGAGATCAAGAAGCTGCAAGGGGAGTCTCCACTTCCCAATCTCTTTACTTTGTTTTTGTCTTGCTTAGTTTTATTTACTATTTTGTTTGCTGCACTAAATCAAAATACAAAAAAATTAGTTGCTAGTTTTACTTTATTTGCTATCTTGTTTGCTATATCAAAAACACAAAAAAATTAGTTACTTGCATTTACTTTACTTGATTCATCATGTTTCCTTTTAATTTTACCACAAAAGACATACCGGTAGGACGTGGGTCTATAATTGGGAGAAATAATATAGAAGAATTTTTCAATCATGTCAGTACCGTTGACGATTTTGAGGATAGACACTTGGTAGACCTTGCCCCTACCTATGAAATTGCTGCTGCTGCTTTAGTTCGCATGTTGGAAACTAAATTTGTTAATCTCAATCCTACAATACAACACATGTTTCTCACACTTGGTGATATGGAAGAAGGGGAAAAGAAAGATTTTGTTTTAGAAACCCTTTTTAGAGAATTTGGTGGTATAGCAAGAGAGGCTAGAAAGGTCTTTGCTAAATTTAATATGCTTGGTTCTTATACCAATTTTGTTAGTCTCCTTGAAAAGATGGACATGGATAGAATAAGATACACTAATAATATTGATGATGGTGGGGAGATCAAAGCACCAATACCATGTAAGCTCCTAGCTATGAATGATGCACTAGAAAATAACTATGCTTGGCTTGTTCCTGAAAATTTGTTTGATGAGAGTAGCACGCCTAAGACTAATGAAAAGGGAGATGCTAAAACTTATGTATCTAATATACTATGCCTGGTTGAGAAAACTCCGCACCCCGCTGAGAATGCACCACCCTTTGATAATACTTGATACACACTTTCTGCGCCTAGCTGAAAGGCGTTAAAGAAAAGCGCTTATGGGAGACAACCCATGTTTTTACCTACAGTACTTTGTTTTTATTTTGTGTCTTGGAAGTTGTTTACTACTGTAGCAACCTCTCCTTATCTTAGTTTAGTGTTTTGTTGTGCCAAGTAAAGTCGTTGATAGAAAAGTTCATACTAGATTTGGATTACTGCACAGATTTCTTTGCTGTCACGAATCTGGGCTGTTTTCTTTGTACGTAACTCAGAAAATTATGCCAATTTACGTGAGTGATCCTCAGATATGTACGCAACTTTCATTCAATTTGAGCATTTTCATTTGAGCAAGTCTGGTGCCTCGATAAAATTCGTCAATACGAACTGTTCTGTTTTGACAGATTCTGCCTTTTATTTCGCATTGCCTCTTTTGCTATGTTGGATGAATTTCTTTGATCCATTAATGTCCAGTAGCTTTATGCAATGTCCAGAAGTGTTAAGAATGATTGTGTCACCTCTGAACATGTTAATTTTTATTGTCGCTAACCCTCTAATGAGTTGTTCTAAGTTTGGTGTGGAGGAAGTTTTCAAGGATCAAGAGAGGAGTATGATGCAACATGATCAAGGAGAGTGAAAGCTCTAAGCATGGGGATGCCCCGGTGGTTCACCCCTGCATATTCTAAGAAGACTCAAGCGTCTAAGCTTGGGGATGCCCAAGGCATCCCCTTCTTCATCGACAACATTATCAGGTTCCTCCCCTGAAACTATATTTTTATTCCATCACATCTTATGTGCTTTGCTTGGAGCGTCGGTTTGTTTTTGTTTTTTGTTTTGTTTGAATAAAATGGATCCTAGCATTCACTTTATGGGAGATAGACACGCTCCACTGTAGCATATGGACAAGTATGTCCTTAGCTTCTACGCATAGTATTCATGGCGAAGTTTCTTCTTCGTTAAATTGTTATATGGTTGGAATTGGAAAATGATACATGTAGTAATTTGCTATAATGTCTTGGGTAATGTGATACTTGGCAATTGTTGTGCTCATGTTTAAGCTCTTGCATCATATGCTTTGCACCCATTAATGAAGAAATACATAAAGCATGCTAAAATTTGGTTTGCATATTTGGTTTCTCTAAGGTCTAGATAATTTCTAGTATTGAGTTTGAACAACAAGGAAGACGGTGTAGAGTCTTATAATGTTTTCAATATGTCTTTTATGTGAGTTTTGCTGCACCGGTTCATCCTTGTGTTTGTTTCAAATAAGCCTTGCTAGCCTAAACCTTGTATCGAGAGGGAATACTTCTCATGCATCCAAAATACTTGAGCCAACCACTATGCCATTTGTGTCCACCATACCTACCTACTACATGGTATTTTCCGCCATTCCAAAGTAAATTGCTTGAGTGCTACCTTTAAAATTCCATCATCACCTTTGCAATATATAGCTCATGGGACAAATAGCTTAAAAACTATTGTGGTATTGAATATGTAATTATGCACTTTATCTCTTATTAAGTTGCTTGTTGTGCGATAACCATGTTCACTGGGGACGCCATCAACTATTCTTTGTTGAATTTCATGTGAGTTGCTATGCATGTTCGTCTTGTCTGAAGTAAGAGCGATCTACCACCTTATGGTTAAGCATGCATATTGTTAGAGAAGAACATTGGGCCGCTAACTAAAGCCATGATCCATGGTGGAAGTTTCAGTTTTGGACATATATCCTCAATCTCAAATGAGAAAATTATTAATTGTTGTTACATGCTTATGCATAAAAGAGGAGTCCATTATCTGTTGTCTATGTTGTCCCGGTATGGATGTCTAAGTTGAGAATAATCAATAGCGAGAAATCCAATGCGAGCTTTCTCCTTAGACCTTTGTACAAGCGGCATAGAGGTACCTTTGTGACACTTGGTTAAAACATGTGCATTGTGATGATCCGGTAGTCCAAGCTAATTAGGACAAGGTGCGGGCACTATTAGTATACTATGCATGAGGCTTGCAACTTGTAAGATATAATTTACATGATACATATGCTTTATTACTACCATTGACAAAATTGTTTCATGTTTTCAAAATCAAAGCTCTAGCACAAATATAGCAATCGATGCTTTTCCTCTATGGAGGACAATTCTTTTACCTTCAATGTTGAGTCAGTTCACCTATTTCTCTCCACCTCAAGAAGCAAACACTTGTGTGAACCATTGATTCCTACATACTTGCTTATTGCACTTATTATATTACTCTATGTTGACAATATCCATGAGATATACATGTTATAAGTTGAAAGCAACCGCTGAAACTTAATCTTCTTTTGTGTTGCTTCAATGCTTTTACTATGAATTATTGCTTTATGAGTTAACTCTTATGCAAGACTTATTGATGCTTGTCTTGAAGTGCTATTCATGAAAAGTCTTTGCTATATGATTCACTTGTTTACTCATGTCATATACATTGTTTTGATCGCTGCATTCACTACATATGCTTTACAAATAGTATGATCAAGGTTATGATGGCATGTCACTCTAGAAATTATCGTGTTTATCGTTTTACCTGCTCGGGACGAGCAGAACTAAGCTTGGGGATGCTGATACGTCTCCGACGTATCGATAATTTCTTATGTTCCATGCCACATTATTGATGTTATCTACATGTTTTATGCACACTTTATGTCATATTTGTGCATTTTTGGAACTAACCTATTAACAAGATGCCTGCCATTCTTGTTTTCTGCTTTTTTTGGTTTCAGAAATCCTAGTAACGAAATATTCTCGGAATTAGACGAAATCAACGCCCGGGTCCTATTTTGCCACGAAGCTTCCAGAGTCCGAAGAGAGAGACGAAGTGGGGCCACGAGGTGCCCAAACCCTAGGGCGGCGCGGCCCCCCCGCGCGGCCTGTGGTGTGGGGCCCTCGTGCCCCCTCCTGACTTGCCCTTCCGCCTACTTAAAGCCTCCGTCGCGAAACCCCCATCCGAGAGCCACGATAAACCTTCCGGAGACGCCGCCATCGCCGATCCCATCTCGGGGGATCCAGGAGATCGCCTCCGGCACCCTGAGAGGGGATTCATCTCCTGGAGGACTCTACGCCGCCATGGTCGCCTCCGGAGTGATGTGTGAGTAGTCTACCCCTGGACTATGGGTCCATAGCAGTAGCTAGATGGTTGTCTTCTCCCCATTGTGCTTCATTGTCGGATCTTGTGAGCTGCCTAACATGATCAAGATCATCTATACGTAATTCTATATGTTGTGTTTGTTGGGATCCGATGAATAGAGAATACTTGTTATGTTGATTATCAAAGTTATGTCTATGTGTTGTTTATGATCTTGCATGCTCTCCGTTACTAGTAGATGCTCTGGCCAAGTAGATGCTTGTAACTCCAAGAGGGAGTATTTATGCTCGATAGTGGGTTCATGCCTCCATTGATATGGGACAGTGACAGAAAGTTCTAAGGTTGTGGATGTCTGTTGCCACTAGGGATAAAACATTGGTGCTATGTTCAAGGATGTAGTTACTAGTTACATTACGCGCAATACTTAATGCAATTGTCTGTTGTTAGCAACTTAATACTGGAGGGTTCGGATGATAACCTGAAGGTGGACTTTTTAGGCATAGATGCATGCTGGATAGCGGTCTATGTACTTTGTCGTAATGCCCAATTAAATCTCACTATACTCATCATAATATGTACGTATGTGCATGGTCATGCCCTCTTTATTTGTCAATTGCCCAACTGTAATTTGTTCACCCAACATGCTGTTTATCTTATGGGAGAGACACCTCTAGTGAACTGTGGACCCGGTCCAATTCTCTATACTGAAATACAATCTACTGCAATACTTATTCTACTGTTTTAAACAATCATCTTCCACACAATACGGTTAATCCTTTGTTACAACAAGCCGGTGAGATTGACAACCTCACTGTTTCGTTGGGGCAAAGTACTTTGGTTGTGTTGTGCAGGTTCCACGTTGGCGCCGGAATCTCTGGGGTTGCGCCGCACTACATCCCGCCGCCATCAACCTTCAACGTGCTTCTTGGCTCCTCCTGGTTCGATAAACCTTGGTTTCTTTCTGAGGGAAAACTTGCTGCTGTGCGCATCATACCTTCCTCTTGGGGTTCCCAACGAACGTGTGCATTACACGCCATCAGTGATCCAGGAATGGAACACTGGACAGCGGTCAAGAATATCCTGAAGTACTTAAAAAGAACTAAGGATATGTTTCTTTGTTATGGAGGTGACCAAGAGCTCGTTGTAACCAGTTACACCGATGCAAGTTGGAACACTGATCCTGACTCTAAGTCTCAGTCTGGGTACGTGTTTATATTGAATGGTGCTGCAGTAAGCTGGTGCAACTCCAAGCAGTGCACGGTGGCAAAGTCTTCAACAGAATCAGAATACATAGCGGCTTCGGAGGATTCATCACAAGCGGTATGGATGAAGAGGTTCATTGTTGAGCTTGGTGTGGTTCCTAGTGCATTGGACCCACTAGTCATTTATTGTGACAACATGGGTGCCATCGCCAATGCACAAGAACCAAGGTCACACAAGAAGCTGAAGCATATCAAGCTGCGCTTTCATTCGATTCGCGAGTACATCGAAGATGGAGAAGTAAAGATTTGCAAAGTACACACTGATCTGAATGTAGCAGATCCGTTGACTAAAGCTCTCCCTAGGGCAAAGCATGACCAACACCAGAATGCCATGGGTGTTAGGTACCTTACAATGTAATCTAGATTATTGACTCTTGTGCAAGTGGGAGACTGTTGGAGATATGCCCAAGAGGCAATAATAAAGTGGTTATTATATATCTTTGTGTTTATGATAAATGTTTATATACCATGCTATAATTGTATTAACCAAAACATTGATACATGTGTGTTATGTAAACAACAAGGAGTCTCTAGTAAGCCTCTTGTATAACTAGCTTGTTGATTAATAGATGATCATAGTTTCATGATCATGAACATTGTATGTTATTAATAACAAGGTTATGTCATTACGTGAATGATGTAATGGACACACCCAATTAAGCGTAGCATAAGATCACGTCATTAAGTTCATTTGCTATAAGCTTTCGATACATAGTTACCTAGTCCTTTCGACCATGAGATCATATAAATCACTTATGCCGGAACGGTATTTTGATTACATCAAACGACACTGCGTAAATGGGTGGTTATAAAGGTGGGATTAGGTATTCGGAAAGTATGAGTTGAGGCATATGGATCAACAGTGGGATTTGTCCATCCCGATGACGGATAGATATACTCTGGGCCCTCTCGGTGGAATGTCGTCTAAATTAGCTTGCAAGCATATGAATGGTTCATAAGAGACCACATACCACGGAACGAGTAAAGAGTACTTGTCAGGAGACGAGGTTGAACGAGGTATAGAGATACCGATGATCAAACCTCGGACAAGTAAAATATCGCGTGACAAAGGGAACCGGTATCGTATGTAAATGGTTCATTTGATCACTAAGTCATCGTTGAATATGTGGGAGCCATTATGGATCTCCAGATCCCGCTATTGGTTATTGCTCGGAGAGAAGTCTCAACCATGTCTGCATAGTTCGCGAACCATAGGGTGACACACTTAAAGTTTGATGTCGTTTAAGTAGATATGGAATATGGAATGGAGTTCGAAGTTTTGTTCGGAGTCTCGGATGGGATCCAGGATATCACGAGGAGTTCCGGATGGTCCGGAGAATAAGATTCATATATAGGAAGTCATTTTATAAGTTTGAAAATGATCCGGTGCATTTATGGAAGGTTCTAGAAAAGTCCGGAAGAAATCACTATGGAAGGCGGAGTCCCGGAGGGACTCCACTAGCATGGTCGGCCAACCCTAAGGGGAGGAGTCCTAGGTGGACTCCACAGGTGGCCGGCCACCCCCCCCTCAAGGAAAGGTGGGAGTCCCACCTTGAGTAGGACTCCCTTCTTGAGTAGGTTTCCCACCTATGGCAAGTTTTGGTGTTGGTGTCTTATTCAAAGACTTGGACTACAACTCTTGGGGGCTTCCACCTATATAATGAGGAGCAAGGGGAGGGGGCCGGCCACACCAAGCCTCTTTGGCCGCAGCCGCCAAGTGGCCGGCGCCCCAAACCCTAGCCTCTCCCCAAACCCTAGCGCCCCTCCTCCACATACTACTCCCGCAGCGCATAGGCGAAGCCCTGCCGGAGTTCTCCATCACCACCGTCACCACGCTGTCGTGCTGGGATTCCGAGGAGGATCTACTACTTCCGCTGCCCGCTGGAACGGGAGGAGGACGTCATCTTCATCAACACCGAACGTGTGACCGAGTACGGAGCTGCCTTGTGGCACCGTCAAGATCTTCTACGCGCTTTTGCAAGCGGCAAGTGATCGACTACATCCACCCCGAGATCTAATCTCGTTAAGCTTTGCGATCTTCGAGGGTTAGTCTCTTCATCTCCTCGTTGCTACCGTCTACTAGATTAGATCTTGGCTTGTGTTTCGTTCTTGCGGTAGGAAGTTTTTAACAACAATCCCATCAATGTCGACAGGGGTTTGTTGCCGACAACATCCTACAAGGTTTTGACCTTAACAAACCATCGCAAACGGAAGGTTATGATGGTGCTGATCAAGATGGGAATGATGCAGCAAATTTTGTTCCTGGACCAAATAGTACAGCAACTGCAGGTGCTTCCAATGTTGCTGAAGAAGATGGTGAAGAAATTTGTTCACAGCCTGTGGTTCCATTTGTTGGGATGATGTTCGATGACCTTGAAGTAGCAAAACAAGTATACAATGACTATGCATGGAAGCTTGGTTTCGGCACATGCATTGAAAACACCAAGTACATCACAGCACGAGGAGTGCCAAAGGACACAATTCTGAGCAGAGTGTTTGAGTGTGTACATACTGGTAAACCAGCAGCTGAATGTAAGAATGCTGATGCGAGAAGCAAAGAAGCTGCTGCAAAAGTAAAAGAAGCTTCTGTCGATATGAGCAACATTGGTGAGCAAAAGCAAGAAGCAAACAAGCTAGATCTGAGATGGACGTGAATGAATCAAAGCAGCGTAATATTTTGCTTCGATGTGACTGTAAAGCCCATATGGTTGTTGGGAAGCGGAATGGCCTTTGGTCTGTCACTGTTTTTAAGGAAGAACACACCCACCCCATGGTGAAGCTAGCAGGGAGGCGACGCTACTACAGATCACATAGGAAAGTCCCAGAAGAGGATTTCCAATTCCTACGGACGCTTCATAATCAAAACATTACAACCGCTCAGATAATGGGTTGTCTAGGAAGCGTGCATGGTGGCGACCCAAGGACGCTAGGCTACGTGAAGAGAGATGTGTCTAACATAAGGACAATGCTGTGAGAGGAAATATCACATCATGATATGAGCATGGTGATTGAGTACTTTGAACGCAGGAAAGCAGAAAGTCCAAATTTCTTTTATGACACACTAGTGAATTCAAACAATGCTGTCAGAGGACTATTCTGGATGGATGGAAGGACCAGAGCACTATACCCCAAGTACAAGGACTGTGTTTTCTTTGACACAACCTTTTGCACCAACAAGTATAATCTTCCTTTTGCTCCAATTGTGGGAATAAATAACCACACACACACGATTGTTCTAGGTTGTGCTTTGCTACCGGATGAAACAACATAAACATTTAAGTGGGTATTTGAAAGGTGGATGCTCGCAATGAATCAGATGCACCCAGATCATATAATGACAGACCAGGACCAGGCTATGGCTACTGCAATTGACAAGGTATTTCCAAATTCAATACACAGATGCTGCTTCTACCATGTGCTGCACCTAGCAAGGAAAAAACTTGGTCCAAATTTGGGAGAAGGCCATCCATTTGCAGATGCATTTTACTCATGCATCTATGGAACTGATACTATTGAGGAATTTGAATTCTGCTGGCAGCATATGCTGCGAAGCTTCGACATGACAGAAAACAATCTCTACTATATTAAATGGCTAGAGGCGGTGGGATGGTTGGTACGTCCGTCCTCTCATCTCATGTGCGGTATGTCCACGCGTGGAGCGATCCGTCAGGAAAGAAAACCGGTGTAGCAAAAATAGTTGTACACAAAACCGCAGGAGGAGGTTACTGCACGTCTCTCCCGATTTCTGAACCTCCACGCTCCACCGCTGCTCCTTTTTCCCACGACCACAGTCGCCTCTCCCACGGCCACCACGGTGTCCCTCCTGCGCCGCCTTCCCATTCTGGTGGGTAACCATCGCCCCGACTGGAAGAAGCGTTTGCCCCGCCGCGTGCTGCAGCCGTCGTGCCCGAACTCCCCATCGTCACTCCGCGCGCCGGCGAGATCCGAGGTGGTGAGAACCGATATCGCCATCTTGAAATCCCTCCACGCGCCGAACACGCTTGCCCCGCCGCGCTACAGGAGATGGGCTGGAACTCCACACTGTCACTCCGCGCGCCGCTCAGATCGGTGATTGACAGAACCAGCGTCGGCAGCTCGACCTCCCTCCGTGCGCTGCGCAGGCCCGTCTCTCTGTAAACCAACTCCGATGAGCCAGGGATTGGGGCCACAACGTCAGCTAGCACAGTGGCATGCCTGAGCCGAATGGATCGACCGGAAAATTCTATATATTCTGAGCACCTCGAAGTTCGTCGAATGTCCATCTTTGACCTGGTATGTGACCTCTCCGCTTATATTCTCAATCATATGCACTCTTCTAGCACCCCCTTACGTAAAAACAACATTTGATCTATTACAGCAATTATCATTTGTGATACTTGGTGGTCCGATCCTCCTTCTAATAGTTAGATTTCCTTCCGTTTGTTATTGCTGTACGGGGAACTATATTCTCAGTTATAGATGTTGTACTTTTTAATTTTCTGTTGATACAGATATGCTAATTTGGAGTATGTACACTGAGCTTCGTGTCATGAATTTATCCCTTCACTCTCATGTTCATTTTTAGGTGTGTTTTATGCCACTCGATATGCATCCAAGTTAATCACACTCAGTTGGTTTACGTTATTTTGTTTTCTGTCTTGGAGCATCCACAACGTTAGACTCTAATCTGGACACTTACGTGAAGAAAAAAATACAAAGAATTCGGATTTATCACCTAGCGCCTAGAAGTTGCAACGGTAGACGCTTATCTGAACAAACAAACCACCATATTCTCGCGCACTAGACGCTCCGCTTTGCATGCCGTCAGCCAAAAAGAAATGAAGCATCAGGTGAAAGATTATTTGTCCGGCGCCCGTGATTAAAGGCAGCAGATCGGCCGGGAATATTACCCTGGCCAGTCGGCATGTAAGAGCCGCGTTGTGGGTGCTCTTATGTCACATTGCTGCAGGATTTGATCACCAAAGACATATAACTCAATGGGTTCACTTTGCTGCTGAGTGAGACTGTGAGATGATAGTTTATTTTGATTCCATTTTGTTTGTTTGTCGCAATGACCGGAATTGCTATTGTAGTATTTACTCATGGTATGCAATTATATATTGGCACGAATTGATGAATTAGCAATGTTTCATTACGGCCGCCCTCGGACTCAGACTCTCACCACTACCTCTCGTGACGCCCAGATCGGATTCTTACGTTGGGCTTACTTTGTACATGCTGCAATTTAAATTGGTGTTGATTTCTTTTCTCAGTTCACAATACTTATGTCATGCGTGCTCTCTAATATGCAGAGACTCAGTTTTGGGGGTAATTTCACAATGGCTGAATATTTCTGAAAGTACGAGGATAAGTACACTGGCTCTATATGCATAGATTCTTGTTTTGGGGCAATTTCACAATTGCTGCATATTTCTGAAGCTAATGGGAAAAGTGGTTGGTCCCATTTTGTTTAGCAACAGATCTGAACAATACTTATTTCAAAATTGGAGAAGTTACCATGGCTCTTATTTTTCGTGCTTACAAGCCTATGGTAACAAGTCAGTCTCCCAAAATATAACCCTATGCTCATCTTACTAAACATAGTTTTTGAACCATTTGAATTTTTAAAATGTATATGATTTTGCTGTCTCAGCTTTACAGAGCAAACACCTTTTTATTTTCCTAAAATCTATTAAGAACCAAGCAACTATCTTATTCATTTTTTTCTTGTAAATATGGAAAGGAAGTACTGTTAATATATTTTTTGGTTCAGTGGGATATTAGTTCCACCTCAGATCCAGCAGTGGATTATTATTTCTTATAAATGATTTCTCTTTAGATCATTACCAGCATGGATGAACTTATAAATGAATTTTCTGTAGAAAAATCAGATAAAGACCCGGTTATTGTGTTGGATTTTCTGAAGAATAAATGAATGCCGCTGGAAGATTATAAAACTAATTCAAAGAATGACCTATTGTACCACAATTCATGTTCTCAAAGTATATGAAGGAGGATCGACAATGAGGCCAGTGGAGGTCTAATCAACAGCCTAATTCGAGTTGATTGAGGAAAATGAGGTGGTCTTCTTCATCTGTGTGGATTCAATTTAAAGCTACAATTCTATAAACTGAAATTTGCTCCTTTTGTATTGAAACTTATGTTTACAGTTGATCCTATCACTACTGTTTCCAATGATATTGATGAGTGTGTCATCAATGGCTAGGGGAGGGGAGACGTTGATGCCTCAGTTGTGTTTCTTTTCTCTTCCAAATTCTGTTCATTCTAACCTGCAATAGTTCGTTTGCGGTGCTCAGTTACATTATGCCGTGGATTTTTTTTCTCGTTCTGCTAAAAAATGTACTATGTGTGCATGCAATATTCATTGAAATCAATTTTCCTTGTTGCTTCAGATGTAGAGCCGTTTTCAGGCAAGGAGCAGGGTGGTACGCAGCATTACAGCATAAGAAGGGGCTGTAGGGCGAGGCGATGTGCACCAGCCATCTGCGGCTGAAAGGAGTCATGAGGCCGTCCAGACCACCTTGTGTCGTGCTTGCTCTGTTTCTGGTTAGATTCTTCTTCTCTTTGGCTCTCAGATTTGAGACCAATACCGTTCCTGTGTCTCATATGGATTGTGGGATCATATTCATTGGTGCTCTCTACTTTTCACTGACGAGATCGAAAAAATATCATATGAATTCTTGGACGTGTTGCAAGGTTGAGAATTTATGTTTGCATCTTTTGAATGGACAGGGAGTGCTTACCTGCATTATACTTTTTGTATTTAGACCACCATGCCACCAGTAAGCATATTTCATTAATGAAAATGTGGTGTTGTCTCATTCAGTCGTAACATGTTTATGATCACTAAAAAACTCGAGAAAGGTTATATTCAAGGATATCAAGGCTGTGTAGATAAGTGCACTCCATGAACATAGGTGGTGTTAACTAGCTACTAACGAAAGGCTTTCTTGCTATTTGAACCTTTCCCAGGAACCTGATACGCTTGGTCAGCTTCTATTTATACCATTTATTTCATTTTTGTTTGTGACCGTGCTCAAAAGTCATATGCTATGTGCAATGCCATGCCATTCCATGAAACAGAAAGTAAGAACTATTGTAAACTGCAACCTTTTCGTAAGCTACTTTCGAATGATGGATTTTATTCACCCTACACAATGATGAAATTCACCCTAGACAATGTTCCATTACAGATAGATAGTTGGCCTCGGTCAGAATTCGCATGGCAATAATAATCAGTTAGTTCACATACCAACAGAAATCAGTAGAACTTTATGAAGTTCATCGCAGAGATTGGTGATATTAATAATTAGCTAATTATCCGCATGCACTTTCCTCTGTTACCAATGTGCTTATTATTTTTGGGTATACTACACTGATCGGCAACCAGCTGTTAGTCCATATTAATTCATTTTATCTTCAATCATACTTTCAAAATTTTCTTATTGTTCATGCTCCTCATGCTTCATGTTGTGAACAATATAACTTCAGTCTATCATAAGGATGGTTGTGTATGTATATACTGTATGTAAAACAATGTAAGCAGACTTCAAAACTATTGTTGTATATGATATATGTTATACATTTGTTATTTGCACAAATAAAAACTACTGTTGTTAATGCCTTCAAATGGAACTGTATTTTTAATTTGCTTCACGCCAGAAGTAGTTCATTCGATTTTTTCTTAGGATTTTAGTGGTTAAGCTTACCAGATGCTTTGAACTACATATCCAATAACAATCTTAAATTCATTGTGTAAACCTGGAAAGGTGTCACACAGGTTGAAGGTTGAGGGAGGGCACCGACGGAGCAAGGGTCATCAAGCTGAGGGGTGAACACGGAGCTGGAGGTGGCACGCGCGGTGAAAGCTGCTATGAGCTGGTGTATTTCTGGTCCGATCTGATGCGAGTTCGCCGATGCTTCTGGCTTCTACCATGCTACGGCCTGATATGATGTTTCTTGCCTCTGCTTGGATAAGATGGGGTCACCGATTGACAAGTTTTGATCTGGTCCTATCTGGTTCAGCTCTCTGTTCCTGTTTGTCTTAGAAGTAGATTTTCATGTTTTTTAAGCATCACCAGATGATTAAGAGGTTTGGCACCCAGGTTTGTATTCTTGATGTTTTTTTTTGCAGATCTTCTGGATGTGTTGACATGACCATGCACTCTGACATGTTTTATGTTCTATTAATTGTCTTGATTTGTTATGATTGTCGGCAGTAGAGAATCCCGCGTGTGTTGCGGCGACATGGTGCTCAGAAATAGCAGTTGTGGTGAAAAATAAGTGGGCTGTGATTTCTTACATAGTTTTTCTGTTAGATTAAATCTATTTGTTACTCGGTGACAACTGACAACACACTTCTTACTTCCATCTTCATTAGTAGTAAAAGTAAAATGCTGAATAGTTTGTTTCACTAATCTAAAAGCTATCTTATTATAAAAAAAAATAAAGGGTGAAAATGCTTAGTGATATCCAAGAAAACAGAACATCACAGTTTCTTTAAGGCAATCATAAAAGTAGTAAAATTTTGCATTCATTTATTTAAACTATACATAAGTAGAAGATAAGTACTTGATTGTTGTGAGAGAGAGGAGGAGAGAGGTGTTCGTTGCGAGAGACTTGTGTTTATCGCGAGTCATATTTCCACCATCTCATGTTTGATATGCAAATCCTTTGATTGAATCATCAAATATTTTTAGTGTCTCGTGGCAACGCACGGGTATTCAACTAGTCACCTCAATAATATGTGGAAGAGCAGAAAGACATGGGCACCAGTTTACTTCAGGAAAAAAAATTTCCCATTCACAAGCACAACTGGAAGATCGGAAGGCCTTAACTCATACTTCAAGACATTGGTTCGCCCTAGTGACTCCGTGTGGAATTTCGTGCAACAGTATGAGTTGTGCCAGAATTTGATGTTGGATCGTGAAGACAATGCGAGCTTCACAATGGAGATGACGACAGCAAAGCTTTGGGGTAGGTGAGACTCTTCCATGCTACACAACACTTATACATTGTCCCTGATGAATTTGTAGCATTGTTTTATTACTACTGGAGCATTTACTAATTACATTTGTGACAAAAAAAAATGCAGTTACAGCATTGAAGAACAGGCATTGAAATTTTACACAAGGGAAGTCTTCGACAGGTTCCAAAAAATGGTGCAGAGTTCAACAAGATTTTACCCTATCCATGTAGAGGCAGAAGGCTTATGTTTTGATCTTGTTCCAAATCAAGACCTTGATGTGAAAACTTATCGAGTTGCAGCTAACCTTGAAGAAGGATGGTACACATGTGGCTGCAACATGTTTGAGATGTGTGGTTTAATATGCCCACATATCATTAGGGTGATGGTGCACCTCAATGTGCAGCAAATACCAGGAAGATACATGCTTGAAAGGTGGTCTGCAGCAGCAACAACACATGCCCCGGAACCTGGGACAAATACAATCAGATTTGGTGTCCCAACAACTAACACACTCAAGTACAACTCATTGTGCAGAAAGATGAACAAGTTGGCATCTGACGCATGCTTCGATGATGATACATATGTTGCTGTTTCCCGCATTGTTGATGAAGCAAACAAAGTTGTTGCTACAATGCTTAAAGCAAAAGGTCAAGTGCAGCAAGAAGGGGAAGGATATCAGCATAGACAGGGTGAGAACCAGAGACAGCAAAAACCCGAAGCTCCACAGCAACAACAACATCAACAAACAACAGCAGTAGATGGTACTGCAAGTCAACAGGTGAAGAATCCTCCACGTACGAAGCCAAAAGGTCGCCCAAAGATAACAGAAAAGCGAAGGAAGACATTGGTCGAGCTGCGGGATGAGGCCAATGAGAAGAGAAGGAAGAAGCAAAGTGAACCTAAAACACCAAAAGATCCAAAACCAAAGAGGAAGTACAGGAAGAAGAAGTGCCCATTCTGTGGTGATGAAGATCATATATCTGTAAAGGAATGCAAGTACATGAAAATTGCTTTGGCTAGAGAGGATGCAATGCAAGCGGGAGTAGATTTGACGGTATAGATTGCTCCAGCGAGGAATTGTACATTTCATTCTGAAAAATGTTGAGATATGTTACAGATGCTTACAATTATAGTATATAAAGAACTCATGTTGATATATGTACAGATGCTACACCATTTTATTTTGTACCCCCTGGCTGTCTTATATTGATATTGTAACTTGGAAAGTGTAACATGAAATCTGCAGCATCAAACATATACAGATGCATCACCTATAGCTTACGGAAAACAGCAGAATAAATATGAGTTTGCATCATCAAATTAATCCTAGTCATGAACATACTCTATTTGTCATACTGGGGACAAAAAAGGGAGCATTTGAATTGACAACTTCTTGATGGTTCAAGCATTGAATCATTTTACTGTATCATCTTGTTTTGCAATAATAGGAAAAAAATTGAGAAGCAGAACCTAATTGCTTGCAGCATGCATGTGGAAAAAAAGAAGGTGAGGTATTATTTGGTTTGAAGCAAAAACTTGTTTATGAAGTTGTCAGGGAGATAAACTTGTTGTTAGAGCAAGACTTGCAGCATATTTGTTGTGTGAAGCAACGCTTAAATTGTCGGAAGTGCACGTACCACATGTATGTTGACAACAAAAATATGTAAGCATGGTAGCAAGATGGGTTATGTATTTACAGCAAACAAAATCAACGAATGTAGAAAGTAAAAAGAAAATGATACTGGAAATACCATAAAACATGAGAATACTGGTCATACTTAAACCCCAACAAGATCATCCATATTCCAGAAACAACACACAACTTAGGTCTGGTACATTGTAATGAGAAAACATAAAAGTGTTGATCATTCCTTCAACTAAGCAGGTCCAACAATTTAAAACCATCACCATAAGTCTAGTTTCTACTCCATGTTCCAGTACATGGTTACAGTTACAAAATGCAGCAACACCATGTGATTTGAAAACAACTAAACTATCCCTGCTGCAAGTCCTCGTTCATTATCAGGTCGACATCTTCGCTCTGGTTATCCCTATTGTCGATTAGGCTTGCTGCGAGCACCCTTCGAAAATCTGGAATTGCATCATTCTCGAAAGTAGGCATGACTTTCCCATTGAAGTGTTCCATGTAAAGAATGCAGTAGAATCCACAGTCAAACCTGCATCATCCAAAAAAGTGAAAACAAGGTAAAAAGATGAATAAACCAGTGAAAACATTATGAAAGTATCATTTAATTGTCAAAAAACAGTGAAAGCAAACTTACAAAGTGTTTTGCTGCGGATGGTCAGGTGTGATTTGCTTGAATTTCCCAAAGTCAACCCATGAAACTTTGGACTCGTTTGCAGTCCGGACGAAGTTGGAGAACTTTGGAATAAACCAATAGCATGGGATAGTAAGGACAAATTGAGAAAAAATCAATTTAGTTGAAAGCAAGAGTCAAGAAAAAGGTGGGAATTGCTACCATGTTGTTTGCAACATTTGTTAAGGTGCTCACACCATTCTCTGGCATCATAGAATAAAAAATGTGAAATTGTTTGCACAGCAAGTTGATGCAGCATACAATCCAGTGACCGCCTTGTACAATGGGTAGGTAAAGCTACATACAAGAAACGATTAAAAATAGAGAGATAAACTAAGTACGAAGAAGTTTATACACACATGAAACCTAGAAAATTGCTCACAATTACAAAAACACACACAGAAACTCACCATGTCATCTTTCAGAACCTTGAATTTGTACATGCAAGCTTGAACTCTTTCATGACAGAGGCAGGGTCAAATGTAGAGGTTTCTACAGCAAGCTTTTCCTGTATGTTTAGAAACCAATAAAAGATGATGAAGGAAGTGATAACATGGGACAAGCTTGGAAGAAAAAATGCAATAAATTACTAACCGCAAAGTACGGAGAGAAAGAATATCTCTTGTGATTACGGGGATTCTTCTCAGCACTTGCTTTTGCTGCATGATTGAACTTCTCTGTCCAAATAGCCATCACAGCGTTGCTCAAATATTGGCGTGGACGAAGAGATTCATTGAAGGAATTGTATGAGCAAAAGAATCGACCAATCTTCAGAAACTCTTTGCTACAGTAATGGAAAACAAACAAACCTTTTATTTAAATAATGAAGGAAAAAGTGTAAAATGAAACACATAACCCCCTGCAGCAACAAAAAAGCAAGAAAATAATGTCACAGAGGACTCACGTCACTTCATTCTTCTTCTTCCTCTTGAATTTCCGTCCATGTGAAACATACTTGTCATACTTACGCACAACATCTTGAGAGACCTTAATCTTCTTCAGCTTCGGAGTTGACAGTTCACCCTTGGCAGCCCTCTTGTGCCTAGTTTTCTTTTCAATAGTTTTAGCACCAGTACTAGCATCTTTGGTGACAACATCTGAAGCAGAAAAACACAGAGAAAACCATTTTATGCTACAAAAAGCAAGTGCAGTACTAAGAAAATTAAGATTGAAGCAAAAAGTAATAATCAAAAAATAGCTAATGAAAACATATAAAAGAAGGAATGTAGCAACAATTATTATGTAATGTAGCCTAAAAACAGTATACAGAATGTAGCAACCAATAAATAAAAAAATGCAGCAAATGGAGTACTAAGCTCAAGGACTACCAGAAGGAGAAGGGCTTCTTTCAGCCACAAGAACAGTTGAACTGACATTTAAAGGAATACCAGCAATCAGACTTAGTTTGCCATCGGCAGCAACAAGTCTAGCTCTCTTAATAACTGTAACATTTTCACCTAATAAAACTTTCAGACTTAGTAAACATGAGCAATGAAAATGAAAAAAACTTGCTCAAGCAAAAATGACCTGTGTTTGTAGGATGATGCGGTGACACGTTCTCGACCAAGTGATCTTCAGCATCCCTGGATGGTATGGGTAGTGTTGTAGCCTCCATAGCTTTAGGCTGCTCAGAAGCTAGTAAAAAATAATAAAAGAACAGATAGTTAGCCGAAACTGAAGAAACTACAATTACAACACAAATAAAGAACAGAGACAACAAAAGAAGAACATACATGTGTCGTCTAGCTTCACTACAGAAGCAACATCAGCAGGCGGAGTAATTTCTTCTGCAGGAATAGTGATTTGCTGTTCAGACACAACAACTTCATCTGGATCCTGGGAGAATAAATCCATCGATGGAGGGTCAGGGGCTCTATTCCAAGCTTCTACAGATATACCCTCCGGTATACGAGCAAATGGTGAGTTTATAGGTGACCTCACAGGGCTGTCAACAGCAACCTGTTCACCAGCAACATCTCCACCAGTAGAAGAATCCAACAGAACAGCTGATTGGGGCATATCCACGACGTGTGTGTGTGGGTCCATGTCAGCAGCACTTGCTTCAACAACAAAATCGTCGTTGTCTGTTTCTTCAGAATCAGCCACCGGGATTTATTCATCGGCATGATTGTCAGTACCTTCATCCTCATGTCCGTCAGCACCGTTGATACGTTCGACGTTCGATACTCCATGCCACCATTGATGTTATCTACATGTTTTATGCACACTTTATGTCATATTCGTGCATTTTTGGAACTAACCTAAAGATGCCATGCGCTGCGTTTGCTATTTTGGTTTCAAAATCCTAGTAAGGAAATATTCTCGGAATGGGACGAAATCAAACCACCTATTTTTCCACGTCCTTCCGAAGGAGGAGACGAACGGAGGGCCACACCATAGGCGGCGCGGCCCCCTGGCCGCCCGGCCTGTGGTGTGGGGCCCCGTGCCGCCTCTTGACCTGCCCTTCCGCCTATAAAAAGTCTCCGTGACGAAACCCCCGGTCAGAGAACCACGATACGGAAAACCTTCCAGAGACGCCGCCGCCGCCGATCCCATCTCGGGGGATCCAGGAGATCGCCTCCGGCACCCTGCCGGAGGGGAATCATCTCCCGGAGGACTCTACGCCGCCATGGTCGCCTCCGGTGTGATGTGTGAGTAGTCTACCCCTGGACTATGGGTCCATAGCAGTAGCTAGATGGTTGTCTTCTCCCCATTGTGCTATCATTGTCGGATCTTGTGAGCTGCCTAACATGATCAAGATCGTCTATCTGTAATTCTATATGTTGCGTTTGTTGGGATCCGATGAATAGAGAATACTTGTTATGTTGATTATCAAAGTTATGCTTATGTGTTGTTTATGATCTTGCATGCTCTCCGTTATTAGTAGATGCTCTGGCCAAGTTGATGCTAGTAACTCCAAGAGGGAGTATTTATGCTCGATAGTGGGTTCATGCCTCTGTGAATCTGGAGGAGTGACAAGAACCACTAAGGTTATGGATGTGCTGTTGCCACTAGGGATAAAACATTAGTGCTATGTTCAAGGATGTAGTCACTAGTTACATTACGCGCAATACTTAATGCAATTGTCTGTTGTTAGCAACTTAATACGGAGGGGGTTCGGATGATAACCTGAAGGTGGACTTTTTAGGCATAGATGCGGTTGGATGGCGGTCTATGTACTTTGTTGTAATGCCCAATTAAATCTCACTATACTCATCATGATATGTATGTGCATGGTCATGCTCTCTTTATTTGTCAATTGCCCAATGTAATTTGTTCACCCAACATGCTGTTCGTCTTATGGGAGAGACACCTCTAGTGAACTGTGGACCCCGGTCCAATTCTCTTTACTGAAATACAATCTACTGCAATCTGTTCTACTGTTTTCTGCAAACAATCATCTTCCACACAATACGGTTAACTCTTTGTTACACAAGCCGGTGAGATTGACAACCTCACTGTTTCGTTGGGCAAAGTATCTTGGTTGTGTTGTGCAGGGTTCCACGTTGGCGCCGGAATCCGGTGTTGCGCCGCACTACATCTCGCCGCCATCAACCTTCAACGTGCTTCTTGACTCCTCGGTCCGATTAAACCTTGGTTTCTTCTGAGGGAAACTTGCCGCATCACACCTTCCTCTTGGGGTTCCCAACGGACGTGCCAACCACACGCATCAAGCAAATTTCTGGCGCCGTTGCCGGGGACCTGAAGAAAAGTTACATCACAGAGATCTCTAACTCCCACGTCAACTTTGCGCTAAAATTCTGGCGCGTTGGGATCAAGACACGTTGCAAGGGAGTCTCCACTTCTCAATCTCTTTACTTTGTTTTTGTCTTGCTTAGTTTTATTTACTACTTTGTTTGCTGCACTAAATCAAAATACAAAAAAATTAGTTGCTAGTTTTACTTTACTTGCTATCTTGTTTGCTATATCGAAAACACAAAAAAAATTAGTTTACTTGCACTTACTTTACTTTATTCATCATGTTTCCTTTAAATTTTACCACAAAAGACATACCGGTAGGACGTGGGTCTATAGTTGGGAGAAATAATATAGAAGAATTTTTCAATCATGTTAGTACTATTGAAAATTTTGAAGATAGACACTTGGTAGACCTTGCGCCTACTTATGAAATTGCTGCTGCACATTTAGTTCGCCTGTTGGAAACTAAATTTGTTAATCTTAATCCTATAATCCAACACATGTTCTTCACACTTGGCGATATGGAAGAAGGGGAAAAGAAAGATTTTGTGTTAGAAACCCTTCTTAGAGAATTTGGTGGTCTAGCAAGAGAAGCTAGAAAGGTATTTGCTAAATTTAATATGCTTGGTTCTCCTACTAATTTTGCTAGTCTCCTTGAAAAGATGGATATGGATAGAATAAGATTCACTAACAATATTGATGATGGAGGGGAGATCAAAGCACCAATACCATGTAAGCTCCTAGCTATGAATGATGCACTAGAAAATAACTATGCTTGGCTTGTTCCTGAAAATTTGTTTGATGAGAGTAACACGCCTAAGACTAATGAAAAGGGAGATGCTGAAACTTATGTATCTAATATACTATGCCTGGTTGAGAAAAGCCCACACCCCACTGTAGAAGTACCACCCTTTGATAATACACTTTCTGCGCCTAGCTGAAAGGCGTTAAAGAAAAGCGCTTATGGGAGACAACCCATGTTTTTACCTACAGTACTTTGTTTTTATTTTGTGTCTTGGAAGTTGTTTACTACTGTAGCAACCTCTCCTTATCTTAGTTTTGTGTTTTGTTGTGCCAAGTTAAGCCGTTGATAGAAAAGTAAGTACTAGATTTGGATTACTGCACAGTTCCAGATTTCTTTGCTGTCACGAATCTGGGTCCACCTCCCTGTAGGTAGCTCAGAAAATTATGCCAATTTACGTGCATGATCCTCAGATATGTACGCAACTTTCATTCAATTTGAGCATTTTCATTTGAGCAAGTCTGGTGCCATTTTAAAATTCGTCAATACGAACTGTTCTGTTTTGACAGATTCTGCCTTTTATTTCGCATTGCCTCTTTCGCTATGTTGGATGAATTTCTTTGATCCATTAATGTCCAGTAGCATTATGCAATGTCCAGAAGTGTTAAGAATGATTGTGTCACCTCTGAATATGTCAATTTATAATGTGCACTAACCCTCTAATGAGTTGTTTCGAGTTTGGTGTGGAGGAAGTTTTCAAGGGTCGAGAGAGGAGTATGATGCAACATGATCAAGGAGAGTGAAAGCTCTAAGCTTGGGGATGCACCCGGTGGTTCACCCCTGCATATATCAAGAAGACTCAAGTGTCTAAGCTTGGGGATGCCCAAGGCATCCCCTTCTTCATCGACAACATTATCAGGTTCCTCCCCTGAAACTATATTTTTATTCCATCACATCTTATGTGCTTTTTCTTGGAGCGTCGGTTTGTTTTTGTTTTTTTGTTTTTGTTTTGTTTGAATAAAATGGATCCTAGCATTCACTTTATGGGAGAGAGACACGCTCCGCTGTAGCATATGGACAAGTATGTCCTTGGTTTCTACTCATAGTATTCATGGCGAAGTTTCTCCTTCGTTAAATTGTTATATGGTTGGAATTGGAAAATGATACATGTAGTAATTGCTATAAATGTCTTGGGTAATGTGATACTTGGCAATTGTTGTGCTCATGTTTAAGCTCTTGCATCATATGCTTTGCACCCATTAATGAAGAAATACATAGAGCATGCTAAAATTTGGTTTGCATATTTGGTTTCTCTAAAGTCTAGATAATTTCTAGTATTGAGTTTGAACAACAAGGAAGACGGTGTAGAGTCTTATAATGTTTTCAATATGTCTTTTATGTGAGTTTTGCTGCACCGGTTCATCCTTGTGTTTGTTTCAAATAAGCCTTGCTAGCCTAAACCTTGTATCGAGAGGGAATACTTCTCATGCATCCAAAATACTTGAGCCAACCACTATGCCATTTGTGTCCACCATACCTACCTATACTACATGGTATTTTCCGCCATTCCAAAGTAAATTGCTTGAGTGCTACCTTTAAAATTCCATCATTCACCTTTGCAATATATAGCTCATGGGACAAATAGCTTAAAAACTATTGTGGTATTGAATATGTAATTATGCACTTTATCTCTTATTAAGTTTCTTGTTGTGCGATAACCATGTTCACTGGGGACGCCATCAACTTTTCATTGTTGAATTTCATGTGAGTTGCTATGCATGTTCGTCTTGTCTGAAGCAAGAGAGATCTACCACCATATGGTCAAGCATGCATATGTTAGAGAAGAACATTGGGCCGCTAACTAAAGCCATGCTCCATGGTGGAAGTTTCAGTTTTGGACAACAATCCTCAAATCTCAAATGAGAAAATTATTAATTGTTGTTATATGCTTATGCATAAAAGAGTCCATTATCTGTTGTCTATGTTGTCCCGGTATGGATGTCTAAGTTGAAGAATAATCAATAGCGAAATCCAATGCGAGCTTTCTCCTTAGACCTTTGTACAGGCGGCATAGAGTACCCCTTTGTGATACTTGGTAAAAACAATGCATGTGATGATCCGGTAGTCCAAGCTAATTAGGACAAGGTGCGGGCACTATTAGTACATTATGCATGAGGCTTGCAACTTATAAGATATAATTTACATGATGCATATGCTTTATTACTACCGTTGACAAAATTGTTTCATGTTTTCAAAATCAAAGCTCTAGCACAAATATAGCAATCGATGCTTTTCCTCTATGGAGGATCATTCTTTTACTTTCAATGTTGAGTCAGTTCACCTATTTCTCTCCACCTCAAGAAGCAAACACTTGTGTGAACTTGATTCCTACATACTTGCTTATTGCATCTATTATATTACTCTATGTTGACAATATCCATGAGATATACATGTTACAAGTTGAAAGCAACCGCTGAAACTTAATCTTCTTTTGTGTTGCTTCAATGCCTTTACTCTGAATTATTGCTTTATGAGTTAACTCTTATGCAAGACTTATTGATGCTTGTCTTGAAGTGCTATTCATGAAAAGTCTTTGCTTTATGATTCACTTGTTTACTCAAGTCATATACATTGTTTTGATCGCTGCATTCACTACATATGCTTTACAAATAGTATGATCAAGATTATGATGGCATGTCACTCCAGAAATTATCTGTGTTATCGTTTTACCTGCTCGGGACGAGCAGAACTAAGCTTGGGGATGCTGATACGTCTCCGACGTATCGATAATTTCTTATGTTCCATGCCACATTATTGATGTTATCTACATGTTTTATGCACACTTTATGTCATATTCGTGCATTTTGGAACTAACCTATTAACAAGATGCCGAAGTGCCAGTTCCTGTTTTCTGCTGTTTTTGGTTTCAGAAATCCTAGTAAGGAAATATTCTCGGAATTGGACGAAATCAAAGCCCGGGGGCCTATTTTTCCACGAAGCTTCGAAGTCCGAAGGAGAGACGAAGAGGGGCCACGGAGGGCCACACCATGGGCGCGGCCCCTTGGCCGCGCCGGCCTGTGGTGTGGGGCCCCGTGCCGCCTCTTGACCTGCCCTTCCGCCTATAAAAAGTCTCCGTGACGAAACCCCCGGAGAACCACGATACGGAAAACCTTCCCGAGACGCCGCCGCCGATCCCATCTCGGGGGATCCAGGAGATCGCCTCCGGCACCCTGCCGGAGAGGGGAATCATCTCCGGAGGACTCTACGCCGCCATGGTCGCCTCCGGTGTGATGTGTGAGTAGTCTACCCCTGGACTATGGGTCCATAGCAGTAGCTAGATGGTTGTCTTCTCCCCATTGTGCTATCATTGTCGGATCTTGTGAGCTGCCTAACATGATCAAGATCGTCTATCTGTAATTCTATATGTTGCGTTTGTTGGGATCCGATGAATAGAGAATACTTGTTATGTTGATTATCAAAGTTATGCTTATGTGTTGTTTATGATCTTGCATGCTCTCCGTTATTAGTAGATGCTCTGGCCAAGTTGATGCTAGTAACTCCAAGAGGGAGTATTTATGCTCGATAGT
This sequence comes from Lolium multiflorum, assembly GCA_030979885.1. Classification (NCBI taxonomy): domain Eukaryota; kingdom Viridiplantae; phylum Streptophyta; class Magnoliopsida; order Poales; family Poaceae; genus Lolium; species Lolium multiflorum. Next base: position 402,368,880 of record CM061750.1, read on the forward strand.
GGGTTCATGCCTCGTGATCTGGAGGAGTGACAAGAACCACTAAGGTTATGGATGTGCTGTTGCCACTAGGGATAAAACATTAGTGCTATGTTCAAGGATGTAGTCACTAGTTACATTACGCGCAATACTTAATGCAATTGTCTGTTGTTAGCAACTTAATACTGGAGGGGTTCGGATGATAACCTGAAGGTGGACTTTTTAGGCATAGATGCAGTTGGATGGCGGTCTATGTACTTTGTCGTAATGCCCAATTAAATCTCACTATACTCATCATGATATGTATGTGCATGGTCATGCTCTCTTTATTTGTCAATTGCCCAACTGTAATTTGTTCACCCAACATGCTGTTCGTCTTATGGGAGAGACACCTCTAGTGAACTGTGGACCCGGTCCAATTCTCTTTACTGAAATACAATCTTGCAATTGTTCTGTTTTCTGCAAACAATCATCTTCCACACAATACGGTTAACTCTTTGTTACAGCAAGCGGTGAGATTGACAACCTCACTGTTTCGTTGGGCAAAGTATCTTGGTTGTGTTGTGCAGGTTCCACGACGAGAATGGGTGTTGCGCCGCACTACATCTCGCCGCCATCAACCTTCAACGTGCTTCTTGACTCCTCTGGTCCGATTAAACCTTGGTTTCTTACTGAGGGAAACTTGCCGCTGTGCGCATCACACCTTCCTCTTGGGGTTCCCAACGGACGTGCCAACCACACGCATCAACCGTCCATATTTTCGTCTTCAACTCCACCTCCAGTTGGGAATGGACACTAGGACCATCACCTTCTTTCTTTGCTGCATCTATGTCAATAAGCAAAGCTGCCATGCGCTGCGAATGCATTTGTTTCAAACCAACACCAAAATTCTTGAGAGTGGTGTCAACATCACGACCATAAATAGACCTGTGTTTCTCATACAGATGCTTGTACGCAGCTGGAACCTATTGACAGATACATAACACATACATCAGGAAAAATTGTAGGTGCTACAGCTAATAATACTAATGAAGCAGTAGAAAAGAGCAATTGTTGCATTGATTATAAAAATTGGGGATTTTGAGATGAAACCATGGTAGCACATATCATTAACTCATGTTTCCTAGCATTTCCTGGTACCACTACCTCTGCTGTCTTGCTATTGATTTTTGTAACCTCCTGCATTGCTAACTCAAGCAAGTGTTCATCCCATGCAAACTCGTGAGTCCTCCGAAGGTCCAACATACAGTCCAAATAGTCAAGGCTAAGCAGATTTGCGCTACCAGGGGCAATAACCGTAGCCAAACATAGAAGATCCCATGTTCTGATAATGGTGAGGTCATCCGTAACATCACAAGCCTTGAGCAATTTAACAGCATGCTGGATGAAAGGCCTTGATTGTCCTTCTTCTATGTACATCTGCCGCAGCTCAGGATGCTCACCTTTCATCTGAACAACAAGTCTGTCGGCACATCGAATTCCAAAAACTTTCCTCACCATATCTTTTGTGAAAACTATCCTCTTCTTATGGAACTTGAACTCCCGCAAACCAGGGCTAGTATGAGAGGCAACAAAGTCTATTAGAGCATTAGGAATGTTGAATGGAGATACATTCAACAATGCTCTAAATGCACTCTGCTCTTCAATAATACGTCTCTTCGGACCATCGAGATCTGCATCAAGAGCATGCAGACGCTTTGCAGCAAAACGATCCTTGGAAACCCAATGACCAATCCCATCTTCATGTTAAAAAATGAAGAACACAAAAAAAAATCAAAAGAAAAACATTTAAATGATAACGCATCAATTCATGTACATAAATGATAAACAACTTACAAACACAATGACCTATGTAGCAAACTAATAAAGCAAAGACAATGAAGCACAAACATGCAACAAAAATCATCACCGGCGTAGCATAACCATGAACATTGCATGCAAGCTGGATAGCAATTATCACAGAGAATGTAGCAAAAATATAAAGGATTTACAATATAATTAGGATATAGCTAATTTTATGAACCTATACAGCAATAGCAAGCTCACAGGGTAGCAATAGAAACGCATATCCCGCCTAGAAATACACAGGGTAGCTCCCAGGGTACAAAATCCACATGAAAAATGCCTAGATATCCTAGTATAAAATCCACACGAGAACGAGCCCGAACTTACAGCCATGATTGCAGAGGCGGAAATTCCTCGGAACCACTCGAATCGAAGGCCGGCGACGATTCCCTTGAAGAAATCCTAGAAAATGAAGGGGAAAAGTGAGGATTCAACGGGTACGTGTAACATCCCAAGTCTCAACAATATTAAACAAGAAAGACAATTTCCCCAAACTCAAAATTTGCAATTAACAAAAACTTTTTATATGCATATAGTGCCACATATAGTTTCTTGCATTTGAGTGAATTTTCTTTTGTGCAATTGCCATGATGAGTGTTAGTATGATTAACAATTGCTATTTGAACCCTAACAAAGATCATCAAACCCTAAATTGAAGAGAATTGAAGAAAATGGGAAAAACCCATATTTCACTTACATACACAATATGCCAAATTGCAAATCCTCACCCAAAATTGCTTGCTCCCTTGCTTGTAGAATACTTCAATATGATAAACTAACACAATTGCATCATTGGAACAAGAATCAAACACAAGGAAATCTCAAATTCATCATACATATGATAATGGTCACTTGTCACCAAAATATTTTCTTCACTACTTTACCCCTCTGGTTTTCTCATTTCTTAAACTAAACTTGGTCAACCAAAGCCATGTCATCCAAGACCATGTCAAGGTGAGTAACTTTGATGTTGACCACCATGGCTAGAGTTGACTAGGTTGACCAGTATAAAGGTGACAAGTAGGGATGCTAAAATAAAGAGAAGATCATGTCACATTTGCCATTTTGCAAAACAACTCCAAATTGAACCCCACCACCACCACCGCACTCGAATCGACCTCCTGAGCGATCCCGTCGTCCTCTCGCTGCGCCAGCTACTCCTCGAGCATCGCCAGGACGACGCCTACACGCTGCCGTCCTTGCCTTGCCCCTTCGAGCACCCCAAGCACCGCGCCATGGCCGTTCCTCCACAGCACCTCACGGCCACCCCCGCCCGCTATAAATAGAGGAGCTCAGCGCTCAACTTCTTCACACCATCTGCTCTCCTCTCCTCACTGATCACTCTCCCCACCTCAATTTAACACCACACCACCGGAGCTGCTCCAATCGCAAGACGAAGGCCGCCGGAGACCTGAGATCGACGCCGTTGATCCACGCCGCCCGAGCCTCGCGGCTACCAGACGCTTCAGCACCCTCGACAATGCCACCTCGTCCTCACCAGAACCCCGCGGGAATGCCGGTAGGCCCTCCGACCCCCTAGGCTCGCCGCCAGTGAGCTCGTCGCTCGTCGGAGACGACGACAACCACTGACCGTCGGATCACGTCCTAATCCTATGGCCTAACGCGCGCGTACCGTTTCGCGTGGTTAAGAGCCACTGACGGGTGGCCCCCACCTCGTCAGGGCAGCCCACCGGCACCAGTTGCTAGTTGGGCCGCGAAGTGTGATTTAAATCTGTTTCGGCCCGTTTAGTTTTCCCGCCTAGCCCAGCAATTCAAACTGAGATTTATTCATTATTCAAAATGTGCTGCAGATGGTTTAGTAAAATTTGAATAGTTTGAAATCTGCCAAACCAAATTTAGCAAACTTTATACCATTGGAAAGCCCATGAAATTATCTATCCAATGCCACTGGCCCCACCTCCAAATTCATAGTAGATTTAAATTGATAAAAAAGACAAAACATGGACTTTTGAACATTCAAACTTTATTTAAAATTTAACCAGAATAGATTTTGAATTGTTTCCAATTCTAATAAATCACAAATGATGTCCTCTAATTGATTATTCAATAATATATACATGTTGTTTGTATGATCATGGACTAGATCAAATAAAATGGCTATGTAGTCAATTCTAGAGCAATTGAAATTGGAATTCAAACTCAACAACTAATATGAGAGCTACCTCTCATTTAAATCTTGATCCTAAGTAATATAACCAGGGGGAATGACTTAGGCTAATGAACCCTTGATAAGTATTACTTAGAGATTTTAACTCATTTAAAATATTAGGTTTTAAGACTATGTGAAGTGTAGCACTTCAATTAAATTATACTCACATATAATAGATATGAAATGTTGACTTTGGGGTCAACCTATATTTCATACCTTATTATTATATGAAGAGATTAAATCTTAATAAGATGTAATGAGAAGAAATGAATTCCTCTAAGGATCTACATACCAAATTTAAGAAATAGGAATAATGAGAGGAAATTATTCTTCTTTCAAATAAAGACTAATCAAATAATCCACTATGCCATATTTGATTGATGATAGGATTAGTGTGTGAACTCTTTTGAGTGTTTCTAGTTTAGTATGTGAGCTTCGTATTCGTATATAGACGCTAGTAACGAGGAATACCAAGAGGAGGAGGCCTACTCTCAGGAAGAAGAGGAGAACTTCGATAACTACCCAGCTCAAGGCAAGCTAACCCTTGCTAAACACAAGTGCTTAGCTCTACAAGAGCAAAGGCACCATCACACTTTACTTTTATGTATTACCTATCCCATGTTTTTACTTACATTTACTTTTGCTTATTTATTTCAAAGTACTTTTTGATTTATGATTCACTTGGTCTAGAGTAGAACAATACTTGAAGTTAGATTAGCACAAATCAAGGCTAGATAGCACCCCTCATATAGTTGCTAGTGCTAATCAATTAAAATTGACTACTCTAGATGGGAACATAGTGAAGTGGAATGACTTTGAAAGAAAGTAAAGTGGAGGTGGATATGAACAAGAGAAGATGGTGATTTTTGATAAAATTGATGATTGGGTTTGAATGCGATACCCTTCCAATTATACAAGTACCCCCACAATACCTGATTATGGGTAGGGCTTAACTAGAAACTTGTGTATTTTAGTATGGGTTCCCTCTAAACAAACATCATAGGGGTTACGCCGAGGCTGCCTCCGTTAAGTGTGGATTGATGTTAAAATGAGGTGAATGTACGGCCCAAGCCCTGTGCAGTTCCCGGGTTAACTGCGGTTTCCACCGGGAGGCCAAGCTCATGGGGAGAGGTGCTCATACTAGCATATATAAGTGAAAGGTTACGGTTGATGATCCGCGTACTGTGTTACGATGATTCGGGGTTATCCTCGACGGATGTAATCAAAAGTTGTGGCACAAGAGTACAACCTCTGCAGAGTGTTAAACCTATTCGAATAGCCGTGTCCACGGTTACGGACGATTGGAAAGGCCATACTATCTCCGTTATCATTAATATGTTTTGATCTTAAAAATGAATGGTGAATTGAAAGGTGATATTGTGGTGAATCAATATGAGTTGTGGGAATGACACTAATGTTCCCACTTGAGTTAGTCTAGCACATGACAAGGCTTTACTAAATGTTTATCAAACTAAAACTTGGCTTTATGCAAATAAACCTAGAGCTTAGCACCCCCTTATTACACTTAATGAGTAATTATTGTAGAGTTAGTTTGCGAGTACTTTAAAGTACTCATGGCTTTGCCCTGGCTATTCAAATGCCAGACTATGAAGGAGAGCACCAGTATCAGGATGACGGACAACAGGACGTCTACGATAACTAGGATCGTCTTCTAACGTCAAGCGTTGCCTGTGGAATAGATAGTCCACTACTACCTCGCTTCCGCTACTATTGGTGATGTTGAACAATATATTCGTGTAATATTGGATCATGTGATCTATGGTTGTAAGACAATATGTGTTGTAATAAATGATGACTCTATGCTACTTACTATTATGTCTCGCAAAAACATTATTCTTGGGATTGCGATGTACGACATAATAGGCATCTGGACTTAAAAATCCGGATGTTGACAGTACGAATCAATTAGTTGGACAAAAATGTGTTTTAATCGCGCGGGAAGCAACAATGGAGGCGCACATCAACGCAAATCATCGGCGGTGCCCGGATTTGCAACGCCACCGCGGAGTTCAAAGCGGCGGAAAAAACCCTAGGGTTGGGGGAAGAGCAGCGGAGGAGGAAGTCCTAGACGAGGAAGAGGTAGGCAACTCACCGGAGGACGCGGAGGAGCACGTCGTCTTCTCCGGTGGCAGGAACCGTCGGCGGCGCGCGGATTCGCTCCGCCGTCGCCAACCTCTCCACCACGAAGCCCACAAGCCCCAGACACGAACCGCCGTCTCGACCAGGTGGTGGGTGGGATGCAGCAAATGCGGGATAGGAGTAACGCCCTGTCCGCGAGGTGGGTGACGTGGCGCAATATCAGCCGACGATGGAAGCCCCATCGGACGACGCTCCACCAGGAGGTTACGACGCACGCGTCCCCCGGGGGAATAGGATCATTTTCCTTGCTTAAATCATACCTCTCCTCTTACCAGGAGTGGTAAAAGGTACTGTAAAAGAGGACACATAACAGTGGTGCTAAAATCTAGATCCAGTACCATACAACATAATCCATCAGAAAAAAAAAGTTGAGTAAAAACATGACGCTTCCATGCAGATTTATCTATGCCTTTCTAAGGACACCCAGTCTTGAGTCATAAACATTCTTACTCTGTAATTCACTTGGCCATTTCTTTAGTCTATGCAGGCCTGTAAACAAAACATGAAGAAATATATAATTAATCCGATCTAAAGAATGAATTAAGCCATGCAGAAAATATGGGGTGATCGGTCAAGATGAACTGGGGTGACTACTCTTCTAACATGGTTCTTAAATATTGAACAAACATCATAAGAGAATTACGTACCTGATGTTAGAAAATACTTCATGCTATTTATGAAGATATAGAGATGGTGGGCCAAGATGAGTTTACAATTCAAATAGAAGGAATATAAACTGTGACCGGTCTTGCAGCCTACAATTGTTCAGAAAAGATTCCATGCTATTTATGAAGATGTGGCCTTGTATGAGCAGAAGAAGAAAAAGGAATGACTATCCTCCATTAATCCAAACACCTCAAACAATGCAGTCTGGTACATAAACGAATCGAATGTGCAATGGTGCAGCGAGAAAGAATCCATGATAAGGGCGAGGACCAACAAACACAACATCAGGTAAGCTAGATCGTAGATGTATTGGTCGAGGACCGAGGATTCGCTGATTAAGTGGATCACGACACCAGCGGTCACAGAATCACAGGCAATACATTCCTTTATAAGATTGCCACGCCTCTCCTTAATTGTGCCGGTAATTGCTAGGTTGAAAGCTCCATGCCAAAGGGAAGAATGAGATCCATGTGCCCAAATCGACTACCACCATGAGAAAATCAATCCCTGGACATGGCTATGTGAGCAGCAACCCACAGTTGAGCTATAGGTATTTAAAGCCAAACATGGCCATTCGGTTTCCTTCCGTCTCTCCTTCTGCATTTACATGATAATAAAGAAAGAAAACTGCTATAGGTATTTAAAGCCAAACATGGCCAGGTTCATCCGTTCCTTCTGCATTTACATGATAATAATTAAGAGAGAAAACTGTTGGGCTTATTTAGTTTCTATTCTAGGCTATGCTGGTTTGGAACCGTGAAGAGGACACGAAGATGTAGCGGTCGGGGTATGATAATGAAGGAGGTGCGGCTGAATCATCGCAGTTACGCATTGGAGATGCCAACTATTTTGAGGTGGCGTGGCTTCATAAGATTGCAGAGAAAACTTGTAGTGGGGGCTAGCTATTTAGAGATAGAAGATTTGTGAATTGTGGCCTGTAGGACCCATTGTCAGCCAGTAAACAGATCTGGAGCAAAGTATCAAAAATCTCACGATCCCAACAAAACGGATGATCCAGATCATCTAAGGTGGAGATCCAACGGTCGAAAATAGCTTTGGTAGGAAGGCCTCAACAGTGTGGGTATTTACTAGGATTAAAGGTTGTATTTAATATATGTATCCATGTAGCTCTGAACTTAGTTTATTGTCATGTCATACTAATTTGAAATTATTTTATTCAAATAATTCTTCTCAAATTTAGTTAATCTCATCTATTCTTGAAGATAATTAGTGATATTTAACATCCTTTTGCCGTTGCATGTTATGGTGGAAACGTGAGATGCTAACATATTATTCTGCAGTTATATTTTTTGATTGCCCATAAGTTTCACACTTTCGATAAAATGAGTAACCTTTCATTGAAAGAGTTCATTTCCTGTTCATACTTGAGGAACGAAAACCTATAAATGGATGTACATGTATGTATACTGAACTTTGCAAGTAACTAGGTCTTTCCTTACACTCATGTGTATGATGTATCTTAGCTATGTATGATTTTTTATATATTGTTCATGAGTAGCTCCTTCTGTGTTATAGGTCATATCCATTGTGATCTTGTAGTTTAGTTTCTATCTGAATTTCCCCATAAGTTGCTAATATATAGCATTTCCATTTAGTATTACTGTACTGAAATGCTTACACTTATCTCCTCGAAATTTGTAGGTGAAGCTGTCTTTTATGCTTTCATCCATAGTTACCAGAGAGCAATATAAATTTGCATATCTTCGCATATAACCAAGTTTCCAAATGTTTTTGTAGTTAATAAAACAAAAAATAGAAGAAATTCTTGGAAAATAAAAACACTACATTTACCTAGTAGCATAATGTAGAATTAAACCATGCATGGCATACATATGTATGAAATAGATTTCATATGCATGATTTATTATCCTCCGTTATAGTGTGATTTTTATATTTAACGTTTATAAACAAATTTGATACCTATTTCACTGACGATCCAAGGATTAGTCTAGGAATATGGAAACTATGTCAAGTACTTTACATCCAATGATGTGTGAGACGCTCAGTACTGAGAACCCAAGATCCTTGACTTATCGTTGTTCTAGCATTAGGGTACAAATCCTTGAGGCTTTTTACGGTAGGGATAAGCAAATGTCAACCGTTCACTTAGCAAAATCGGATGGTCTATATTGATTGATACTTGTTGATTAAATGAGTAGTATTTTTCCAACTAAGCACAAATTTGGTAGATGAAAATCAAATTTGTGCCATGATTGAATCGGATAGAGTGTCAAATCTAATGAGATCCCAATGGATTGTGCATAGTACCATTGTCTCTAGCCAAACACGGTTGGCTGTACAACAATGTGTGTTGTGCGTGATTTCTTTTAAACGGGGTATAAATGTTTGCCTCGTCTCATTTATTAAGAAGAATAAAATTTCTTAGTTAATTATCAGAAAACCAGGCAAAACCACTACAAAATATACCAATATCGTCACGTAACATGACCATATGCATTGTGAACTCCGGCCAACTTGGCCATCCACACGGCGCGAACACATGTTGTCTAGAAGGTCTCCCCCTCCCCATCATTGACGTCGCTAGGGCCAGTGTTTTTCACCTCCTCCTCCTGAGCCACTGCCACTGTCGCTAAGATTGATGTAGTTGCTCATCTCTCGTGTCGACCACGCAATGCCGATAGATAAAGGCGTCACCATTATTCTCAAGTTGTAGCACGATTCCTCGAGGGCGAGCGTGAGCCCTCGGTTGTCGTCAGGGTCATTGGCGGCACAGAACATCGCATGCCTCCAGGAGTCGCCGAGGACGATGAGCGCAGCGTCGTCCTCCTCAAAGCCCATCGTGTCGGTGCATGCGATGGCCAGGGCGGTGGAGAAGGTAGATACGTGCTCTCCGCATCCCTAAATGTGGGCAATCACAACGTCGAGGGTGCTCCCAGAAACTCCCCACTAGAATCAACGGTCATCATTGTTATTGTTCTTTGGGAACCGAGCTGTCATCATGGGAGACGAGCTCCAGAGCCCACCATAGGCAGAAGAAGGACTACCAGTGCTCCATTGTGTTGGCATCCTATAGAGGGCGGTGTATTCCATGTCCGTCGGTACCTCCTCTCAGTGATGGTAGAGAGCCGATGACCCACAAGTATAGGTGATCACAACAGTCTTCGAGGGAAGTAAAACCCAAATTTATTGATTCGACACAAGGGGAGACAAAGAATACTTATAAGCCTTAACAACTGAGTTGTCAATTCAGCTGCACCTGGAAAAGCACTAGTAACAGGTGTGATGTGAAAGCAGCAGTAATATGAGAGCAATAGTAACAGTAACACATCAGCACTAACAATAACACATAAGCGATGACACCAGAAAATAGTTGATACTACTTCCAATGACATATAGGACCGAGTGAGTATTTGATGATGAAAGATGGACCGGGGTTCCCAGCTATCTACACTAGTGGTAACTCTCCAATAACAAGTGTTGGGTGAACAAATTACAGTTGGGCAATTGATAGGATTGAAATAGCATTAAGACAAAACATCCAGTCTATTAATTATGTAGGCATGTTTTCCATATATAGTCATACGTGCTCGCAATGAGAAACTTGCATAACATCTTTTGTCCTACCAGCCGGTGGCAGCCGGGCCTCAAGGGAATCTACTGGTAATTAAGGTACTCCTTTTAATAGAGCACCGGAGCAAAGCATTAACACTTGGTGAAAGCATGTGATCCTCATATCTAAGCCTTCCCCTCCGGTTATCCCAGTTGCTGTCACTCTGGGGCATCGGATTCTGGACATAGACATGTGCAAACAACTTGTAGATACAATCTAAGCAATAATTATAGAGCTTAAATCTAAGATCATGCCACTCGTGCACTAGTGACAAGCATTAAACACAACAAGGTTGCAGCAACAATAACTTCACAATCTTTATAGATAGACTGATCATAATGTAACAATTCATCGGATCCCAACAAACACAACACCGATTACATCAGATGGATCTCAATCATGTAAGGGAGCTCATGAGATCATTGTATTGAAGTACATGGGAGAGAGAGTACCAACTAGCTACTACTAGAACCCGTAGTCCATGGGGGAACTACTCACGGAGTATGATGGAGGCGGTGGCGTCGATGGAGAAGCTTCCGGGGTCGATCTCCGTCCCGGCAGGGTGCCGAAACAGGAACTTCTGACCCCCGAAACTAGGTTTCGCGATGGCGGCGGCGCTCCGGGAGTCTTTCTGGAGTATTATCTGTCTCTCTAGGGTTTTCGCGACGGAAGGAATATATAGGCGAAAGGGCGGCGCGAGGGAGTGCCCGAGGGGCCCACCCCATATGGCGGCGCGCCCCCATCTTGGCCGCGTCGGCCTATGGTGTGGAGGCCGTGGGCCTCCCCCTGGCTTGCCCTTCTGGCTCCGTGTGTCCCTTGGAAAAATAGGAGGTTTGGCTTTTGTTTCGTCGAATTCCGAGAATATTACCCGAACAGCTTTCCTGGAACCAAAAATAGCAGAAAACAGGAACTGACACTTCAGCATCTTGTTAATAGGTTAGTCCCGGAAAATGCATAAGAATGATATATAATGCATATAAAACATGTAGGTATTGTCATAAAACTAGCATGGAACATAAGAAATTATAGATACGTTGGTGACGTATCAAGCATCCCCAAGCTTAGTTCCTACTCGCCCTCAAGTAGGTAAACGATAAAAAGAATAATTTCTGAAGTGACATGCTACCAACATAATCTTGATCAATACCATTGTAAAGCATATGAGATGAATGAAGTGACTCAAAGCAATGGTCTATAGTTTGCTAACAAATAGGTAATGACTAAACAACTGAATCATATAGCAAAACTTTTCATGAATTGTACTTTCAAGACAAGCATCAAAAAGTCTTGCATAAGAGTTAACTCATAAAGCAATAGATTCTTAATAAGAGGTTTTGAAGCAACACAAAGGAAGATTTAAGTTTCAGCAATTGCTTTCAACTTCAACATGCATACCTCATGGATAATTGTCAACACAAAGTAATATAATGAGTGCAATAAGTAAGCATGTAAGAATCAATGCACACAGTTGACATAAGTGTTTGCTTCTAAGATAGAAAGAAGTAGGTAAACTGATTCAACATAAAGTAAAAGAAAGGCCCTTCGCAGAGGGAAGCAGGGATTAAATCATGTGCTAGAGCTTTTCAAGTTTTGAAATCATATAGAGAGCATAAAAATAAAGTTTTGAGAGGTGTTTGTTGTTGTCAACGAATGGTAGTGGGTACTCTAACTACCTTGTCAACCAGACTTTCGAGATTATGTTGGTAGCATGTCACTTCAGAAATTATTCTTTTTATCGTTTACCTACTCGAGGGCGAGTAGGAACTAAGCTTGGGGATGCTTGATACGTCACCAACGTATTTATAATTTCTTATGTTCCATGCTAGTTTTATGACAATACCTACATGTTTTATATGCATTATGTATCACTCTTATGCATTTTCTGGGACTAACCTATTAACAAGATGCCGAAGTGTCAGTTCCTGTTTTCTGCTGTTTTTGGTTCCAGAAAAGCTGTTCGGGCAATATTCTCGGAATTCGAAGAAACAAAAGCCAAACCTCCTATTTTTCCGAGGGACACACGGAGCCGAAGGGCAAGCCGGGGGAGGCCCACGCCTCCACCATAGGGCGCGGCCAAGAGGGGGCGCGCCGCCATATGGGGTGGGCCCCTCGGTCACCCCCTCGCCCTTTCGCCTATATATTCCTTCCGTCGCGAAAACCCTAAGGGGATCCGATCATATTCCAGAAGAACTCCCGGAGCGCCGCCACCATCGCGAAACCTAGTTCCGGGGGTCGCGAAAGATGGACCGGGGTTCCCAGCTATCTACACCGGCCGCGGATGCTGAAGGCCCCACGGTGGGCGCCAAATGTCGTGGTATCGTCACGGCATATGCCATAGGGTGGCTAATCGAAGGTGGTTCCTAGATGGTCTCACGGTGGTATCCGGATGCGGGTATGGGCACGGCGACACGGCGACGTACCCAGGTTCGAGGCCCTCCGATGGAGGTAACACCTCTACTCTGCTATGAGTGTATATGGTGATATCACGGTACAATGGTGCTCCTAGAGCTGTATCCGGCTGCTCTGGGAGGCTAAGGTAGACGAAGGTCTCTCTCACAGGGCAGCGCTAAGACTAGAGTGAATGAGAAGTGATCGATCGTCCCCGCACGAGGGGGTAGCCCAGCTTATATAGGCGCTGGCACTTTACATAGAAGTCCCTATAGTCTAGTGGCCGGCTTGGCCGGCTCCGGCTTCCGCTCCTTCCCGAGGCGTTGACGTCACGGAGCCGTTGAGGCGTAGTGGCCCGTCCCATCCGTCTGCCAGTCAGCGGCATGGAGAGGAAGTGTCCCTGTCGCCATCATGCCCTGTAGCCGGTACGGATCGGCGTATGCCATGATGGCCTGTCCGCCGCGTGGCACTGTTGCTCTGCCCCGCGCCTTGCGGGAGATGAGGTCAGCGTGGACCTTTGAACCGGACCACCTACCCAGTTCCTTCTCGTGCAAGACTCGCCAGCCGGGAGTCGGTCTAGGGTGTAAACCCCAGTCGGATATGGCTTGTAGAAGCCGGCCCAGCCACAGTGTTGAAGGCCGTAGCCAGGCCGACTAGGACTTAGAGCCAGCCGACTCCTTGGTCAGCCGGCCACGGCTCCAGCCGGCTGCTCCTCAGCCGGCCTTTGCCGCGAGCCGGCCGACCTCCGGCTGCTCCGCGTCCATTGCCCTACCCGGGGTCTTCCCCCCGATAGACAACTCAGTTGTTAAGGCTTATAAGTATTATTTGTCTCCCCTTGTGTCGAATCAATAAATTTGGGTTTTACTTCCCTCGAAGACTGTTGCGATCCCCTATACTTGTGGGTCATCAGTCGACAATGGCTTATGTGTGGTGCTCCGGCAATACCAGGTTGGGGGCGCGGCTGGTATGCTCTTAGGATCAAGGTAAAACATTTTGTATAGATAAATTCTTGTACCCACCAAAATTGCTGAAATTTTGGTAATTGCGAAAAAAAAATCTGATTTCTGTTGGATAATTAGGCATAATTTCCATGATTAATTCCAGAATATTAAGCATGACGACAGTTACTGCTAACATGTGAAACTCGAATATACTAGATGTATTAATCAACATGAATAGTAGCAGGGCAAACGGTACAACATCTATCGCTAAACATCGAGATATGTCGCACGTACCGATCTGCTGGAGGTGGCGGTGGAGGTGTAGCAGATGATATCGCAGCAGTAACGTTGTTGATGACAACGTTGTTGACGACGGGTCGAAGTAGATGTCGTTGAAAACGACGGTAGGCAGCACCACCCTACTTGGACGGAAAGCGACCCGTGATGAAGAAGTTGAGCAGTCCCGCAGAGCGCTTCCCAAAAACTTAATTCACCTCTCATGTACAGGATCGCAAAGGCGAGCGGTTCCGGAGATCTGCTCTCCCGTTCGCCTGTGCACGCCGGCGGGCGGGATGTAGTAGGCTACGATGGTGGCGCAGAGAGAGGTCGAAACCCTAACACGTATGTTAGATAACTGCGATGCGTCCGTCTAGGACTCTATTCGTTTTCCTGAACTGCAAAAAGAAAAAAGAAAGTCTCGGCTCAATCCACTCACCACGAGCGCGTGGTGTGTGTGTCTTGTCGTGTCGTGTCGTGTCGAGACGAGCGAGGAGGAGGAGGAGCGCGCGTGTACCACTCCTATTCTCACTCACTTACTAGTGGTGGAACAACCACCTTATAAGGTGGTCTAACTTCCTCCCAACTTTACATGTGGGACTAAACTTCTCACCTCTTGCCACTCCCTAGTGAGCAGCCACCAACTTGGGCTCAAACTCACATGGTCTACCACTATGTGGGCTTTGAGATTTATGGCAAAATTGAAATACTACATGGGCCAAATAATTTAGCCATTTATTTCAACAATTTCTGTATTTTTTTAATTCAAATAAAAGTAATCTAAAATTTAAATGAAATACCCTGATTTTTTTTCAAACTAAAGCGGGTATGCTTAATTTTAGATGCAGCCTTGGATTATCTACTGAAAAGTAGTAATAGTAAATTCATGTGGAAAAAAATTCAACATCTTTTGCTGAACCGAGTCTCAATACAAGAAACAAACATGCGCCCAAAATATGGTCCTATATTTTTTTGTCCACGTGTCATAGACTCAATCGGTTCACATAGATGCTTGGTGAGTAGCATCGGTATATCAAATTCTGATTTGCTACAATTGCGCTTAGATGGTATCAGATTAACCTAAATCTGTATCATGATTTTCTTATCATATAACTTATTCAAAATACTACTAGTCCATAGGACTAGTAAATTGTACCGTAAAATACCCCAAATTCTTACATGCCTGGTAAACATATATAGACTTTGAGTTCCAACTTTGTCGATAAATACGCAAGATCTTACATTACACATACTCCTCCCTATTTTCTCCTATATATTCAAACAAAATCAAACACCATCCTCATGTTACATTTTTTATTAACATATCAAAGTTGTACTCATTATGTAAGCTATTGGGAATTAATTCATAGTGGCAGGCATTTTATGTTCCAACAGTACTCTTATATATAGTACATTGGAAGTACAACTGAAAGGCAAAATATATTAATATCATTTTGAAGTATAGAACCAGCGTATACTAAGAGATAGTTTTAGTTAAAGTTTCAAAAGTATGACTAAGTATGTCAAAAAAAAGAAACTTGTAGAGCTGGGAGGGAGTGCTTCCTCCGCCATCGGAATTTACTTGAGTTGTGATGTAAATTTGAAATGACTATTGATAGGATCACATTATTTGGAATGCGATCACCGTTTCAAACCATTGCTCCTATATTTAGTCCATATGTGTCTTCATTTGAGAAGTTGTCTTATTTGATATATATTTTTGATTTCTTACCATTTTATATTTTGTTAAGCCATATAAAAAATAAATGGTGCGCCAACATTATAACTTTACTTAGAGAAAATATCACTAAGAATATATTTCTGATTTCTTACCGTTTTATTTTTTTGTTAAGCCATATAAAAATAAATGGTGCGCCAACAATATAACTTTACTTAGAGAAAATATCACTAAAAATGTTGCCTGCGCATTTCCGCGGGCCACTGTGCTAGTTTATTACTCCCTCCGGTCCTAAATATAAGCCATATAGTTTTTGGCACGGAAATTAAGAAACACACTTTTGGGAAAAATTACACCTTGTTTGGTTAGGATTAACCCTAGGAAATTAACGTGAGCTAATATAGGACTTTGCATAAGCTAAGAAAACATAATCGAATCACTAAAAATATTTTCCATACAAGTGGGGCAACATAGTAAACCTTATATTATGGAATTTTTCTCAAAACACTATATGGCTTATATTTAGGACCGGAGAGAGTACTAAACAACAAAATTAGTTCCAACATTCCACGGTTACTTGCAAATATTCGTGCAAATATAGGACCAAACCACCACTCAGTTGTCTACACGTGCAAAACTCAGTATACCAAATCAATTTCGCTGCATCTGCATCTTATTAGTTTCACACAAGAAAACCAAAGAGGGAGATTGCAACTGAATAAAAGTTGCAATATCACAAACTGTGCAAGGGTCCCCACTCGATAATTAAGAGTGAGGAGATTCATTGAACCTGGCGGCACCCTTCCATGGAGCCCGCCTGCCTTGTTTGTATCACTATCATCTGGTTCACCACCAACCCCCATCTTCCTAACCCCTTTTGGCTCCCATTTTGGTGGAGGGCTAGGAGGGATTGTAGCGTTATTTTTTTCTTTGGAGAGTACGACGAATGTGTACCGTATTTGTATAGAAGGCAGAAGTATTTACAAGATTGTTTCACGTGCCGACAGGCAACACCAAGAAACTCCAAAAAAACAGAAAAAGGACTACTCTCCCCTAACAGTTTGCACTCCTACTCATATTCCTACTCCTCTACCCTGCCTCCTCGCACTCCTAAGTAGGCTGAATTCATCAAGTATCCAGGAGGACAACCGATTAGCACTGAGCTGTCGTTGTGTATTCCCAAAACACCAGGCGTTCCTATTTTTTCACAGCGCATGGCTAACGGTGCATACAAGCATGTCGAAGATCTTCTGAGGCTTGCCAGGGAATCTCTCTCGCTCCGTAATCCACCAGTTCTGGATCCTGCTCGTAGTTGTGGGCAGCTGAATGGGCATTCGCAGTTGCAGTGCACAACTATGCCAAACCTGTCACGCACTCACGCATGGACACTCTGCAGTAGGATATGGTCGACAATATCCTCATCCTGAAGATAGATGAAGCATGCCGAGGTGTTGTCCTAAAGCCCATGTCTTGCTCGTCTATCAGATGTCCAGATACGGTACCTCACAGCCAGCCACATGAAAAGCATGCTCTTCGGGGTAGCTCTACATCTCCAGATTGCATCGCTCAAGGGGGAGCTGACCTCTCCATGGCAGAGCATTGGGTAGGTCGACTTCGCCAAATACACTCCAGAGGCAGACCACGACCAGCTGAATACGTCAGAGGCCGTGACAACTCTTGTAATATTGTTGACGGCGATCCACAACTGCAGGCACTCAACCGCTCGACACGTCGCTAGATTTCCCGAGAAGTCAGTGATCCACACATTTCCTAGAAGCCCTTGCTCGACGGTTCTAACATTGCGAGTTATGTTCGTCACGGTCAGGCAAAGACCTGGAGCGAAGTCACTTGCCACTCGCCCATTGATCAATCGATCGTGCCAAAACAGTGTGTTCCTCCCATTCCCGACCTTGATGTTCACTAGATTATCAAAGACCTCACGCGCCTCCACATCCTTGATCATGGGCAGACCTTGCCATGGACGGTCTGGGTACGTTCTCCTCAACCAATCCCAACGCACATGAAGCGCCAAGCCTTGCAGACGCAAATCCTTCACACCGAGCCCGTCAAACTCGATCGGCTTGCAGACACTCTCCCATGCAACGAGACATTGACCACCATTGGCGCGTCCTTGCCCGCCCAGAAAAACCCTCGCATACCCTTGTTGATTTCCTCTAGAAGCTAGCGAGGAGCTTCCGTAATCAGCAAATGGTGTATTGGCCTAGCAGACATTACGGCCTTGACAAGAAATTTTGACAAAAATAACCACTGCCTCAATAAATTGTCAAAAAAGACCACCTCTTAAAAATATTACCAAAAACGAACACCTCTCTATGGCGGCAGGGCCTGCCAGGCAACATGTGGCGCTGCCGCCGGCGGCTGTGGCGGCAAGCCCTGCCGCCGTTATGCATGGCGGCACGTTTAGTCGCATTGGACGGATGTTAAGAGCGCTGCGTCCTATCGCCGCTTACGCAGACGGCATGCTGCGGAGCTTGCTCGTGCGCACGTACGGGGTTCTTGGCTAGCCGGCCTATCGGTTGTCCGCTCTTTCTTTTCATCTTCAGCATTTTTTCCTTTTTCTATTTTATATTTCTTTGTTGAATTTGTTTTACAATTTCAAATTCAGCGAAATAAATTTGATGAAAATATTCTTCAATCCTAAATGTGTTCGTTTCGTCCGTGTGGAAAGAAAATGGCTAAAATAATATCCTAGCAGCCAATGCAACAAGATCGCGGTTCAACTTTTGGTCATGAGCGCATCTCCAAAGGAGCGACGCAAACAGACACTGAGCGACCGTTTGCGTCCGAGCGGTCCAAAAATGCGTCGTCCAGGTGCTCAACGCATATTGACCGGCCATTCGCGGAGACGCAAACGCGGCACATATTTGCGTCTGGGATGCATCGCGGCGGACGCTGCGAGGACTAGGCCCCACAACCGGTGCAACCGCCGCCTCCACCTCCTTCGTACAATCCGTGGGTGGCTTCACCTCCACCACTGGCGTGGGCTGCTTGATGTCTACGCCCCCTCCTTTTCCTGTAGACAGTGTTGGGCCTCCAAGAGCAGAGGTTTGTAGAATAGCAGCAAGTTTTCCCTTAAGTGGATCACCCAAGGTTTATCGAACTCGGGGAGGAAGAGGTCAAAGATATCCCTCTCATGCAACCCTGCAACCACAAAGCAAGAAGTCTCTTGTGTCCCAACACACCTAATAGGTGCACTAGTTCGCGAAGAGATAGTGAAATACAGGTGGTATGAATATATATGAGCTGGCAACGGCACCAGAAAAGTGCTTTGCCCAGGACAGTAAACAAGCAGTAGTAACGCAGCAGTAGTAACGCAGTAAACAGTAAACAAGCAGCGATAGCAGCATTTAGGAACAAGGCCTAGGGATTAGACTTTCACTAGTGGACACTCTCAACATTGATCACATAACAGAATAGATAAATGCATACTCTACACTCTTGTTGGATGATGAACACATTGCGTAGGATTACACGAATCCTCAATGCCGGAGTTAACAAGCTCCACAATTCAATGTTCATATTTAAATAACCTTAGAGTGCATGAAAGATCAATA
The DNA here is from genome assembly GCA_030979885.1 of Lolium multiflorum. Classification (NCBI taxonomy): domain Eukaryota; kingdom Viridiplantae; phylum Streptophyta; class Magnoliopsida; order Poales; family Poaceae; genus Lolium; species Lolium multiflorum. The sequence continues at coordinate 402,388,147 of CM061750.1, forward strand.
AGACTAAACCAAGTACTAACATAGTATGCACACTGTCACCTTCACACTATGTAGGAGGAATAGATCACATCAATACCATCATAGCAATAGTTAACTTCATAATCTACAAGAGATCATAATCATAGCATACGCCAAGTACTAACACGGATGCACACACTGTCACCATTACACCGTGCAGGAGGAATAAAACTAGTTTAATAACATCACTAGAGTAGCACATAGATGAATTGTGATACAAAACACATTGCAATCATAAAGAGATATAAATAAGCACTTTACTATGCCATTCATAACAGTGAATAAGTATTCTGTGAAATATAGCCTAAGAGACCCACACGGTGCACACACTGTCACCTTTACACACGTGGGACAAGGAGTCTCCGGAGATCACATAAGTAAAACCCACTTGACTAGCATAATGACATCTAGATTACAAGCATCATCATATGAATCTCAATCATGTAAGGCAGCTCATGAGATTATTGTATTGAAGTACATAGGAGAGAGATGAACCACATAGCTACCGGTACAGCCCCGAGCCTCGATGGAGAACTACTCCTCCTCATGGGAGACAGCAGCGTTGATGGAGATGACGGTGGTGTCGATGGAGGAGCCTTCCGGGCACACCCCGTCCCGGCGGCGTGCCGGAACAGAGACTCCTGTCCCCAGATCTTGGCTTGCGATGGCGGCGGCTCTGGTTTCGTGGGTTTCGTCGAACGTATCAGGGTTTTCGCGGAGGCTTTAAATAGGCGAAGAGGCGGCGCGAGAGGGCTGATAGGGTGGCCACACTATAGGGGGCCGCGGGCCCCTTGGCCGCGCCGGCCTAGGGTTTGGTGGCCCTGTGCCCCTCTCCGCGGTTCTCGTGTGTTCGGATGCTTCCGGGCAAAATAGGAACCTGGGCGTTGATTTCGTCCGATTCGAGAATATTTCGTTACTAGGATTTCTGAAACCAAAAACAGCGAAAAACAGGGGCACTTCGGCATCTTGTTAATAGGTTAGTTCTAGAAAATGCACGAATATGATATAAAATGTGCATATAACATGTAGATAACATCAATAATGTGGCATGGAACACAAGAAATTATCGATACGTCGGAGACGTATCAGCATCCCCAAGCTTAGTTCTGCTCGTCCCGAGAAGGTAAAACGATAACAAAGATAATTTCTGGAGTGACATGCCATCATAAACTTGATCATATTGTAAACATATGTAATGAATGCAGCAATCCAAGACAATGGTAAATGACATGAGTAAACAAGTGAATCATATAGCAAAGACTTTTCATGAATAGTACTTCAAGACAAGCATCAATAAGTCTTGCATAAGAGTTAACTCATAAAGCAATAATTCATAGTAAAAGCATTGAAGCAACACAAAGGAAGATTAAGTTTCAGCGGTTGCTTTCAACTTGTAACATGTATATCTCATGGATATTGTCATCATAGAGTAATATAACAAGTGCAATATGCAAGTATGTAGGAATCAATGCACAGTTCACACAAGTGTTTGGTTCTTGTGGTGGAGAGAAATAGGTGAACTGACTCAACAATGAAAGTAAAAGAATGGTCCTTCAAAGAGGAAAGCATCGATTGCTATATTTGTGCTAGAGCTTTGATTTTGAAAACAAGAAACAATTTTGTCAACGGTAGTAATAAAGCATATGTATCATGTAAATTATATCTTACAAGTTGCAAGCCTCATGCATAGTATACTAATAGTGCCCGCACCTTGTCCTAATTAGCTTGGACTACCGGGATCATCGCAATGCACATGTTTTAACCAAGTGTCACAATGGGGTACCTCTATGCCGCCTGTACAAAGGTCTAAGGAGAAAGCTCGCATTGGATTTCTCGCTATTGATTATTCTCAACTTAGACATCCATACCGGGACAACATAGACAACAGATAATGGACTCCTCTTTTATGCATAAGCATGTAGCAACAATTATTTTTCTCATATGAGATTGAGGATATATGTCCAAGACTAAAACTTCCACCATGGATCATGGCTTTAGTTAGCGGCCCAATGTTCTTCTCTAACAATATGCATGCTTAACCATAAGGTGGTAGATCTCTCTTACTTCAGACAAGACGAACATGCATAGCAACTCACATGAAATTCAACAAAGAATAGTTGATGGCGTCCCCAACATGGTTATCGCACAACAAGCAACTTAATAAGAGATAAAGTGCATAAGTACATATTCAATACCACAATAGTTTTTAAGCTATTTGTCCCATGAGCTATATATTGCAAAGGTGAATGATGGAATTTTAAAGGTAGCACTCAAGCAATTTACTTTGGAATGGCGGAGAAATACCATGTAGTAGGTAGGTATGGTGGACACAAATGGCATAGTGGTTGGCTCAAGTATTTTGGATGCATGAGAGGTATTCCCTCTCGATACAAGGCTTAGGCTAGCAAGGCTTATTTTGAAACAAACACAAGGATGAACCGGTGCAGCAAAACTCACATAAAAGACATATTGTAAACATTATAAGACTCTACACCGTCTTCCTTGTTGTTCAAACTCAATACTAGAAATTATCTAGACCTTACAGAGACCAAATATGCAAACCAAATTTTAGCATGCTCTATGTATTTCTTCATTAATGGGTGCAAAGTATATGATGCAAGAGCTTAAACATGAGCACAACAATTGCCAAGTATCACATTATCCAAGACATTATAGCAAATTACTACATGTAGCATTTTCCAATTCCAACCATATAACAATTTAACGAAGAAGAAACTTCGCCATGAATATTATGAGTAAAGCCTAAGGACATACTTGTCCATATGCTACATCGGAGCGTGTCTCTCTCCCACAAAGTGAATGCTAGGATCCATTTTATTCAAACAAAACAAAAACAAAAACAAACCGACGCTCCAAGCAAAGCACATAAGATGTGATGGAATAAAAATATAGTTTCGGGAGGAACCTGATAATGTTGTCGATGAAGAAGGGGATGCCTTGGGCATCCCCAAGCTTAGACGCTTGAGTCTTCTTAGAATATGCAGGGGTGAACCACCGGGGCATCCCCAAACTTAGAGCTTTCACTCTCCTTGATCATGTTGTATCATCTCCCTCTCTTGATCCTTGAAAACTTCCTCCACACCAAACTTAGAACAACTCATTAGAGGGTTAGTGGACAATAAAAATTAACATGTTCAGAGGTACACAATCATTCTTAACACTTCTGGACATTGCATAAAGCTACTGGACATTCATGGATCAAAGAAATTCATCCAACATAGCAAAAGAGGCAATGCGAAATAAAAGGCAGAATCTGTCAAAACAGAACAGTTCGTATTGACGAATTTTATCGAGGCACCAGACTTGCTCAAATGAAAATGCTCAAATTGAATGAAAGTTGCGTACATATCTGAGGATCACTCACGTAAATTGGCATAATTTTCTGAGTTACCTACAGAGAAAACAGCCCAGATTCGTGACAGCAAAGAAATCTGTTTCTGTGCAGTAATCCAAATCTAGTATGAACTTTACTATCAACGACTTTACTTGGCACAACAAAACACAAAACTAAGATAAGGAGTGGTTGCTACAGTAGTAAACATCTTCCAAGACTCAAATATAAAACAAAGTACTGTAGCAAAATAACACATGGGTTATCTCCCAAGAAGTTCTTTCTTTATAGCCATTAAGATGGGCTCAGCAGTTTTAATGATGCACTCGCAAGAAATAGTATTTGAAGCAAAAGAGAGCATCAAGAGGCAAATTCAAAACACATTTAAGTCTAACATGCTTCCTATGCATAAGAATCTTGTAAATAAACAAATTCATGAAGCATAATGCAATAAGCATAGAAAGATAAAACAAGTGCAGCTTCAAGATTTTCAGCAAAAAGAGAGGTGTTTTAGTAACATGAAAATTTCTACAACCATATTTTCCTCTCTCATAATAATATCCAGTAGCATCATGAGCAAACTCAACAATATAACTATCACATAAAGCATTCTTATCATGAGTCTCATGCATAAAATTATTACTCTCCACATAAGCATAATCAATTTTATTAGTTGTAGTGGGAGCAAATTCAACAAAGTAGCTATCATTATTATTCTCATCATCAAATATAGGAGGCATATTATAATCATAATCAAATTCATCCTCCATAACAGGTGGTAACAAGAGACTACTATCATTATAATCATCATAAATAGGAGGCAAAGTATCATCAAAGTAAATTTTCTCCTCAATGCTTGGGGGACTAAAAATATCATGCTCATCAAAGCCAGCTTTCCCAAGCTTAGAATTTTCCATATCATTAGCAACAATGGTGTTCAAAGCATTCATACTAATATTACTACCAGCATGCAAATAAGATTCCATAGGTTTTTTAATTTTCGCATCAAACAATCCATGTTTTAAATCAGGAAATAGAATAAGAAGCTCATTCTTGTCCATTATGCCAAACTAGTGTAAACAAGAAACAAAAAGATGCAATTGCAGGATCTAAAGGAGATAGCTTCGAGTACTTACAAAAAATAGCTTAGTAGCCGAGATCCGGAGTGTGAGTACCTTTTACCTTTCCTCCCCAGCAACGGCGCCAGAAAATAGCTTGCTATCCACAACTGGCGCGTGGTTGACGAGGGAGGAAATCCCCGTATTGTAGCTTTTTGTTCCCCGGCAACGGCGCCAAAAAATAGCTTGATGTCTACGCCCCCCTCCTTTTCCTGTAGACGGTGTTGGGCCTCCAAGAGCAGAGGTTTGTAGAACAGCAGCAAGTTTTCCCTTAAGTGGATCACCCAAGGTTTATCGAACTCAGGGAGGAAGAGGTCAAAGATATCCCTCTCATGCAACCCTGCAACCACAAAGCAAGAAGTCTCTTGTGTCCCCAACACACCTAATAGGTGCACTAGTTCGGCGAAGAGATAGTGAAATATAGGTGGTATGAATATATATGAGCAGTGGCAACGGCACCAGAAAAGTGCTTTGCCCAGGACAGTAAACAAGCAGTAGTAACGTAGTAACGCAGTAAAACAGTAAACAAGCAGCGATAGCAGCATTTAGGAACAAGGCCTAGGGATTAGACTTTCACTAGTGGACACTCTCAACATTGATCACATAACAGAATAGATAAATGCATACTCTACACTCTTGTTGGATGATGAACACATTGCGTAGGATTATACGAACCCTCAATGCCGGAGTTAACAAGCTCCACAATTCAATGTTCATATTTAAATAACCTTAGAGTGCATGAAAGATCAATAAGACTAAACCAAGTACTAACATAGTATGCACACTGTCACCTTCACACTATGTAGGAGGAATAGATCACATCAATACCATCATAGCAATAGTTAACTTCATAATCTACAAGAGATCATAATCATAGCATACGCCAAGTACTAACACGGATGCACACACTGTCACCATTACACCGTGCAGGAGGAATAAAACTACTTTAATAACATCACTAGAGTAGCACATAGATGAATTGTGATACAAAACACATTGCAATCATAAAGAGATAAACATAAGCACTTCACTATGCCATTCATAACAGTGAATAAGTATTCTGTGAAATATAGCCTAAGAGACCCACACGGTGCACACACTTTACACACGTGGGACAAGGAGTCTCCGGAGATCACATAAGTAAAACTCACTTGACTAGCATAATGACATCTAGATTACAAGCATCATCATATGAATCTCAATCATGTAAGGCAGCTCATGAGATTATTGTATTGAAGTACATAGGAGAGAGATGAACCACATAGCTACCGGTACAGCCCCGAGCCTCGATGGAGAACTACTCCCTCCTCATGGGAGACAGCAGCGTTGATGGAGATGGCGGTGGTGTCGATGGAGGAGCCTTCCGGGGCACTTCCCCGTCCCGGCGTGCCGGACAGAGACTCCTGTCCCCCAGATCTTGGCTTCGCGATGGCGGTGGCTGGAAGGTTTCGTGGGTTTCGTCGAACGTATCGGGTTTCGCGACGGAGGCTTTAAATAGGCGAAGAGGCGGCGCGGGAGGGCTGACAGGGTGGCCACACTATAGGGGGTGCGGGCCCCCTTGGCCGCGCCGGCCTAGGGTTTGGTGGCCCTGTCTCTGGCGGTTCTCGTGTGTTCTGGATGCTTCCGGGCAAAATAGGAACGGCGTTGATTTCGTCCGATTCGAGAATATTTCGTTACTAGGATTTCTGAAACCAAAAATAGCAGAAAACAGCAACTGGCACTTCGGCATCTTGTTAATAGGTTAGTTCCAGAAAATGCACGAATATGACATAAAATGTGCATATAACATGTAGATAACATCAATAATGTGGCATGGAAAATAAGAAATTATCGATACGTCGGAGACGTATCACTGCTCCACCTCCACCACCGGCGTGGGCTGCTCAACCTCCACCGCCGGCGGCACCGGCGTATGTTCCGCCGGTTCTCAACTGGCCGTGGACGTTACCGGATTTCGTCGTGATCGACGACGACGATGACGAGTAGGCGCATGCATTATTAGGTCTTCTATTTTTATTTTTCTTTCTTTACTATGTAAATTATGTTTTTATGTTGAAAAATGCAAAATCGAAAAAAATGCGTTGTGCCGCTGGAGCCACCCCTGATGCAAACAGACGCGCGTACGATTTCGACCATTTGGACCGACGAAAACGGAAGCGCGCAGCCATTTTGGGCGTCCGAAATTCGTCGCCCCGTTGGAGATGCCCTGAATGTGTTGGCGCAGACACAACATGGACGTCGTGAGTGTCCTCATCCTCGCAACTCGGGCCTGCCTCTTAATAGGTTAGCGCCTTGCACCGCGCCGCCTCCAGTGTGGCTGCATCACTTCCCTTCTGCGCATGCCTGGTCGCTGGCGACGCCATCAATGGCACGATTTAGATTCAGCAGTAGTGCCAGGACTGACGGGCGGCGGCTAGGCTTCTGCACCGCCATCAAAGGCGCGCGCCTGGAAGATAGCTCCATCATTCATAGAGGCCGCGTCCCCGCCCTTTATGAGGGCAAACGACGTTGCCCCGCCATTGCCACCATCTCGTCCAGCCCTCCTCCACTGTTTCCCTTCATGTTTCCATCCATGGGAAGGGATGGCCTTTCAGGAAGCCGAATCTCGACAAAGAGGCCGCTCGTTGTCGGTGATGAATAGGAAGCCGCACATCTAAGTCCCCGTCATAGTCGACGTGGCCCGGGCTCCTAAGACGGTGACATCGAGCAGTAGAGTAGGCCTGCGGCGGCGGCTCGGTCGCGCCCTCGGGGAAGCTTTGTCGAGGTGCGGCGCCGGCGGATCTACTGAGGTAGCGCGAAGGGAAGCGTCGCCGGCGATGAATCGGTGCGGCGGTGGGCGCGGGTGAAATGGGGAAGGAGAAGCGTGGGTGCGGGTGAAGTTTCACCGCGGCGGTTGGCTGTTCGCGTGCAAGCAGCAGCGATAGCGCACACTCAACTGGAACGTTATTTTTAGGGCGTTGGAGGGCACAGAATGCCGTGTGTGGATTTTTTTAGAGCGCGCACAACTTTAACACATCTGCTAGAGGGCGCTAATTGGCCTCGCGCGGTATATCATCGGTTATTTTAGCACGGACGCGATATAACTCCACACTGTTGAAAGTTTTCTTAATACTTTCTATTCTCTCGTGATATACTATTGGTATTTTACTTCTACAAAAGAAATTAAGAAAAAGAAGAAAATCCTGAACAAAAATTGAGCGCACTAACCAATAGACCGGCCACGCGCGTGCGTGCTTGGCTGTGCATGAGCAAGCTACGCACAGGCAGCATGCCGCCTGTGTGCGTGGCGGCAGGACCCAGCGCTGTCCATCCATGCAAACAGCCGTTGATCCGACTAAACGTGCCACCACGCCCAACGGTGGCAGGGCTTGCCGCCACAGCTGCCGGCGGCAGATGCCACGTGTTGGCTGGCAGGTCCTGCCGCCATGGAGTGGTGTTCTTTTTTAGCAATTTATTTGAGAGGTGGTTTTTTTTGACAATTTATTGCTACACGTGGTCTCTTTTATCAAAATTTCCCTTGACAAAGGTCAATCTCCCGGGTTTCGTGGTCAAGCCTCTTTGCCATGCAGGCACAATGCGTACAATTGCGTCGAGCATCTTCTGCCATATTGGGCCTTGGTGAGCGGTCGCAGCGATAGTTGCAGGCCTAAGTAACGGATAGGGAATTCCAATACCAGACAGTGTAGCATGTCAGTAACTAGTTCCTTCTCCTCGCTGCCTCCACGAATCAGTGTAGCGGTAGTTTTTTTTAAATTGACATGCAACCCTGACGCCATACCAAACACTCTAAGCAGCTCCCTGATCGCCACCAAATCCGGCACCTGTGGCTTGACGAGTAGCGTTATTTTGAAACTGATTCACACAATTATTCACTCCTGGTGCAGTAGGCTCTCCATCCTTCTTCTCATTTGTAGCAGGCTATTTGTCGTTGTAGTGACACCGGGGGTACCACGGTCCACCTACAGCAGGCCCATGCAGTGGCTCATTTACCACGAGGGATATCTCCCTCTATGAAGCTCCATGACTTCACGAGGTGAAGCCCCTCACGAGGATGTCCACACAAACTGAAGCCCCCGGGAGGAGTTCATGCCAGACTCCAGGAGATGTCGGATAGAACCCTCCTCAAGGCATACCGCGTGAAGATGAAGACAAAGATGATGACGGAAGCCATGCCACACGTCGTGGTGGGAGACGGTCCCACCCTCCGTGCTGGAAGATAAGGAAGGGTGTGACACACCCATGCATAAAGAGGCAAGGCAGTTGCTCCTTTCTGAAAGGTACTCCATGGGCGACGTAGTGCTGCACAAGGTGTCGACATCGGTCCACAACCACCCCGTAGACCAGTGCCCTGTCCAGGGCATGGACCAGGTCCACCTATGTAGTAGGGTACAGCCGTCCCCCTCGTTCCGTACTGTTGACATCATGGGAACTAGGGCCCCCTTTGCGCTGGGCATCGATGGCGAGGACGGGCCATGTGCTAGGAATTCATCAGTAGGAATCTTTATTTTATAACCGTGTGTCAACCATGTATTTCTTGGTGACATCAGACACAAATGATCACATCGCCCCATATGAAAACATAAATGGATTTATTAGATTGATTATTGAAGTATGAGAGAAGGATGTTTGTTTCAAGCAAGTGCTCTTAATGTAGCTTACTGTAAATAAGTGCATATTCTCTGAATAGTATGTTGCCATATCTTTTTATTTTATTTTATAAATAACACTACAATGCCACCAATCTCATAAGAGGTTAGCAAATCTTATCTAATGCAACCTCCAGGACCACCATAAAAGCATTCGGCATGATCAATACGAGTAATAGAGTGACATTTTTCATCGGTAACCGTCTTTTGTAAGTCTGCCATGATTGGTCTGCTATTCCCCTCGTGATCAATAAATCTAAGGTCGGTGAATGATGCGGGACGACCCATACCACCATTTGGGAGTGCACCACTTCCCATTGGTGGAGTTGGAATTGACCTTTTAGATCTGACAAATGCACCAAAAGCCACTCTGGTTGCCTTTTGTGCTAAGTAGCTGAACAACGACTTTGGAAAGTACCCCACTCCGGTGGGGATGTTGTTGAAGCCGTAATACACCCACCAGTCTCCGGTTTTTTTATCCTGGATGGTTGGGGGATTAGGATAAGAATCTCCAGAATTAGTTATATCTTTGAATATAAATATGGATCATATTTTAAGCTTATTACTACCTCCATATCGGATTAATGGGCAATTACGTATTTCGAGAAACAAATTTAACTATAAATTTGGATAAAAAAATGATATATATGCCACAAAAATTTTACCGTTGGATTCGTATTCAAAAAATATTTTCAATAATATAATTTTTGTGATATATATCTTATATTTTATTGACCAAATTAGTAGTCAAACTTGTTTCTCGAAGTGCGTAATTGCTCATTAATCCGGTATGGAGGTAGTAACAAATTATAGACCTTTATCAGCCCTGTAGTGAGATTTACACCAGTGAAATAACATGACGGTGAAATGAATACAAGAAGGCTACAACTCTTACCTTATTGACTCTCAGAGTGATATTTTGTGCATGTACGCCCGGGACATCAGAAACATGATGTATAACATCCCCTGGAGCTATAACAGCGCGATCCACCCTTATGAAACCAGGGCAGTCCATGTTGAAGCAGCCGGTTGTCTCAAATCCATCTCTCTGTTACATATATTTTTGTGTGTGTCAATAAACTTATATGTGTGTCTTTTCTATCAGGAAAATATCACTTTTTCTGCAAGAAATTGTGAGATCAATCGTCAAAGCGCATGGCATGATTGTCACGTTACCGTCCATAAGGTATAGAAGTGAGTATGTGAGTCACCATAGCGATCTGGATTAATCTGTTGAAACAAAGGGTACACATAAGATAGACATTGCCTCACATGCAAATGGTACAAATGTGGACGATATGACAAAACAATACAACATATGTAACATAAATAACCTGGTTATGCCATTTACAATTAGAAAAGTAAACAACAATTTTATGAGTACCGACGTTTTACTCCACTTAAATGAGACCAAATTTTGTAAGATTTATAAAATTCCTTTTAATTTCTCTAAAAAATCATAAAACAATCACACAAGTATATGTAGACTTTCGCACCATACACGTTAAATTTCATTAAAGACTTTCTGTTGCAGATACTCAGTTACTAGGACAAGTTAGTTTCTTATTGTTATATAAAGCTGTAGAAAATTCTCATTACTCAAGGGTATGTTTCAGCACAAAAATAAATAAGATAAAGTATTGCATGTTTCTTAAGGCACATTTAATTTGGGAGCAAGGATATTTCTGACATTTTATTGTTTGCATGAAGCCTTGATGTCATGTGATTATTGCAATTTCATACGTGTGTCAGTTAAATATCCAATTTATGTGTAATTGAGAACCTGCGTGTGGAAGAAGAGAGAAAGTGAATCTTACATGCCAACCAACTTGAATTGTATTACAACTTGATTTATTACCATCGCCATCATGAAAAATCCAAAATGTAGTTGAACTCCACTGACCAACTTTTAATTTGTGTCCATACACATCCATGGTGGAATGTATGCCATAGTAGCTAGTTCCAATAGATGCTGCTTGGTGTCCAACAAACTGCAAGAAAAAACTATTAAAGCAATTCAACACCTAGAGAAATGGTGACTTGTACAAATGCAAAACACTTCAACCTGAAAACATTGAAAATTTTAGGGAAACACTTCGGTGTTCAGCTAAAATTGCTTTGAAAATTGTCCACAAGTTACAACTTGGTTGGTATTTTATTAAAATGCTTGAAAGAAGCATCATAATGTAAAATTGTAAAAGTAATTGGATAGCTTAGTTGAATTGATATGTGATGTCTAGGCACCATTAGGCCAACTAATCTACTCATCCCTACAGAAGCATGTCAACAGTATTCTTCGTGTGCTCATTCTCATATTTCTTTTGTTTCTCCAAAGTCACTTTAGCCCTTTGTTTATAAGGAAAGTTCTATTCCATGTTTTAAAATAGTGAAGACTAGACATTCTTACATGCATGAACATCAGAACCTGGTTACGATAAATAAAAGGTTTACTCCGATGATGAGCAATAAAGTAAACACGCGCATAGTATCATGATTTGGAGTATAATCTTTTCTACAAGATTTTTTTGAAAAATAAACATGAGGATAAATTACTACAGAGTTATTTATAACTAGTACATATTTAACTCATTGTACTTCTTTTCATCAACATTTATGTTAACATGTATGTTCATGTTGCTCTAAATTAGTAGAAAAAAGTAGGAGACAATACATAAAAAAGGAAGGCATGTACGATTTGATGATGCAATAATGAGATAGTTGATTGGGGGATAGTCCTAGCTTAATTAGAGGGCCGCTTACATGACATGATGATGCTGGAAAGAGAATCAATTGATCAGTGGTAACATGCATATTTGTTTAAGCATGTATTTTTTTTACACAAGAAAGGACCCTTTTGGAACAAAATGGTATTCCAATAGAATATGGCTTTGCAGTATGAGATAAACATCCCTATTGATGCCTTTCTTTTTTAGGATTCTGAGCATTCATTCCATAGAACCACAAATGTGTTGAAACATGAGTAAATTTTACATCACTAGGCAATGCACAATTCAGGACCAAAGTATAAAACAAAAGGAAAAGAAATGAGCAAATAAGTGTGCTTCAGTATTTGTGGAAAAAAATCTGCATAACTTTTAGGAAGCCAAATATGAGTTAGAATATAATGGAAAAATACTTCAAAAGTTACCATGATGACAATCTATTTTGTTTTCCCTCCAATTAGGTAACCCTTAAAATAAAAATCTACAATTCACATCCACCATCAAAGGCATGTTCTAAGTTTCATTTTTGTATGTAGGATACATATACAATAATCATGTCTTTACTCACACTAATTCATATATTTGTTTGAGATAGAATAAGGGAAGATAGCAACAATGATTCATGTACATTTAATAATTTCTAACTATAAACAATTGATATCGACATGACAAAAAAGTTATGGCATGAATCCCTGAAAGAATATTTAAGTACTAACTGATGGATATATAATAATTCTATTTTGTATGTTACCAAATGTACACACTGTTAAGAGTAACAAAATCAAGGCTATGTTACACATTACTAATGTTTCTATTTAGTTCTTTGACATAGATGGATATGAGAAGTGAAAGATCAAAGGCTCAAACGCAATATGGAACAATATATCCTTCAACGAGGAGGAGCATCCCAAAGTACTATCAATATTCCACTCTTAAATAACATCCTTACTAATAAGGTGATGCAGATATGGATGCACTTTCGAATAATTTGTTTATACGTACATACTGGTTACAATTTTCTAAATGTGAAGTGATTAATTGGGAAATGAATTAATTAGCAATGTGGTTTGTAAAATAACCAGCTGGAAAAATTTAGCAATTATCTTTTGCATGTCATATATTATTAGTACTTTCTATAATATAAATGTATAGATGTCAGCAAATATCTAAAACATATAGAAAGGAACTAAGAAACATACACTCACAAATATGTGGGTCATCGCGCTTGTTGGCTAAAATAATATGATTTTACCTAGAAATAGTACCTAAATACAACAAGGTGTTCCATAAATGTTGCTATTTTTTGTTAGAAGTAAGGAAGATAAAAATAACCTCAAATTGCACCAAAATTTCCTTTATTTGTTAAATTGGTAAAGGTAAATATAATGACTCTAGAGGGTCCTTTGGACTAAACTATCATTTCAGCTCATGTTAATGGCAAGTAAGTTAGCACAATGTTACATTTAAAATGTGCGTTATATATTTTGCCGCGGGGATATTTGTTTCCTATTATTCACTAAAGTCTTAAATTAAATAATTACATCGTACAAGAAAAAAAAGGCATGGGTATGCTCATGGCCATGATAGCATGACCTTAGGATAAACATAATACATTGACAACTAGTGTTGTTATTATCTAGGGCATATGACAACCATATTGTTAGACATATAAAATTTGTGGAGATCATGCGGTAAATAAATCAATATCTATAGTGAAATTATCTTCATACCAACTTGTGCGAAATAATAAAAATGGTTTTTTTTTATTTTTGATAAATAGAATATTAGAGTGGGTATTATATTACTAAAGAAAAACAAGCCATGTGGTACCAATTGAATCTTTCAAGTAATCTATATTATGGCATTGCACCTCAAATTATCTGTTGTATGATCCTAGATAAAATACTTAATTAAAAAGGCGAATTAAAAAAATTAACTCACATATGCCTCAGCCCATGAACTAGAACCTTGACCAGAAACTATGGCTTCAATGGAGTTTGACTTCAAGCCTGCCAAATATTGTTTGGCTGGACTATGAACAAAATAGTTTCCTTGAGAATCAATTACCTTCAAATAAAATGTTAAATGAATGTTAACTCGGGGATACTACATACTGAGCATCTAGTGTAGAATCGGAAACTTCAATCTAACATTAGTTTTCTTCTTAAATTTATCATCACAGCACAAGTAAAGATGCTAACAACTTCAAGAGTAGACTTTACCATAGTGTGTTGATTTATGAGTACTGTGATTTGGTGAAATCTAACTATTAAGGGAGACATCTACAACCACTATTTCCTTTCGTACTTTCAACATAGACATGTGTTTGAAGTGATTCTATCCACTAAATCTTCCATATAATTTACTGCACTAAATCCATATGTATATAATGGTATTAATATAGGTAACGAGGAAAATGATGGGCATAAGGGTCAGACATATTCAAATTGACCAACATTAGCATGACCTATAGCAATTGTATGGTTCCACAATGCATACACATGTCAATACACTTGATGCAACCCTTGGTGGCATGAATGTAAGAGATGGTAATGGTAATAACGGAGTCTATGGTATCACTACTAGTTCTCTGCAGTTAGATTATATGCGGATGGGGCAAGATATGCAAGCAATTAATAAATTACATAATGGCAAGATCCCGGGGAAATTTTTTTTATTAACATCAGAGCTACTAACCCCAATTTGGATTGTTATGATGGGTAGAAAATAACATCTTCGTATAAAAACCAACCCTGCACAATCTAAGTTCTTTATAAACCCAATTACTCCAACCCCCGACCCCTTAGCTATTGACAACACAACCTTCTCTTCAATTTTTCTGTAACCCTACTGTGACATGGATTTATGAGCCTGAAGAAAATGCTGGTCCAAAATTCAATATACAACTAGATAATAGTCATACAAAATAAAATATTATTATAGCTCATCATAGGATTACCTCTCCATCCATAGGGTATAATGGAACACCTCCACTTTGAAGTGCATGAAGAAAGAAATATAGAACAATCGTCAATCGAAGTGGACTAAGTCTTAACATTTTTGTATATGAGATATGAACATAAATGCCTCCACTGACAAGTGCCATCGATATGTAGGCAGTGTGTGTATTATATAGGTGTGAAAGTGGCTCAAATATTTCGCAAAATAGAGTTTAATTATTGCAAACATTTAATACCATATTTGAGATAAATCTTTATTTAATGCATCATCAAATATTTATGGACTTTAATTATGGTAAACATTAAATTTATATTTGGGGAATCTTTATTTAATGCATTCCGAAATATTTTGCAATTAATTATAGTAAACATTTAATATAAGTTTGTGTAAATCTTTATTTAATGCATTCTATAATTTCTTATTATGCCACTAAATCACATAATATGAATCTTTAAGATTAAATATTTTCCTTGTATGCGGTGACTGGTCTAGAAATTCAGTTAATATCGGTGCAAACCTATCTCTAATTCCACAATATAAGAAGTTAATTTTACAAATGGGTAAATATTTATTTGATACCATCTGGATTATATGTGTGCACAATCACTATACCTGGATGATTCAAGTATATTCATAAGCGGACCTCTGGTTATGGGAAACATTTCATATAGATTTCTGCAAAATCTTTATTTAATGCACTCTAATTTTTAATGCCATTAAACCAAAAACTATGAATTTCTATGTCTAATACACGTCGACCAACCCATAAATATTAATGAATATCAGCCTAAATATATCTATAATTCAACAATATAAGAGATTAGTTGACTACATGAGTAAATATTTATTTGATTCCATCTGTACCAAGTGAGCGCACAATCACTCTACCTATAATGTACACATATTTTCATAAAGGTTTGATTAATTATGACAAACAATTATTATGCATTTGTGAAAATATTAATTTAATGCAATATTTTTATTTTAGTGCCATTACACTAGTTGACACACCCAAAATGTATCTACTTTCCAAATGGAAGGGGGAGGGATCCATTCGCGAAATAGAGCGCCGCCACCACGACGATCTTTGTTTTGGGTGTCAGATTGGCCCTTCTCGATCTCCACGCCGGAAAGGGGGATTTTGACGCCATCTTCATCACCATTGTCATAAACAGCGTCTTCATCAACCATGCGCTCCCGCTTCATCACCATGAGTGAGTAGTTCTCCATAGGCATGTGAGGTTGATGGGAATTGGATGAGATTGACCATAATAAGGCATATGTACTAAGATTTGTGGTGTTTATCTTGAGGATATTCTTATATGGTGTTAATGGACATGGGTATGCCATATCGGATCCTTAGCATTGGCGTCCATGGTACGAATCCCACGAAGGAATAGGGGAAAGCCCATGAAGAAAGCTATACGAAGCCAAAGATCTTGACGCTATGTAAAATAGGAAAGCTAGGCCTATATCAGGTGAACCGACATATATCCTGTAAACAACCACGAGGTGGACTCTGAGACCTAGCCCACTATATAAGGGCTAGGAGGAGCCATCAAGAGGAGGATTCGACTAGAGGAAACACCATGTAACCCTAGTTTTCATACAATACAATCTCGGCAAAATCCCTTGATCATACTTTTCATCGGCTGCCTAGTTTGGCTGACCGATTTGTCGATTCGCCAGTGTCCTCCTTCCTAGAAACCCAAGTCCATTATCATGGGCATTGGCAAGGTTAACCCTTTTTCATTGGCACCGTCCGTGGGAAGCTTGGACGCTGGTAGCACGAAATCAACGACCTCTTCTTCAAGCAACAACTCGACTAGATCGGGTAACAAGGTGCGCTTCGGATCGATAAATTTTCATCTGCACCCACCCGTCCTTCTCCCAACTTTTGGCGTCTTTAGCCGAGGGAGGGATCTGACGATCGGGAGCTTCAGCTTCAACATCAGAACTCAAGGAACTTTTCAACGATCGGAATCGATCTATTCGGGTTCGACGGCGGAAAGATCGGCATCGCCAAAAGCTTCATCAACATCATCCACCGGATCCACTGGCGGTAAATGCTCGGATGTGATGGCAAGGAGCAACATCAGTTTTGTTGCAAGTCTGGGAGATCTCGTCGAGTTACTCGACATGGTATCTTTCAGATCGGAGTCGACAACCAACAACAACGCATCTGATCGGTTGCCTCAACCCCAGGAGACGGAAAACATCGACAACACGAACGACGACAAGGAGGACAACACCAACTCTGGAATCAGAAAAGCCTCTTCATACCAAGATTTATGTACTAATAAAGTTTACTTAGCACGTCATCAGGTCTGCATGGTTAATATAACTCAATAAAACGGGGAATATGAGAAAGTTTACATCGAGGACTGCTCAGATGATGAAGAGGAGTGATACGATGAGAACAACAAAGTCAAGGTAAACGTGGAACGTCTTGAACGGAATCAGAGAAGGGCATCGCGGGAGACTGCTGGCAATGCTAATGCTGCTCCTGTCGGAGCTAACGGTGCCCCGAGTACCCCTGGTGTTGGCCTCGGCGGTGGTACCAACGCAGGCGCACCCGATGGTAGAGATGGCAACACAGGCACACATGTTAATGGAGCTCGAGCGCGATGAAGGTCATTGTTGGAGTTATCTCAAGACATATGGGACAAGGTGAGGGAAGTTTACGAAAATAGATGCTTTTTGGACCTGATGTTTCTCGAGATGAACTTATGGCGTACCATTATTTGTTGGATATGCAAAAATCAGTTAAGAAAGAAAAGGAGAGAACTCAATGCATGCAGGGCACGAGTCGACGAATCCAGCTGTTGGCGCGCAGAATAGAGCTCTACAGGAAATGGAAGTGTGGGAGGAGGATCAGGAGCAGGAAATCGCCACCGAAGATCTTCATCTCGGTTGGACAGGATACCAGAATATGAACGGCGGGAGATGACTAGGGATCTGAACGTATCATTTATGACTTACGACTCAAGAGAAAACTTGCACCCTACAACACCGCAAGCAACGATTGTAGCAGCTGAGCAGCTCAAACATATTTGTTGACAACTCATCAAGATTATGGTCCACGAGCTAGAACCTTGATCGCAGGTCTAAATACCGTCGGGTAGCATCTGGAAGGTAACCCATGCTGTCATGAAAGTCCTCGGCCGGATGTAGTACCACCAAGTCGAAGTAACATTGCACGGCAGGAAGTGGCACCACCGAACAATCCTTCTCGGCAGGAAGTGGCACCACCAAACAATTCCTCTCCACAAGAGGTAGCACCACCAGGCCGTCACAATAGTTCTCGGCAATAGGTAGAACCCCGACGATCAAGACCTCCGCGCCAACCTCGAGCAACCGCCAGAAATCATGGCGATGCCAGGAACGATATCACACAGAGTAGAATCGATAGAGATCGTGCCGAGCGGGGAGGACGAAATAGAGATGATGAAGACGATTATGATGATGATTATGACGATGAAGACGAGGAAGAGCTGTGACATCCTGGCCCATGGCTCAACAGGTTGCAACTTCTTTTCCGGAAGCTCGTCGGCAAAGAACTCCGAGGTTAAGCGTGCTTGGCCCGAAGTAATTTGAGGATGGGTGATCAACAGGGAAGTAGTTACCGGGTGCGCACGAGTGAGCACAAAGTGCGCATGAAAGACATTTGTTGATCCGTGGGGCTAGTCTAGAGATCCTAGAGAGTTGTTAGGGGTAACAGGCCCAGCCGGGGAGTGGTCGGGGTGTTACATTTGGTATCAGAGCCGACCTTCGCGGTTACACGGGCGTGTGCGGGTCAGGGGTTCGGGCATGTGGCGCATGGCTTGTGTGGTCCGTCGTGGCACACGGCATGGCACATGTGCCGGCACTTGACGCACAGACGTGTGCCAAGAGGGGACGTTCCTGGCCTGGGATTGATCGACAAGGGTGTCGATCTTCTAAGGGGGGATGAATGTGACATCCTGGCACATGGCTTAATACACTAGTAGAAAAAGGGCCTTTGGTCCAGGTTCATAAGGGGCTTTAGTCCCGGATGCGCAACCGTGATTAAATAAGCGCGACTAAAGCCCACCCCCTTTGGTCCCGGTTGCTTACGAACCGGGACTAAAGGTCCATCCACGTGGGCTGGCTAGGAGCTGGGGCTGGTGCAACCTTTAGTTCCGGTTGGTATGACCAACCAGGACTAAAGGCCTCTGCAGGTTTAGGGTTTAAACCCTAAATCTGGTTTTATTTTGTTGTGTTTCCATTTCTTTTATATTTTATTTTGTGTTTTATTTTAATTTCAAAGAAGTTTCAGTACACATATTCTGTGCTAGCATATACATGTTACACGTTGATGCATATGAATATACAATTTCAAACAAGTTTGAAATTTCAAACAAGAAGAATTCAAGAGGAATATATAATATTCAATCTCTTGTGACCATATATACAATTTCAAACAATTTTCCATATGCAACTTTGCGGCATTAGAAGTTCTTCGTCCTCGTAATAGTGTTGTCCATTAGGATGGAGGACGTCCCTCATAAGAAATCCTGCTAATTCCTCTTCAATTGGTCGGAAGAGAGCTTCTGGAATAAGCTTCTCCGGCAAGTCACTCCTCCGCAAGTTGATATCCCCAGCCCTCCGCTCAGAGGTGTGTGTCCGGATGAACTCACAAACATAGTATCAACATAGATTGGTCCCCTTTGGCTGAGTTGGAACATTAGCTAACCTTCTAAATGTTAGCACCTCTTTGAATTCACCAGTTACATTCTTTATGAACCGTTTCCAAACCATGCAGGGCAAAGAAAATGAACAAGGGAGTTATTAATTACTTGATATCAAGAAATGAACGAAAGAGGCCGATATAGTGCGTAAATTATTGAAAATTATTAATTTTTCAACATTTCTCTTATGCCGCACCAATGTTTTGGGTCCATATTCAGAGAGTCCATGATTTCAACTCTGGAGTTGTCAAATTGAATTATTAGCAGAATCTAGTGGAACCTGCAGACACGTTACATGCACAGTCATGCATAACTCATCGATTACACATAACATGGAGTAAACAAAAAATAATGTGTACAATACAAAAACACTAACCTAAAATGGTAAGAAAATAGAATGTCACTTTTGAGTTCCTGGTTTTTAAGAAACATGTACAGGTCACTCTCCACGTCTTGGGGGTGACTTTGTAACACATGTCCATTAATGATATGTGGGTAAATGAACCCAACATCATGGATGTTCTTTTTTTGCATTCCCCAAGCTTCATTATGCATTAAAAGAAAGAATATAGTTAGGATAATATAGTGCAGGCAATGAACGAGATGAGGTAGAGATTTAATTATAGAAATAAATCACTTACAGAACGTTGCAACTCAGGAGAGATTTGTCGAGCTCGCGCAGATTGAACAACTGGAACAATTCACTCATATGAACTTGTACAAAGTAATGTTTGAAGTGATGCTTCTCTCTAACTTCCGCATAAATATATTCTTTGCCGGCCTTATTTTTTATGAAATCATTCTTGTACCAGAGTAGCAGATTTCGCATTTGTGTTGGTAGACTCGCTTCCTGCGCAGGCTTGACGAGAGGCCCCTTCGGCACATATGCAAATGCTACCTCACTTATTGGTGCATCCTCAAGGCCTAACAATGCATGAAGAGTCATACCGAACTCGGCTGCTCTTTCTTTGGCTGCCGTTACAGTCATTTGTTATGCTCTAGCAGCTGCTAGGATAGCGGGGTCCAATAGTTCCATGTCCTTATTCATATCGGCTCTGAAGGACGTCGTAACGAAAGGAGCAGCTTTCACTATGAGCGGGGGGATCGATTGTTTTTTCTGTGCGCCGAGCTGGGAAACTTGTTTCCCGTATTTTTTACTTATTGGTTACTTCTCCGGCAAGTATTTTTTCCTTCGTCAAGGCTTTTTCCTTCAGCAATAATGATTCTTGCCTAAGAAATTCACGTCCATAGTCGTCTGGCAGATTCTGCTGGATTTGGGACGGTGTCGTCAAAACTCCTTAGCCCACTTCTTTTGCTTCTCAGTATATACCGGCTTGGGCTCAGGATCTTTTTTCGCCTTGACTTCCGCCTTCCATTTCTCATAGTGAGCAACCACGGCCGCATCGTTTTCCTCGACACTAATTTCCCAAGGTCTCGGGAGAAGAGGCTTCAGTGATGGTGTTTGTACCCTTGTGGTCTTAGGTACATAAGGCTCCGGGTTAATAATCCAGGAGGGGGTTACCTTGTTGTCCTCCTTAACCCATGCTTCTTCTTCTTCGCCGGAGGTGGACTGGGTGGCGGCGTACCCGCTGGAGGTGGACTGGGGGCGGCGTCTTCTTACCCGCCGGAGGTGGATTGGGGGGCGGCGTCGGCTGACGTGAAGGAGGTGTAGGTGGACCACCACCACCGGAGGGGAGTGGACTTGTTGGGTGATTCCTCGGGGTCGGTGGCCTTGGCTCCGAGCCTGGAAACTTTTTTTGCGGTTAGAAACTTGATGTACTTCTTTTGCCATAGAATGATTTGGCGCTTGACATCTCGAAGTCTCACATCCCCTTCGGGTGTAGCATAGTCAATCTTGAGGTCCTCATACCCTTCGACTATTTCATCCACCGTGACACGAGCATAGCCAGCTGCAATGGGATTGTTGTGGTGGAGCTCCAGTTTACAAGTTAAAGCGGTGCCGATCGCCACCTTGAAGGAAATGTTCCTCATTGGCTGATGCAGCTCACATTCTTTCGTAATGTCATGTACATCGTCCACGGGGTAGTGAGGCCCCGGTGCACCATCGATCGTCGGTGCATTAGCACCAGTCGGGACCTCCATGGAAGCTATGCTGCTTCTCCGCTGCTGGCTTCCGACATCCGCTGCATGATCTTCATGCGGCCCTTCCAATCTGCATGTTGCTAGTGCTTCACGCACCATCTGCTTCACATCAAATAGTTCCCTTTCCAAGTTCCCCAGACGATCTGCATCTCGGTCCATCTTTCTCTTACGGCTTTTGTAATTGTACGGGTCATTGTCCTGGGGAAACCCTTCCTTCCACGGAATGGTGCCTTTGTGTCAACACCCGGATTTTTAAGTCCAGATGCCTGTTATGCCATACATCGTAATCCCAAGAATATTGTTTTTGCGAGACATAACAGTTGATATCACAAAGGATCACATGATCCAGTCTTACAACAAAAGTTGATCCAATGATCAATTACAAAACACGTAGCGGAAGAAACGTAGTAGCGGTCCATCCGTTCCACAGGCAACGCTTGACGTCAGGAGGTAGTCCTAGTTATCATAGACGTCCTGCTGTCCATCTTCTTGGTACGGGTGCTCCTCTTCATAGTCTGGCCATTTGAATAGCCGGGGACAAAGCCATGAGTACTTTAAAGTACTCGCAAACTAATACTAGTGCAAGCACTATCATCCATAGTAAGGGGGTTCTAAGCTCTTGATTTATTTGCATAAAGCCAGTTTTACATAAGCACTTAGTAATAAAAGACTCTTTAGTTACCTCACTAACTCAAGTGGGAACATTAGTGTCATTCCCACAACTCTGTTGTGATCAAGTCAAATTCACTTTTCAATTCACCATTCATTTTTAGAAAACATCTGACAACGGAACAGTATGGCCATCCAACCGTCCATAACCGCGGACACGGCTATTCGAATAGGTTTACACTCTGCAAAGATTGTACACTTGTGCCATAACTTTTGATTACATCCGTCAGGGATAGCCCTGAATAATCATACTCTGTATGAGGATCATCAACCATAACCATTCACTTACATACCCTAGTATAGGCACCTCTCCCCATGAGCTTGGCCTTCCAGTGAGGGCAAACCGCCAACCTGGGAACTGCACAGGGCTTGGGTAGGACATTCACCTCATTTCACTTTTCACGGAGGTAGGCTCGGCATAACCCCTATGACGCTTGTTCAGAGGGAACCCATACTAAAGTGCATAAATTTCCAGTTAAGCCCTACCCATAATCAGGTATTGTGGGGGTACTCTAAAATTGGAATGGTATCGCATCCGAACCCAATCATCAGTTTTCGTCAAATTCACCATGTCATTCAAGTCATATTCAGCTTCAAAATCTTTCAATAGAATGACTCATCATTCCAAGGTTTTCAAAGTCATTTGATTCACATGTTCCCATTTAGAGTAGTCAATTTTAGTTTTAGCACTAGCCACTAGTCATGAGGGGTGCTAACTAAGTTTTAGCTCTCTAGGCTAGGTTTGAAGCCCTTGTAGTATGCTACCTCTAGACCAATATCAGTTATAAGAAAAAGCTTTGGTAAACAAAGTAAATGATTGCAAGATAAAAACTTGGGTTTGGTCAAAATTCTTAAACGAAAGAATATTGCAAGAGTATCTTGCAAAGGTATAGCTTGTAGTATGGGAGCTTGTATTGGTAATAGCTTGCCTTGAGTGGTACAATGATCAAAGTTTTCTTCTTCTTCGTAGGAGACCCCCTCCTCCTCGTAGCCTTTGGTACTAGCGTCTATAAACAGATACGAGGTATACAATCACCATACAATGCTTAAGTACTAGACTTAACACTCAAAGGGATCACACAAGCTAATATATCATCACAACATTATTAACATTGTGGTTGGCTTTGTTTTATTTTTAAGAAAAATAATTTTCTCTCTTTGAATATTACTAAGGTTTAATATCCTCAAATAATAAGTATGAGATCATGTTGACCAAAGTCACCACTTCATATTTATTCATTTGGGAAAATAATTTAAATGAGATACTACATATCATACAATTTAAATACTACTTTGGAAAAGATTTAATTTTCTCAAGTAATAACATATGGGGTCATGAAGACTAATGTCATCACCTCACCTTGAATTACTTGAGAAAGTGATTTAAATGAGATGCTACACCTCATAGATTTGAAATACTAAATTTGAAATAATTTAAATGGGCTAGAAATGACTACATAGCCATTATTTGAATCTAGCCCATGATCATCTGAAACAACTATGTCCTATTTTTGCATAATCAAATAGAGGTTTTGAAATGTGAATTATGAGAGGTGGAATCAACTCAAAATTCATTACGGTTGATTTTTAATAATTGTTTGAATTTTGAAAAGGTGCTGACTTGTTATTTTTCTTGAAAGTGTTCTACAATGGATCAAGGGTTTAGACCAGCGGGGTTGGATAGAGAATTTCATAAGCTTTCCAGAAATATAAAATTCATCAATTTTGGCTCAGTAGATTTTGTTCTATGGAAATTTGAATTGGGCACCAATATTGAATTTTGATTTAAACGAATTAAACTAATTTGAATCTGTGGGCTCGCGCGGGAAAAGTTAACGGGCCAGAGAGAAAAAGAGAAGCAGGCTGGCCCAGCTGCGCGTCTCGCACGCACGGGCCGCCTGACAAAGGGGCCCGCCTGTCAGCGGCTATTAAACACCGAATCGGTACGTGAAATGGGGGACGTTGGCACGGCTGACGCTCGTCGTCGTCAATGGCGAGCACGTGCGCTACTGGCGGTGAGTACTAGGGGGTCGGAGGGCTAAACAGTGGCCGGCCATGATCGGCGAGGTGTGCAGAGGTCGTGGAAGACGACGGCGAAGCTCCAGGTACCTGTGGCTTCTCCTGGGACGGCTCCAATCGACGGCGAGCTTGCAGGGTGCTGGCGGGACTCCGGCGAGCGATTGGTGAGTTACGGGCTAAATTGGGAGGTGGCGCTGCTCGAGGAGAGGTTGTGAGAAGAGAGGAGGCGAATGGTGTGGAGGTTGAGCACGGGGGAGTGCTCCTTTTATAGGGGCACCAAGGTGCTGCGGGGGTTCACGGTGGCGAGCATGGCGCCGGCGTTCGGGGCTGCGAAGGGGCAAGGCAAGGACGATGCGCTGTTCCTTATGTCATGGCGATCATCACGCGCGTGATGGCACGGAAAAAGGTGGTCTAACACGGCGGGTAACGTGACGGAAGCGGGCAGTGCCGTGGCGGAAGTCGTCGATGAGGACGACAGCGACAGGCCTCTCTGGTGCGATTGAGCGTGTCTGGGAGATAGAGGGTGGTGTGATGATGCTCGGTGCAGAAAATGAGGGCAAGGGGAGGACGGAGTCAACAGGGCGACGTCGTGTACTGGCGTGCCCGTGGCATGTCCTGGCGCGCTCTGGCGTGTCTGGGCGTCACGGGGCACGTCGCGTTCCAGGCGTTGCAGAGCTCTTCTTCAACCAGGGCGGGTACAGGCGTGTTCAGGGTAGTTAGGCACGTCTCCTAGACTCGGTGAGGTAGGCTGGATGGGAGAGGAGAGGGATATGTCATGGTGAGTGCCATGATACCACAACATGGCATGGTTTGGTCAAAATCATCACAGTACAGGGGTACCAATGCTTGGCATTGTCCAAGGGGTTCCAGAGGAAGATAATGATGACTTATGGTGTGATGGTTGAGGCTAAAATCCATCAGATATAAGAGTGTATGCACATAGATGAAATCTGCCCACCAAGTGTTTGATGAAATAGCCGCATGAAGAATATTTTTGAATTTTGACAAACTCTTTTATGGGTGTTATTCAAATACTGTTTGGCATCTATTGATGGTAATGGTTTGCAAAATGGATTCAATTTGGTGAAATTTATATTTGAGGTGATCTTGTTTCTGTTTTAATGTTGCCACTTTGCATTCTTATATTAAGAAACTGAAAAAGAGTTTGTATAGTTGGTCAACACCAAATGTGATCACCTTGATGTGCTCTTGGATGAGGTGCAACGAGTTGAGCAATTTTAGTTCAGAAATCTCTTAATACAGGGGCTCAAAGTGGGTAACATGTTAAAAATGGCACAAGTGACCATTATCACATGTAACTTGGTTTTGATTTTTCTTTTGATTTGTTTTGCATTTCTTTGATTCAAATGTTCTTATTTTGAGTTTAGTAATGTTTCCAAACCATCAACACAAAGAAAAATGGCCTAGGTTAAGATTTGCAAAAGTGTCCATAGGCTCATATATGAATTTTCATTTTTTTATTTTATTTTCTTTTTCTTTGACCAAAAGTCAATGTGTTGGGTTGATTGAGTGTTAAGTTGGGTTTAGTAATGGTTTCAAACCATTTAGCTAAAGTAAAAAAATGGCATAGGCCAAGATTTGCAATTATGGCTATATGCCCACATATGCTTTTTCTTTTATTTTATTTCTCTTTTGCTTTGTTTCTTTTTGACTCCAAAGAGCAAGGTTTAGGGTTTAGGAACATTTCCAAACATTTCACACAACAATCATGGCAAAAAGACAACATATATGCATGAACACTATGCACACAAGGTAATGTAATTCAAAAAAATTGTTGGCTCCAAATTTTAAAATAAGGAAAATTCCTTTTTCTTCGTTTTGAAAATTTGGGATGTTACACTTTGCCTCGTATACGTCTTGGGTGTTCAGGATTCCCGAGGGCTTCTATCAGCGGGTCTTTCTCTCTGTTTACCTTGATCTTCCCCTCTTGAGCTTTGGTCATTGCTGCAATAACGGCGGCGGTGGGAGTAAACATTTTCTTCCGGTGAACACACCTCCATGTGTCAGGCTCTAGCGATCCCCCATGCCCGTACCACCAGCTTTTGGCCCTTGGGTCCCATCCCTCTGTACCTAGAGGGATTCCTCGCTCCCTCAGGTTGTTCTCCATCTTCTCCCACTTAGGCTCCGAAGTGCGGTATCCTCCTAGCCCCATAATATGATGGTACTATTTTTTCGATGCATTTTCCTTATTTTTCTGATATGGCCTTGGCATGCTTCGATTCCTTTTGCTTCACAAATTCGGGCCACACATCTTTCAGTCTCTCATACTGTCCTTTGAAATCTGGAGCCTTCTTCTTCGAGACATAGTCCCGGGCTAATTTTTTCTTGAAGGTCCGGAATGCTTCGCCCATCTTCTTAAGAGCGAACTCTTTGACTAGCCTTCTCCTCTCACGTCCATCCGGAATCACGTTACCCTCTTCATCGTGTTTGTTGTATTCCGGAGGAAGAATGAAATGTTCCATAAGTTTTCTCCAACAATCCTTTTTCATTCTCTTGTCGACAAAAGTAAAACCAACACGTGCCTTCTTTGGTTCATTCCATTCCTAGAGGGTGATCGAGATGTTGTTTCTAGTAACCACTCCGCATTGGTTGATAAACTTTGTCAAGTGATTTTTGGGCTCCAATGGCCTGCCATTTTCATCGACAACATCGATGATCAACGTTTCTCCAAGTTTCATCGTTTGGGTTTTGCCACGCGGCTTTGCAGTCGATTTTCTCGATCCAGAGGGCTAAAAAAGAAAGAGATTAATACATATTTATTCAAATCACTAAATTTGTATCACTAGAGGCTCAATGTATATATATACTTTGCCGGAGATGGTTGTTTGCCTTGACCTTGACCTTCACCGTCAAGGTTTAGATATGAAGAAACATCGTCTTCTTCATATTTTGGCGGCACATAGGGAATATCACTGTTTATGATGCCATTTATATGTGCTTCAGCTTCCGGATCATAGTTATCCAAAATCGGGTCTCTATCGTCCACCATATGTCACTCCTGAAGATATGTAAAAGAAGTTAGTGGAACGCCGCCATATGTTCCGGGCTCGGGATGGTGAGACCAACCGCGATTAAAGCCTTTTTTCGCTGGTCGCAGTTGGTCTCACCAACCGCGACTAAATCTTTTTTTTTTCAAATCTGAACTAATTCATTTCAAATAATATATCAAACTGTTCAGAAAAATTCATAACTAATTCATTTCAAATCAGAAAAAATACAAATAATATATCAAAATATTCAGAAAAATAAAATCAAAACTAATTCATTTCAAATAATATATCAAATTGTTCAGAAAATTCATAACTAATTCATTTCAAGTCGGAAAAATACAAATAATATATCAAAATATTTAGAAAAAGAAAATCTGAACTAATTCATTTCAAATAATATATCAATTTGTTCTGAAAAAATCATAACTAATTCATTTCAAATCATAAAAATACAAATAATATATCAAAATATTTAGAAAAATAAAATATGAAATAATTCATTTCAAATAATATATCAAATTGTTCAGAAAAATTCATAACTAATTCATTTCAAGTCAAAAAATACAAATAATATATAAAAATATTCAAAAAAATAAAATCTAAACTAATTCATTTCAAATCAGAAAAATACAAATAATATATAAAAATATTCAGAAAAATAAAATCTTGTAATATAAATCTTCCAAATGTTTGGTGTCAATTTTTTCCTGCCTTATTTCTTCCCGCCAATTGTTCCCACCGCTTCCCGCCTCTGTCTTCCCCCGCCTCTTGTCTTCCCGCCATTTCTTTCCACCGCTTCCCGCCATTTCTTCCCGCCTATGTCTTCCCGCCTCCTGTCTTCCCACCATTTCTTCCCACGGCTTCTCTCCAATTCTTTCCGCCATTTCTCACTATATATATGTTGCCCGGCTTGGCCAGCATTATCATATCTCTACAATGTCTCATCACTCTCCCATGGCTTACACTGTACCCTCTCTAACCTACCAGCAGGTGGAGGAGTTTTGCGCCTCGAACTACCCTTGCCCACCGGGCTACCGCGTCCCCGCTGGCTGGAGCCTAAGCACCGGAGGCGTGCCGGTCCCTCCCGTCCCTCAGGGTACTGCGCGCCGGGCGGCCATCATGAATCCCCGCTGGCATCCCGACAACCAGCAGACTTGGGACGCCTTCTTCATCAATCGGCATGAGAGGGCGCTGCTTGTGACGGTAAAGCACACGTCCGTTGGGAACCCCAAGAGGAAGGTATGATGCGTACAGAAGCAAGTTTTCCCTCAGTAAGAAACCAAGGTTATCGAACCAGTAGGAGATGAAGGCCACGTGAAGGTTGTTGGTGAAGGAGTGTAATGCGGTGCAACACCAGGGATTCTGGCGCTAACGTGGAACCTGCACACCACAATCAAAATACTTTGCCCCAACTTAACAGTGAGGTTGTCAATCTCACCGGCTTGCTGTAAACAAAGGATTAAACGTATGGTGTGGAGCATTATGTTTGCTTGCAGAAAACAACAGAAAACAATGATTGCAGTAGGTTGTATTTCAGATGTAAAAGAATGGACCGGGGTCCACAGTTCACTAGTGGTGTCTCTCCAATAAAATAAATAGCATGTTGGGTGAATAAATTACAGTTGGGCAATTGACAAATAGCGATGCACATACATATCATGATGACTACTATGAGATTTCCTTAGGGCATTATGATAAAGAACATAGACCGCTATCCAGCATGCATCTATGCCTAAAATGTCCACCTTCGGGTTAGCATCCGCACCCCTTCCAGTATTAAGTTGCAAACAACAGATAATTGCATTAAGTACTGTGCGTAATGTAATCAACAAAAATATCCTTGGACAAAGCATCGATGTTTTATCCCTAGTGGCAACAGCACATCCACAACCTTAGAACTTTCTGTCACTGTCCCAGATTCAATGGAGGCATGAACCCACTATCGAGCATAAATACTCCCTCTTGGAGTCACAAGTATCAACTTGGCCAGAGCCTCTACTAGCAACGGAGAGCATGCAAGAACATAAATAACACATATATGATAGATCGATAATCAACTTGACATAGTATTCAATATTCATCGGATCCCAACAAACACAACATGTAGCATTACAAATAGATGATCTTGATCATGATAGGCAGCTCACAAGATCTAAACATGATAGCACAAGAGGAGAAGACAACCATCTAGCTACTGCTATGGACCCATAGTCCAAGGATGAACTACTCACGCATCAGTCCGGAGGCGGGCATGGTGATGTAGAGCCCTCCGGTGATGATTCCTCTCCGGCAGGGCCGGAGGCGATCTTCAGGATCCCCCTAGATGGGATTGGCGCGGCGGCGTCTCGTAACTTTTCTCGTATCGTGGCTCTCGGTGATAGGGTTTCGCGACGGAGAGATAAATAGGCGAAGGGCAGAGTAAGGGTGAGGGGCCACCCCCATATGGCGGCGCCGGTGGGGCCGCGCCACCCTATGGTGTGGCCGCCTCGCGTCCCCTCTTCATCTCCTCTTCGGTGTTCTGGAAGGCTCCATGGAAAATAGGATCGTGGGCTTTTGTTTCGTCCAATTCCGAGAATATTTCCTCTGTAGGATTTCTGAAACCAAAAACGGCAGAAAACAGGAACTGGCGCTTCGGCATCTTGTTAATAGTTTAGTGCCAAAAAATTCATCAAAATGATGTAAAGTGTATATAAAACATGTGAGTATTGTCATAAAACTAGCATGGAACATAAGAAATTATATATATGTTTGAGACGTATCAAGCATCCCCAAGCTTAGTTCCTACTCGCCCTCGAGTAAGTAAACGATAACAAGGATAATTTCTGAAGTGACATGCTACTATCATAATCTTGATCAATACTATTGTAAAGCATATGAAGTGAATGAAGTGATTCGAAGCAATGGTCTAGATGATGACTAAACAACTGAATCATATAGCAAAGACTTTTCATGAATAGTACTTTCAAGACAAGCATCAATAAGTCTTGCATAAGAGTTAACTCATAAAGTAATATATTCTTAATAGAAGGTTTTGAAGCAACACAAAGGATGATTAAGTTTCAGCAATTGCTTTCAACTTGTAACATGTATATCTCATGGATAGTTGTCAACATAAAGTAATATAACAAGTGCAATAAGTAAACATGTAAGAATCAATGCACACAGTTGACACAAGTGTTTGCTTCTAAGATAGAAAGAAGTAGGTAAACTGACTCAACATAAAGTAAAAGAAAGGCCCTTCGTAGAGGGAGCATGGATTACTCATGTGCTAGAGCTTTTTATTTTGAAAACATGGAAACAATTTTGTCAACGGTAGTAATAATTCATATATGTTATGCATAAAACCTCTTATAAGTTGCAAGCCTCATGCATCGAATACCAATAGTGCCCGCACCTTGTCCTAATTAGCTCGGATTTCCATGGATTATCATTGCATTACATATGTTTCAACCAAGTGTCACAAAGGGGTACCTCTATGCCACCTGTACAAAGGTCCAAGGAGATAGATCGCATTTGATTTCTCAGTTTTGATGCGTGAGTAGTTCATCCTTGGACAATGGGTCCATAGCAGTAGCTAGATGGTTGTCTTCTCCTCTTGTGCTATCATGTTTAGATCTTGTGAGCTGCCTATCATGATCAAAATCATTTATTTGTAATGCTACATGTTGTGTTTGTTGGGATCCGATGAATATGGAATACTATGTCAAGTTGATTATTGATCTATCATATATGTTATTTATGTTCTTGCATGCTCTCCGTTGCTAGTAGAGGCTCTGGCCAAGTTGATACTTGTGACTCCAAGAGGGAGTATTTATGCTCGATTGAATCTGGGACAGTGACAGAAAGTTCTAAGGTTGTGGATGTGCTGTTGCCACTAGGGATAAAACATCAATGCTTTGTCTAAGGATATTTGTATTGTTTACATTACGCACAGTACTTAATGCAATTGTCTGTTGTTTGCAACTTAATACTGGAAGGGGTGCGGATGCTAACCTGAAGGTGGACTTTTTATACATAGATGCATGCTGGATAGCGGTCTATGTTCTTTGTCGTAATGCCCTAAGTAAATCTCATAGTAGTCATCATGATATGTATATGCTTCTCTATTTGTCAATTGCCCAACTGTAATTTGTTCACCCAACATGCTATTTATCTTATTGGAGAGACACCACTAGTGAACTGTGGACCCCGGTCCATTCTTTTACATCTGAAATACAACCTACTGCAATCATTGTTCTCTGTTGTTATTTGCAAGCAAACATCATTCTCCACACCATACGTTTAATCCTTTGTTTACAGCAAGCCGGTGAGATTGACAACCTCACTATTAAGTTGGGGCAAAGTATTTTGATTGTGTTGTGCAGGTTCCACGTTGGCGCCGGAATCCCTGTGTTGCGCCGCACTACACTCCTTCACCAACAACCTTCACGTGGCCTTCATCTCCTACTGGTTCGATAACCTTGGTTTCTTACTGAGGGAAACTTGCTGTTGTATGCATCACACCTTCCTCTTGGGGTTCCCAACGGACGTGTGCTTCACGCGTCATCAAGCATATTTTCTGGCGCCGTTGCCCGGGAGATCAAGACACGCTGCAAGGGGAGTCTCTCACATCCAATATCTTTACTTTGTTTATTGTCTTGCTTTATTTTATTTTCTGTCTTGTTTGCTTTCTTTATATCAAAAACACAAAAAAATTAGTTACTTGTTTTACTTTATTTAATTCGGGTTGCTTT
This sequence comes from Lolium multiflorum, assembly GCA_030979885.1. Classification (NCBI taxonomy): domain Eukaryota; kingdom Viridiplantae; phylum Streptophyta; class Magnoliopsida; order Poales; family Poaceae; genus Lolium; species Lolium multiflorum. Next base: position 402,420,209 of record CM061750.1, read on the forward strand.
ATTACTGTTAAAATGAATACTCCTGAGAACACTAAGTTGTGTGATTTCACTAGCACCAATAATAATGATTTCATATGCACTCATATTGCTCCACCTGCCACTACAGCAGAATTTTATGAAATTAAACTTGCTTTACTAAATCTTGTTATGAGAGAGCAATTTTCTGGTGTTAGTACTGATGATGCTGCTACCCATTGATGGCGTGTACAGCACACGTCCGTTGGGAACCCCAAGAGGAAGGTGTGATGCAGACAGTAGCAAGTTTTCCCTCAGAAAGAAACCAAGGTTTATCGAACCAGGAGGAGCTAAGAAGCATGTTGAAGGTTGTTGGTGGCGGGATGTAGTGCGGCGCAACACCAGGGATTCGGCGCCAACGTGGAACCTGCACAACACAACCAAAGTACTTTGCCCCAACGAAACATGAGGTTGTCAATCTCACCGGCTTGCTGTAACAAAGGATTAGATGTATAGTGTGGATGATGATTGTTTGCAGAAAACAGTAAAACAAGTATTGCAGTAGATTGTATTCGATGTAAAAGAATGGACCGGGGTCCACAGTTCACTAGAGGTGTCTCTCCCATAAGATAAATAGCATGTTGGGTGAACAAATTACAGTGGGGCAATTGACAAATAGAGAGGGCATGACAATGCACATACATGATACGATGAGTATTGTGAGATTTAATTGGGCATTACGACAAAGTACATAGACCGCTATCCAGCATGCATCTATGCCTAAAAGTCCACCTTCAGGTTATCATCCGAACCCCTTCCGGTATTAAGTTGCAAACAACATACAATTGCATTAAGTATGGTGCGTAATGTAATCAATAACTACATCCTCGGACATAGCATCAATGTTTTATCCCTAGTGGCAACACATCCACAACCTTAGAACTTTCTGTCACTATCCCAGATTTAATGGAGGCATGAACCCACTATCGAGCATAAATACTCCCTCTTGGAGTTAAGAGTAAAAACTTGGCCAGAGCCTCTACTAATAACGGAGAGCATGCAAGATCATAAACAACACACTACTAGGAAAAGGGCTATAGCTGCACGGAAGGGTGCCGGCGCACCATCATTGACGCGCGCCGGTGGCAAAATACCGCCGGCGAGCCATGTTAGGCCGCGCCGGCGAAGAACCTATACTGCCGGCGCACAAGAAAATTTAGTGCGCCGGGAATAAAATTCGAAGAGTTCTGGCCGGAAACAGAAAATATGGGCACCTTACCCCCGGCGCACCTCTATGGTGGTGCGCCGGTGGTAGACAATTTACCACCAGCGCACCACCATAGAGGTGCGCCGGGGGTAAGTTGCCTAGATTTTTCTCTCCACCCCCCCCCCCCCCCCCCTTTTCCAAAAATAATAGAAATAATAATAGAAAATTCAAAAAATAAAATCCTTTGAAATGCCCATGTAATATGTGATCTAGTTTTAGTAAAAAATTGAAATTTTGAATTTCGATGTATTATGCAAAATGGCATCATCTTTCGGTAAAACGGGATTTCTGGTTGCATACGACCTCCGATGAAAAACTTTTTTATATCAAAATCGATCTACGCGAAATTTCCTATTCGAATTCAACGGCCTACGGCCGTTTGGACAAAAAATGGATTCGTCAATTGGAAAACAGAAACAGGACTTTTTCAGGTTTAAGATTTGGGTGAAAAAAATAAAAAATTTACCCCCGGCGCACCACCATACTAGGTGCGCCGGCGGTAAGCTGTACTATATATTCATGCCGGCCCTCCTCCCTCTTCTCTTTCCTCACTTCTCCCCCTTCTTCTCTTTCCCTCCTCCTCTTCTCCTTGCAATACTCACCGTGACCTCCTACTACTCCGGCTCCGATGACCTCCTCCTCCTCCTCCTCCGTAATCTCCTCCACCTCGGGGCTCTACCTCCATCTCCGGCCTTCTCCTTCTCCTCCTCTTCCACCACCTCCACCTCCGGCCATCTTCTCCTCCTCCTCCTCCTCTCCTAAACCACAACCACCACCTCCGGCCTCATCCTCCTCCTCCTAAACCACCACCACCTCCGGCCTCATTCTCCTCCGGCGCGGCAACGACGACAAGGTGACGCACGGCCACTGTTTTCGAGGACCCGAGCTAGATGAACCCGAGCTAGATCTAGATCTGGATCGGGCTTTTTGAATTTCGAAAAAACGTACCGCCGGCGCACCAGGCCTGGTTCGCCGGGGATAATTCATGTTCTGCTGGCGCACCAGCTGCCGCCGGCGGTAACTTGTTACCACCGGCCTGTTCGCACCGGCGGGCTCTGGTGCGCCGGCAATAGCCGTTTTTGGTGCGCCGGCAATAAGGCTTTTCCTTGTAGTGACACATAGGTAATAGATTGATAATCAACATAACATAGTATTCTCTATCCATCGGATCCCGACAAACACAACATATAGAATTACAGATAGATGATCTTGATCATGTTAGGCAGCTCACAAGATCCAACAATGAAGCACATGAGGAGAAGACAACCATCTAGCTACTGCTATGGACCCATAGTCCAGGGGTGAACTACTCACTCATCACTCCGGAGGCAACCATGGCGGTGAAGAGTCCTCCGGGAGATGATTCCCCTCTCCGGCAGGGTGCCGGAGGCGATCTCCAGAATCCTCCGAGATGGGATTGGCGGCGGCGGCGTCTTAGTAAGGTTTTCCGTATCGTGGCTCTCGGTACTGGGGGTTTCGCGACGGAGGCTTTAAGTAGGCGGAAGGGCAACGTGGGGGCCACACGAGGGCCCCACACACCAGGGCCGCGCCGCCCTGTTGTGGCGGCGCCTCGTGGCCCCACTTCCTTTCCCCCTCGGTCTTCTGGAAGCTTTGTGCAAAAATAGGACCCTGGCGTTGATTTCGTCCAATTCGAGAATATTTCCTTTGTAGGATTTCTGAAACCAAAACAGCAGAAAACAGCAACTGGCTCTTCGGCATCTCGTTCATAGGTTAGTGCCGGAAAATGCATAAATACGACATATAATGTGTATAAAACATGTAGATATCATCAATAATGTGGCATGGAACATAAGAAATTATCGATACGTCGGAGACGTATCCAAGCTTAGTTCTGCTCGTCCCGAGCAGGTAAACGATAACAAAGATAATTTCCGGAGTGACATGCCATCATAACCTTGATCATACTATTGTAAGCATATGTAATGAATGCAGCGATCAAAACAATGGTAATGACATGAGTAAACAAATGAATCATAAAGCAAAGACTTTTCATGAATAGTACTTCAAGACAAGCATCAATAAGTCTTGCATAAGAGTTTACTCATAAAGCAATAAATCAAAGTAAAGGTATTGAAGCAACGCAAAGGAAGATTAAGTTTCAGCGGTTGCTTTCAACTTATAACATGTATATCTCATGGATAATTGTCAACATAGAGTAATATAACAAGTGCAATATGCAAGTATGTAGGAATCAATGCAGTTCACACAAGTGTTTGCTTCTTGAGGTGGAGAGATAGGTGAACTGACTCAACATAAAAGTAAAAGAAAGGTCCTTCAAAGAGGAAAGCATCGATTGCTATATTTGTGCTAGAGCTTTGGTTTTGAAAACATGAAACAATTTTGTCAACGGTAGTAATAAAGCATATGTATCATGTAAATTATATCTTACAAGTTGCAAGCCTCATGCATAGTATACTAGTAGTGCCCGCACCTTGTCCTAATTAGCTCGGATTAACACGGATTATCATTGCATAACATATGTTTCAACCAAGTGTCACAAAGGGGTACCTCTATGCCGCCTGTACAAGGATCTAAGGAGAAAGTTCGCATTGGATTTCTCTCTTTTGATCATTCTTCAACTTAGACACCCATACCGGGACAACATAGACAACAGATAATGGACTCCTCTTTTAATGCTTAAGCATTCAACAACAGTTAATATTCTCATAAGAGATTGAGGTTTTATGTCCAAACTGGAACTTCCATCATGATTCATGGCTTTAGTTCGCGGCCCAATGTTCTTATCTAACAGTATGCATACTCAAACCATTTGATTGTGAAAACCGCCCTTACTTTAGACAAGACGAACATGCATAGCAACTCACATGATATTCAACAAAGAGTTGATGGCGTCCCAGAAAACATGGTTATCGCACAACAAGCAACTTAATAAGAGATAAAGTGCATAAGTACATATTCAATACCACAATAGTTTTTAAGGCTATTTTGTCCCATGAGCTATATATTGCAAAGGCGAATGATGGAAATTTAAAGGTAGCACTCAAGCAATTTACTTTGGAATGGCGGAGAAATACCATGTAGTAGGTAGGTATGGTGGACACAAATGGCATAGTGGTTGGCTCAAGGATTTTGGATGCATGAGAAGTATTCCCTCTCGATACAAGGTTTAGGCTAGCAAGGTTATTTGAAACAAACACAAGGATGAATCGGTGCAGCAAAACTCACATAGAAGACATATTGTAAACATTATAAGACTCTACACCGTCTTCCTTGTTGTTCAAAACTCAATACTAGAAATTATCTAGACATTAGAGAGACCAAATATGCAAACCAAATTTTAGCAAGCTCTATGTATTTCTTCATTAATGGGTGCAAAATATATGATGCAAGAGCTTAAACATGAGCACAACAATTGCCAAGTATCAAATTATTCAAGACATTTTAGAATTACTACATGTAGCATTTCCCGATTCCAACCATATAACAATTTAACGAAGAAGATTCAACCTTCGCCATGAATACTATGAGTAAAGCCTAAGGACATATTTGTCCATATGCAACAGCGGAGCGTGTCTCTCTCCCACACAATGAATGCTAGGATCCAGTTTATTCAAACAAACACAAACCGACGCTCCAAGCAAAGCACATAAGATGTGACTGAATAAAAATATAGTTTCAGGGGAGGAACTTGATGATGTTGTCGATGAAGAAGGGGCTGCCTTGGGCATCCCCAAGCTTACACGCTTGAGTCTTCTTAAAATATACAGGGGTGAACCACCGGGGCATCCCCAAGCTTAGAGCTTTCATTCCTCTTGATCATAGTATATCATACTCCTCTCTTGACCCTTGAAAACTTCCTTCACACCAAACTTCAAGCAAACTCATTAGAGGGTTAGTGCACAATCAAAAATTCACATGTTCAGAGGTGACACAATCATTCTTAACACTTCTGGATATTGCACAAAGCTACTGGACATTAATGGATTAATGAAATTCATCCAACATAGCAAAAAAGGCAATGCGAAATAAAAGGCAGAATCTGTCAAAACAGAACAGTCCGTAAAGACGAACCTGGAAGGGGCACTTAACTTTCTCAAACGGAAAAACTCAAAACTAATGAAAGTTGCATACATATCTGAGGATCACGCACTTAAATTTGCAGATTTTTTTGATTTTTTTATAGAGACTTCTGCGCGAATTCGTGACAGACAGCAATGCTGTTTCTGTGCAGCAATCCAAATCTAGCATCAACTTTACCATAGAGACTTTACTTGGCACAACAATGCACAAAACTAAGATAAGGAGAGGTTGCTACAGTAGTAAACAACTTCCAAGACTCAAATATAAAATAAAGTACTGTAGTAAAAACATGGGTTGTCTCCCATAAGCGCTTTTAACGCCTTTCAGCTAGGCGCAGAAAGTGTGAATCAAGTGTTATCAAGAGATGAAGCATCAACATCATTACCAGGGGTGTTGGGAGTTGCCTCAACGATGCATGTTATCTTATCTATGTAAGTTTCAGAGGCTCCTTTTTCATTACTCTTAGGCTTGCTATTCTCATCAAACAAATTTTCAGGAATAATCAATCATAATTCTTTTCTAGTGCCTCGAACATTCCTGCGAGCTTGCAAGGTATTGATGTCTTAATATCCCCTACATCATTAACATCATTAGTGTACTTTATCCTATCAATGTCCATCTTTTTAAGGGTACTAGCAAAGTTGGTGTAAGAATCAAGCATATTGTATTTAATAAAGACTTTTCTAGCCTCTCTTGCTACACCACCAAATTCTTTAAGAAGGGTTTCTAAGACAAAATCTTTCTTCTCCCCTTCCTCCATATCACCGAGTGTGCGAAACATATGTTGAATTATAGGATTAAGATTAACAAACCTAGTTTCCAACATGCGTACTAAAGAGGCAGTAGCACCTTCATAAGTAGGAATAACTTTTGCCAAGGATCTATCTTCAAAATCTTCAACTTTACTAACATGAGTGAAAAATGCTTCTATATTATCTCTTCCAATGATAGACCCACGTCCTACCGGTATGTCTTTTAGAGTGTACTTAGGGGGAAACATGATGAAATAAACAAAAGGTAAATAAAGTGAATGCAAGTAACTAATTTTTTTGTGTTTTTGATATAGAGTGCAAGACAGTAAATAAAGTAAAGCTAGCAACTAATTTTTTTGTGTTTTGTTTAAGTGCAGCAAACAAAGTAGTAAATAAAATAAAGCAAGACAAAAACAAAGTAAAGAGATTGGATTGTGGAGACTCCCCTTGCAGCGTGTCTTGATCTCCCCGGCAACGGCGCCAGAAAAAATGCTTGATGGCGTGTACAGCACACGTCCGTTGGGAACCCCAAGAGGAAGGTGTGATGCAGACAGTAGCAAGTTTTCCCTCAGAAAGAAACCAAGGTTTATCGAACCAGGAGGAGCCAAGAAGCACGTTAAAGGTTGTTGGTGGCGGGATGTAGTGCGGCGCAACGCCAGGGATTCGGCGCCAACGTGGAACCTGCACAACACAACCAAAGTACTTTAACGAAACAGTGAGGTTGTCAATCTCACCGGCTTGCTGTAACAAAGGATTAGATGTATAGTGTGGATGATGATTGTTTGCAGAAAACAGTAAAACAAGTATTGCAGTAGATTGTATTCGATGTAAAAGAATGGACCGGGTCCACAGTTCACTAGAGGTGTCTCTCCCATAAGATAAATAGCATGTTGGGTGAACAAATTACAGTCGGGCAATTGACAAATAGAGAGGGCATGACAATGCACATACATGATACGATGAGTATTGTGAGATTTAATTGGGCATTACGACAAAGTACATAGACCGCTATCCAGCATGCATCTATGCCTAAAAAGTCCACCTTCAGGTTATAATCCGAACCCCTTCCGGTATTAAGTTGCAAACAACAGACAATTGCATTAAGTATGGTGCGTAATGTAATCAATAACTACATCCTCGGACATAGCATCAATGTTTTATCCCTAGTGGCAACAGCACATCCACAACCTTAGAACTTTCTGTCACTGTCCCAGATTTAATGGAGGCATGAACCCACTATCGAGCATAAATACTCCCTCTTGGAGTTAAGAGTAAAAACTTGGCAGAGCCTCTACTAATAACGGAGAGCATGCAAGATCATAAACAACATGTAGGTAATAGATTGATAATCAACATAGCATAGTATTCTCTATCCATCGGATCCTGACAAACACAACATATAGAATTACAGATAGATGATCTTGATCATGTTAGGCAGCTCACAAGATCCAACAATGAAGCACATGAGGAGAAGACAACCATCTAGCTACTGCTATGGACCCATAGTCCAGGGGTGAACTACTCACTCATCACTTCGGAGGCGACCATGGCGGTGAAGAGTCCTCAGGGAGATGATTCCCCTCTCCGGCAGGGTGCCGGAGGCAATCTCCAGAATCCCCCGAGATGGGATTGGCGGCGGCGGCGTCTTTGTAAGGTTTTCCGTATCGTGGCTCTCGGTACTGGGGGTTTCACGACGGAGGCTTTAAGTAGGCGGAAGGGCAACGCGGGGGGCCACACGAGGGCCCCACACACCAGGGCGCGGCCAAGCTGGGCCGCGCCGCCCTGTTGTGGCGGCGCCTCGTGGCCCCACTTCCTTTCCCTCGGTCTTCTGGAAGCTTTGTGCAAAAATAGGACCCTGGGCGTTGATTTCGTCCAATTCCGAGAATATTTCCTTTGTAGGATTTCTGAAACCAAAAACAGCAGAAAACAGCAATGGCTCTTCGACATCTCGTTAATAGGTTAGTGCCGGAAAATGCATAAATACGACATATAATGTGTATAAACATGTAGATATCATCAATAATGTGGCATGGAACATAAGAAATTATCGATACGTCGGAGACGTATCACCCATCTTAATAATTTTGTTGAACTTTGTGAAATGCAAAAGTATAAGGATGTAGATGGGGATATTATAAAACTGAAATTGTTTCCTTTCTCCTTAAGAGGAAGAGCTAAAGATTGGTTGCTATCTTTGCCTAAGAATAGTATTGATTCATGGACTAAATGTAAAGATGCTTTCATTGGAAGATATTATCCTCCTGCTAAAATTATATCTTTGAGAAGTAGCATTATGAATTTTAAGCAATTGGATAATGAACATGTTGCCCAAGCATGGGAGAGAATGAAATCTTTGGTAAATAATTGCCCTACCCATGGACTAACTACTTGGATGATCATCCAAACCTTTTATGTAGGATTAAATTTTTCTTCAAGGAACCTATTGGATTCAGCTGCTGGAGGTACTTTTATGTCCATCACTTTGGGTGCTGCAACAAAGCTTCTTGATGATATGATGATCAACTACTCTGAATGGCACACTGAAAGGACTCCTCAAGGTAAGAAGGTAAATTATTGAAGAAACCTCCTCCTTGAGTGATAAGATTGATGTTATTATGTCTATGCTTGTTAATGGTAGATCTAATGTTGATCCTAATAATGTTCCTTTAGCTTCATTGGTTGCTCAACAAGAGCATGTTGATGTGAACTTAATTAAAAGTAATAATTTCAACAACAATGCTTATAGGAATAATTTTGGTAACAACTATAGGCCATATCCTTCTAATAATGGTAATGGTTATGGTAATTCTTATGGTAAATCTTCCAACAATAGTAGGAGTGCACCCTCTGGTCTTGAAGTCGTGTTTAAAGAATTTATTAGTACACAAACTGCTTTTAACAAATCTGTTGAAGAAAAGCTTGGTAAAATTGATGTTCTTGCTTCTAAGGTTGATAGTCTTGCTGATGTTGATCTTTTAAAATTGAAAGTTATGCCTAATGAAGATAAATATATTAAGTCATTTTCTACAGCAAACGCTATCCAAGTTCGAATTAATGATAATATTAGAATGATGGCTGAATTGCATGCTAGGTGGAAAAGAGAAGAAAACTTGCTAAAGAGAATAATGTAGCTAAAGTTTGGACTATTACCACCACTAGTAATGTTGATGATTCACATGTTGCTAAACCTCCTACTATCAATGGTAAAATAATTGGTGTTGGCAATGTTTCTACTTCTAATACAAAGCATGCAAAATTGCCTGAAACTGCTGAAACTGTTTGTGATAAAAGTGCTGAAATTTTTCAGAGTATTGGGGACAATGATCCCATTGCTTTAGATCATAATGGTTTTGATTTTGATAATTTTCATATCTCTGAAGTTATTAAGTTCTTGCAAAAACTTGCTAGAAGTCCTAATGCTAGTGCTATAAACTTGGCATTTACAAAACATATTACAAATGCTCTCATTAAAGCTAGAGAAGAGAATTAAAACTTGAAGCTTCTATTCCTAGGAAGTTAGAAGATGGTTGGGAGCCCATCATTAAAATGAAGGTCAATGATTTTGATTGTAATGCTTTATGTGATCTTGGTGCAAGTATTTCTGTTATGCCTAAGAAACTCTATGACATGCTTGACTTGCCACCATTGAAATATTGTTATTTGGATGTTAATTTTGCTGATAATTCTATAAAAAAACCTTTGGGGAGGATTGAAAATGTTCACATTACGGTTAACAATAACCTTGTCCCCGTTGATTTTGTTGTCTTGAATATTGAATGCAATGCGTCTTGTCCTATTATTTTGGGAAGACCCTTTCTTCATACTGTTGGTGCTATTATTGATATGAAAGAAGGAAATATTAAATATCAATTCCCTCTTAAGAAAGGTATGGAACACTTCCCTAGAAAGAGAATGAAGTTGCCTTTTGATTATATTATTAGAACAAATTATGATGTTGATGCTTCTTCTCTTGATATTACTTGATTTGCACTTTCTGCGCCTAGCTGAAAGGCGTTAAAGAAAGCACTTCTTGGGAGATAACCCATGTTTTTATTTTGCTACTGTTTTGTTGTGTCTTGGAAGTTGTTACTACTGTAGCAACCTCTCCTTATCATGTTTATTTCGTTTTTGTGCCAAGTAAAGTCTTTGATAGTAAAGTTGATACTAGATTTGGATTTCTGCGAGAAACAGATTTTTAGCTGTCACGAATTTGAGTTGATCTCTCTGAAGGAAACTCGTAAAATCTTGAAAAAATTCATGTGTGATCCTCAGATATGTACGCAACTTTCATTCAATTTGAGCTTTTTCATCTAAGCCTGTTAAGAGCCTCGAAAAAAATCATCTTTACGGACTGTTCTATTTTGACAGATTCTGCCTTTTATTTCGCATTGCCTCTTTTACTGTGTTGAGTGGATTTCTTTGCTCCATTAACTTTCAGTAGCCTTGGGTAATGTCCAGAAGTGTTGGGAATGATTGTGTCCTCGCTGAACATGTGAATTTTTTATTATACACTAACCCTCTAATGAGATTGCTTTGAGTTTGGTGTGAAGGAAGTTTTCAAGGATCAAGAGAGGAGAATGATATGATATGATCAAGAAGAGTGAAAATTCTAAGCTTGTGGATGCCCCGTGGTTCATCCCTGCATATTTCAAGAAGACTCAAGCATCTAAGCTTGGGGATGCCCAAGGCATCCCCTTCTTCATCAACAACTTATCAGGTCACCTCTAGTGAAACTATATTTTTATTCCGTCACATCTTATGTACTTTACTTGGAGCGTCTGTTTGTTTTTATTTTTGTTTATGTTTGAATAAAATTGGTGTTGCAGTCAGAAACCCACCGGCGAGCAGCGGCAACACAGAGAGCCGGGAGGCTCCCAGATCGGCTGGCCCTGGTCCCTCCGAGCGACGGCCGCAAAGACTCGGCACGCACGTCCGATGCTGGTGCAAGGGCGTGCCACCTGACCTATACCTGGTCAGGAAGGTGATGGATGTGCCTCGCTTAGTTTCCTGCATGGCATACACGTAAACATTAAATACGAGCCTCGATCGGCTCTCAGGTTGTCCTGTAGATCGGCTCAAAGAGCCGATCCACCCATGATCCGTACGGGGTGTACGAATATATGGTGGTCCTGCTTGATCAAAATAAAGCTAAAACGACCTACTACGATTTAGGGTTTTCACCACATAATCGGAACATCCTACTCGTGATTGAGCCTGGCGGCCACGCACGTGATCGTAAGCCGACCCTAGACAAGGCCTAAAAACCAACACGAGGTTGATCCCCGGAACATCCTGTCTAGGGCTAGCAAACTACACCCTACGCGCCACTGGATCCTTCAACCCGTTTGTAAGGCCTAACTATGCAGATATTAAACTAATCCTTGAAGAACAAGGAGCAACCATAACGGATCGGATCTACTAAATAATGATCAAGCGGGGTGCCGCCCTTACACCTAAGATAGGTGTAAGGGCGGCTAGATGTCTAAGGGTTGCACGACGATAGCATATGATACGATGAACAATGCTAACCCTAACACATCTAAGATAACTACGTTGCTCGCCATCAAAAAGGCTTCAGTACGAGCAACGCATGAACAACGAATAAACGTGTACTGCCTAGATCGCAAGATGCGATCTAGGCAGCATGATGCTTACCCGGAAGAAACCCTCGAGACAAGGGAGTTGGCGATGCGCCTAGATTGGTTTGTGGTGAACGTGATTGTTGTTTATTTCATAAACCCTAGATACATATTTATAGTCCGTAGACTTTCTAATCGTGGGAATAATCCCAACCGTGGCACGAGCCAAACTCTATCTAACCGACACGTATCCTACTATATTACAGATACACGGGCAAACTAGCCCAAACTTTGCATATAAGGCCGATTCACGTATTTCTTCCATGTATATTCTTCAAGCCCATCTTGATCGCGGCCCACCTCTGACTCGGTCAAATTCTGGTGATAACACATGCCCCCTGGTTTTGGAATTGATAATTCCAAAATCACTCCGCTCTTTCTTCGTCGGGTCATGTCGTGGCAGAACCGTCGCAATATCCTTCATCATGATGCCTTGCCTCTTCCACTTCTCCGCGTGAGCTGGCAAATTTTTTCCTGTTGGGCACCATCTCCTCGGAAACTGCTGTGGCATTGAATCTCCACTATATCCCCTTTATTTAACCGCTCTGAACCGTTCGCCACTTCATCCCCTTGCTCTGTCCTGGCCATCGGCACCAAGAAAACCCGCAATCTCAGAGAAATGTCCTTCTCCTCTTCCTCCTCTGCCTCATCGGACCTCTCCTCCCAGTCCTACTCCTCCTCATCCTCCTCCTCCCGCGAGCCCACACCAGAATGGGATCCGGTGGCGGCTCAGATGGCGGCGTACAACGAGCGCGCCCCAGAGGAGTGGGACCAGGAGGACCACGCCTCCTCCGTCTGGTCCGAGGACGACAAGTCCTTGACCAGCGGAGATGAAGATCTCCAGTTCCTTGCTGATGGGGAACTGGAACCAGGGAGCGAGGATGACTCGTTCTCCTGGGACGATTACACCTCCTCCGAGGTAGAGGAGGAGGAAGACGACGACGACGACTCCCTCGAGGACTACCCGCCGGCGAAGCGGTTCCGCGCTGGGTCAGATGATGACGATGATGAAGATGAGGAGGCCCCCACTGGGGGCCGCTGGAGCAGCGATGAGGAGCCCGCCGGCAGCAGCGCCGATGAGAGTTCTGACGACGACGAGGGCAGCAACGGCCCGTAGACTCCTAGTAGCATAGGCCTAGTAGTAGTAGTAGATCGGCCAGTAGGCCTTCCTTTTGTTCTTCCTTTCTCGAGCAATCGGCTCTTTCTTTGTAAGAAATCCTTTATCGATTTTGCCGATTGTCAAACGAAGTTGATGTACAAAGAGCCGATGGCAGGGCATCGGCTTATGCCATAAACATGCTTTAAGGCCATAACAGTTGCCTATTCATACGGTCAACAGATCCAATTCGTGTCCACACCATCCTCCGATCTCAAACGCACAGATACAGCAAATCTAATAAGAGAATTATCTCAGATGCCGTGAACTCTGGTATGAAACCGATCTGTTAACCTGCTCCATTGAGCTTTGTTCCTCTAGAGTCGATGGCTACGCATCGGCTTTTTCATTATTCTCAAGTCGATGTCTGCGCATCGGCTATGATTCGTATAGCTCTGAAATTTTTTACTGGCCGATTTCCAATCGGCTCATATTTTTACTGGTCATCCCACATGCTTGGGAAATACTTCTTGAGGTGTTGACCATTGACGGCTACTGGGAACTTAACGCCGTCCAACTGCTCCAGCATGTATGCATTACCCTTCAAGGCCTGGACGACTTTGTACGGACCGTGCCAATTAGGAGACCATTTGCCATATGCTTTGTCCTTGGTTCCTAATGGCAACACAGCTTCCCATACTAGATCACCAACTTGAAACTCCTTTGGTCTAACCTTCTTATTGTATGCACGAGCTACCCTGGCTTTGTTCTCTTTAATCTTCTCCAACGACCAAAGTCTAAGTTCTGTTGCGTCCTCAATAGTGTCACTCATCAAAGCTGCATATTCTTCAGCTGTTAGATCATTCTGAAACGTGACACGTCTTGATCCAGCCGTAATTTCCCAAGGTAATACGGCTTCCTGTCCATAGACGAGCTGGTATGGCGAAGTTTTTATAGCTCCATGGCATGACATGCGGTAGGCCCACAAAGCTTCTGATAACGTTTCATGCCAATCCCTAGGGTTCTCGTCAATTTTTCTCTTGATCAGCTTGATCAGGCTCTGATTGGACGCTTCAGCTTGCCCGTTGGCTTGAGCATAGTATGGAGATGATCGGATCAGCTTAATCCCCATGTCATCACAGAACTTTCTGAATTCTTTAGAAATAAAGACCGAACCTCCATCGGTCGTGATGGTTTGGGGAATCCCGAACCTATGAATGACGTGTTCTTTCACAAACTTGATCACATCTTCTGATTTCACCTTCTTCATAGGGACGGCCTCCACCCACTTGGTGAAGTAATCTGTAATGACCAAAATCCATTCATGTTTTTTACTCGACGCGGATGGATTTTGCCGATCATATCCATGCCCCACCCTCGAAACGGCCAAGGCTTGATGATAGGGTTCATTGCTGATGCGGGTACCATCTGAATCTTCCCAAACATCTGGCACGCTTGGCACCCCTTGTAGTACTTGAAGCAATCTTCAAGCATGGTGGGCCAATAAAACCCTGATCGCCTAATTAGCCACTTCATCTTATGAGCCGACTGGTGAGTTCCACAGGCGCCTTCATGCACCTCATGTAAGAGCCGATTAGACTCGGTTGGTCCCAGGCACTTGAGTAGTAACCCTTCCAACGTCCTGTAGAACATGTCGTCTCCTATGAGGACATACTTCATGGCCTTGTATCTTATCCGTTTAGGTGCCCCCCCGAATCTTTTAAGTAATTGAAGATTTCGGCTCTCCAATCATCCTGTTCCAGGAACTGCACCTGAACTTCTGACCCGTCTGATATGTCCTTATAGCCTGACGCCATTTGTGCGAGATCGTTGGCCTCGGTGTTTTGGGATCTTGGGACCCAATTAAAGTTGATGTACCGAAACTGTGTCATCAACTCACGGCATTCCATCCAATATGGGAAAAGCGATTCACTCTCGCACTTATATTCATCCGTGAGCTGGTTAATCACCAACTTTGAGTCTCCAAAAAGCTCTACCGCTTCTGCCCCGGCTTCCAGCAGCAACTCCATTCCCTTACGCACTGCCTCATATCAGCGACATTGTTGGTGCAAGGGGTAGATAGTCTGATGGAAAAGGAGTATGTTGCCCCCCGAGGCGACACGAGCAGAATGCCGATGCCACAACCATCGTCACAAGCCGATCCATCGAAGAACATAGCCCATGCACGTATAGATAGTGCTGCTATATTGGTATTGATCCGTTCAGCTATAAGATCGGCCAACGCTTGTCCCTTGACTGCTTTCGCAGGCTGATACCGAAGATCGAACTCCGACAACGCAAACATCCACTTACCAAGTCGGCCTTTCAAAACAGGGGCCGACAACATGTGCTTGACAACATCCGACTTGCATATGACGATGATCTCTGCCGTCAAAAGGATGTGATGAAGCTTGGTGCAGGTGAAGAACAGGCAAAGGCAAAGCTTCTCGACCTCAGGATACCTTGTCTCCGCGTCCAACATCCTTCTGCTGAGGTAGAAAACGACCTTTTCAACACCCTCATAGAGTTGCACCACCACCGAAGCGATGGACGTGTCAGCTACTGACAAGTAGATATAGAACGGCCTGTCTTGTTGGGGCGGAACTAGCACAGGCGGTGTTGTCAGATACCGCTTAATCTCATCAAACGCCTGCTGCTGTTCTGCCCCCCAGTGAAACTCGTCATCAGATTTAATTTTCACCAGTGCTATGAACGGCTCGATTCGTCCTGACAGGTTAGAGATGAATCGTCGGACAAAATTGATCTTGCCGATAAGACGTTGGAGCTCCTTCTTCGTGGTGGGCGGCTGCATGGTACGCACTGCCTCTTGACTTTTCAGGCCGATCTCAATTCCCCGTTCATGAACCAGAAAACCTAGGAACTGACCAGCCGTCACACCAAAGGCACACTTCTTTGGATTCATTCTTAGTCCGAACTTCCGAGTTCGGTCTAGGATGCGTCGCAAATCATCCAAGTGTCCCTCCATGGAGACAGATTTGACTACCACGTCATCGATGTAGATTTCCACCAACTTACCGATCAGATCGTGAAATATATAATTCATGGCTCTTTGGTACATTGCACCAGCATTCTTCAACCCAAAGGTCATGACTAAATACTCAAACAAGCCTACTGCCCCTGGTACTCTGAATGCGGTCTTGTGTATATCTTCTGGAGCCATGAAGATTTGGTTATAGCCGGCGTTGCCATCCATGAAGCTCAACACCTTGTGGCCAGCAGCTGCATTGATCAACGTTTCTGCCACAGGCATCGGATATTCATCTTTTGGAGTGGCTCTGTTGAGATCTCGGAAATCGATGGCCACACGCCATCGGCCGTCCTTCTTTTCTACAGGAACGATACTGGAGATCCATTCAGCATACCTGCATGGCCTGATGAACCCGGCAGCCAACATCTTCTCGATCTCTTTCTTGACCTCTTCCAGAATTTCGGCCTTCATCTGACGTGCTCGTTGTTGGAACGGCCGAAATCCCTTCTTAAGGGGGAGCCGATGCTCAATGATGCTCCTGTCTAACCCAGGCATTTATGTGTAATCCCATGCAAAGCAATCTGGGTATTCTTTTAACAGAGTTATCATCTGACTCCTAAGATGTGGATCTAACTTCTTGCTGATAAAAGTTGGTCGCGGCTTATCCCCAGGACCGATGTTGACTTCTTCTAGCTCATCAGCTGATGTAAACCCATACCCTAGCTTTTCGTCACCTGTGAGGTCGACATCACATACAGGGAGAACGTGTGGTAAGGGTAATACGGGCCGATTGCTGGAATCGGCCTTCATCTTGATTGTAACCAGGACTCTTTGGAAGTGTCAGAGCCGATCGCGTGGAACGGCTTCCTCCTTGTCCTCGCTATGAGAGCAGCTGCCCTCGTCTCTGTCCTTACCAGGGTGGCGCCCAAGTCCTACCATGTTGATGTTGAACGAGAATCTTGGCTGGCACCTCCCAGGGTACGTGCATTCCACCATGTCAACGGCGTATGCCGGTGAATTCGGCACTTCTGGTGCTGCCAACGCGAATGGCAGCGGTGGTCGGGACTGGAGTGGCATCTCTCCCTGGTAAGTCCCTAGAGCTGGTCCTGACGGAGAGTACTGATGCCTCATGGTTTCCTGGATCACCCGAAGAGCGACACGCTCCAAAGTGTTCACCAGGCTCTCAGAATGGCGGTGCAGCGAGTGAGCTACCATGAAGTTAATCTCCTGACGCAGGGACTTGGTGCGTTCTTCTGACGGGGCGGACAGGTCCACCCCATCGAGCGCCCGGTGAGAACCCTTTCCACCTGACGCCATGTGAGCGGGTTCTGTGAAAAGAGCCGATGAGGTCGGCTTCGAGGATCGCCTTGACCTCGTCATACTTCTTCTTGAGCTCCTCGGTCAAATCCTCGTACGTGACTGGAGTGCCTTCCGCCATCTAAGATGTAGATGGCGATGCGGTTGATGTCGAAGATGGTCCCACTGGGCGTGCCAGAATGTGTTGCGGTCAGAAACCCACCGGCGAGCAGCGACGGGCAACACAGTAGAGGGAGGCTCCCAGGACTCGGCTGGCCCTGGTCCCTCCGAGCGACGACCCGCAAAGACTCCGGCACGTCCGATGCTGGTGCAAGGGCGTGCCACCTGACCTATACCTGGTCAGGAAGGTGATGGATGTGCCTCGCTTAGTTTCCTGCATGGCATACACGTAAACATTAAATACGAGCCTCGATCGGCTCTCAGGTTGTCCTGTAGATCGGCTCAAAGAGCCGATCTACCCATGATCCGTACGGGGTGTACGAATATATGGTGGTCCTGCTTGATCAAAATAAAGCTAAAACGACCTACTACAATTTAGGGTTTTCACCACATAATTGGAACATCCTACTCGTGATTGAGCCTGGCGGCCACACACGGTGATCGTAAGCCGACCCTAGACAAGGCCTAAAAACCAACACGAGGTTGATCCCCGGAACATCCTGTCTAGGGCTAGCAAACTACACCCTACGCGCCACTGGATCCTTCAACCCGTTTGTAAGGCCTAACTATGCAGATATTAAACTAATCCTTGAAGAACAAGGAGCAACCATAACGGATCGGATCTACTAAATAATGATCAAGCGGGGTGCCGCCCTTACACCTAAGATAGGCGTAAGGGCGGCTAGATGTCTAAGGGTTGCACGACGATAGCATATGATATGATGAACAATGCTAACCCTAACACATCTAAGATAACTACGTTGCTCGCCATCAAAAGGCTTCAGTACGAGCAACGCATGGACGTGAATAAACGTGTCTGCCTAGATCGCAAGATGCGATCTAGGCAGCATGATGCTTACCCGGAAGAAACCCTCGAGACAAGGGAGTTGGCGATGCGCCTAGATTGGTTTGTGGTGAACGTGATTGTTGTTTATTTCATAAACCCTAGATACATATTTATAGTCCGTAGACTTTCTAATCGTGGGAATAATCCCAACCGGCACGAGCCAAACTCTATCTAACCGACACGTATCCTACTATATTACAGATACACGGGCAAACTAGCCCAAACTTTGCATATAAGGCCAATTCACGTATTTCTTCCATGTATATTCTTCAAGCCCATCTTGATCGCGGCCCACCTCTGACTCGGTCAAATTCTGGTGATAACAATTGGATCCTAGCATTCATTGTGTGGGAGAAAGACATGCTCCGCTTTTTCATATGAACACTTGTGTTCTTAGTTTTCCTTTTCATGGCGAAAGTTGAAAGTCGCTTCATTTATTGCTATTTGGTTGGAAACAGAAAATGATTCATGTGCTAATTGGTATATTATCTTGAATAATTTGATACATGGCAATTGTTTTGAGCTCTTAAGTAGATCATGTTTAAGCTCTTGCATCATGTGGTTTAAACCTATTAGTGGAGAACTACCGTAGAGCGTGTTGAAATTTGGTTTGCATGATTGGTCTCTCTAAAGTCTAGATATTTTCTGGTAAAAGTGTTTGAGCAACAAGGAAGACAGTGTAGAGTCTTATAATGCTTGCAATATGTTCTTATGTAAGTTTTGTTGTACCGGTTCATACTTGTGTTTGCTTCAAACAACCTTGCTAGCCAAAGCCTTGTACTGAGAGGGAATGCTTCTCGTGCATCCAAAACCTTGAGCCAAAACTTATGCCATTTGTGTCCACCATAACTACCTAGTATGTGGTATTTTTCTGCCATTCCAAAGTAAATTGCTTGCGTGCTACCTTTAAAAATTCATTCCTTGTCTTTGCAATACATAGCTCATGGGAAAGTAGCCTAAAAACTATTGTGGTAATGAATATGTCGCTTATGTATCTTAGTTCTTATAAGTTGCTTGTTGAGCGGTAACCATGTTTCTGGGGACGCCATCAACTTGTTACACCTTCGTTGAATATCATGTGAGTTGCTATGCATGTTCGTCTTGTCTGAAGTAAGGGAGATTTCTCATGATTAAATGGTTTGAGTATGCATATTGTTAGAGAAGAACATTGGGCCGCCAACCAAAGCCATGTATCATGGTGGAAGTTTCATCTTGGACATTAATCCTCAAATCTCTTATGAGAATATTATTTGTTGTTGAATGCTTAAAGCATAAAAGAGGAGTCCATTATCTGTTTTCTATGTTGTCCCGGTATGGATGTCCTCAAGTGAGATCTATCAAAATTGAGAAATCAAATGCGATCTATCTCTTTGGACCTTTGTACAGGAGGCATAGAGGTACCCCTTTGTAACACTTGGTTGAAACATATGTAATGCAATGCTAATCCATGGAAATCTGAGCTAATTAGGACAAGGTGCGGGCACTATTAGTATTCGATACATGAGGCTTGCAACTTATAGGAGGTTTTATGCATAACACATATGAATTATTACTACCGTTGACAAAATTGTTTCCATGTTTTCAAAATAAAAAGCTCTAGCACATGAGTAATCCCTGCTTCCCTCTGCGAAGGGCCTTTCTTTTACTTTATGTTGAGTCAGTTTACCTACTTCTTTCTATCTTAGAAGCAAACACTTGTGTCAACTGTGTGCATTAATTCTTACATACTTGCTTATTTGCACTCATCATATTACTTTGTGTTGACAATTATCCATGAGATATACATGTTGAAAGTTGAAAGCAACTGCTGAAACTTAAATCTTCCTTTGTGTTGCTTCAAAACCTTCTATTAAGAATCTATTGCTTTATGACTTAACTCTTATGCAAGACTTATTGATGCTTGTCTTGAAAGTACTATTAATGAAAAATCTTTGCTATATGATTCAGTTGTTTAGTCATTATCTATTTGTTAACAAACTATAGACCATTGCTTCGAATCACTTCATTCATCTCATGTGCTTTACAATAGTATTGATCAAGATTATGATAGTAGCATGTCACTTCAGAAATTATCCTTGTTATCGTTTACCTACTCGAGGGCGAGTAGGAACTAAGCTTGGGGATGCTGATACGTCTAAAACGTATCTATAATTTCTTATGTTCCATGCTAGTTTTATGAAAATACTCACATATTTTATATACACTTTACATCATTTTGATGCATTTTCCGGTACTAACCTATTAACAAGATGTCGAAGCGCCAGTTCCTATTTTCTGCTGTTTTTGGTTTCAGAAATCCTACACAGGAAATATTCTCGGAATTGAACGAAACAAAAGCCCACGGTCTTATTTTCCACGGATCCTTCCAGAACACCGAAGAGGAGACGAAGAGGGGCAACGAGGCAGCCACACCATAGGGGGGCGCGGCCCCACCCCTGGCCGCGCCGCCATATGGGGTGGGCCCCTCGAGCGTCCCCCGACTCTGCCCCTTCGCCTATATAATCCTTTCGTCGCGAAAACCCTAGTACCGAGAGCCACGATACGAGAAAAGTTACTGAGACGCCGCCGCCGTCAACCCTACCTCGGGGGGTTCTGAAGATCACCTCCGGCACCCTGCCGGAGAGGGGAATCATCACCGGAGGGCTCTACATCACCATGCCCGCCTCCGGATTGATGCGTGAGTAGTTCATCCTTGGACTATGGGTCCATAGTATTAGCTAGATGGTTGTCTTCTCCTCTTGTGCTATCATGTTTAGATCTTGTGAGCTGCCTATCATGATCAAGATCATCTATTTGTAATGCTACATGTTGTGTTTGTTGGGATCCGATGAATATGGAATACTATGTCAAGTTGATTATTGATCTATCATATATGTTATTTATGTTCTTGCATGCTCTCCGTTGCTAGTAGAGGCTCTGGACAAGTTGATACTTGTGACTCCAAGAGGGAGTATTTATGCTCGATAGTGGGTTCATGCCTCCATTGAATCTGGGACAGTGACAGAAAGTTCTAAGGTTGTCGATGTGTTGTTGCCACTAGGGATAAAACATCAATGCTTTGTCTAAGGATATTTGTATTGTTTACATTACGCACAGTACTTAATGCAATTGTATGTTGTTTGCAACTTAATACTGGAAGGGGTGCGGATGCTAACCTGAAGGTGGACTTTTTAGGCATAGATGCATGCTTGATAGCGGTCTATGTTCTTTGTCGTAATGCCCTAAGTAAATCTCATAGTAGTCATCATGATATGTATATGCTTCTCTATTTGTCAATTTCCCAACTGTAATTTGTTCACCCAACATGCTATTTATCTTATTGGAGAGACACCACTAGTGAACTGTGGACCCCGGTCCATTCTTTTACATCTGAAATACAACCTACTGCAATCATTGTTCTCTGTTGTTCTTTGCAAGCAAACATCATTATCCACACCATACGTTTAATCCTTTGTTTACAGCAAGCCGGTGAGATTGACAACCTCACTGTTAAGTTGGGGCAAAGTCTTTTGATTGTGTTGTGCAGGTTCCACGTTGGCACCGGAATCCCTGGTGTTGTGCCGCACTACACTCCTTCACCAACAACCTTCACGTGGCCTTCATCTCCTACTGGTTCGATAACCTTGGTTTCTTGCGAGGAAAACTTGCTGTACGCATCACACCTTCCTCTTGGGGTTCCCAACGGACGTGTGCTTCACGCGTCATAAACCGTTCTGGATGCTGATCATCAGGGTCTTTCAAACGTTGTTGGTCCTGCCGTGCTTCCTTTGTATCATTTGTCTTCCCATACACGCCCAAGAAGCTTAGCAGGTTCACGCAAATATTCTTCGTAACATGCATCACGTCGATTGCAGAGCGGACATCTAGGACTTTCCAATAGTCTAGCTCCCAAAATATAGATTTCTTCTTCCACATGGGTGTGTGCCCGTCAACTCCCTGCGGAACTGATTGTCCGCCAGGACCCTTTCCAAAGATGACTTTCAAATCCTTGACCATATCAAATACATCAGCACCAGTACGTTCCGTAGGCTTCGGCCGGTGATCTGCCTTGCCGTTGAAATGCTTGCCTTTCTTTCTTAAGTTATGATGTCGGGCAAGAAATCGACGATGCCCCAGGTACACATTCTTCTTACAATTATCCAAATATATACTTTCAGTCTCATGTAAGCAGTGCGTGCATGCCTTGTATCCCTTATTTGTCTGTCCCGAAAGGTTACTAAGAGCAGACCAATCATTGATGGTTACGAAAAGCAACGCTCGTAGGTCAAATTCCTCTTCTTTGTGCTCATCCCACACACGTACACCAGGTCTGCCCCACAACTGTAGACTCAACAAAAGAAAACTTATAGAAATAAAACATGGGTTATCTCCCAAGAGTGTTTTTTTAACGCCTTTCAGCTAGCCACAGTAGTTTAAGAAGATGCTCACATAAGAAATATGAATTAGAGTAAAAGAGAGCATCAAGAAGAAAATATGAAACACATTTAAGTCTAACCCACTTCCTCTGCATAGGAATCTTGTACACAAATAAATCCACTAAGAACAAAGTGACAAGCATAGGAAGATAAAACAAGAGCAACTTCAAAACTTTCAGCATATAGAGAGGTGTTTAGTAACATGAAAACTTCTACAACCATATTTTACTCTGTCATAGTAACTTTCAGTAGCATCATGAATAAACTCAATAATATAACTATCACATAAAACATTCTTATCATGAGCCACATGCATAAAATAATTATTACTCCCCACATACGCATAGTCATTCTTATTAATTGTAGTGGGAGCAAATTCAACAAAATAGTTATCATTATTATTCTCATCACCATAACCATCAAATATAGGAGGCATATTTTAATCAAAATTAATTTTCTCCTCAATAGTATGTGGACTGTAAATAACATAATCATCATTGTAATCATCATATAATGGAGGCATAGCATCATCATAGAAAATTTCCTCCTCAAAAGCTGGGGAACTAAAAAGATCATTTTCATTAAAACTAGCTTCCCCAAGCTTAGACTTTTCCATAGCATTTGCAATAATGGTGTTCAAAGAATTCATACTAATAACATTTCTACTAGCATGCAAGTAAAGTTCCATAGGTTTTTTAATTTTCTCTTCAAACATCTCATGCCCTAACTCAAGATAAATACTATAAAGCTCTATAATTTTTTGGTTGTTTTCCATTAAGCCTAACTAGTGAAAATAAAAACAAGAAAAAAAAGATATAGTTGCATAATCTAAAGGAAATAACTTCGAGGACTCACCAGCAACTAATAGACTTAGTAGCCAGAGGATGTGAGTACCTTTTACCTTACCTCCCCGGCAATGGTGCCAGAAAAGAGCTTGATGTCTACGCACGCTTCTATTCTTGTAGACAGTGTTGGGCCTCCAAGTGCAGAGGTTTGTAGAACAGCAGCAAGTTTCCCTTAAGTGGATCACCCAAGGTTTATCGAACTCAGGGAGGTAGAGGTCAAAGATATCCCTCTCAAGCAACCCTGCAATTATGATACAAGAAGTCACTTGTGTCCCCAACATACCCAATACACTTGTTAGGTGTATAGGTGCACTAGTTAGGCGAAAAGATAGTGAAATACAAGTAATATGAATGATTGTAAGTAGTAATTGGCAGTGATGTCTACGCACTCTTCTATTTCTGTAGACAGTGTTGGGCCTCCAAGAGCAGAGGTTTGTAGAACAGCAGCAAGTTTCCCTTAAGTGAATCACCCAAGGTTTATCGAACTCAGGGAGGTAGAGGTCAAAAATATCCCTCTCAAGCAACCCTAATTAAGATACAAGAAGTCTCTTGTGTCCCCAACACACCTAATACACTTGTCAGATGTATAGGTGCACTAGTTCGGCGAAGAGATAGTGAAATACAAGTAATATGGATGATTATAAGTAGTAATTGCAATCTGAAATAAAAATAGCAGCAAGCGAACATGTAGCAGAACTTGTTGGAAACGGTGTTTCAATGCTTAGAAACAAGGCCTAGGGATCATACTTTCACTAGTGGACACTCTCAACAATGATCACATAATTGGATAAATAAATGCTACTCTCAAACACTCTCTTGTTGGATAACAAACACCATTCATTGTGTAGGGCTACAAGAGCACCCTCAAGCCGGAGTAAACAAGCTCCACAACTTCATAAAGGAATCACACACGATGCGCACACTGTCACCATCACACCGTGAGAGTGAATCCGGAGTTCATATTAAAGTAACCTCTAGAGTGCATAATAGACCGTTGCAATTTAGACCGAGTACTAACATAGCATACACACTGTCAACTATAGCTATGAAAGGGGGAATAGATCGCATCAATACTATCGTAGTAATAGTTAACTTCATAATCTACAAGAGATTACAATCATAACCTATGCCAAGTACTACATGATGCACACACTATCAACTTTATATCATGGAGGAGGAATAGACTACTTTAATAACATCACTAGAGTAGCACATAGATTAATAGTGATACAAAGCTCATGATCACATAAAGATCACACCATGGGAGAGAGAGATGAACCACATAGCTACCGGTAGAGCCCTCAGCCTTGGGGGAGAACTACTCCCTCCTCATCATGGGAGACAACAACGGCGATGAAGATGGCGATGGAGTCGATGGAGATGGCTTCCGGGGCACTTCCCCGTCCCGGCGGCGTGCCGGAACAGAGACTTCTGTCCCCCAAAACTTGTCTTCGCGATGGCGGCGGCAACGAAACTCTTCGTGGAATATGACTTGATGCTTTAGGGTTTTCGCGACGGAGAGAATATATAGGCGGAAGGGCGGCCTCGGAGGAGCTAGGGGGTGCCCACACCACATGGCGACACGGCCAGGGGTGGGCCCACGCCCCCCTATGGTGTGGGTCCCCTGCTGGCCGCCTCCGACTCTCCTTCGATGTTCTGGAACCCTCCGTGGAAAATAGGACCGTGGGCTTTTGTTTCGTCCAATTCCGAGAATATTTCCTATGTAGGATTTCTGAAACCAAAAACAGCAGAAAACAGGAACTGGCGCTTCGGCATCTTGTTAATAGGTTAGTCCCGGAAAATGCATCAAAATGATATAAAGTGTATGTAAATCATGTGAGTATTGTCATAAAACTAGCATGGAACATAAGAAATTATAGATACGTTGGAGACGTATCAAGCATCCCCAAGCTTAGTTCATACTCGCCCTCGAGTAGGTAAACGATAACAAGGATAATTTCTGAAGTGACATGCTACTATCATAATCTTGATCAATACTATTGTAAAGCATATGAGATGAATGAAGTGATTCAAAGCAATGGTAAAGATGATGATTAAACAACTGAATCATATAGCAAAGATTTTTCATGAATAGTACTTTCAAGACAAGCATCAATAAGTCTTGCATAAGAGTTAACTCATAAAGCAATAGATTCTTAATAGAAGGTTTTGAAGCAACACAAAGGATGATTAAGTTTCAGCAATTGCTTTCAACTTTCAACATGTATATCTCATGGATAATTGTCAATACAAAGTAATATGATGAGTGCAAATAAGCAAGTATGTAAGAATCAATGCACACAGTTGACACAAGTGTTTGCTTCTAAGATAGAAAGAAGTAGGTAAACTGACTCAACATAAAGTAAAAGAAAGGCCCTTCGCAGAGGGAAGCAGGGATTACTCATGTGCTAGAGCTTTTTATTTTGAAAACATGGAAACAATTGTGTCAACGGTAGTAATAATTCACATGTGTTATGCATAAAACCTCCTATAAGTTGCAAGCCTCATGCATCGAATACAAATAGTGCCCACACCTTGTCCTAATTAGCTTGGATTTCCATGGATTATCATTGCATTACATATGTTTCAACCAAGTGTCACAAAGGGGTACCTATATGCCACCTGTACAAAGGTCCAAGGAGATAGATCGCATTTGATTTCTCAGTTTTGATAGATCTCAACTTAAGGACATCCATATCGGGACAACATAGAAAACAGATAATGGACTCCTCTTTAATGCTTAAGCATTCAACAACAGATAATATTCTCATAAGAGATTGAGGATTAATGTCCAAGCTGAAACTTCCACCATGATACATGGCTTTCGTTGGCGGCCCAATGTTCTTCCCTAACAATATGCATACTCAAACCATTTAGTCATGAGAAATCTCCCTTACTTCAGACAAGACGAACATGCATAGCAACTCACATGATATTCACCAAAGGTGTAACAAGTTGATGGCATCCCCAGAAACATGGTTACCGCTCAACAAGCAACTTATAAGAACTAAGATACATAAGCGACATATTCATTACCACAATAGTTTTTAGGCTACTTTCCCATGAGCTATGTATTGCAAAGACAAGGAATGAAATTTTAAAGGTAGCACGCAAGCAATTTACTTTGGAATGGCAGAAAAATACCACATATAGGTAGTTATGGTGGACACAAATGGCATAGGTTTTGGCTCAAGGTTTTGGATGCACGAGAAGCATTTCCTCTCGGTACAAGGCTTTGGCTAGCAAGGTTGTTTGAAGCAAACACAAATATGAACCGGTACAGCAAAACTTACATAAGAACATATTGCAAGCATTATAAGACTCTACACGTCTCCTTGTTGCTCAAACACTTTTACCAGAAAATATCTAGACTGTAGAGAGATCAATCATGCAATCCAAATTTCAACAAGCTCTACGGTAGTTCTCCACTAATAGGTTTAAACTACATGGTGCAAAAGCTTAAACATGATCTATGAGAGCTCAAAACAATTGCCAAGTATCAAATTATTCATGATAATATACCATTTACCACATGAAGCATTTTCTGTTTCCAACCAAATAGCACTTAACGAAGCGGCTTTCAACTTCGCCATGAACATTAAAGTAAAGCTAAGAACACCAGTGTTCATATGAAAAAACGGAGCGTGTATTTCTCCCACACAAGGAATGCTAGGATCCGATTTTATTTAAACAAAAATAAAAACAAAAACAAAACAAACAGACGCTCCAAGTAAAGAACATAAGATGTGACGGAATAAAAATATAGTTTCACCAGAGGTGACCTGATAAGTTTGTTGATGAAGAAGGGGATGCCTTGGGCATCCCCAAGCTTAACGCTTGAGTCTTCTTGAAATATGCAGGGATGAACCACGGAGCTTAGACTTTTCACTCTTCTTGATCATATCATATCATCCTCCTCTCTTGATCCTTGAAAACTTCCTTCACACCAAACTCAAAACAATCTCATTAGAGGGTTAGTGCATAATCAAAAATTCACATGTTCAGAGAGTACACAATCTTCCCAACACTTCTGGACATTACCCAAAGCTACTGAAAGTTAATGGAGCAAAGAAATCCACTCAACACAGTAAAAGAGGTGATATGTCCAATTTGCATCACTATTTTATATCATAATTTGCTGTTATTCATTGATATATTTCATATTTGGAGATGATACTTATGTTATTTCATCTATTTTGCATGTTTCATGATTATTGGTGGATCGCGCAGAGCCAGGATTCTGCTGGAAAAAGCACCGTCAGAATGCAATATTTTGGAAGATCAACAATTGACGGGAATTATACGAAAAATCCTATTTTTCCGATGACGAAGGAGCCGAAGGGGGAGCCGAGGAGGGCCACCATGGGCCCCCCTCACAAGCCGGCGTGGACCCTGCCTTGGCCGCGCTGCCCTGTGAGGAGGGGGCCCACAGCCCCCTCTCGCCTCCTTTTCTTCGCGTACTCCTTCGTCCCGAAACCTAAGCTCCAGGGTACGTCGCGAAGGGTCACAGCCGCCTCTGCGGGGCGGAGAACACCAGAGAAAAGAGCTCTCCGGCGGGCAGGAATCCGCCGGGGAAATTCCCTCCCGGAGGGAAATCGACGCCATCGTCACCGTCATCGAGCTGGACATCATCTCCATCACCATCGTCATCATCTCCATCATCATCACCGCCATCTCCCCGCTGCACCTCGTCACCGCTGTAACAATTCGGGTTGGATCTTGATTGTTTGATAGGGGAAACTCTCCCGGTGTTGATTTCTACTTGTTATTGATGCTATTGAGTGAAACCATTGAACCAAGGTTTATGTTCAGATTGTTATTCATCATCATATCACCTCTGATCATGTTCCATATGATGTCTCGTGAGTAGTTCGTTTAGTTCTTGAGGACATGGGTGAAGTCTAAATGTTAGTAGTGAATTATGGTTGAGTAGTATTCAATGTTATGATATTTAAGTTGTGGTGTTATTCTTCTAGTGGTGTCGTGTGAACGTCGACTACACGACACTTCACCATTTATGGGCCTAGGGGAATGCATCTTGTACTCGTTTGCCAATTGCGGGGTTGCCGGAGTGACAGAAACCTGAGCCCCGTTGGTATATCGATGCAGGAGGGATAGCAGGATCTCAGAGTTTAAGGCTGTGGTTAGTTTTATCTTAATTACTTTCTTGTAGTTGCGGATGCTTGCAAGGGGTATAATCACAAGTATGTATTAGTCCTAGGAAGGGCGGTACATTAGCATAGGTTCACCCACACAACACTTATCAAAACAATGAAGATTAATCAGTATGAAGCGAAAGCACTAGACTAAAATCCCGTGTGTCCTCAAGAACGTTTGGTCATTATAAGTAAACAAACCGGCTTGTCCTTTGTGCTAAAAAGGATTGGGCCACTCGCTGCAATTATTACTCTCGCACTTTACTTACTCGTACTTTATTCATCTGTTACATCAAAACCCCTGAATACTTGTCTGTGAGCATTTACAGTGAATCCTTCATCGAAACTGCTTGTCAACACCTTCTGCTCCTCGTTGGGATCGACATTCTTACTTATCGAAGATACTACGATACACCCCTATACTTGTGGGTCATCAAGACTAAATTTTCAGCGCCGTTGGGGAGTGAAGCGCTATTGGTAAGTGGAATTGGTAAGGGAAATTTCTACTGTTTGTGCTGATTTTATTTCTGCCTGCTGCTATAACTCATTATGGAGAGATCTTCTCTTGAGTGTTTATTTGGGAAATCTACTACTACTGCAAAGGTAGTGGATGAGGCGCCAGGTAAGGAAGAAATACCATACAAAATACCTATGAAAATTATTGAACGTGTAGTGGGTAACCGTTATACAGGGGATGGAACTGTCCACCCTGGAGATCATTTACTGTTCTTACATGAATTATGCGGTTTATTCAAGTGTGCAGGTATTGCTATGGATGAAGTGAGGAAGAAACTATTCTCTATATCGCTGTCTGGTAAAGCGGCACATTGGTATAAATTACTGGATAATGGGGATTCTCTTGAATGGAATGATATTGTGCCCCGGTTTTATTCTAAGTTCTATCCTCCAAGTGAGATTCACAAAGATCGGAATCGCATATATAATTTTTGGCCTCATGAAGGAGAGAGTATTGCCCAAGCGTGGGGGAGATTGAAGTCTTTAATGCTCAAATGCCCCATTCATGAGCTTCCTGGTAATGTTATTATTGATAATTTCTATGCAAGACTTTCTTTTCAAGACAAGACCTTGCTGGATACTTCTTGTTCTGGATCATTTACACGCAACAAGGAAGAGTTTAAAAGGGACCTTCTTAATCGGATCCAAGAAAATACTGAAGGATGGGAGAACGACAAGGATAGAGAATCAGGTATAAATTATGATTATAAATGCATTGAAGCTTTTATGGATACTGATAAATTTCGTAATATGAGTGCTACTTATGGTCTTGATTCTCAAGTTGCTGCAAATCTTTATAAAGCTTTTGCTTCTCATTATGAATTGCCTAAGAAGAACTTTGATAAGTATCATGAACCGTATAAAGATAAAATTGATTCATCTATAAATAAATGTGTTGTAGTTGAAACTGTTGATCATGTTATTCCTGAAGCTTATATTGAAAAAACTCCTTTCCCTGCTAAAATGAAAGAGTATTCTGTTATAAATAGTGCGGTTCATAAAAGTGAAAAGAAACCTATAGAACCTGAAGAACAAATAAAAGTTGAACCTGCTGTTGCAATAATTAAAGATCTTGTGACTGAAAATGTGGAGGATGGTCATATTATTTTCTGTGAAGATGCCTCTAACATTGTTTCGCATCCTAATAAGTCTAGGAAAGCTAGTGTTCCTATGCTCTCTGTTAGAATTGGTGATCATTGTTATTATGGTTTATGTGACATTGGTGCAAGTATTAGTGCTATTCCTTATGAGCTTTACACGGAGATTATGCACGAAATTGGTTCTTGTGAACTTGAAGATATTGATGTGGTTATTCGGCTAGCTAATAGAGAAACTATCTCTCCAATTGGTATTGTTCGAGATGTGGAAGTTCTATGTGGTAAGATTAAATATCCTGCTGACTTTTTGGTACTTGGTTCTGCTGCTAGTAAGTATTGTCCTATCATTTTTGTAGACCTTTTCTAAATACTTGTGGAGCTATTATAGATTGTAAGAAAGAGAAAATTTTGACTAAATTTGCTGGTGAATCTTATGAGTTTAACTTCTCTAAATTTACCAAAACTCCTTATAAAGCTGATTTGCCTAATAATGATTTTAAAGTTGAACAGTGTGCATCTATTGCTCTTGCTCCTAGTAATCCTTTGCAGCAACATTTGGAGAATAGTGAGAGTGAAGTCTTTAGGGAAGAAAGAAATGAGCTTGATGAAATTTTCCTTCGTCAACCTATTCTTAAACATGATTTACCGGTAGAAGATCTAGGTACAACACCACCACCAAAGGAAGATCCTGTCTTTGATTTAAAACCATTGCCTGATAATCTTAAATATGCTCATATTGATGATAAGAAAATATATCCTGTTATTATTAGTTCTAAGCTTTCAGAGTTTGAAGAAGAAAGGTTATTGGAAATATTGAAGAAACACCGAGGTGCTATTGGCTACACTCTTGATGACTTGAAGGGGATTTCTCCCTCTATTTGCCAACACACCATTAATGTGGAAGATGATGCAAAGCCTGTTGTTGAACCTCAGCGTCGTCTAATTCCTAAAATGAAGGATGTGGTAAGAAATGAGGTATTAAGACTCCTTGAAGCCGGTATTATATATCCTATTGCTGATAGTAGATGGGTTAGTCCTGTGCATTGTGTTCCTAAGAAAGGAGGAATGACTGTTGTGCCTAATGATAATGATGAGCTCATACCTCAAAGAGTAGTTGTAGGGTATAGAATGTGCATTGATTTTCGAAAAGTTAATAAGGTTACTAAGAAAGATCATTACCCTTTGCCTTTTATTGATCAAATGTTAGAAAGGTTATCTAAAAATACTCATTTTTGTTTTCTTGATGGTTATTCTGGGTTTTCACAAATTGCTGTTAAAACTAAAGATCAAGAGAAAACCACTTTCACTTGTCCCTATGGAACTTATGCTTATAGGCGTATGCCTTTTGATTTATGTAATGCTCCTGCTACTTTTCAAAGATGCATGTCTGCTATTTTTCATGGTTTTTGCGAGAGTATTGTAGAGGTATTCATGGATGATTTTTCTGTCTATGGGAATTCTTTTGATAGTTGCTTGCGGAACCTTGATAAAGTTTTGCAGAGATGTGAAGAAACTAACCTTGTTCTTAATTGGGAGAAATGCCACTTTATGGTTAATGAAGGGATTGTATTGGGACATAAAATTTCCGAGAGAGGTATTGAAGTTGATAGAGCTAAAGTTGAAGCCATTGAGAAGATGCCCTATCCAAGGGATGTTAAAGGTATTCGTAGTGTTCTTGGTCATGTTGGGTTTTATAGGAGATTTATTAAAGACTTCTCTAAGATTTCAAAGCCTCTTACTAATCTTCTTCAAAAAGATGTACCTTTTGTTTTTGATGATGATTGTAAGGAAGCTTTTGAAACTCTAAAGAAAGCCTTAACAACTGCTCCTATAGTTGAACCTCCTGATTGGAACTTACCATTTGAAATTATGTGTGATGCTAGTGATTTTGCTGTAGGTGCTGTTCTTGGATAGCGAGTAGATAAAAAACTGAATGTTATTCATTATGCTAGTAAAACTCTTGATGCTGCTCAAAGAAATTATGCTACTACTGAAAAAGAATTGTTAGCTGTAGTCTTTGCTTGTGATAAGTTTAGATCTTATATCGTTGATTCAAAAGTTACTATTCATACTGATCATGCTGCAATTAGATACCTTATGACAAAGAAAGATGCTAAGCCAAGGCTTATTAGATGGGTACTTCTTTTGCAAGAATTTGATTTACATATTGTAGATAGGAAAGGTGCTGATAATCCTGTTGCTGATAATTTGTCTAGATTGGAAAATATTGCTTATGATCCTGTTCCTGTTAATGATAGTTTTCCAAATGAACAATTGGCTGTAATAAAGGTGAGTTCGCGAGACAGCCCTTGGTACGCTGATTATGCTAACTTTATTGTATCCAAGTACTTGCCTCCAACCTTTTCAGCTCAGCAAAGGAGGAAATTCTTTTATGACTTGAGGCATTATTTTTGGGATGACCAACACCTATATAAAGAAGGAGTGGATGGTATTATGCGAAGATGTGTTCCTGAGTATGAACAACAAGAGATATTGAGTAAATGTCATGGTAGTGCTTATGGAGGACATCACGCTGGAGATAGAACCGCACAAAAGGTTCTACAATCAGGTTTTTATTGGCCAACTCTCTTCAAAGATGCAAGAAAGTTTATTTTATCCTGTGATGAATGTCAAAGGGTTGGTAATATCTCCAGACGCAATGAAATGCCTATGAATTATACTCTTGTTATTGAACCATTCGATTGTTGGGGATTCGACTTCATGGGTCATTTCCCTTCTTCAGAATGTAACGCTCATATACTTGTTGCTGTTAATTATGTTACTAAATGGGTGGAAGCCATACCTACAAAAAGTGCTGATGGTGAGACCTCTTTAAGAATGCTTTTAGACATTATTTTTCCTAGATTTGGAGTTCCTAGATATATTATGACAGATGGAGGTTCTCATTTTATTCATGGTGGTTTTAGAAAAACTCTTGCTAAATATGGTATTAATCATAGAATTGCTTCCGCTTATCATCCTCAAACTAGTGGGCAAGTAGAATTATCAAATAGAGAGATTAAGTCTATCTTGCAAAAGACTGTTAATAAAACTAGAAAGAACTGGGCTATTAAATTGAAGGACGCACTATGGGCTTATAGAACTGCTTATAAAAACCCCATGGGAATGTCACCTTATAAAATGGTTTATGGAAAAGCTTGTCATTTACCTTTAGAATTAGAGCACAAAGCTTATTGGGCTGTTAGAGAACTAAATAAAGATCCTAAACTAGCCGGTAATAAGAGGTTGCTGCAATTAAGTTCTTTAGATGAATGGAGAAGTGAAGCTTATGAAAATGCTAAACTCTTTAAAGAGAAAGTTAAGAAATGGCATGATAGAAGGATTATCAAAAGAGAGTTTAATATTGGGGATAAAGTCCTATTGTATCGGTCTCGTCTCAGATTCTTTGCAGGGAAATTACTCTCGAAATGGGAAGGACCATATGTTGTTGAGGAGGTGTATCGTTCAGGAGCAATTAAAATTAGTTCTCTCCAAGGCAATGCCACGCAAGTGGTGAATGGACAAAGACTCAAGCATTATATCTCAGGAGATTCTTATAATGTAGATGTTGATGTTATTCGAGTGGAAACACCGGAGGCTTTCATCAAAGGTCAAATTGACAGTCCGCCAGAACTCGACTTTGAATAGGTAACAGTACAGGTAATAAAAAGTTCACGATTTGCTTTCCGAACAATGTTTTTGCTGTTTTTGGAAAATATGAAAAATTACGAGATCGAAACGGAGTGGAGGAGACGCACGAGGGCTTGCCCCCATAGGCCGGCGCGGCCAGGCCTTGGCCCGCGCCGCCCTATGAGCTGGCCGCCTCGTCGCCCCTTTCCGACTCCGGTTCGACCTGGTACTTTCCTTATGACGTAAAAATTCCTGCTATATAATCCCCCGGACCCCTGGAGGTCCGTATATCGTTTTCTCGACGTGTTTTGTTTCGAGTTGTTTCTGCCAGGATTTGCTTCGGATCTAGAGGTATCATGTCTTCGTCGGAAACTCCGAAGGACAGCTCCTGCAAGGACTTTGACAACTTGTACATGAACGAGCTGAGGATGCATCCCAAGGAGTTGCTGCTCGTTGATGGGGAGCTGCAGATCAAAGATGTCCAGGGTCCTAAAGGAGAAGGAAGCTTGGAAGACAGGATGGAGAAGCTAGAACAAGAGGAGCGTGAGGTGGATATCTTCCACAAGATTGTGTCTGAACTCATTGCTGAACACGAGAAGGAAACTGCAAAGCTATGGGGCGACATCCTCTCACTTCACGACACCACCAACAAACTCCAAGCTCAACTCTATGACGTTCAGAATCAGAACTGTGAGTATGAAAACAGGTTTAAACACATAAGCCATGCTGCTAGTTTCAGGATTCCCGAGACCAAGATGTCGTTTGTTGATGGAGAGCCTCTTCCTTGGAAGTCTGATGATGGGAATTCATCACCACCATCGCCAAAGGAGTAATTCATCATCGGTATTGGCATCCCCTTGGTTTGTTCCAAGCTTGGGGGAGTGCCGCGGTATCACATCATCACTACCTTTTACTTTTTACTATCAAGTAGTGTCATATCATGAGTAGGGAAGTTATCATATAAGATGGGTTGCAGTGTGGAAGTATCTCTCCTTTAGTTGGTTTGTCTATGTATCCCTTGGTGTGAGTTATCGTTATGAAATATTAATGAGAAGTCTTATCATTTACATATTGCACATCTTATTTTAGTTTGCAATCTCTATTATGTGATTGATCTTGTTGTTAGTATTGGCATCACTTTGGGAGCATTGAGTAAATCTATTTGGTTTTGGCAAACTTAGCATTGGTCAATAGCAACAACACTTTGAGTTTTGAGTAGAAAAGAGGAAATACATGTAGATATGTTATTATCTTTCTTGTTAGCTCATAGCTTATTATTCTGAAGTTAAAATTGTTTGTGCTTACAAATAAGATGCATGATTGTTTCTATCACATGTATATTCGTTTGTTTCCCTCAACTCTTATGCTTGCTAATTAACCTTGCTAGCCAAAGACCTGTACTGAGAGGGAATGCTTCTCGTGCATCCAAACCTGAACCCAAACCTATGCCATTTGTGTCCACCATATCTACCTACTGCATGGTATTTCTCCGCCATTCCAAAGTAAATTGCTTGAGTGCTACCTTTAAAATTTCTATCCTTTACCTCTGCAATATATAGCTCATGGGACAAATAGCTTAAAAACTATCGTGGTGAAGAATATGTACTTATGTGTCTTATTTCTTAGTAAGTTGCTTGTTGAGCGGTAACCATGTTTCTGGGGACGCCATCAACTCTTTTACCTTTGTTGAATATCATGTGAGTTGCTATGCATGTTTGTCTTGTCTGAAGTAAGGGCGGTTTTCACAATCAAATGGTTTGAGTATGCATACTGTTAGAGAAGAACATTGGGCCGCTAACTAAAGCCATGATTCATGGTGGAAGTTTCAGTATGGACAGCTAATCCTCAATCTCTTATGAGAATAATAATTGTTGTTGAATGCTTATGCATTAAAGAGTCCATTATCTGTTGTCTATGTTGTCCCGGTATGGATGTCTAAGTTGAGAATAATCAAAAGCGAGAAATCCAATGCGAGCTTTCTCCTTAGACCTTTGTACAGGCGGCATAGAGGTACCCCTTTGTGACACTTGGTTGAAACATATGCTATGCAATGATAATCGTGTTAATCCAAGCTAATTAGGACAAGGTGCGAGCACTATTAGTATACTATGCATGAGGCTTGCAACTTATAAGATGTCTTATACATAACACATATGCTTTATTACTACCGTTGACAAAATTGTTTCTTATTTTCAAAATGAAAAGCTCTAGCACAAAAATAGTAATCCATGCTTCCCTCTGCGAAGGGTCTGTCTTTTACTTTATGTTGAGTCAGTAAACCTATTTCCCTCCATCTTAAGCAAGCATTTGAGTTGTTGGATCCAACCATCTATATTGTGATATATTTATTCATGCCTTTTATTCTTCCTTGTTTAGTACAAGTTTTATCTGAATGAATATAGCTTTGAAAGTTATCAATGATTACTATGATTGAGTATGCAAGTTTACCATAAGCTTTAATATGAAAGCGCTGCTCCATAGATAAGTATAATCTGTTAACTGTTCTCTGACCAAGAACAAAGTTTGCCATCACCAACTATGATTTCTTATGCACCTTTATTTGTGATTACCTTATACTTGTTTCAAGTTGAGTTATATGAGGAAGTTGTTCACTAGAATGTCTTGTGTGAATGAATATGATGCTTCTTGTCCGTATTTGATTTATCGACTCTTCACTCCATAAACATGTGGTCCTGTTTACCGAGTTCAGTTTCGCTTGGGGACAAGCGAAGTCTAAGCTTGGGGGAGTTGATACGTCCAATTTGCATCACTATTTTATATCATAATTTGTTGTTATTCATTGATATATTTCATATTTGGAGATGATACTTATGTTATTTCATCTATTTTGCATGTTTCATGATTATTGGAGGATCGCGCACCGGAGCCAGGATTCTGCTGGAAAAAGCACCGTCAGAATGCAATATTTCGGAAGATCAACAATTGACGGGAATTATACGAAAAATCCTATTTTTCCACATGACGAAGGGAGCCAGAAGGGGGAGCCGAGGAGGGCCGCCATGGGCCCCCTCACAGGCCGGCGCGGGCCTGCCCCCGCGCCGCCCGTGAGGAGGGGGCCCACAACCCCTCTCGCCTCCTTTTCTTCGCGTACTCCTTCGTCCCGAAAACCTAAGCTCCAGGGGGAAGTCACAGCCGCCTCTGCGAGGCGGAGAACACCAGAGAGAAAGAGCTCTCCGGCGGGCAGGAATCCGCCGGGGAAATATCCTCCCGGAGGGGGAAATCGACGCCATCGTCACCGTCATCGAGCTGGACATCATCTCCATCACCATCGTCATCATCTCCATCATCATCACCGCCATCTCCACCGCTGCACCTCGTCACCGCTGTAACAATTCGGGTTGGATCTTGATTGTTTGATAGGGGAAACTCTCCCGGTGTTGATTTCTACTTGTTATTGATGCTATTGAGTGAAACCATTGAACCAAGTTTTATGTTCAGATTGTTATTCATCATCATATCACCTCTGATCATGTTCCATATGATGTCTCGTGAGTAGTTCGTTTAGTTCTTGAGGACATGGGTGAAGTCTAAATGTTAGTAGTGAATTATGGTTGAGTAGTATTCAATGTTATGATATTTAAGTTGTGGTGTTATTCTTCTAGTGGTGTCGTGTGAACATCGACTACACGACACTTCACCATTTATGGGCCTAGGGGAATGCATCTTGTACTCGTTTGCCAATTGCGGGGAGTGACAGAAACCTGAGCCCCCATTGGTATATCGATGCAGGAGGGATAGCAGGATCTTAGAGTTTAAGGTTGTGGTTAGTTTATCTTAATTACTTTCTTGTAGTTGCGGATGCTTGCAAGGGGTATAATCACAAGTATGTATTAGTCCTAGGAAGGGCGGTACATTAGCATAGGTTCACCCACACAACACTTATCAAAACAATGAAGATTAATCAGTTGTATGAAGCGAAAGCACTAGACTAAAATCCCGTGTGTCCTCAAGAACGTTTGGTCATTATAAGTAAACAAACCGGCTTGTCCTTTGTGCTAAAAAGGATTGGGCCACTCGCTGCAATTATTACTCTCGCACTTTACTTACTCGTACTTTATTCATCTGTTACATCAAAACCCCCTGAATACTTGTCTGTGAGCATTTACAGTGAATCCTTCATCGAAACTGCTTGTCAACACCTTCTGCTCCTCGTTGGGATCGACATTCTTACTTATCGAAGATACTACGTTACACCCCCTATACTTGTGGGTCATCAAGAGGCAATGCGAAATAAAAGGCAGAATCTGTCAAAACAGAACAGTCCGTAAAGACGAATTTTTTCGAGGCACATAACAGGCTCAGATGAAAAAGCTCATATTGAACGAAAGTTGCGTACATATCTGAAGATCACGCATGAATTTTTTCAGCATTTTACGAGTTTCCTACAGAGAGATCTACTCAAATTCGTGACAGGTAAAAATCTGTTTCCGGGAATCCAAATCTACTATCAACTTTACTATCAAAGACTTTACTTGGCACAAAAACGAAATAAACATGATAAGGAGAGGTTGCTACAGTAGTAACAACTTCCAAGACACAACAAAACAGTAGCAAAATAAAAAACATGGGTTATCTCCCAAGAAGTGCTTTCTTTATAGCCATTAAGATGGGCTCAGTAATTTTAATGATGCTCGCAAAAATAAGAGTTGAAGCAAAAGAGAGCATCAAAAACAAATAAGAAACACTTTAAGTCTAACCCACTTCCTATGAAAAGGAATCTTGTAAATAAACAAGTCATGTAAGCATAATGCAATAAGCATAGGAAAACAAGACAAGCGCAACTTCAAGATTTTCAGCATAAAGAGGGGAAACTTAATATTATTAAGATGCATATAACCATGTTTCCCTCTCTCATAATAACTTTCAGTAGCATCATTGATGAAATCCACAATATAACTATCACATAAAGCATTCTTATTCATATGCATAAAAGTATCATTACTCTCCACATAAGCATAATCAATTTTATTGGTAATAGTGGGAGTAAAACTATCACAACCATCATTGTAATTATCATAAATTGCAGGCATGGTATAATCATAATAAAATTTATCTTCCATAGTGGGTGGCACTGAAGTAGATATGCCCTAGAGGCAATAATAAAGTGGTTATTATTTATATCTTTATGCTTATGATAAATGTTTATATATCATGCTATAATTGTATTAACCGAAACATTAGTACATGTGTGATATGTAGACAACAAGAAGTCCCTAGTATGCCTCTTAAACTAGCTTGTTGATTAATGGATGATTAGTTTCATAATCATGAACATTGGATGTTATTAATAACAAGGTTATATCATTATATGAATGATGTAATGGACACACCCAATTAAGCGTAGCATAAGATCTCGTCATTAAGTTATTTGCTATAAGCTTTCGATACATAGTTACCTAGTCCTTATGACCATGAGATCATGTAAATCACTTATACCGAAAGGTACTTTGATTACATCAAACACCACTGCGTAAATGGGTGGCTATAAAGGTGGGATTAAGTATCCGGAAAGTATGAGTTGAGGCATATGGATCAACAGTGGGATTTGTCCATCCCGATGACGGATAGATATACTCTGGGCCCTCTCGGTGGAATGTCATCTAAATGTCTTGCAAGCATATGAATGAGTTCATAAGAGACCACATACCACGGTACGAGTAAAGAGTACTTGTCAGGAGACGAGGTTGAACAAGGTATAGAGTGATACCGAAGATCAAACCTCGGACAAGTAAAATATCGCGTGACAAAGGGAATTGGTATTGTATGTGAATGGTTCATTCGATCACTAAAGTCATCGTTGAATATGTGGGAGCCATTATGGATCTCCAGATCCCGCTATTGGTTATTGGTCGGAGTGAGTACTCAACCATATCCGCATAGTTCACGAACCGTAGGGTGACACACTTAAAGTTGGATGTTGAAATAGTAGTACTTGAATATGGAATGGAGTTCGAATATTTGTTCGGAGTCCCGGATGAGATCCCGGACATCACGAGGAGTTCCGGAATGGTCCGAGAATAAGATTCATATATAGGATGTCATTTTATGTGAATTAAAATGTCGCGGAAGGTTCTATGGAAGGTTCTAGAAAAGTCCGGAAGAAACCACCAAGGAAGGTGGAGTCCACATGGGACTCCACCTCCATGGCCGGCCAACCCTAGCGGGGGAGGAGTCCCAAGTGGACTCCCCCTTAGGGGGCCGGCCACCCCCATATGGGAGGTGGAACTCCCACCTCAAGTGGGAGTCCTAGCTTGGCTAGGTTTCCCCTCCATATGGAAGGTTTTTGGTTCGGGTCTTATTCGAAGACTTGGAGACCAACTCTTGGGGATCCACCTATATAATGAGGGGCCAAGGGAGGGGGCCGGCCACCCCAAGACCACAAGCTGGCCGCCCCCTTGAAGTGGCCGGCCACCCCCTCCCAAACCCTAGCCGCCCCCTCTCCTCCATAACTCCCGCGTAGCTTTAGCGAAGCTCCGCCGGACTTCTCCACCACCACCGACACCACGCCGTCGTGCTGTCGGATTCAAGAGGAGCTACTACTTCCCCCCGCTGGAGAGGAGGACGTCGTCTTCATCAACAACCGAACGTGTGACCGAGCGGAGGTGCTGCCCGTTCGTGGCGCGGAACCGATCGTGATCAAGATCTTCTACGCGCTTTTGCAAGCGGCAAGTGAACGTCTACCGCAGCAACAAGAGCCTCCTCTTGTAGGCTTTGGAATCTCTTCAAGGGTGAGACTCGATACCCCCTCGTTGCTACCGTCTTCTAGATTGCATCTTGGCTTGGATTGCATGTTCGCGGTAGGAAAATTTTTGTTTTCTATGCAACGTTATCCTACAGTGGTATCAGAGCCGTGTCTATGCATAGATGGTTGCACGAGTAGAACACAATGGTTTGTGGGCGTTGATGCTCTTGTTATCTTTAGTTTGAGTACTTTGCATCTTTGTGGCATAGTGGGATGAAGCGGCTCGGACTAACTTTACATGACCGCGTTCATGAGACTTGTTCCTCGTTCGACATGCAACTTGTATTGCATAAGAGGCTTTGCGGGTGTCTGTCTCTCCTACTATAGTGAAGATTCAATTTACTCTTCTATTGAAAACATTAGTATCAACGTTGTGGTTCATGTTCGTAGGTAGATTAGATCTCTCTCGAAAACCCTAAACCACGTAAAATATGCAAACCAAATTAGAGACGTCTAACTTGTTTTTGCAGGGTTTGGTGATGTGATATGGCCATAATGTGATGATGAATATGTATGAGATGATCATTATTGTATTGTGGCAACCGGCAGGAGCCTTATGGTTGTCTTTAAAATTCATGTTGAGTAGTATTTCAAAGTAGTTGTAATAGTTGCTACATGGAGGACAATCATGAAGACGG
Source organism: Lolium multiflorum (assembly GCA_030979885.1). Taxonomy (NCBI): domain Eukaryota; kingdom Viridiplantae; phylum Streptophyta; class Magnoliopsida; order Poales; family Poaceae; genus Lolium; species Lolium multiflorum. The sequence goes on from CM061750.1 coordinate 402,461,352, forward strand.
CGCCATTGACCTTGACGCTACGCCGACGATGATGGAGATCATGCCCGAAGATGATGGAGATCATGTCCGTGCTTTGGAGATGAAGATCAAAGGCGCAAAGACAAAAGGGCCATATCATATCACATATGAACTGCATGTGATGTTAATCCTTTTATGCATCTTATTTTGCTTAGATCGCGACGGTAGCATTATAAGATGATCCCTCACTAAAATCTCAAGATAATAAAGTGTTCATCCTTAGTAGCACCGTTACCAAGTCTTGTCGTTTCGAAGCATCTCGTGATGATCGGGTGTGATAGATTCAATAAGTACATACAACGGGTGCAAGACAGTTTTGCACATGCGGATACTAAGGTGGCCTTGACGAGCCTAGCATGTACAGACATGGTCTCGGAACACGTGATACCGAAAGGTAGAGCATGAATCATATGGTTGATATGATGAACACTTTGAGTGTTCGCCATTGAAATCACACCTTTTCTCGTGATGATCGGGTTTAGGTGCGGTAGATTTGGTTCGTGTGATCACTAAGACAATGCGAGGGATATTGTTTTGAGTGGGAGTTCACCTAGATTTTTAATTATGTTGAATTAAAATTTGAACTCAATTTGTCATAAACTTAGTCTAAACTTTTGCAAATATATGTTGTAGAGATGGCGTCCCCAATCAATTTTAATCAGTTCCTAGAGAAAGAGAAACTTAAGAGCAACGGTAGCAACTTCACCGACTGGTTCCGTCTTGTGAGGATCTTCCTCTCTGGCGGAAATCTGCAATATGTGCTTGATGCACCGCTAGGTGACCCTCCTGCAGAAACTGAAACCGATGAAGTAAAAGCTGTTTACGCGACTCGGAAAACTCGGTACTCTCAAGTTCAGTGTGCCATCCTGTGCAGTCTGGAATCCGATCTTCAAAAACGTTTTGAGCACCACGATCCTCATGAGTTGATGAATGAGCTGAAAGCTATATTCGAGACTCATGCGGCCGTGGAATGCTATGAAGCATCAAAACATTTCTTCAGCTGTATGATGGAAGAAGGCAGCTCCGTTAGTGAGCACATGCTCGCCATGACCGGGCATGCGAAGAAACTCAGTGACTTGGGAATAGTGATTCCTAACAGACTGGGGATTAATCGTGTCCTTCAATCACTGCCACCAAGTTACAAGAACTTCGTGATGAACTACAATATGCAGAACATGAACAAGGAGTTACCTGAACTCTTTGGCATGCTAAAAGCTGCTGAGATTGAGATCAAGAAAGAGCACCAAGTGTTGATGGTCAACAAGACCACCAGTTTCAAGAAACAGGGCAAGTCTAAAGGAAAATTCAAGAAGGGTGGCAAGAAAGCTGCCACACCTCCCGTGAAACCTTAGAACGGCCCTAAGCCGATGCTGAGTGCTATAACTGCAAGGAGAAGGGACACTGGAAGGGTAATTGCTCCAAGTATCTGGCTGATCTGAAGAGCGGCCTTGTCAAGAAGAAGAAAGAAGGTATATCTGATATACATGTTATAGATGTTCATTTCACTGGTTCTCGTTCTAGTACCTGGGTATTTGATACTGGTTCGGTTGCTCATATTTGTAACTCGAAACAGGAACTAAAGAATAAACGACAACTGCTGAAAGATGAAGTGACGATGCGCGTTGGAAACGGATCCAAGGTCAATGTGATCGCAGTCGGCACACTTCCTCTACATCTACCTTCGGGATTAGTTTTAAGCCTAAATAATTGCTATTATGTACCTGCGTTGAGCATGAACATTATATCTGGATCTTGTTTAATGCAAGACGGTTATTCATTCAAGTCTGAGAATAATGGTTGTTCTATTTTTATGAATAATATCTTTTATGGTCGAGCACCACAAAAGAATGGCTTATTTCTGTTAGATCTCGATAGTAGTGATACGCATATACATAACATTGATGCTAAGCGAATTAAATTGAATGATAATTCTACTTATATGTGGCACTGTTGTCTTGGTCATATTGGAGTGAAACGCATGAAGAAACTCCATACGATGGATTACTTGAATCACTTGACTTTGAGTCACTTGATAGATGCGAAGCATGTCTAATGGGAAAAATGACAAAGACTCCATTTTCTGGTATGATGGAGCGAGCTACTGACTTATTGGAAATCATACATACCGATGTGTGCGGACCAATGAGCGTAGCATCGCGCGGTGGTTATCGTTATGTTCTAACCTTCACAGATGATCTGAGTAGATATGGGTATATCTATTTCATGAAACATAAATCCGAAACTTTCGAGAAGTTTAAGGAATTTCAAAGTGAAGTAGAAAATCAACGTAACAAGAAGATTAAATTTCTACGATCTGATCGTGGAGGTGAATATCTGAGTTATGAGTTTGGCATGCATTTAAAGAAATGCGGAATACTTTCACAATTGACACCGCCGGGAACACCTCAACGTAACGGTGTGTCCGAACGTCGTAATCGAACTCTCTTAGATATGGTTCGTTCTATGATGTCTCTTACTGATTTGCCGTTATCATTTTGGAGTTATGCATTAGAGACAGCCGCATTCACTTTAAATAGAGCACCATCAAAATCCGTAGAAACGACACCGTATGAACTATGGTTTAATAAGAAACCTAAGCTGTCGTTCCTGAAAGTTTGGGGTTGCGAAGCCTATGTAAAGAAGTTACAACCGGACAAGCTAGAACCCAAAGCGGAGAAATGCGTCTTCATAGGATACCCTAAGGAAACTATAGGGTACACTTTCTATCACAGATCCGAAGACAAAATCTTTGTTGCTAAGAACGGAACCTTTCTTGAGAAAGAATTTCTCACTAAAGAAGTGACTGGAAGAAAAGTAGAACTCGATGAGATTGATGAATCTATACTCGTTGATCAGAGTAGCGCAGTACCGGAAATTGTACCTGTACCGCCTACACCGGCAACAGAGGAAGCTAATGATAATGATCATGAAACTTCGAACGAGGAAACTACTGAACCTCGCAGATCGACAAGGGAACGTGCCACTCCTGATTGGTATGATCCTTGTCTAAATGTCATGATTGTGGATAACAATGATGAGGACCCTGCGACGTATGAAGAAGCGATGATGAGCCCAGATTCCAACAAATGGCAAGAAGCCATGAAATCCGAAATGGGATCCATGTATGATAACAAAGTATGGACTTTGGTAGACTTACCTGATAGCCGAAAGGCTGTCGAAAATAAATGGATCTTCAAGAGAAAAACAGATGATGGTAATATTACTGTCTATAAAGCTCGACTTGTCGCAAAGGGTTTCCGACAAATTCAAGGAGTTGACTATGATGAGACTTTCTCACCTGTAGCGAAGCTAAAATCTGTGAGGATTTTGTTAGCAATAGCTGCATTTTTCGATTATGAGATTTGGCAGATGGATGTCAAAACGGCGTTCCTTAATGGAGACATTGAGGAAGAGTTGTATATGGTACAACCCAAAGGTTTTGTCGATCCTAAAAATGCTGACAAAGTATGCAAACTTCAACGTTCAATCTATGGACTGAAGCAAGCATCGAGAAGTTGGAACCGACGCTTTGATAAAGTGATCAAAGACTTCGGGTTTATACAGTGTCATGGAGAGGCCTGTATTTACAAGAAAGTGAGTGGGAGCTCTGTAGCATTCCTGATATTATATGTAGATGACATATTATTGATCGGGAATGATATAGAACTATTAAGCAGTGTTAAAGGTTATTTGAATAATAGTTTTTCAATGAAAGACCTTGGTGAAACATCATATATATTAGGCATCAAGATCTATAGAGATAGATCAAGACGCCTAATAGGGCTATCACAGAGTACATATCTGGACAAGATTCTAAAGAAGTTTAGAATGGACGAAAGTAAGAAAGGGTTCTTACCTATGTTACCAGGCAAAGTCTTGAGTAAGACTCAAGGACCGGCTACGGCAGAAGAAAGAGAAAGGATGAGTAAAATCCCCTATGCCTCGGCAGTAGGATCTATCATGTATGCCATGCTATGTACTAGACCGGATATAGCACATGTTGTTAGTTTGACTAGCAGATATCAAAGTGATCCAGGAATGGAACACTGGACAACGGTCAAGAATATCCTAAAGTACTTGAAAAGAACTAAGGATATGTTTCTTTGTTATGGAGGTGACCAAGAGCTCGTTGTAAGTGGTTACACCGATGCAAGTTGGAACACTGATCCTGATGACTCTAAGTCACAATCTGGGTACGTGTTTATATTGAATGGTGCTGCAGTAAGCTGGGCAAGCTCGAAGCAGTGCACGGTGGCGAAGTCTTCAACAGAATCGAGTACATAGCGGCTTCATCAGGAGCGGTATGGATGAAGAGGTTCATTGTAGAGCTCGGTGTGGTTCCTAGTGCATTGGACCCATTAATCATTTACTATGATAACATGGGTGCCATCGCCAATGCACAAGAGCCAAGGTCACACAAGAGGCTGAAGCATATCAAGCTGCGTTACCACTCGATTCGCGAGTACATCGAAGATGGAGAAGTAAAGATTTGCAAAGTACACACTGATCTGAATGTAGCAGATCCGTTGACTAAAGCTCTCCCTAGGGCAAAGCATGACCAACACCGAATGCCATGGGTGTTAGGTATATTACAATGTAATCTAGATTATTGACTCTAGTGCAAGTGGGAGACTGAAGGAGATATGCCCTAGAGGCAATAATAAAGTGGTTATTATTTATATCTTTATGTTTATGATAAATGTTTATATATCATGCTATAATTGTATTAACCGAAACATTAGTACATGTGTGATATGTAGACAACAAGAAGTCCCTAGTATGCCTCTTAAACTAGCTTGTTGATTAATGGATGATTAGTTTCATAATCATGAACATTGGATGTTATTAATAACAAGGTTATATCATTATATGAATGATGTAATGGACACACCCAATTAAGCGTAGCATAAGATCTCGTCATTAAGTTATTTGCTATAAGCTTTCAATACATAGTTACCTAGTCCTTATGACCATGAGATCATGTAAATCACTTATACCGGAAAGGTACTTTGATTACATCAAACACCACTGCGTAAATGGGTGGCTATAAAGGTGGGATTAAGTATCCGGAAAGTATGAGTTGAGGCATATGGATCAACGGTGGGATTTGTCCATCCCGATGACGGATAGATATACTCTGGGCCCTCTCGGTGGAATGTCGTCTAAATGTCTTGCAAGCATATGAATGAGTTCATAAGAGACCACATACCACGGTATGAGTAAAGAGTACTTGTCAGGAGACGAGGTTGAACAAGGTATAGAGTGATACCGAAGATCAAACCTCGGACAAGTAAAATATCGCGTGACAAAGGGAATTGGTATTGTATGTGAATGGTTCATTCGATCACTAAAGTCATCGTTGAATATGTGGGAGCCATTATGGATCTCCAGATCCCGCTATTGGTTATTGGTCGGAGTGAGTACTCAACCATGTCCGCATAGTTCACGAACGTAGGGTGACACACTTAACGTTGGATGTTGAAATAGTAGTACTTGAATATGGAATGGAGTTCGAATATTTGTTCGGAGTCCCGGATGAGATCCCGGACATCACGAGGAGTTCCGGAATGGTCCGGAGAATAAGATTCATATATAGGATGTCATTTTATGTGAATTAAAATGTCGCGGAAGGTTCTATGGAAGGTTCTAGAAGGTTCTAGAAAAGTCCGGAAGAAACCACCAAGGAAGGTGGAGTCCACATGGGACTCCACCTCCATGGCCGGCCAACCCTAGTGGGGGAGGAGTCCCAAGTGGACTCCCGGCCACCCCCCCATATGGGAGGTGGAACTCCCACCTCAAGTGGGAGTCCTAGCTTGGCTAGGTTTCCCCTCCATATGGAAGGTTTTGGTTCGGGTCTTATTCGAAGACTTGGAGACCAACTCTTGGGGATCCACCTATATAATGAGGGGCCAAGGGAGGGGGCCGGCCACCCCAAGACCACAAGCTGGCCGCCCCCTTGATGGCCGGCCAGCCCCTCCCAAACCCTAGCCGCCCTCTCCTCCATAACTCCCGCGTAGCTTTAGCGAAGCTCCGCCGGACTTCTCCACCACCACCGACACCACGCCGTCGTGCTGTCGGATTCAAGAGGAGCTACTACTTCCGCTGCCCGCTGGAACGGGAGGTGGACGTAGTCTTCATCAACAACCGAACGTGTGACCGAGTACGGAGGTGCTGCCCGTTCGTGGCGCCGGAACCGATCGTGATCAAGATCTTCTACGCGCTTTTGCAAGCGGCAAGTGAACGTCTACCGCAGCAACAAGAGCCTCCTCTTGTAGGCTTTGGAATCTCTTCAAGGGTGAGACTCGATACCCCCTCGTTGCTACCGTCTTCTAGATTGCATCTTGGCTTGGATTGCATGTTCACGGTAGGAAATTTTTTGTTTTCTATGCAACGTTATCCTACAGGCACCAAAATACCACTATCATTATAATCATCATAAATGGGAGGCAAAGTATCATCAAAGAAAATTTTCTCCTCAAAACTTGGGGGACTAAAAATATCACAACCAGCTTCCCCAAGCTTAAATTCTTCCATAGCATTAGCAATAATAGTATTCAACGAGTTCATGCTAATAACATTGCTACAACTATTTTGCGAACAAAGTTCCATGGGTTTTTTAATTCTCTCTTCAAACACATCATGTCCTAATTCAATATAAAGTTCATAAAGATCTCTAATTTTTTTGTTGTTTTCCATTAAGCCTAACTAGTGAAAATAAAAACAAGAAACAAAAAGATATAATTGCAGGATCTAAAGGAAATAGCTTCGAGCACTCACACACCGGCAACAGTGCTAGGAAATAGCTTAGTAGTCGGAGGATGTGAATACCTTTTACCTTACCTCCCGGCAACGGCGCTAGAAAATAGCTTGATGTCTACACACGCTTCTATTCCTGTAGACAGTGTTGGGCCTCCAAGAGCAGAGGTTTGTAGAACAGCAGCAAGTTTCCCTTAAGTGAATCACCCAAAGTTTATCGAACTCAGGGAGGTAGAGGTCAAAGATATCCCTCTCAAGCAACCCTGCAATTAAGATACAAGTAGTCTCTTGTGTCCCCAACACACCTAATACACTTGTCAGATGTATAGGTGCACTAGTTCGGCGAGGAGATAGTGAAATACAAGTAATATGGATGATTATAAGTAGTAATTGCAATCTGAAATAAAAATAGCAGCAAGCGAACATGTAACAGAACTTGTTGGAAACGGTGTTTCAATGCTTAGAAACAAGGCCTAGGGATCATACTTTCACTAGTGGACACTCTCAACAATGATCACATAATTGGATAAATAAATGCTACTCTCAAACACTCTCTTGTTGGATAACAAACACCATTCATTGTGTAGGGCTACAAGAGCACCCTCAAGCCAGAGTAAACAAGCTCCACAACTTCATAAAAGAATCACACACGATGCGCACACTGTCACCGTTACACCGTGAAGAGTGAATCCGGAGTTCATATTAAAGTAACCTCTAGAGTGCATAATAGACCGTTGCAATTTAGACCGAGTACTAATATAGCATACACACTGTCAACTATAGCTATGAAAGGAGGAATAGATCGCATCAATACTATCATAGTAATAGTTAACTTCATAATCTACAAGAGATTACAATCATAACCTATGCCAAGTACTACATGATGCACACACTGTCAACTTTACATCATGGAGGAGGAATAGACTACTTTAATAATATCACTAGAGTAGCACATAGATTAATAGTGATACAAAGCTCATGATCACATAAAGATCACACCATGGGAGAGAGATGAACCACATAGCTACCGGTAGAGCCCTCAGGGGGGAGAACTACTCCTCCTCATCATGGGAGACAACAACGGCGATGAAGATGGCGATGGATATGATGGAGATGGCTTCCGGGCACTTCCCCGTCCCGGCGGCGTGCCGGAACAGAGACTTCTGTCCCCCGAAACTTGTCATCGCGATGGCGGCGGCTACGGAACTCTTCGTGGAATATGACTTCATGCTTTAGGGATTTTGCGACGGAGATAATATATAGGCGGAAGGGCGGCCTCGGAGGAGCCAGGGGGTGCCCACACCACATGGCGGCGCGGCCAGGGGTGGGCCCGCCCCCCCTATGGTGTGGGTCCCCTGCTGGCCGCCTCCGACTCTCCTTCGATGTTCCGGAACCCTCCGTGGAAAATAGGGCCGTGGGCTTTTGTTTCGTCCAATTCCGAGAATATTTCTGTGTAGGATTTACGAAACCAAAAACAGCAGAAACAGGCGCTTTCGGCATCTTGTTAATAGGTTAGTCCCGGAAAATGCATCAAAATGATATAAAGTGTATGTAAATCATGTGAGTATTGTCATAAAACTAGCATGGAACATAAGAAATTATAGATACGTTGGAGACGTATCAGGCAGCAAGCAAACATGTAGCAGAACTAGTTGTAAACGATGTTTCAATGCTTGGAAACAAGGTCTAGTGATCATACTTTCACTAGTGGACTCAACAATGATACCATAATTGAATACATAGATATTATCCCTTCACTATGCTACTCTGGACCACTCTCCGGTTTGATAATAAACACAAATTCATTGCGTAGGGCTGCATAAGCATTCCTTATTTGGGGAGAGTTAATAATGTTCTTATTATGGTTAATAATAACAATGTTCCTGTTGATTTTGTTGTTCTGGATATTGAATGCAATGCTTCTTGTCCAATTATGTTGGGAAGACCGTTTCTTAGAACTGTTGGTGCTGCTATTGATATGAGAGATGGGATTATTAAATATCAATTCCCACACAATAAAGGTATGGAACACTTCCCTAAAAAGAGAAAGAAGTCACCTTATGACTCTATTATTAGAACAAATTATGATGTTGATGCTTCTTCACTTGATAATACTTGATGCTAGCTTTTTTTCTGCGTCTAGCTGAAAGGCTTAAAGAAAAGTACTCTTCGGAGATAACCCATGTTTATTACTGTAATTTTTCTTTTGCTGAGTCTTGGAAGTTATTACCTCTGTAATAAACTCTCCATATCATTTTTATTTCATTTGTGTACCAAGAATAACCTCTAATAGGAAGAAAGTAAGATTTAGGGAAGTTGATGTCCTGAAAACAGATTCTGTGTTGTCACCATAAAACTTCGTATTCACAGACAGAGCAAAATTTTGAGCTTCCAATTTTTGTGCATATGCCCCTGGTTATTATATAACTTTTGTTAGTTGAACACTTTTCGATCTGAGCAACAGAAGATTTTCTAAAAAATCGATCTTTACCTGCTGTTCTGTTTTGACAGATTTGTGCCACTGTTTGCATTTGCCTCTTAATCTCTTTCTTTTTTAGTTCTTTTGATCAAAGATCTTTTTAAATAGGTTTCTACAATAGCTAATGCTTTAATATATGTTTGATCTATATGAAAACGGAATCCAAGTGTATTTATTATTTTGATTATACTAATGATGCTAATAAAGAATTGTATGAGGGAAGTTTTCAAGTGTAGGGAGAGAAGAATGATGTAATAAGTTGAAGAATGGACAAAAGGTCAAGCTTCGGGATGCCAATGTCACTCCAAGAAATATCCAAGAGGTACAAGCGTTAAAGCTTGGGGATGCCCAAGGCATCTCCTCTTCACCAACAAAGCATCGGGTCATCTTTCTGTGCGCTATATTTTTATTGCTTCATATGCTATGTGTTGTTCTTGGAGCGTCTTTATTTTTGTTTTTAGTTTTGTTTAGTTTTGTTTTCTGTAGCATATGGTTGGGTCCCAGCATATTTGTTTTGGAGAGAGACACGCTCCGTTTTAATTGCATAGAACGCTCTAGTTTTCGTTGTTATTGTTCTGCGAGTGGTCTAGTTTGCTAGTACTGCGTTTAGCTCTTGTTCTTTCACTCGAATTATGTTCAGAGATCATTTGTATTCTTTATTTATGTATGATTAGCTCTCTGTTACATTTTTTTTCATCTCTGAGAGTTTTTTCAAATAAGTTGATTGGTGTTGGAGGCGAGTAAAATGTTTCATGTCTATAGTGATGCAAAATGAAGCTTGTCTAAACTGTGGCATAGATTTTGGCATGTCATGTTGGAGGTTTTTCTTATAATATGCTTAATATTTATTGTTGTAGTATGACTTGTCTCAAATAGGAGTGCATAATGTGCTATTGAAAGAATCATATGTTCCATCATACAAAGCATAATATTGTGGTATTCTCCTTTGATGCTTTATTGGGTTGACTTGGCACATGCTTATACCATGTTATGACTACTACCAGTCAACTAAAGCCTCTATGATCATTTAGTTTTTGACTTGTAATATCACTTTATGCTTTGATTGATAATGTTTTGCCTCTATGCATGATTATGGCCATTACTGCTCTCTTAGTTGGTCGTTCCCAGTCTTTTGCTAGCCTTCGCATGTACTGAGTATGAACTCTACTCGTGCATCCAACCACCAATAACCAAAGTTTGTCAATTGTTGTCCACCATATCTAACTACTAGCATTATTGCTATTCCAAGTAACGGAAAAAAGAAACAAAACAAAAATTAAAAAAGACGGATTGCACCTAATTGGGCTGGCCTATGCCGTGCAGGGGCGTGCGGTGTGCGCCGACCTGGTCGGTGTCCTTTTTGTGGGCGCTGGTGCAGGGTCCTCCTCCCTGGCGCCCGCGCGTCAGGAACCTTTACGATCACTGAAGAATTGCAACCCCGCACTTGGTTTCGCACAAGGGATCGGTCGGTTGGGCCGGCCCTACTAAGACTACAATTACGCGGCAGCAGGATCCCGTAGCTACTAGGACGATCAGTATGAGGATGAAATCCTATTTAAGCCGGTTATTGGTTTCCTAAACTAGCGATGTGGGACTAAAAACAGAGCGACACGGATGCGGGTGGCCGGGCGTTGTGCCGTGGACACTCCTGCGTGCTGCCTCCATGCCAGACTGCCTCCATTTGACTGGTAGTGACAGTTCGTTAGCTAGCTCTTAGAGCATCTCCAGCCGCGTCCCCCAAAGCGTCCCCTAAACGACGCCGGATTGAGCGTTTGGGGGACGCGTTTTTTTCATGCCGCGTTTGGGGGACGTCGCTCCCCAACCGCGTTCCCCAAACGTCGCCCCCAAACTTTTTTTAAGGCTTTTTAAAAACACAACCATTTATCAAATATAGCATAAAAATAAATATGTTTGCGGAGATTGTTTGCAAATTAAAATACAACAACCAATAAAACCACTAAACAAATATAATAAATAGGGCTAGATCAAGGTGCCGCGGCATTTCCTTTGATCCTCCACAAATGCTCAACGAGATCAGCTTGAAGTTGATCATGAACATTGTTGTCACGGATCTCTGCGTGCATGGCGAGGAAATCAGCAAAATCTGCAGGCAACTCATGATCAACCTCCGCAAGAGGGCCCTGACACTCATAGGGACCAACATGTGTCCTGGCATGATTCTTGCGGTCATCCTCGATGATCATGTTGTGCATGATCACACAAGCCTGCATCACCTCCACATTTGGTCGTGAGACCAGCTTAGAGCAGGGTACCGGACAATTGCAAATTGTGCTTGAAGCACACCAAATGCCCGCTCGACATCCTTCCTGCAAGCCTCATGTCGCGTAGCAAAGTGGGAATTCTTCAGACCTGATGGATTCGAGATTGTTTTGACAAAAGTTGTATGGTGGAGCATGCCCTTCCACTAGTGTGTTGAACACCGGAGACTGCTGCAACACGTTGATGTCATTGTGTGATCCCGCCATACCAAAGAAAGAATGCCAAATCCTCAGGTCATAATCTGCGACAGCTTCAAGCACCACACTGCAATATCCATGACGCCCTTTGTATATATCTTGTCAAGCAAACGGGCAGTTCTTCCATGACCAGTGCATGCAATCGATGCTTCCAAGCATTCCAGGGAATCCTCTGGTAGCATTTTGTGCCATGACAGTATCTTTCTCAATTGGCCCTCTCAAGTAGTATTTGCCAAACTTTCCCACCATAGCCCGGCAAAACTTGTACATGCACTCAATGGCAGTAGACTCACTCATTCGAAGGTAGTCGTCCTGTGTATCGGCAGGTGCTCCGTATGCAAGCATCCTCATGGCGGTGGTGCACTTCTGAATCGACGAGAACCCGACAACGCCTACAGCGTCGTGCTTGAGCTTGAAGTAGGGGTATTCATGAACAGAACCTTGCTCATGTTGTACCGGCGCCGAAAATTGTCGGCATGTGTTGCATCATCTGCGAAGTAGTCGTTGTGTAGCATGGTATGCCCCTTGAAAGATCGAGATGTCGCCTAGAGGGGGGGTGAATAGGAAATTACAAACTCTTGCGGATTTGTCTTGTATGAATGTGGAATTAAACTATCGTTTAGTTTACAAGCACAAACCCTAAATATGCTAAGCTCAACTAAGTGTAACAATAGCAACTAGAGCTAAGCAAGATAGGCACAAGATATATGTAGCACAAGTGATAGCAAGATATATGTACTTCAAGCACGAATCACAAGGAAAGAGAGCTCGGGTATAGAAATAACCGAGGCATGCGGAGACGAGGATGTATTCCCGTGTTCCCTTGCTTTGCAACAAGGTACGTCACGTTTGGAGGAGTGGAGGTCCCACGAAGGATTCCCGCGCCACGAAGGCTCACCCTATTCTCCGAACCACACCCACGAAGGATAATGGCCCTTTCCTTATGGTTAGCTTTTCCTCCGCTCCGGAGATGGCAAGCTCCACAACCACTTCTCAAGCTCCACGAAGGAGAATCTTCAATCTTCTTGAAGAGATCACCGGAGCACCAATCACCAAGCCAACTAGGAGGTCACCCTCCAAGAGTAACAAGCTCACGGTCTCTCACTCGAACAAATCGTGGTGGAGAGCTCAACACTATGCAATGAAAAGCAAGAACACCGGAGGTGTTCAAGTCCTTCACACTCAAATCCCACCAAAGCAACGAATGCTAGGATGAGATTGGAGAGGAAGAACAAGGGGGAAAGTCAACCAAAGACTCCAAGATCTAGATCCCAAGAGATTCCCTCACTTAGAGAAGAAATGGTTTGGTGGAAGTGTAGATCTAGATCTCCTCTCTCAAATCCTCAAATATGAGCAAGAATGGTTGGAGGAATCAAGGGGGAGAGCAAGTTCTTCAAATAGCAACAATGGAGGTGAGAGAATGGGAAGAACTAGTTGCTCAAGGTGGAAGAAGGCTATTTATAGCAAGGGAGGAAGAAATAACCGTTGGGGAGAAAACCATGTGAAAACGCATAAAAACGGCCCATGGAACTATAAAGGCCGTGAAAGCGGAATCCTCCTGGCTGGCGGAATCGCCCGGCGGAGCGGCGGCCGGGCGGCGGCGGCGCTGGCGGGCCATGGGGGAGCACCGGCGCCCGCCGGTGCCGGCGCCGCCGGAGCGGCGCCAGAGGCGGAGTTTGGAGATTTTTTTTTTTTTTTGGCTCTTTTTTTTTTCTTTTTTTCTTTTTTCTTTTTCTTTTCTTTTTTCCCAACTCCCGAACTCCGATTCGAATGAAACCAATTTTGTTTGGAAGATAACAACAAATGCTATCTCATAGAAAGTGAAAACCTAAGAATCTGTAGGAGGGGATTTTATCATGAATATAAAAGGTAGAACCTTATATCATGAATAACCGGTAAAATCACCCAACCTCGAAAACGCAATAGAAGATGCATGCGAACTCCGTTTTCGATGAACTTGGGCTTGTTGTAAAGCTAGCAACAAGCTCAAGAACCTCACCGAGAAATACCAAGAAGCAATAAGAATGTGCAAAGTATGCAAAGGATTGAGCTCCCTAAGACGATGTGATCAAGTTACCCAACCGAAAGCCCCTCTTAATAGTGCGGCTATCTATCCTATAATCCGGTCTCCCATCAACCACCTCGAGACCGGTAAAAGGAAAACCTATCAAGGTCATACCTTTTCCTTGCGCATCCCACTTGATCTTGATGATAACACTTCAAGCTCCACACAAGCCGGAATGCCTCACTTGATCATTGTCGCTCGTGTATACTCACAAATGCTCCCCCATACACCATGATGGGAAAGCTCCATTGATGCACATCTTCACATGTCCACTATCACCAAATGGACGGCAAGCTTCAAGCATGTGATCCACTCAAGATGCTCATCTTGAACTTGCCCAACTCACCCTTGTATCTTCTCATACTCACTTAAGATAGAGCATGGCTAATATTGAGTTCCACATAAGAACTCCATCTTCATTTCTCTTCTTGATCATATCACATATATATATATTCATACCGATGATCTTGATGCCAAATCACAAGGTATATCTTTATCTTCATGGCATCCATACTTGAATCCAACACATGGAGAGCAAGTAGTACCTATGGAATATTCCTTCATATAAACTCAATGAAAACATTAGTCCATAGGGGTTGTCATTAATTACCAAAACCACACATAGGGGCAATGTACCCTTACAATCTCCCCCATTTTGGTAATTGATGACAACCATAATAAGAGGGTTTATATAATGAATATTAGTGACAAGTACGCAACTTATCCGAGAATAAGTTGTATACAAGAGGTTGTATTTGATATGGTCAAGTAACACAAAGCAACTAGTCCATATCAAAACCGGCTCTACTCACACAACTACAACAAATGCAATGGATGTGAGTAGAACCAATATATATAGAGAAAACTCCCCCACAATGTATGCACGTGTGATGAACATGAATTCATTGCATATATTGTCAAGATTAACCTTTGGGATAGTTTCCACTATATATATACAACCATGCAAGACATATAAATATGGAATGCATGAGAGGCAAAACACTTAAGCACAAACCAAGCTTAAGTATAAAACCATTCCCTTAAACCCTCTAAACTTCTCCCCCATTGGCATCGATTGTCAAAATGGGTGAAAAATTTAGAAGGCCAATATAATGTGAGTTCCTCCCCAAAGTGTGCACTTCTCATAATTTGAGTGGAATCAAGTGCACATATCCAATGATGAATACTTGAAGGAAATCAAACTATATTGAGGATCAAAGATTGCATAAAGATAACATGGTGAAGTGAGCTTCAACAAATAAAGCAAGCAAACAAAGATATCATGATAAGAGAGATATAGTGCTTCTAAAAATAAGAAAGCTCCCCAAGGTTCGTGCACAATTTATAATGTTTGCATTTGAATACAATATGCACAAACATGGAATCCTCACTCCCTATATATCATTTAGAACACAACTAAGATAAAGAGAGTATGCTTATCAAGAACAACTTTAGTCCAACAATTACGAGATATGAGTGCACGAAGAAAATAAATAAACCAAGCACTCATAAATTTTCTTTACCAACCCACTAAAAACAAAAGGGGTAAAAGATGGTCGGCAAAGATCAAGGATATCAAGGTGATGGATTAACACTCTTATGTATATGAGTTTCTAAAGTGGACAAAGTGATCCATAAAGAAACATGCACACACAAGAGGTTAACAAAATAGATAAAACAAGATATCCAAGATGAAGTCATAAAATATACCAAAAGATGTTTGCTTAAGAAGCATATATAGCCTATGGCTCCAATTTTCACTTATGGTATATATGAATGAACTTCAACCAAGTTAAACCTCAAAAACATTACAACTAACAATAAGGGAAGTAGAGCTAGTTGGAGTGTTTTGAGAAAGGCAACAAGTATCACAAATACGGATTTATTTCACAAATTCATCAATATTGCACACAAGAGCTCTTTGAGGAATTGATATGCAATAAATTGCTAGAGGGCATATTTGTGATAGGTGAATCATAAAATATGATATATATATATAACCTATCATATGCATCTTCTCAAATTACTCAAATGTTCAATAAGAAGTTTTACTTTAAAAGGGTTTTTCAAGAACCGCAATATTTTTGAAATAAATAATTTCATGCCAAGATACAACCTACAAGAGGTTGGATGCTATATGAGAGTGCATGAATAAGATACTTGTTACCGAGATGGCAATGGCTTGATGTAGTAGATAAGAGTTCATCGATCATCCTAGCTTGACTCCAATCCTCATATGGTGACAACACCTTCCTTATAGATGAGACAAGCCTCCATTGCATCTCCAATGTACCTAAAACATCATTCAAGTACATCTTGGTCCCCAAACTCATTGGGTCCAACATGGTTAGACTAACCACAATATATAGGACACACTCCATATAAACATGTGCATATTTAGATGAAGTTTGAATTTCATGCACATCTTAGCCATTTAGGATTTGATGGAGTATATCCTACATAATGGATCGAAAGAAAGCAAGCATGCTACAAGTATAAACAAATTACATATAAGCATGCACCAAAACTTTTAAAGATCCAAGAAAGATATACTTTGGACAAAACACCAAAGGAATTAAATAAGGCATAGAGGTGTCACAAAACAAATTTGTTGTCCAAATTATATCTAAGAAGCAAATCACAAAAGATTTGTTCAACAAAGTTCAACAAGTGAACTAAGAAGAGACCATTGAGCATAGAGGATGAAATAAAGCAAACATGCTCAAAGATTTATCTCATTCAAGCTAATAGAATATGTAAGAAGGAATGAGATAGCAAACTCCAAAAGAGCAAGGTTCGAACAAATAAACCAAACCCACTACACTTTTCACAATGGCACAATGTACCGTAAGGAAAAGGTTTGTCTTCCAAAACAAACACTTGATATGAATCAAGATAATTTATCAAAAGATTTTTCAAAGAGACAAGGAAGACACATGGGAGCAACAAGGATTTGTTGGAAATAAAATAAGGAAGTAAGAAACAATCCAAGGTGAAGATGATCCAAAAATTCAACCACATACAAGGTTATCAATTGTCAAAGACAACGAGTATATTGGAAATAATTTCCGGTGGAGTATTGACAATGATAGTAAGGATCAACTTCACAATAAAAGGCATAGGATAAGTATATAGAATTATGCACTATTCATGGATGAAGATTCTTGATAACTTCAACTAGTCACACAATCACGCACGGCAATGATTAGAATAACTTGAAGCAAACGGTGTCCCAAATAAGATATAGAGATATGTATTTGAGGGAAAATCGCACCAAGAATTTCATATTCAAACAAGACCCAAAAGATGAGCAATAAAATCTTTTTACTACAAGTGGAGCTTGTTTGAGCAAACATGCCACCTAGGAACAAGATAATTAAGAGCATCAACTCTAAATGGCATAACCTCATATGTTCACATTTTCTAGGCTTGTGATATGTACAAAACATATTACTCCCCCATAATGTGATAAGTCATTTCTTCTAAACACGAGGCAACTAAAAATCGATTAGAGATGATTAATGGACATTTAGAATTTGAATTTCTCATGAGTATGACACACCACATAGTGACTAGATAATCTTGCAATATCAATACTAAGTGGTGATACCCATATACACACATTTTATAGAAGGAGAAATGCACAAAGCATAACACTCCCCCAAAATGGGATGCTCCATTAATCACTTAAAGAGAGCCAAATAAGATATCATCAAGATGCATTAGGCTCAAAACAATACATAAGTATATGATGAGTCAAACAAACATACTTGAATACACAAGATAAGCAAGTAAGACACAACACATACATACACATATTTGGTACAAAACCAAACATGCAAAGGGGCAAGTAACTTACAATAAACATGAAGAGTTGAAGTATAAGTTACCGCAAAGAGGAACATTGGATATAAGATATAGATGAAAATCCATACGACTTGGCTTGGTAAAAATACAATATATGAAGATCCCTTAATTCTTCATGAAGTAGCCAAATCTCCTATGCCCTCCAAATGCACCTATTGATCAAGTTTGAGATTGTTGGTCCCCAACCAAGTTGGGTCCTAAGAGATTAGTCACAATAGGCTTGGCAATCCAAATGGTTATTTTCTTGAAACCACTTTGAGTTCCAACAAACTTGGCAAACACATTGCCATCCTTATCCTTCCCTAGAGAATAATCATTATCAACAATTATAGGGTTAGATAAGGTACCACCTAAGCAAGAAGAAGCAAAGTGCCCCTTCTCACGACATAAGTAGCAAGTGTTCCCCTTTCTCTTCTTTATTGATTTCTTCTCTTGGGGAACAATATCTTGATTCTTCTTGGGAAGTGCCTATCTTCAACTTGAGGTCGAGCATGAGCTTGACCTTGACCTTGTGGCCGTTTCCCTTGTTGTTTCTCACTCAAGTGCTTCTTCTTCTTCAATGGGCATGATCTAACATGATGCCCTTCAACCTTGCACTTGAAGCAAACCAACTTGGCCGGATCCTTGACTTTGTCTTGGCCCTTCTTCTTGTTGCTCTTGCTCTTGGACTTGTTCTTGTTATTGGAGTTGAATCCAAGTCCACTTTTGTCATTGGGGGATTGTTGCACACTTAGCATCTTGTCAAGTGCGGATTTCCCCTCATGACACTTTTCCAAGTCTTTCTTCAAAGAAAGGACTTGAGCCTCGAGCTCTTTTATTTCCTCTACAGGGTTAGTAGAAATACAAGTACTAGAGGAAGTAGAAGCTTCATTGTTAGAGCAATAAGGCAAAGTGAGTAATCCAACACAAGGTGTATCACTAGTTTGACTAGATGGATTACAAGGACTAGCACATGGCAATATAACATTTGTAGTAGAGATTGTGCTAACATCCATATGAGGCTCACAAGATGTTACCTTAGTGATACTTGCCTCATGAGCTAAATTTAGCCCATCATAGGAAATTAGAAGATCATCATGAGAGCTTGAGAGTTTTTTATGACTTTCTTCCAATTCCCTATAATTGCTAGTTAGCAACTCAAGTTGAGCCCTTAGCTCAACATTCTCCTTTAAGGTCGATGCTTCACAAGAATTAGAGTTAGTAGCACAAGCATCAACAATAGTTTTCTCATTTTCATGCATATAGGATTCAATTTTTTGTGTAAGCATGAAATTAGCATGCTTCTCATCTTTTAGCTCATGCTTGAGGAGAGTGAATCTCATTTCCCCATTTTCAACATGGGACTCCAACTCCACTATGGTTTCCCTATATTTATTCAAGGTATCCATAGAGTGTTCGAGATAAGCACGAGCTTCTTTATTACCACGAAGAGAAGCATATACCATTGCCATATCATGCGCCAAGATATTATGTTCTTCATCATTATCATGATCATCACTCTCATCATTAGAGGATGTGTTAGGAGTCAAAGTAGGAGATACCTTTGGTCCATTTGCCATAAGGCACATGTGCATACCAGAGGATGAAGATGAAGATATTCTTGAATCCTCATTTGAAATCATGTCTTGATCCATAGAGTGTTCGGTTTCCTCTACAATGTTAGTCAACAAGCAACTAGAGGAAATAGAAACATTTTGATTATGGAAGCAAGACAAGGCAAGCATATCCTCATGAGATCTATGTAAGCAATTTACACATGATATGCAAGGACTATCAACACAAGCATGTAGATTATTTTCAATGCAAGATGTGTTTAAGTCCAAAGAGGAAACATTGCAATGAGATAGAGATGAAGAGTCATCACTATTGAGCACAATATCAACATTGCAATTTCCCTCACCACTCACCATATCATTACCTTGTGTCTTGCAACACGTTGGTGAAGTGGAAAAAGATGATGACTCATCACGGCCGGAGGTGGAAGCAACTTGGAGCTCTTCATGATGTGAAGAAGAAGAGAGCTCCTCGGAGTCACCACCAACCAAATGAGAAGTGGATCCACCAAACATTTCCTTAAGCTTGATCCACATCTCATGAGACGACTTTCGCTTTATATATATCAAGAACCTACGAAAATCGGGTCTCAAGGAGAATAAAAGCTCATTAGATACTTGAGCTTCAAGATGTAAGTTTTTCTCATCCTCTAAAGATAGATTTTGAGGATCCATCGGAGGAGAAAAACCTACATCTAGAAATTGCTCAATGTTTGGACACAAGGTCCGAAGTTTACAAAGCAAGCAATTTCGCCACAAATGATAATTTGTGCCAACAAAGATAATTGTGTCATTGTGCACTATACTAGCCGACATCTTTACTCTCAAGGCGGTGAAGCCTTAAACAAGGAGAGACCTTGCTCTGATACCAATTGAAAGATCGAGATGTCGCCAGAGGGGGGTGAATAGGCAATTACAAACTCTTGCGGATTTGTCTTGTATGAATGCGGAATTAAACTATCGTTTAGTTTACAAGCACAAACCCTAAATATGCTAAGCTCAACTAAGTGTAACAATAGCAACTAGAGCTAAGCAAGATAGGCACAAGATATATGTAGCACAAGTGATAGCAAGATATATGTACTTCAAGCACGATGGCTATCACAAGGAAAGAGAGCTCGGGTATAGAAATAACCGAGGCACGCGGAGACGAGGATGTATTCCCGTGTTCCCTTGCTTTGCAACAAGGTACGTCACATTTGGAGGAGTGGAGGTCCCACAAAGGATTCCCGCGCCACGAAGGCTCACCCTATTCTCCGAACCACACCCACGAAGGATAATGGCCCTTTCCTTATGGTTAGCTTTTCCTCCGCTCCGGAGATGGCAAGCTCCACAACCACTTCACAAGCTCCACGAAGGAGAAGCCCGGCCTCTTCACAATCTTCTTGAAGAGATCACCGGAGCACCAATCACCAAGCCAACTAGGAGGTCACCCTCCAAGAGTAACAAGCTCACGGTCTCTCACTCGAACAAATCGTGGTGGAGAGCTCAACACTATGCAATGATGCAAAGCAAGAACACCGGAGGTGTTCAAGTCCTTCACACTCAAATCCCACCAAAGCAACGAATGCTAGGATGAGATTGGAGAGGAAGAACAAGGGGGAAAGTCAACCAAAGACTCCAAGATCTAGATCCCAAGAGATCCCCTCACTTAGAGAAGAAATGGTTTGGTGGAAGTGTAGATCTAGATCTCCTCTCTCAAATCCTCAAATATGAGCAAGAATGGTTGGAGGAATCAAGGGGGAGAGCAAGTTCTTCAAATAGCAACAATGGAGGTGAGAGAATGGGAAGAACTAGTTGATCAAGGTGGAAGAAGGCTATTTATAGCAAGGGAGGAAGAAATAACCGTTGGGGAGAAAACCATGTGAAAAACGCATAAAAACGGCCCAAAAAGGTGCCCCAGCCGGCTGCCAGGCCGGCCGACCGGAGCTGGGCGGCGGATAACGAATGGGCGGTCCGGAGGGGAATCCGGGCTCAAAAGCGGCCCGGGCACAGGCGGAAACAGGCAGGCCCAGCCAGCCCACGGATCCGCCCCGATGGCCAGGCCGGCCGGGTGGGCCGGCGAGGCCGGGCGGCCGACCGGCTGCCTCTCCTCTTTTTTTTTCTTTTCTTTTCTTTTTATTCTTTCTCTTTTCCCTTTTTCTTTAATAACAAATGCTCCCGAACTCCGATTCGAATGAAACCAATTTTGTTTGGAAGATAACAACAAATGCTATCTCATAGAAAGTGAAAACCTAAGAATCTGTAGGAGGGGATTTTATCATGAATATAAAAGGTAGAACCTTATATCATGAATAACCGGTAAAATCACCCAACCTCGAAAACGCAATAGAAGATGCATGCGAACTCCGTTTCGATGAACTTGGGCTTGTTGTAAAGCTAGCAACAAGCTCAAGAACCTCACACCGAGAAATACCAAGAAGCAATAAGAATGTGCAAAGTATGCAAAGGATTGAGCTCCCTAAGACGATGTGATCAAGTTACCCAACCGAAAGCCCCTCTTAATAGTGCGGCTATCTATCCTATAATCCGGTCTCCCATCAACCACCTCGAGACCGGTAAAAGGAAAACCTATCAAGGTCATACCTTTGCCTTGCGCATCCCACTTGATCTTGATGATAACACTTCAAGCTCCACAAGCCGGAATGCCTCACTTGATCATTGTCGCTTCGTGTATACTCACAAATGCTCCCCCATACACCATGATGGGAAAGCTCCATTGATGCACATCTTCACATGTCCACTATCACCAAATGGACGGCAAGCATGTGATCCACTCAAGATGCTCATCTTGAACTTGCCCAACTCACCCTTGTATCTTCTCATACTCACTTAAGATAGAGCATGGCTAATATTGAGTTCCACATAAGAACTCCATCTTCATTTCTTCTTCTTGATCATATCACATATATATATATTCATACCGATGATCTTGATGCCAAATCACAAGGTATATATTTATCTTCATGGCATCCATACTTGAATCCAACACATGGAGAGCAAGTAGTACCTATGGAATATTCCTTCATATAAACTCAATGAAAACATTAGTCCATAGGGGTTGTCATTAATTACCAAAACCACACATAGGGGCAATGTACCCTTACACCCCCTCCATCCTCTTCCAGGGCTTGGACTTTCCCTCCTCCTCCGCCGGCGCGGCCTCTTCCTCTTCCGGCTCGGCGCGAAGCCCTAGAGGGACGCAAATGCTCTGTCCGGGCTTGAAGGCAAGCGTCCTCCATCTCTCGTATCCATCAAAATCAATGGTTAAAATTACGCCGCGACGAGGCAACAACAACGCCAACCGCCCCGAGGAGGAAGAGCACCTCGTGAGTGGGGTGGACGAGGCAGGGATTTGAACCGCGAAGCGGCGGCGGCGGAGGAGCAGCGGCGCCGGGACGACGTGCGGTCGGAGCTCAGCAGGAACTCGAAAGAGCGGAGGCGGCGGGGTGGGAGGCGCGGGAAGGAAGGAGTGACGAGAAAAAAGGCGCGAACCAACGGTTTATGGAAATAGTCGCCGACATGTGGGAGCTCGCCTCGCTTTTCGTTGTGTCCGGCGTGCCCAGAGCGTCCCCTGTGGGGCGGAGACGGGCTCGGGACGCCGGACACCGTATCGGGGCGTACAGACAAAAAATGGGGAAACAGTTTTTTATCCGGCGCGCCCCAAATCACTTTGGGGGACGCGACTGAAGATGCTCTTAATGTGTTTTGGTGAACATGGTACTCTCAGAGATGCATGCATCCATACGATGGGATTAAAAAAAGAAGTGTAGCGCTATGCCGCCGATCCATGCATGCATGCCGATGAGATTAAACATATAGGTAAAGCCTAGTTAAGTGAAGTCTGGTGACAATTTGCATGTCGAGTGTGCATGTGGCTCTTAGTGCGGGATTATGGGATTTAAAAAGTGAAATACAAGTAAAAGTTTCACTAATAAACAAAAGGCTAGCAATCGTAGAACAAATTAAAAAACTAAAATCATGACCTGAGGGGAACAACATACTAGATGAAGGGAAACAACAATCTAAAACAAAGGGGAACAACATACTAGCTAGAGGGGAACAACATTCTAAAATGAAGGGAAAACCAGATAGACGGAGGGGAACAACGGACTAGACGGAATGAAATAATAGACTAGATTGAGGGGAACAATACCCTACATCGAGGGGAACAATAGCGTAGAGGAAGGGGATCAACAGTCTAGACAGTGGGGAACACCATCCTAGACAGAGGTAACAATAGCCTACACGAAGGGGAACAACAACGCATAAGAATGGGAACAACAACCTAGACAGACGGGAACAATGGTCTAGATGGACGAGAACAACCTAAACAGAGAGGAACAAGAAACTTCACGGAGGGGAACATCATACTAGTTTGACGGGAACAACAGCCTAAACGGAGAGGAACAAGAAACTTGACGGAGGGGAACATCATACTAGTTTGACGGGAACAACAGCCTAAACGGAGAGGAACAAGAAACTTGACGGAGGGGAACACCATACTAGATAGACGGGAACCACAACCTAGACTAATGGGAACAATAATCAAGAAGGAGGGGAACAAGAGCCTAGACGGACGGGAACAACAGTGCAGATGGTGGAGAACAACATACTAGACAATGAGAAACAACCACCTAGACGGAGGGGAACAAGAGACTTTGACGGAGGGGAACAACAACCTAGACGTACGGGAACACTATACTAACGATGGAGAACAACAACCTAGACAGATGGGAACAACATCGTACATGGAGGGGAACATCAAACTTGAAGGATTGAAACAACAACCTAGATGGAGGGGAACAACAAATTTCACGGAGGAGAACAACAAATTTGACGGAGGGGAACAATATCCCATACGGTGAGAAAAATCAAATCATATAGGACAAAAATCATGAACAAATATTTTTGAAAAAAGGTAAAAGGAAATAAATACATGAAAAGAAGAAAATAAAAGAATAGAAGAAAAATAAAGAAGAGAATGGAAGAAGAAAAAGGATATGTAGAAATAAATAAAAGAAAGAGGAAACTGATAAACATGTGAGAAAAAAAAAAGCGCAAGTAGAAAATACGAAATGGACTTTATTTGTACAACAAGTTTGCACTGGTTCAGTGGTGGCGCTCCAACCGCGGGTTCGATACCTGAGGTTAGCGAATTTGTTTTTGCTCTTTCGAATTCAAGCAGAGAAGGGAAGCGGACGATCAAATGGGCCGAGCCCACGAACACGTTTCTTCAGACAAACGGCGCGTACGTAGCGCGCGCGCTAGCGAGTCGATCGGGGAGGTGCTAGACGCCGGCCTGGTCGGCGCATACCAGGTCCCGAACACCCCCTGGTCGTATGTGGGCTTGGCCCAGTTTCATTGAACAGTTCGGTCTTTGTTCAGTGTGCATTCAGATCGCTCGCTGATTGGCTGTGTTTCCACGTTCTTTTCGTTAGTGCCTTTTTGTAGGATTTTCCATTAATGATATTCCTACTATTTCGTTCGCTTTTTTTCTTCTAGATGAACATGTATAGATGTTGAACAATCAAATTCTGCATTGCCGCTAAGTGAACTGTACTGATGAATCTTTCCCCGTTTCTATAGTGGGTAATTTTTCATACTGTTTCATGTGTACATACACAGGAATGAGAATTCTTTTTCAATCTGTTGTGACAAAAAGGGAAAAAATATTTTATGTCTGGTACACTGAATTCATGTTTGTCACTTGGAAACTCATCTTTCGATTCTTGCATTCCCAATGTTCTGTGCCTCTTCTTGCCTTGTAGGAGAAGCCTTTCCTTGGCAGCTGTTACATGCTTGTCTTGGTGAAAATATCTGACAAAATGAAATAGGGAAAACAAGTAACCACTAGATTAATGTTGTGAAATTGCAAACATAATTAGATTTATATCTTCGTACTGATCAAAAAAATGAGAAACTTACTTTGGTGGTTTATCATCTTTTTCTATTAGAAGGATGTGAACTTTGGTCAACGAAGAAGGTGTCGAGCCTATGAAACAATAAAAGGTCATTATACTGTTTTATCACAAAGCTGAGTTGTGACTGTGAACTTGGTATAAAAGTATGTGCTCACTGTTTAGAGAAGCATAATGAGAACAGATAGAAATGTAATTACATGTTTAACAAAGAATTGTCTTGCTAATGGTAGCTGATGTTCCTAGTGCCTTGGGGGGCTTTGCTAGGTCGGCGTCTGGTCGTAGTCTCGGCTGGTGTGCCTATCCCAATGCCATTGGAAGATGTTGTGTTTCTGGTCTGGACCTAACCCGAGATCGGGGGTGGTGGTTCGGGGTCTGGGTGAAAGCTTTGCAGGCCCTCGGTCTCTGCCGACGACGATGACGCATTCATGCGCCATGCACCTTCTTGGAGGCGTCGCCGCAAGACCCCCTCACCTTTGGATCCTCAAGTTCTGCTAGGATGGTGGCCCGCCGTCGAGTCCCCCTTGAGCTATTGTGTTGATGCGCTAGGAGGTTTGTTGGCGTGGACATTGACGTGCTCGCTCCGATGCAACAGATGACAAAGCTCCCTCAACCTGGCGCTTGGCGGCGTTCTCCGTGTTGTCGTTTGTTGTTAGCTTTTCGGTGTGCGTTTCTTATGTGTGTTGTAACTCATGGTGTAACTCCTGGCCGGTTGATGGCTTTGTTAATTCAAAGCCGGGCTCATTTCGAGCTTTCCGTCTAAAAAAAAAATGGTAGCTGATGCTCGTTAGACTTGTTTATCACGAGCTGAGTTACGATTTTTCACGGATGGCCAGAACCTCGACCTTGTTTGAACACAAATATATATTAAATGAAAATCACTGTATAAGAATTGTGGAACAGGTTCTTACATGTCAGATATGAAATGTAAACCGGTGTATAAGGTGCATACATAAAAAATATAAGGCGGATACTGAAGAATTAAAAGAATAAAAAGCTAACATTGGAGAATAATTTTACTTCAATTCCATTATACGATCTAATGAACTGAATGAAAAATATGTCAAAATCATATATGCATTCATTGGAAAAAATAATTCCCTAGTAAGCATAAAAGTATAACAAGACACATACTAGGAAGGTAGATAATGTATAAGAATGACCTGAAATTGTGTTTAGACACATGAACATATCTAATGAACTGAATGACAAATATCCCAGAATCATATGTGCAGTCACTGGAAAAGAAATAATTCCCTAGCAAGCATAAAATATAATAAGACACAAACTAGGAAGGTAGATAATGTATAAGAATGACCTGAAATTGTGTTTAGGCACATGCACATATTTTACGCTGAAATCACATATGTTGAAACTTCAAACAACGAGGATAACTTTGCACAAATAGTTGCTTGTCAAGAATTTTTCAATTGAGTAGTCAGGATTGAGTACATCAAAAGACTTATCAATGAACATGCCTTAAACATAAAATAAAAGCATGAAAAAATTCTTATCATGAACGTTTTCCTTCTTTGAACATAAAAAAGGATGAACGAAATCTTAACATGTCCTTTCGCTGACCTTGAACATAATAAAAGCATGAATGAATTCTTGGCATGAAAGGATTTGTGTTTAAACGGTTTCCTGCCATGAACGGATTCTTGCCATGAACGAATTTTTAGCATGAACGGATTCTTGGCATTAACGGATTTTTGACAGTAACGGTTTCCTACCATGAACGGATTCTTGGCACGAGCGGATTCTTACACGAACGATTTCCTACTATGAACGGATTCTTGGCATGAACAGATTTTTAGCATTAACGGATTTTTGATATGAACGGTTTCCTACCATGAACAGACTCTTGGCATGAGCAGATTCTTGCCATGAACGATTTCCTACCATGAAGGGTTACCTACCGTGAACGGAATCTTGCCATGAACGGATTTTTAGCATGAACGGTTTCTTGATTAATACTCCCTCCGGTCTGTTTTAATTGACTCGAATTTAGTATAACTTTACACTAAATTTGAGTCAATTAAAAAGGAACGGAGGGAGTAGATTATTAGCATGAACATATTTTTAGCATTAAACAGATTTTTCGCATGAACACTTTCATGCCCTGAACATAAAAAAATAATGAATGAATTATTACCGTGAACTTTTTTCCTTCTTTGAACATAAAAAAGGATGAACGGAATCTTAACATATCCATTCGTTGACCTTGAACATAATAAAAGCATGAACGAATTCTCGACATGAACGGATTTATGTTTGAACGGTTTCGTACCCTGAACGTATTCTTGCCATGAACAGATTCATGGCACGCACGGATTTTTAGCAGGAACGGAACTTTGACATTAACAGTTTCCTACCACGAACAGATTCTTGGCATGAGCAGATTCTTGCCATGAACGTAATCTAGCCGTGAACTGATTTTAGTATGAACGGATTTTTGACATGAACGGTTTCCTACCATGAACAGATTCTTGGCATTAGCGGATTCTTGCCATGAACAATTTCCTACCATGAACGGTTACCTACCGTGAACGGATTCTTGGCATGAACGGATTTTTAGCATGAACAGTTTCCGGATAAATAGATTTTTGGCATGAACAACCAGGAAAACAGTAGTGAGAGGAGACAAGAAAATATGAGTTCATACTCTATATCAGGCTAGTGGCAGTTACAACCAGTAAAAAAGAAGCATCCGGAAAAAATCTATAATCTATAAAACTCATTACCAAATTTGTTGTTGTCAAACATACCAGAAGAATACATAATGCTTAGATGGACTATTAACTTAAGGGAGGCTACTTCATGAGAATGTTCTGAATGTTTCAACATTAACAAAATGGACATCTAAAACTTCACTAGTATCAACTAATGTTTTTTCCATTAAAACCATGAAAAATGCGATCGACCAAGCATTTGCCGTAAACTGGAATTAAATCACATAAGGGAACATATAAAACATGGAGGGATGGATGCAGATAGAATGTGGGTATTAGGCGTGACTCTTTTCTCCTAAGAAACTATGAACGTGTGACTCTTTTCAAGGACTATGGGGGCATAAATGATATAGAAGGCTGGCATTAAGTAAAAAAAATACTGGCATGCCATTTAGTACTAGCATTACCTGGTTTACAAAAGACTGTGCTATTGATTCCTCATATTCAATCCAAAAAGGGTCAGGCATGAGGCATGTAAAACAAACGAGCCCACTATTTTAGATTGTCGTTAAGCCATACCAGCAGCTATAAAAAAGCACCAACATACAACTACTGTCACAAATGTGTCTTCCAAGACGCTAGCTAATATAGTGCAGAAATGTGTGTGAATTCAGATAAGGACAAGTAATAAAATAGGAAGAAAAGCAGTGAACTTGAAGTACGGAGGATTTGCCTGACTTGGGCTTAGCAGCGAAAAATTGACTTACGGAGGATTTGCCTGTTTGAATCCGTTGCTCCTCAGATGCTTACTGTGGAAAGCCTGAATGAATGGATCTATAACAAACTCTGACATGTTTCGCTCAGGGGATGCTGCTTTGGCAGCGCACTTTTTTTTTGTTCCTCTTATCAAAACTACTCTGATCGGTTACAATTCCAGGCATTACAATCACAACATTCTTCACAGTCCCTATGACAAAAGAGAAAAAACAACACGTAAACTCGAAGAACCCGAACAATTAATATATGTAGCACTTTGTTTTTAAACGTCAACCTTGACATACTGGCAAACAATCTATAGTTCTCACCTATTTCTTTCTTTCTTAAAACCTATATAGTATTGTTAAAAATACTGCATCTCCTAGAAATGTGAATGGAGATGACATGGAAAAAAATCAAAATCTGAAACATTTGTAGAACTAATAAAAAGAACTAAAAACATTTTATAGAAAAGAATCTAGAGTTCTAGACAGCTAGAAAAATTAACTGCAGTTAGAGAAAACAACACCTAAACTCGTTAACTCCTTCCCTGGTACTCCCTGAAAAAGAAACAAATCGGAACCAAGAGTAACATAAAGCGGTGTCTAGAAAATAGAAAAATAACTGGAAAGATCTAAAACATACAGCAAAAGACTATGCAGCAAATTTTTGATACAATTGCACCAAGAGTAACTTCGAGATGGAAAACAATCAAGCCTAAAGGAGGGAATGCTGGGTAGTAGTGTTTAATATCTTTGTTCTTTTCTATGAGGTTCTGCCGGTGAATATGAAAGACAACTTGTATATGAACAAAGACTATGCAGCGAGCAAGAATGGCGAAGGTTCCACCAATATCCTATCTTCATATACCTTAGATTTGGTTGCCTGCTGCCCAGAAGAGTTGCTAACTACAGGCCCCATATTACCATGTTGCTAACTACAGAGTACAGACACATATTTAGAGCTTGACCAGTCTTCCACAATTGTTTAATACATAAGCTAAAGCAAGAACAAAACAATCGGCCAAAGCACTTGAACAGCAGATGCGCATCGTTGGAGAGTAGCTAGCATGGGCGTAAGATGCTGGACAGAGGCTGGCTACGGAACAAGTCTAGGGGAATCTAGAAACAATACACATCCTAGCGAACCCCCGCTAGAATCCTAACGAAAACAACCCACAAATTTCGCTCAAGAAACCCTAATCAAAACTAATTCAATAGTGCTCGTACGGGAAGGAGATGGAAACGGTACTAACCTTCCGCCGCCAGCGCTGGAGACGAACGGAGCAGAACCCCAAGGAACCAGAACTCGGGCGAAGAAGGGGCTGATGAGCGGACTCGGGGGAAGAATCGGAGAAGGGCTCAGGCGGCGGCAGAGATTTCGAGTCGATCGCATGGTGCACAGCTACAGCTGCACTCGTAATCGTCGCACTGGGCCAGGCCCATGTAGGCAATGCCATGAGCGGCGCGGACAGCACGGCCTCCTCCCACTCCATCCCGCCGCCGTCTCAACGCTCAGCTCATACCGCCGCCGCCCCCACCCGAGCTCGCCCCTTCCCAAGCCTCGCCCACAGCCCACTGCCACGGCGCAGAAGGTGGCCGGCGCGCAGGACGGCCCCGGACTAGATCCGGTGGAGGTCGCCGCCTAGGTTTCGTCCAGCACAACGACAGGCCAGTGCATTAGAAGGGTAAAAATTCCCTTCGGATCAATGGATTGAATTTTC
The DNA here is from genome assembly GCA_030979885.1 of Lolium multiflorum. NCBI lineage: Eukaryota > Viridiplantae > Streptophyta > Magnoliopsida > Poales > Poaceae > Lolium > Lolium multiflorum. The sequence continues at coordinate 402,491,639 of CM061750.1, forward strand.
TGTCGATAAATGGATTTAAATTCGGGTGGATAAATGTGGGAAGGGATTTAGTAATGTTTCGGTTTAAGTACTATTTGGATTTACTTTTTGCTGGCCATATATATATGTGTGTAATCCCGAACTGTGAATCGCTTGACCTGTAGGATTTTATGCTCTACTACCAATGTTGATTTTCCGCAGATTTGATTGGTACTATAATATTGATGATATGAGCTGGGTATCAATGGCAGATTATTTGTGAGAGAATAGCCAATATACCACTAGTTAGAACCAAAAGTTCCAAAATACCACTGCAAAAACCAAACTTGCCAAAATACCACTGCAGTCTTCGTTTTATAGCCAAAATACCATTGCCGTGAGATGTCTAACGTTTTCCGTTAGTCAAACTTTGAGACTGTTGCCAGAGTAAGCGAAATTCCAACATTACCCTCATCTAACGTAACGAGAGAGCCAGTCCATGTACGTACAATTTTTCTATCCCTTTCGTCTCAAATCATGGCGGCGCGCCCAGCCGCAGCACAGCGCCGAGCCGCCGACGCTGGCTCCTCCCAGCTGCCCCCTCTCCATGTAGCTCCACCACGCCTTCTCTCTGCTGCTCAGACGGCCGCCGCGGCCATCCTCTGCCGGCTCGCCGCTCCTGTGGCCAGCTCCGGCTGCTGGCTGCTGCGCTGCACCGCGCCACGCCGCCACTCCGCCGCTTGCGCGTTGCATGTTGCACAACGTCCGACGACTGAACTACTGCACTGCGGCTGGTACGTACGCCCCGTCGCCCTCGCCGAGTAGTTGCGACATCACGCGGAACAACCTGCTGGATCTCCTCCACCTCAAACCTGCAATGGTAGTCAGCTAGTCGCTGGCATTCAGGAAGCTGCTCCATAGATCGTTTGCTCTTATAATTTTACCGACATTATGTTGTAATGCTGCTGAAATTTAATGGAAATGCCACCATCAAGATGTTGTTGAAGATGCTGCTGTCAATATGCAGTAATCTTGTCAAAAATCTAGCTGATATCTTGTAAAAAAGCTGTTGAAATGAGTGGACATGAGAGATTTGTGGGCGTGTGAAGAGGCGAGGGCGTACCAGTCTTTTTGTGCCAGTGTTACGCTCAGTCAGTGCATAGTGGCATTTTGGAATGAAAAGCTAGAATGTAGTGGTATTTTGGCAAGCTTAGTTTTTTTAGTGGTATTTTGGAACTCTTGGTTTCAACTAGTGGTATACTGGCTATTCTCTCATTATTTGTTGTTGTTGTTGCCATTTTTTACTTGGGATATTTTACTCAACCCTACCTATTAGAATCACCTCGGCTTGATGCTTATTGCTACCTTCATGTTCTGATAAGTGAATATTCAAAATGGCTGATTATCATACATCTCTGGTGCGTTTATCATTTACAAACCTGGATGCACCAAGTCGTTTCCGCTTTTTGTATGTGTGTGTTTCCTTATGATTCAGTGTACAAAACCATTCTGCCTTCCAACTGCTAGGCTCTGCTCCATACTTTCTGCCGCAATGCACATCTATTTTACGTAGAAACATACCATGGTCTAGTTGCCGTTGCCGGCTTTGCTTACTAGTTTTGTATGGCCACTGTGTACAGCCAGGTTATATGTTGCTACGTGAAATGATGCGCTTGTAATTTACCAAAGAGTATTACTCATATCTCATGAAAAAACATTCATCTTTGAACAAGCTGGCAATAATAATCTGTATACCCAACATTTTTCTCCAAGTAGACAAAAGGTGTCAGTACCCATGATTTGTTGCCATATTATGTTGTCCATTTAGATGAGCGGCCATGCTGGTACCTCAAGTATTGAACACCGTCGTATCTGCATGTTGACAGTAGATGAGAAAATAGAACCCTCAACTGCAAAATGATGCTAAAAGGAAGATAGTCTGGTCTGTGGCATGGATTTTGCTGTTACCGCCATCTGTAGACCAGTATCATACACGTTGGCTGAATAGTTTGATCCCAGGACTGAGACTCAGGTTGCTGCCTGCTGGTCCTAGGATGATGAGTCTCTTCAGCCAGTGGTTAGCCGTATTTTTTCTGATAACGTCCATATATGATGTCTAGTTATTTTCATCCTAGAATCTCGAGTTGGCAATGCTTAAGTTCTCATTTACTATCTCTGTATTAAGGTGTTTCTTCTAGTTGTTTAGATGCACCTTTTTTATTTCTATTTTTCTGAATCTCACGTTATCATTTTCTCTTGATTGCCTTCCGTTCGAGCTACAACATGTTGTTAAATCAAATGCAATGTGGTTATCATTTTCTCTTGATTGCATTCCATTCGAGCTACAACATGTTGTTAAATCAAATGCAATGTGATGATGGTTATCCAGAGAAGTGCCTTGTCTGTTAATGCATGATCATTTTGGCTAATCTTGTAAAGTATCTCTGTTAGCTTGACCATGCGGGCAAGTTCTTTGAACTCCATCGATTATTTTTGTAGGTTGTTGTAACTATATATAGTTAGTAACATAATTATTTAGCAAGGGAACCTTTACAATTATGTTAATATAATTATTCAAATGTTTGCTTTCCATGTAAGAAATGGTTGCATGTTTGACAAGAGGAAGATTTTTTAGAATCCAATTGAAACAGTGTTCGTTGTGTTCCTGAGTGCTTCATAGATCTGTATATGTGGTGGCACTTCTACTGGACCTACAATGATGCTATTCTTTGGAGTGTTTGCTTATTTGTAACTTGCAAAATGAACCTTCTTGTTACAGATTATCAAGTCAAATAGGCAACATAGTCCATATACAACAGCCCATTGTTGTTCTCAGCTGCAAATGTTGAATTACTAGAAATTAGTACTAAGTATGTGTGTAGAATTTTTAGAACACATAGTAGCGAGCAAGTTATATTGGCATAACTTTGTGTTGTAGAATGATCATTTGGTTGTCTCATGACGAATGGCGTATGCTTATGTGTGTAGAAACATTTCTAGTTAATAAATTAAAAAGATGAGTTCTATAATGAACTTGATTTTTTCTTTGGCAACTTATGCAAGTAATTATGAACAACAATGGATGGAATAATAGTTTTTCTTGACAACTTCTACAAATAACTATTTAGAAACTAAGTTCCACTTGTGTCAATCCAGACTTCAAGCCTTTCAGCATTGAAAATAATCTATCATCTATAACTCTTTCCAACCAGGAAGTTACACATTTCACCATTTTATTCTAGTTGTGTCTTATCAGGAGCTTATCTGGTGATTTCATCGTCGACTTCAAGTGGGATGGATTTTAGTAGAGGACGCAGCATCAACAAGTGAGCTTATTTTGGAATCTTCTCCAAATTTGATTTATATTAAGTAGTTATGCAATATATCAACCACTTGATCTTAAATATGCCCTAAACTAAGGAGTTCGATATGGTTTGTTGACATGTATGTAGGTCAGTGCCACCACGATGAAATACACCTTGTTCATGCAAAGCTTGTAATTTTGAACCACCATCGCATGTTATAATTAATGCAATATCCCTTCCAGCAGTATTGAGGTACTTTGGCAGGTTCAGATAGAATATATACCTACATGTAGATGTTGTTTTAAGTTCTTGTTGTAAGAACTACTTTAGACAGGACATGTAGTAATAATCATGTCCAATAAAATTATGTACATAACTTTCTCTTAAATCGTTGGTGATGCATTTTATTCAAACACAGGCCAGTTCCATTTTTTTCTTGTGCATCGTATCACCAGAATTTACTCCGTCATATGAAGCAATGATGATTAGAACCATTATTATATTTTGTCATGTAGTGATGCCTTTGCTGGGTTAGAGACTTGGGAGGATCCCACTCCTAGGCCATCACCATTTACCTTTGATGACTTGCGTGATGCCTTTGTTGAAGCCTCGAAGCGCCAAATGCGCCTTAGGCCCAAGTCACCATCCAAGGAGGATCTGATGATACGAGGCAGGAGCATGACCGTAAGAGCTTGGTGATGGCGCTGAATGTCTACGCCAAGCAAAACAATATGCAGGTATGGGCACACAAGTTACAGTTCAGTTATATTTATTGATGTACATTTCCTAGACATTTGTATTGAGAATTGACTTTAATTTATACGTTGCTTTGGTAGTTATTAGTAAGGGTGCGTTTGGTTCCTCAGCAGAATTGGTTATAGTCTCGCCCAGCAAGGATAGGCGTTTGGTACTGAAAAATATTCTTGCTTTTGGGGGTTAGCTAGACTCACCTGGCTAGGATAACCTCGCTTTTGAGGGAAAGCCGAATTGGCTTGCCTCTGACGGTAAACTCCAATCGTGCAAAATAAATCCGAAGAACTGACAGAGATCCAGGTAGCAACAAATCGATGTATTTTCGTGAACCAGACTTCCCTTTTCCCCTGATTATTTCTCATCCTTGACGATATCCTCGGGATTCCTGCATGCCTCCGCCGTCTGTACTCAGGCATCAATAAATCGATCAGATGTGTCGATTCCCTCAGCGAGCATAGGAATTAATTTGTTTACTGGGATATATGCATCATCTTACTCCTTGTATCGGAACATGCATACGCAGCTATTGCTCCTGTCAACAGTACCGAAGATGCATCCGAAATTCCAAATTGAACGATTAAAATAATTACTCCTGGACCCTTCACCAGTAAAATCAAACAACCAAACACATGGATGCGGCAAGGTTGGCTTTGCCAAGCTGGGCTAGCTAAGCCCAGCTAGCTCAGCTATAGCTCTCACGAGCAATGCAACCAAATGCACCCTAATTGTTACTCAAATAGGCTAAAATATCATAACTGAATTTTTCTGCAGATTAGATATGCAATTTATATCTTTTGCCAACCTTGTGGTGACCTGTTTTAAATTTATATTCAGCCCAGCGAGTTAGAGCTTGTGGAAATAATGCAAATAAATCTAATTGACGAGTATGGAAAAGGCTATGTGCACTTCAACTTCAGTGTGAAAAGTTTGGATGGCACGGTTCATTTGTTCTTCGCTGAGGTACATCCTGACTGTAGAGAAGTTGAAGATGTTTATCACTGCACTGCTCTGAACACGATTGATTCTGGTAACTGGCAACTCGTTGTGTGTGCATATTAAATTTCTTTACATTGATTAGTTAAGCATCTGAGTATCTGACTACCATACTTTTGATCCTTTTAGGTCATTGTATTGGGTGCAAGGATCGAGCATCAGATCTTCACCATCCTAATGATGGTGGCTAATTGGGTGGGCACAAAGACGTAGGATTTCCATTTATGGAGTATGATGATAGTGATTCAGCTGGTGAAGATGAATGGCCGACAATGATTGGGTTGAGTGAAGGTGATAAGTAATAATGTAGGATTTCCCTTTGTGGAGTATGATGATAGTGATTCAGCTGGTGAAGATGAATGGGCGACAGTGACTGGGTAGAGTGAAGATGATGAGTATAATGTATTCTGCTAGCGTGGAAAAAAAAATAGTTATAAGACATGGATCTTCAGGTCTATTCTGTTTTCTTATTTTCTTGTGGTGGAATCTACTCTCTTTTTTTTGGATGCGGAGGAATCTACTTTGTGCAAAGGGCCCTGGAGCGTCATTAGCTAGAGTTGTAATTTTAGAGTTGACAATAGTTTTTGAGCCAGTATTATGAGTTGTGCACGTGTATTTTATTCATCATTTCCTAATGTAAGATGCTTGTGCGTAAGAGGGTTATCATATCCATTGGAAATCCACTAACTAGAACAGTCAGCAGCTATTCAAGAACCAGTTACTGAATAATCTTTCTGAACTTCCCCGAACAGAAAAGTGAACTTCCAAACCCCTATGCAACTTCCAAACCGGGAGCATGAGGCCGACTACCTCCGCTGCACCATGCTGGGAGAGCTCCACCTCCACCGCGGGGAGCCGCCCCTCCCCTTCCTGCCTCGAGTTCCCCTGCGCCGCCTCTCATGTTCCTGCCTCGTGGTCACCACACCAGCAAGAGGCAGATGTAGCAGGCGCTAGTACTAAACTGAAGTACTGCATGTGCTGAACTGAACATTTTCTTGTTCACAATTCGTTGAATTGAATCTAAAAAAAAAACAGTTTGTTGGTTTGGTTCGGCTAGCTTGTTGTGCTAGTCCAAGCCATCAACATGCACGTTCATGTTGGGATCCTGCGCGGACACATATATTAGCGTTGACCAACGGGGGAATGATCCCTCCATTGGCTATACGTTGTTAGATAGGATGAGACTCTCCAGCGATTTCTCGCTACGGATGATAACCCGGTTAGTTCGCCCTCCAGCGATTCCTCGCTTCGGATGGGATTCGAACACATATACTAAGGAGTTCTGTTCCTCTAGGCAGTCCACTTTTGTTTATCTCCCTGTTGTGTGTATGTTGATAGTTCACCTTTTATAGTTGAGAAACAACAGTTAACTTCTGTGTCGACAAAGGTTACTTTTTTGTTTTACCGTGAAACCATAGGAAAAAGCCCCTACGGTGTATTTTTCTTTATCAAATATTTACAAAGGAGCGAACACAGTGACGAATTACATCAAGGAGGGTACAAATGAATAAGAAACCAAAAGGGAGAATACATTACGAAGAAAAATTTGGAGCCAAGCTAGAAGAGGCTGTGACAAAGAAGGCTTCACTTTATACTGGTGAAGATAAAGGTCACTCTGGCTAACCTTCCAACGTGCTAGAGATGGCACATGGTTTCTAAAAATATGATCATTTCTTTCCCTCCATATGTTCCAAGCAGCACACACAATGATCTCTATGGGACATGGGCCTCGCAGCAGCTGTTTGGCTTGGATCCATCGCTCAGAAATATTCAGGAGGCAGTCCCATTGCACCTCGATCATGTGATCGCTAGTCTCCAACTCATGACTAGTGCAAAGCACACATTCAAGTCCACCTTCCACGTTCCAGTTTTTTCTCAACATTAGGTCCTTTGTGTTCAATCGGTCCATGAATAGAAGCCAAGCAAAAACCTTAAGCTTAGGCAGGAATTTAGATTTCCAGATTGATTGCAGATCTTGATCAACAAGAATAGCTCCAAATATAAACTTGTAAAATTTTGCTGAGGTGTAATTTGAGTTCCCCCACGCAAAGACTCTGGTATCTGTATCCGGCTACTGAATGTTGAGCACTACTTGAGCTCTTGTCTAAAATTTTGCATTTCTAAAACTTCTTCAAAGGCAAGTGTCGAGAGTGGGAGAACAAATCAAGAGAATATATCTGTCGACATTGCGATATCCGCGACAGTATCATCTAAGTTCAGACCAAACGAGTACAGTCTCGGGAATTGGTTACAGAGAAGTTCATTACCATGCCAGAAATCCTTCCAGAACAGGACTGTCTCACCACTTCCAATATTGCAAGAACTGATACTCCTGTAGGTGTCTACTAAACTGAACACGCGCGGCACCAAAAAGAGCCACGGCGAGATTGAGCATGAGGAGCAGAGCCAGGCGCATACATAGACCAAATGAGTTTCACCCACAGGATATCTTCTTTGCTGTAAAACTTGTGCAGCTGTTTGAGTAGCAAGGCCTTATTTTGTATTTCAAAATTGACAATACCAAGGCCACCATGTCGCTTAGGTCTGCAAACTAGGGACCAGGCGGCAAGAGAGTTAACCGAGGACGACTCCTCCTCTTTGGCCCAAAGACAGTGACACCGAGAACGGTCAGCGATGTTGATTATTGTCTTATGAATCTTCAGAGATGACAAATAGTGGTTTGGCAAAGAGGACAATACAGAATTCACCAGTTGAAGCCTTCCACCATTGTCAAGAAAGCCTGCACAAGCGTTGAGCCGACGCTCAATTTGATCAACAACGGGTGTTAAGTGACTTAAGTCTTGGACTGATGGCCTGGTTGTGCCTAAAGGAAGGCCAAGATACGTGAAGGGCAAGGTGCCAGTCACACAACTAAAGGTATTGGCCACGTGAAGAAAGCGTTGCTCATCAAGATTTATTAGAATCATACAAGATTTGGAGTAATTCACCCGGACCCCGTGGCGACAGACAAAACAATTAGCAGATTTTTTTAGAGCAAGAAGTTGTGTTGGACTAGGAGCGTATCGTCCACATACTGAACTATTGAAAAGTCCGTTTCAGACTTTCAGGAATCAAGAAATAAAGATTTAATTTATCCATTTGCAAGAGCAAAATACGTTATATCCTAGTCTGCAAAACAAAGACAAACATATTCACGAGATAAGTGCAGCGTTTTAAAACTTGAATAAAAAAAGGCCCAACTTTAATGGACCCCAACGTTAACATGGAAATATTAAACGAAATGTAACAAAAAAAAGGCAAGTATACTATAATATCACGGGTAAAAAATTATCAAAATATCACACGTTTCTTCTATAGGAGGACTCACATCGGGGACCTATCAGCCAACAACGTCTCTGCACGTTAGAAGGTAAAATCAAATGGAACAGATTAAAAAAAGACAAGTATCCCGCAATATCACGGGTAAAAAAATCAAGATATCTCAAGTTTCTTGTACAAAGAGGCTAACATCACAAACTCATCAGCCAGCAGCGTCTCTCAACATTTAGAAGGTAAAATCAACGGAATGAATTGAGAAAAGGCAAGTAGCTCGTAGTATCATTGGTAAAAAATAATCAAGACTTCTCAAGTTTTTGACCCATCAGCCAACAGCATCCATCAACCTTATAACAAGATCAAATTAAACGGAAGAGATAAAAAAGACAAGTATCCCGCAATATCACAGGTAAAAAATATTTAAAGATATCATGTTTATTATACAGAGACCCTGACATATGGTACCCATCATCCAGCAGCATCCCACAACGTTAACAAGGTGGTATGGGATTGTAAGAAAAAAAATTCAAGTAGCCGACAATCACAGGTAAAAAATAATCCAAGAAAGGAAATGTTTAATGTTTAGAGAGGCTGATATCAGGACACATCGGCTAGCAGCGGCCTCAACGTACAAAGGCTGTAGAGGATCGAAATAAAATTTTATGTATGCATAAATCATGGTTAAAAACTAAATCTAAGAAAAACGCTTATTGTTCGGAGAGGGCTGACATCAGGGACATCTCTGCCAGCAGCGTGCTCAACGTTAACAAGATGACAAGGGATCCAAATAAAAATTTGACTAGGAAAGTCAGGTAGCCAGAAATAAGGGGGCAAAATTAAATCCAAGAAAAAAATGTTTATTTTTTAGAAAGGATGGCGACCCATCTTAGGGTCCTCAATGTTACAAATGCGGCAATGGATCGAAATAAAAATCAACTAGACAGAAATCACGGGTAAAAAAACTGAAAAAGGGAAAGTTTATTATGCAGAGAGACTGACATGGAGGACTCATCTATCATCGGCATAAATGGCTCGATCAGAAGGCGTCAACCAGATCGAAACAGAGGGCGCAATAAAAAAAAGAGCACCAGAGACGCTGCCATTTGGGCCCCATAATGCACGGGGTGTCGATTTGCATTGAATTGGCCGGCGCACCCGAGAATTACTTATCCACCACGTACCGGGCGACTATGCGGAATGTTTTCCCAAATTCGTGGTGCCAGATGGCCTAAAAGCGAGGAGCCAAAGGTTTTGCAATGTACCATGGAAAGAGAACAATCGTTGTGGATGTTGCATCAACGACCACGGTTGGACTCCCAATTTGTCGTGTTAGCACTGAACTTACCCGTGCATTTTCGGCTAAGTTATGCACTAGTTGAGCATCGACACCAGATCTCCAAGGAGGATAACGCATCCGGATTGACTACAGGATTGTCACTACTACACGGCCACACCGGTGTGCTCGAAGTGCAAATGGACGGTGAGCTTGATGTAGGGAGGATGACGCCCTCTACATAGTGACGGCAACGACCGGACATCTACGACCTTGAGGCAACGTAGGGGAGCGAGGCGAGCTCCGAGAAGGCGGTTCCGATGAGAAGTTGTGCCTACGTCCCACTTTACCCCTAAATTGGAGCTCGATCTACGACCTGTTATTCGGGTGAAACGACCTTGAATAAACATCTTCTTACGTGATTTTATTCTTGTACAATGGTGACTGATCGACATTGTTGATAATAGAAGAAAAAGTAAAAAAATCAATCAGGTCCTTAGACTGTTGCTCGCGTGTGGATCGACAGCTAGAGCCTGGTGCCAGTTAGAGAAGCACGCAGAGCTCAGCCGCCGATGGCATGCTGATGCCGACATTCGGGATGAGCTTGATTACGACCTGCATGGAAGGGATATTGACGAACGAGTCGGCGGAGGAGCTACAGGTGGACGAGGACGGCGGAGGAGCTATGGGCAGACGATGACGCCGGTCTTCGGTACACATGCGCCTCCATGAAACTACAAGTGGAGGAGGATGAGGATGAGGTGCACAGAAGGAAAGAAAAGGGATTAGTTTTTAAATAGATTATGAAAAATCATATGATAGGGTAAATTTAGATTTCATCTATGAAATTCTACACCTTAGAGGCTTTGGTGCTAAAATAATCTCTATGATTAAGCAGATTACCCAGAGGGGCTCTGTTGGAGTAAAAGTAAATGATGTTGAGGGAGATTTCTTCCTGACTGGTAAAGGACTGAGGCAGGGTGACCCTTTTGCACCTCTGTTTTTTAATTTTGTAGTGGATGTTTTCTCCAGAATGGTAACCAAAAGAGCTTCCTGTGGCGTGACAACAGGGTTGTGCCCACATCTAGTTCCCGGAGGTGTGATTATCTTGCAATATGCAAATGATACTCTCCTCTTCTTAGAAAATAATGAGAGAAATGCTATCAACCTTAAGTGGACTCTTACTTGCTTTGAACAAGTTTCAGAGATGAAAATAAACTATCATAAAAGTGAATTGATGGCTATAAACATGGAAACTCCAGAGATTGTCCCTTTCCTGGATATTTTCCGATGTGTAGCTGGAAATTTCCCTGTTAAATATCTAAGGCTTCCTTCACATTTTAACAAACTTAAGAGAGAGGACTTGTAGCCTCTGGTAGATAATCTTCTCAGTAGAATGGCAGGGTGGAGGGGAAAACTTTTGTCCACAGAGGCAAAAAGAATTCTCATCCAAATTGTCTAGTATTCCTATTTGTATGTTGTCCTTTTTAAGATGGATTTTCTGTTTTCGTGCCCTCAGGTCCTTAGTTGTACTCAGTTTTCTCCAGCTCCTTAGTTTTTTCTCAGTTTTCCCCAAGCCCTTGTCCGAAACCCGCAGAAGGAGCTCAGACGGGAGGATTCCCGTTTAGTTGACCGTTATGTGCTGACGTGTGGGGCCGCGTCGTGTCGGGCCGCGTCGCGTGGGGCTGGTAGAAAGGGACCACGTGGGACAGGACGAGATCGCGTTTGGTTGTACGTGAGCAGGAGCTGGGTTATGTCTCTCTCGGCCCAAATTGACATTTTTAAGAGCACCTTTTTCCCCTATTTGTCTCTGTCTTTTTTCACCAAATTAGTATTAAATCTAGAGAAGCTTGCATTTCTGTCTTTCTTCAATTATTTGTGCCTTCTAGCCCTCGTTGTTTGCCCAATATGGCAACAAATCTAGTACTCCCTCTGGTCCATATGTATCTAGTTAAATCTAGAAGCAAATCTCCATGCTAATGTACGATAAATTCACACCGTCATAGTAAATTGAGAAAACAAAGTAGGTTCAACAAAATATAGTAGAATAGGGATAGATAATAGGGATCCCTCCCTAGATAATAAGCTGCATACAGCAACCAACATAATAACAGGTTCGAGGTTCTTCACAACACCAACATACTAACAACATAACAACAAGGGATTCCAAACAACAAAATAAAAGCTGCTTTTGTCGACTCCGCTCCCCATCCGCTCTTCCTCCAGTTCTTGCCTGATCTTGGGCACCTTGGGGATCGGAGGCACGGCCGGCGGAGATCTCCACCTGCGAGGTGCGGAGCCTGTGCTTGGCGCGGAAGAAGTAGACGTTCACTATCGCGCCGACCTTGGGGAAGGTCCATCTGATGTCCTCGGCATGCGTGAGGAGGCAGTTGAAGTCAGTGCTGCCGAGTCTCCTAGTGCAGAAGGGGCACCTGTAGACACCTTTTTTGCGAAGTAAGAGGTGTACTGGCTGACCTGCAGCCTCCGCAGCACCAGCCGAGTCTTGGTGTGCTGGTCCTCCTCGTCACTGCCGACGTCGCTGACAGACACATGATCCATATCAAACGGAAACTATGAGTGAATGAGTTGCAATGATGACTAACGTGCATGATAACAAAGTTAGAAAAAACAGAGGCAGTCTCAGTTAGAGTGCACACAATTATATATCTACAGGGACGGGGTTAGCGAACCAAAGCTCATGCACAACAGATTTGTACGCAGCAATGGTTCGCTGAACCCGCCCTGTAAAAAATTGTGCCCAACATCATAGGCAAAGAAACAGATTCCAGATCTGAATTTGAACACATTCCAGATTATTTGCAAAATTAAACGATTGATATCTTTTTATTCGTGCATAAAATAACTGATTGAGATCCCATGATTACTTGCATAAATTAACTGATTGAGATCCCATTATTACTTGCATAAATTAACCGAATGGCCGAATCCCAAATCTTAAACGAAATCAAGAAGGGATCCAAATAAAATGGAATAAAATCGGCGTAAATATTAACCCAATACTGATCCTACCTGCCGATCTGTAGGTAGGATGAGTATTGGGTTAATATTTGCACCGATTTTATTTCATTTTGTTTTGATCCCTTCTTGATTTCTTTTAAGATTTGGGGTTTGGCCATTCGGTTAATTTATGCAAGTAATAATGGGATCTCAATCAGTTAATTTATGCAAGTAATCATGAGATCTCAATCAGTTATTTTATGCATGAATCAAAAGATATCAATCGTTTAATTTTGTAAATAATCTGGAATGTGTTCAAATTCAGATCTGGAATCTGTTTCTTTGCCTATGATGAATAGTTGGGCAAAAAATTTTATAGAGCGGGTTCAACGAACCATTGCTGTGTACAAATCTGTTGTGCATGAGCTTTGGTTCGCTAACCCCGTACTTGTAGATATATAATCGTGTCCACTCTAACTGAGGCTGCCTTTGTTTTTCCTAACTTTGTTATCATGCACGTTAGTCATTGTTGCAACTCATTCACTCATAGTTTCCGTTTGATATCGATTAGGTGTATGGCAGCGATGTCGGCTGCGACGAGGAGGACCAACACACCAAGACTCGGCAGGTGCTGCAGAAGCTGCAGGTCGGCCAGTACACCTCCTACTTCGCCAAAGGTGTCTACAGGTGCCCCTTCTCCACTAGGAGACTCAGCGGCACCGACTTCAACTGCCTCCTCACGCATGCCGAGGACATCGGAAGGACCTTCCCCAAGGTCGGCGCGACGTCTACTCCTTCCGTGCCAAGCACAAGGCGCTCGACATTCACCTCCGCAACTTGCAGCGGGTGGAGATCTCCGCCGGCGCATGCTTCCGATCAAGCCCAAGGTGCCCAAGATCAAGGGACAGGGAAGCAGAAGGGGGTAGGCGGAGTCCAGGACGTGTGCTGCTGCAAAGCAGCTTTTATTTTGTTGTTAGGGATCCCTTGTTGTTATGTTGTTAGTATGTTGGTGTTGTGAAGAACCTCGAACCTGTTATTATGTTGGCTGCTGTATGCAGCTTATTATCTAGGGAGGGATCCCTATTATCTATCCCTATTCAACTATATTTTGTTGGCCCTACTTTGTTTTCTCGATTTACTATGACGGTATGAATTTATTGTACATTAGCATGGAGATTTGCTTCTAGATTTAACTAGATACATATGGTATAGAGGGAGTACTAGATTTGCTGCCATATTGGGCAAACAACGAGGGCCAAAAGGCACAAATAATTAAAGAAAGACAAAAAATGCAAGCTTCTCTAGATTTGATACTAATTTGGTGAAAAAAGACAGAGAGAAAGAGGGGGAAAATGTGCTCTTAAAATGCCAATTTGGGTCGAGAGAGACAAAACCCAGCTCCTGCTCATGTATAACCAAACGCGGTCTCGTCCTGTCCCACGCGGTCCCTTTCTACCAGCCCCACGCGACGCGGCCCCACACGTCAGCACGGAACGGTCAACTAAACGAATCCTCCCGTCCGAGCTCCTTCTGCGGGTTTCAGACAAGGGCTTGGGGAAAACTGATGAAAAACTAAGGAGCTGGGGAAAACTGAGTACAACTAAGAACCTGAGGGCAAGAAAATAGAAATCCCTTTAGTATAAAGTTGTACTGAATCCGAGTCAATTAAAAGAGACCGGAGAGAGTACTTTTCACGCTAAATTGATAAACCATCACCGATTTCTCGTAGACATTACTTTTCACGCTAAAAATGAACGAAACAATCTATCTATCTCTGTATTTGAAGTTTGGGAGGGTTCACCATCTACTTATGTTAAATTTCGAGGTTTTGACCTGAAAATCATCTGGGTATTATAAAGGGAAATAAAAGTTCAAAAAAATGTAAAAACGAAACAATCTACCTATCTTTGTATAGAAGATCATCTGTATGATTTTTGAGGTCATTTAGAGAAGGTCGACAAAACTTAACTTGTTACGAAAGCTGGTTTCAGTGAGACCTAACCAAGTTTGGCATACATGATTCCATACCTATAACAACAAGGAATATCTAAAAGGGAAAGTTTCATAATATTTGAAATTTAGGGTGAAAATGATGCCATACATGATGCTGTTTTTCGAGGTTCTGACCTAAAAATCAACTGGGTATTATAAAGAAAAATAAAAAGTTTGAAAAATATAAAAACGAAACAATCTATCTATCTCTGTATAGAAGATCATCTGTACGAAAGTTGAGGTCATTTAGAGAAGGTAGAAAAAAATCACCTTGTTAGAAAAAGCTGGTTTCAGTGAGACGAAACGGCATGCGCTTAAGCAAAGTGATTTTTTCGAACATCTCCAAATGACCTCAAATTTGTCATACATGATGACATACGTGTAACAACAAGAAATATTTAAAAAGTGTCAAAAACTTTTGCCGAACCGTATAGCTCTATCAAAAAGAACCTCACCATGGTGCCAGTAAATTTTTTAGTTACAAACTTTCGTATTTTACCTAACCTTCAACAGGAAACTTGTTTCAAATTCATTTTGGCGTACTAGAAACAAATCCCACCTTGATTCGAGCACCACAGCCTCCAAACAATGCCGATGCTGATATCGGCATGGTCAGAACGACTATGCTCGCCACCACCATAGAGGATGCATCCTCAATCCCGTCCCCTCATTCGATCACTGACACACCACAGATACCGCCAAGGCCAATGCTGAACATGCTGATGCCAATGCCGAATATGCACGCCGTTGTGGGCACGGCCACGCCGCCCCGCTATGTTGGATTCCACAGACCACCGCGAGGTCTTTCCCTTCGCCACCACACTCCCCTAGCACCCATCTATACACGCCAGAAAGGAGAGACATTAGTTTTCTCTACATTGCTCCCGTTCGTGTCCGACACCGTCAGTCAAAGTGTTGAGGTAGTCGTCAATGTCCTCGACCATTTCTTCTCTTCCTTGCATGGTTAAACGCGTCTAGTTCATATCTATCTAATGTGTCTGGTCTCGCCTCATGCAGTTCTTTGTGGGCGTCGATCTCATCTCGGCACCCCCGCAGGCCACCTCCTCCGTGCCATCGCTGTAGAGCTCCGTTTAAAAATATAATTCTACCCGTGTATTGCCCCTTGTATCAGCGTCATGGCCCCACTTGTCATTCGATATACCGAAGCCCCACTCATTCGTGTTTTGGTCAGGGATACATCGATGCTTACGGCCAAACAAAGATGGATGGTCTGACGTGTCTTTGCGGGCTCTACGTGGCCCCACTAGTCAGTAGATAACGGTCAAAGTTGTTGACCCATCGGGCAACCGGCCGTTACAGCACATGTGATGGTTTCAGACAAGGGCCTGGGGAAAACTGAGGAAAAACTAAGCGGCTGGGGAAAACTGAGCACAACTAAGGACCCGAGGGCACGAAAATAGAAATCCATTTTAAGATTCCCTAAGTGGGCCTTAGATCTTAGTAATACTCAAACAACTAATTGCATGTGGAATGATGTAGATGGTAATAGGAAACTATACTTGGCCAATTGTCCTTCTATATGTATGAAAAAAGAATATGGAGGTCTTGGTATACCAAATCTCCAGGATTTAAATATATGTCCAGTTGGATCTTGAATTAGGAGATATATTCAAGGTGAGAGTAGCCTGTGGAAGAAAATAGTTGATGCTAAATACAACACTAGAAATCCTAATATATTTTGTTGCCAGGACTTAAACCCTTCTGTTTTTTGGAAGGGTTTGATGTGGGCATCTAGAACTGTTAAATTTGGGTACAAATAGAGGTAATGGTAGATCTATTAGATTCTGGGAGGATACATGGTTTGGAAATGCACCTCTATCTACCCAGTATTGGGATATATATTTTGTAGTTAATAAACAAATGAAAATTGTTGTTGATCTCTAGGATGGACAACAGTTGAGATGTGATTTTAGGAGGACTTTTACACGACATATGATAGAAATGTGGTTTGAGATAGTAGAGATTGCCAAAACTATTATTTTCTCTAATGAGGAAGATCAACCTATTTGGAAATATGAATCGAAGGGTGTGTACTCTTCCAAATCTTTGTATGCTATTATTAACTTTAGAGGTGTACAACCTGTGTTTTTACCGGCAGTCTGGGACTTAAAAATCTCACCCAGAGTTCAAATTCCTCTGGCTTTTGTCGCACAATAAAATTATGACTAGAGACAATCTTAGACATAGAGGTATATAGAAACCTCTTGTATGTGAGATTTGCAGTGAGTTAGAGTCTTTTAAACACCTGTTCTTTGATTGCTTAGTCCCTAAAACGCTTTGGGCTGATGTGCAAGAGATTTTTGGTGTATAAATTAATGATTGCCTTTCTCTTGCTCTTAATGGCTCTGCAATAAGAGGCTTGAGAAATTTAATGTAGTTTCATCTGCTGTAGTTTAGGGCATATGGAATAATAGAAACCATTTGATGTTTAACAGAAAAACTTGGTTGTCTATGAAACAAGTATGGGGGCTAATTCTGTCGTACCTAAGGACTTGGCAGATCCCTTTCAAAAAGCTGACGTGGGATCTGGTGGAAAGCTTCAAATCCGCCCTGGTGAGAAAGCTGAGGAGGTTGCTGTCGTTGATGCCAGACTGAAGTGCACTTCTTTCAACTGGATATCAACCTGGAAAATTGCTGCAACGTCTCTACACAATGGACGCGCCTCGGAAGCCTACTTGCTGAAGCACCCGGAGAAATCGAACAACATTCATGTGGTGACCTGAAGGGGAAGGGCTTCCTGAAGCGAGAAGTGCTGCGATAATGTGTTGTGATCTAGGTAGCTTTGGAGAGTAGTTTTGCTAGATGGTTTCGTATTGTTCCTTTGACTGTAAGCTGCTATGTTGCCGCCCGTTTAGATTTTGTGGCAAAGAGCATCTCCACCGGTGCCCCCGATAGCGGCCCCGATAGCGATTTGGGGGCCGGGAGCGAAAATGAGCTCGCACCGGCGTGCCCCAAATGGCGCCGGCGATTTTTCGAGCCCAATAGAAGCGCCGGTAACCCCTTGCCGGGCCCTTCGCCAAGTGCGCGAATCGGGCGCGCCGGCGTCTCGCGAGGCTGAAAATTTTGGGCGTGGGAGCCTCCTGTCAGCCACACAACGACAAAATATACATCTTCTCCCCCAAAACCCCGTCCCCTCCGCCGCTCATTTCTCCCGCCAGCCGCTCCATCTCCCATCCAGCCTCCAACCCGAAAAAGCCTCGCCGCCGCGCCATGGCACCGAAGAGAATGACTCCGGTGAAGGCAGCGAAGGCGCCGTTGAAGACGCGCACCGTCGCGTCATAGGAGAAGCCGGCGACCATGTCGCAGGAGGAGTGGGAGACGGGGATGGAACGTCGCACCTTCGTCACGACCGACCGCAGGAGGCGCGGAATCGCCGCCCTCGATGCAGCGAAAGCGGCGGCCTCTGCTGAAGCGTGCCTGAGATTGGGCGGTGGCTTCAACAGCATCTCGAGCTCCCCGTAGTCTCGGGTCACTACGCGGGGTACACTGCGGACGCGCCTTCGATCTCGCAGATGCGGCTGTCGCAGATGGACGGCCGCACCCGCTACTCCCCCGAGTTCGGGGATAGCGGCATGACCATCGACAACAACGCGCCATTCTCGCTGGATTCAACGGCTCGGGGCAGCGGCGCCTTCCGCTTCCCCGACCTGAACTCGTCGCCTGACCTGCGCCGCACCGAGGGCCACGCGACAGACGGCACCGGCCTTCCCCGCCACCTCTTCCCCGACGATGGAAGGCGCACCCACCAGGTGTTCGGCAGCGCGTCCGGCGTGTCCATGGGCGAGGACGAGGTGCGTTTCCTTACTTTTTATGTGTTGTGTGCATCGTAGACACCGGCGGCGACTAAAAGTTTGTAACTTTATGCGTAGATTGCCGGCGAGGAGGAGATCCTGAACGGAATCATACGCGGCCATGCCTACGAACCCCCGGTCGACGACTACCAAGAAGAGGCCGACAAGGACGAAGATGAGGAGGAAGTCCAGGAGGAGTTGATCGACGCCGACACCGGTGCGACCACGACGACGATGCGCAGGCGTTCCACCAACACTCGTGGTCCGAGGTGGAGATCCTTGGAGGATGAATGCCTCATCGAGGCGTGGAAGCAAGTGAGCTTTTGCCCCATCACCGGCGCAAACCAAACCGGGGGCAAGTACTACAAGCGTATCCTCGATTGTTTCAACGAGAAGAAGAACTATGGTGATTACGCCACCATAGAGATGAACCGGAACGAGGGCGCCCTCTCTCACCATTGGAACTTGATCAAGGCGGCGTGTAGCAAGTTCCATGGCTATTATGAGAAGATCAAGGCACGGAAGGAGAGCGGCAAGATGATGGTGGATTGGGTATGATCTACGCGTATCTTATTTGATGATCCATGTTGTTACATATGAATTGATGATCCATGTTGTTACATATGAATTGATAATCCAACTAATTCTTTATTTATTTGATGATTGATCTTGTTACATATCTATTTGATGATCCATCTATTTTCATATCTATTTGATGATCCAACTTGTTCCATTGTTTTGCATCATATATTGTTAGATGCTCCAAACTCTTGACATGTACAAGCACCAACACGAGGACAAAGACTTCCCCTTCATGCATTGCTACAACAAGCTCCAAGGTTGCAAGAAATGGGACGACCTCCTCCACACTCTATTGAAGGACAGGGAAGATGGGCCGGTCGATCCAGCCGGCGCCTCCATCGGGCGTCCCATTGGCAACAAGAAGGCCAAGGCCGACAGAGTGCTGCGCCGGTATTGGCAGCCATGGACGCCTCCATCGAGAAGATGATCACCTCATTCTCGGTGGAGAACAAGGAATCTGCCGATAGGGCCGCCGTCGTGTGGAAGGCAATCCTCGACAAGCAAGACATGAAGATCGAGTTGGAGAGGGAGAGGGTGGAGGCGGCGAAGATGGAAGCTCACGCTGCTGCCATGAAGGCCACCAACGAAGCGACGCAACAATCGTTGGCCAAAATGTCTCAAAAATAGAAGATCTTGATGGCCGACATGGAGAAGATGGACCCGTTGGCGCGAGCATGGCACGAGATGTACCGCGAGCGCATCGGCCAAGAGGTGATGGCGGCGCGAGCTGCGTCGGCGTCTCCCCTGGCACCATCCACGTTCATGTCTACCCCGGCACCGTCCGCGTTCATGTCTCCCCCGGCACCGTCGACGTTCATGCCTCCCCCGGCGACCGTGGATCCTGTAGCAGCGACGGAGCTGCCGCCGGCCGCCGATGAGGAAGTCGTCGAGGTTGAGCCGCCCGTGACCTCCTTCATGTGATCATGTTATCATCTGGCTTGGAAGCCGTTTTTTGCGCCGGAAACGGCGATCTGGTGCCCGTGTGTTGGCCCAAACTTCTTATTCCAAAACCTATTCGAATTTGGTGGCCGTGTGTTGGCCCAAACTTCGTATTCGTAAACTTATTTGAATTTCTATGCTTGAGTTTGAGATTTCAAATTCAAATTATCTATCGGGGCTGGCGTATGGGGGGCGCCGATGCGGGAGCAGCTCCCCCAAATGGAGGATGTTGTGCCGACGTCCCCCATACGACAGTGCCGGCGCCCCTGCTGGCGACTATTTGGGGGCGCCGGTGGAGATGCTCTAAGACCCCAGGTAGTGGTGGGTTGGATCTGTTTAATTTCTCGTCCTGAAGACGCTGTTATGTTTCATTTTCAAATAAAAATAAAACTCAAGAGCGCTGTTCATCTAAAAAAAGGGACGGAGAGGGAGAAGTGGTCTCGACGGAGAAGACCACTGTTTTCCGGTTAAACTACGCCTGGCACGTTTGGACAAGCGCCTTAAAATTAGATTTTCCCTAGATTTACAAGTTGTTTCTGAGCCGGTGGATCGACTGAACACGTCATTAGGCCACTGTCACCGGTCACAAAACAAACCAGGTGTTACGACTCTGAATAGGATTGCAACCAAACAATGCTTAAAAGCGCGCATAAATATTGCACCGGTAGGCACTCTCCCTTTTTTTTTTTTTGAGCAGCATCCATTCCTTTATTTATTCAGGAAAACTAGGATACAAAACGCCCTCGGGCGGCACACCAAGCCACATGTATCTCCCTACAGGAGAGCCCAACACAGACCAGGCTAGCACATGTGGTTCATTATTTGAAACTCTATTCTCATGAACTAAAGAGAATTCAGAAAAAACTACCGATGAAGAGGATATTTCATGTAAGATGTGACTATACCGCCCCAGATTCTCCTGCTTCCATGCCTTAACCACTGACAGACAATCAGAAGCCACCAAGATCTTGGAAGCTGCAATGTCAAGCGCCAGGTTCTGGCCCTCTCGAACCGCTATCGCCTCCAGCACCTCCGGGTCCGAGATACCTGTTATGAGAACGGCCGACGACCCCAGATACTGCCCTGTCGCCATTCGTGCCACTGCTGCAGCAACCCCATGGTCCTTGTTTCGCGCCACTGCTGCATCCACGTTCACCTTCACCACTCCAGCCGGAGAGGGAATCCAAGCCGCTGGTTTAGGTTTCGGCGCTGCCGCCTTCCTCGTCCCCACCACAGCTGCTTTCACCGATTTCCCTGACTGCTCCAAATCAGCCAGAAAACTCTCAATAAAATGATGAGTGCTCAAAGGGCTCTGGAAGATGCCCTCATGAATTGCCTTTCGCCTTGCATGCCATATCGCCCAGGCAGTAACACAAAGCCGAACAAGTTGCTTATGAGGAACTGTGTCGAACATCGTGAAGAGCCAGCTGCGAGCTTCCGGCTCCTGGACTTGGCTCATATGTTCCGTAATGTCAGCATCCGCCAAAGCCCATACACATCTTGACATCGTACAATCAAGCAAAGAATGGCGCCAGGAGTCTTCCGCGCCACATAGGCCACATGCACTTGACGGAGAGATGTGTCTCCGATGCAGCGTGTCCGAGGTTGGCAAGGAATGTCTAGCCAATCGCCATAAGAAAATCTTCAGCTTAGAGGGAACTGGAATATGCCATAGCTTCGTCCAACTATTATCCTTCCCCTGCTGATCAGAGCTAGCTGCAATCTCGTCTACCCACGCCACCCGACGCTCTCGCGTAGACACCATCATTCGGTACGCAGACCTTACCGAGAACATCCCATTCTTCTCATAGTGCCATGCCCAGAAGTCCGGCACTACACGTGAACAGATCGGTATCTCCCTGATCGCTTCTACGTCCATAGGAATAAAACACTCTTCCAGCTTCTCCACGTTCCATTGCCTTGTGCATTGATCAATGAAATCACTCACCCTTAACGGTGGATTTGGCACCTTACAAGCAATTGGACGTAGTGAACAATCCCTTGGAATCCAATTGTCGTTCCAAGCATTGGTACTTGTACCTGTTCCGATACGCCGTATCAGCCCCTGGGCCAAAAACTCCCTTCCCTCCACTATCGAACGCCAGACCTTGGACGGGTGAGAGCCCAGATCAGCCGACATGAAGTCTTTAGAGGGAAAGTACACTGCTTTCAAAATTCTCGCACTCAACGTGTCTGGGTTTTGCAAGATCCGCCACCCCTGACGAGCTAGGAGCGCGAGATTGAAAAGCTCAATATCCCTAAAGCCCAAACCACCGAGATAGTTGGGTTTCGTCATTTCTTCCCAAGCGACACAGCACATCTTCCTCTTCCCGTCCTTACTGCCCCACCAAAAATTTCTGATCAAGGAATTAATATGATGACACAGTCCCTGTGGTAGCTTGAAACATGCCATTGAGAATATCGGGATTGCCTGAATCACTGATTTTATAAGAACATCTTTACCCCCTGCGGACAGACATTGCTCAATCCAACCTTGGATCCTCTTCCAGATGCGATCCTTCAAGAACTTAAAAGCCCCATAGCAAGACCGACCCACCTGAGAGGGCATACCCAAGTACTTTTCGTTTAAGGATTCATACTGAACATTTAAAATTGCCTTCAGCTCCTCCTTAATCCCCTGCGGACACCGCTTGCTAAAGAAGATGGATGATTTGTCCAAATTTATTCTTTGCCCCGAGGCTCGACAATATGCATCCAACGTATCCCGAGCATCACGTGCACTCTCCCCATTGCCTTTGATAAACAGCAGGCTATCATCTGCAAAGAGTAGGTGGTTTACTGCCGGGGCAGTGGGAGCCACCATTAGACCTTGTAAGCTCAATGATTCACTTTTTGATTTTAAAAGGCACGAAAGGCCCTCTGCTGCCAACAAAAACAAATAAGGTGAGATCGGATCCCCCTGACGGATACCACGCGAGGGCTTGAATTCTTCCAGCCTCTCTCCGTTAAACAAAACTGAGAATGATACCGTAGTCACCATCCTCATCACCATATCTACCCATCTAGAGTGGAAGCCCAACTTTATCATGATAGCAAGTAGATAGTCCCACTCCACACGGTCATACGCCTTCCTCATATCCAGCTTGAGTGCACAAAAGCGGTGTTTCACCGCCTTATTCCTCTTCATGAAGTGCAGACACTCATATGCTGTAATAATATTATCGGTAATGAGCCTCCCCGGGACGAAGGCTGATTGCTCATCCGAGATGATCAAAGGTAATACCTGTTTCAGTCTATTAGCAAGGACCTTCGATGCAATCTTATATATAACATTACATAGACTGATAGGGCGAAATTGGCCTAGTTCCTCCGGATTGGCAACCTTCGGAATCAGGACCAAATATGTCTTATTGAAAGTTGCTGGATCATCCTCTCCACGCAGCACCCTTAGCACAATGTTTGTAATCTCCTCCCCACACAGACTCCAATGACGCTGGAAAAAATGGGCGGGTAACCCATCAGGCCCCGGCGCCTTGGTCGGGAACATCTGAAACAGTGCATCTCTCACTTCCTGGCTAGTGATTGAGGCAATGAGTGCCTCGTTCATCTCCCCTGTTACTCGGGCAGGGACAGTATCAAGCACTACATTCATCTCCTCTACTCCTTCAGACCTGTATAATTCACAGTAAAACTCATTAGTAGCACTCGCCATTACTGAAGGATCATCCGTCATCTCTCCGTCCGCCCTACGGAGCTGGCAGATTTTGTTTCTCCGCTTTCTCTGGCTGGCTCTCAAATGAAAGAAACGAGTGTTCTTATCGCCCTCTGCTAGCCACTGAACCCGCGATCGCTGCCGCCACATGACCTCCTCACGATGATCACGCTCGATCAGTCGTTCCACGGTCTTCTGCTCCGCTTGGGAGGGACCAACCCGGCCTGGTTCTTCTCGCATACGCTTGAGTTCATCACGCAGCGTGAATATTTCTTTGCGAACATTTCCAAACGTATTATTTCCCCACCTCTGAAGAGAGCCAGTTACACTCTCAATTTTCCGCTGAAGATCAATCAGCGTCGATGCTTTCCCCTGCTGAGTCCAAACATTCCTCAGCATTGTATCAAAATCCTCATGCCTCTCCCACATAACTTCATAGCGGAATGGCTTGAAACCTCCCTGCCTACACTGGTTGTTTTGCACATCATTCCATGTCAAGAGTATGGGATTATGATCAGACGTAGCTGCCATCAGGTGACGCACCCTTGCCAGAGGGAACCGGTCACACCAGTCTGCTGTCGCCAGCGCTCGGTCCAACCGTACTTGACAGTAGGATCCACCAGCGATTTTCTTCTCGAACGTCCACTTCACTCCCTCAAAACCGAGGTCTTGTAAACCGCAGACATCGACTGCGTCTCTGAAGCCTGCAATCTGCGCATGACTCCTCTCCTGCACCCCACAATGCTCATGTTGGTGCAGTACTTCATTAAAATCCCCCACACAAACCCAAGGGTAAGGTGATGAAGAGCTGATGAATTTCATTAGGTCCCAAGTTTTAAACCGCTCGGCCACTTGGGCCTCTCCATATACTACTGTTAAACGCCACGGTTCTGTTCCAACTTCCTTCACAATCGCATCGATATGATACTGTGAATACGGTAGAATTTCTATAGATACATCATTGTTCCAGAATAACGCTAGACCACCACTCCGGCCCGAGCTACTAACAGCAAAACAACGATCATAGCCTATAGAACAAGCTAATCCTTCCACGTGTGCCTTCTGCAATTGAGTTTCTTGAACGCACAAAAACGTGGGGGCGTATTTCCGCTTAAGGTCTCGGATCTCCTTCACTGTCGCAGCACCGCCCAAACCGCGACAGTTTATGCTCAAGGCACTCATTGGGCTGGGCGGTCCTCCATAGAGGCCGCCACTTCAGGTACATTCTCCAGATCATCGCGCACCGAGTCCTTGTCACTTTTCTCAAACCTAGCATCCATCCTCCGCTGCCTCTTTTTCTTTTCCGAGGGTGTAACATATGCAGGTGGAGGTGGAGGCACCTTTCCGACACCCGCACCCTGATTTGGCATCTGTCCAGCTTCCGAGTCATCAGTCCGGGCCATGTCCATGTCCAAATGCTTCCTTGCTAGACAGCTCGTGTCACCATTACCTTCTTCCCCCACCGGTTTGAGAGGGCTCGAGGCAGTGTCTAGCTCCTCTCCCGGCTCGCTAAGTTCCGCCTCAGCCGAGTCTCGTTTGCGACCAGCAGTGCTCGGTTTCGGCACCCACTTTCCGCGTCCTCTTCCCCCCGTAGCACGCCCAGCAGCAGGCCCTGCACACCCCGCCGTACGTCCTCCGCGGTCACTCGCCGGACCACGCATCTTATCAGAACCCCCACGGGCTATGAATCTCGCACGAACTCCAGGTGTCCCCGGCTTCCAATGTGCCTCCTCAGCCAACATCCATGGGCCAAATTGCCGCTCAGCTTCCTCATACTCTCCGGTTCCACACTCAAGATAAGTGTGGCCCATAAAACCGCAATGCTCACAGTATTTTGGCATCTTCTCATACTTCACCTGCAGGAGCATGCGTCCACTTCCTTCCACCGCGAGTGGTACGAACCTAGTAAGCGGCTTTGCAGAGTCCAACTTCACCCTGACTCGGTGGAATGGTCCCGTCCTCGTCTGGACAGGAGATGTCTCGACAGCCAAGATCTTCCCAACCCTCGAGGCCAGCTGAGAAAGAACTTCCTTGTTGCGGAATAATGGTGGAAGCTTGTGTATCTGCACCCAGGCCTCCACACCATGCGGAGCCTCCGGCACCATAGCAGCACCGTCAAAAGGTTCAACCATTAGGGCACAGCCTCGAAACAGCCACGGCCCCTCTTCCATGATTCTCTTCCAGTCACCCAAACAAAAAGCTTGAAGAACAAACAAGTTTGGCTCCACTTCTGAGAAGGAAACCTCATGCGCCGGACCCCAAGCAGCCATCATCGTGTTCTTGAGCGCAAGCATACTGAAAGGCTTCCTTGTAAGTACCCGCGCCGCCGCGAGCCACTTGACCTCCGGCCAGCGCCGTACCTCCTCCTTCGCTAGAACCACATCGTTCAGTTCCTCCCCGTGGAGGTTCAGATTCCGTAGCAGCTCATCTACATCGACTTCCTTCCTGCCACTTCCCTCCCTCGCTCGCGAACTCTCCCCCGCCATTGCGATCGCTTGCTCCCTTGTCGATCCGCCCCTCAACCCTAACTCTCCCAAACCACGCGTACCAAGGCCGGGCAGCCAACCAGAGTCGGCCCCTTAATCAGCCCGAGTAGCCAGCCAGGAGGGAGGGAGGAGGAGACCGAGAGATCGGTAGTAATTCCGTCGACGGGGATCCGATCGCCGTCGCCGTCGCCTAACCCTAGAGAAACCCTAGGTCAGTAGGATGCGTGACTGGTGGTAGGCACTCTCCCTGGTTGCCTATATTTAATACTACTAGTACGGGCCGGGAAACTGAGAATAATAGGTATAAGAAGAAAACTTGGGGGAAGAGAGGAACTGCGTACCCTAGTGGTCGGCGGTTGATCTGATCGCCGGCAATCCCCTTCCTTCACTGGACGCCCTCCCGCGTCAATTAATTACATACAGGTAAACCAATTTCCTCTCGCCCCGTCCCTCTCTCTCTCAGATTGCGTGGATATTAATCGACGATCTGGTTTGTTTAGGTAAATTTGCAATGACTGGGTCGATCCCGACATCCTCACCGGCTCTCGGTGAGCGTGACGATGTCGACTAAGGATGGCAATGGAGCGGGTTTGGACGGATATAGTAAAACCAGATCCATGCCCAAATCCATCAGCCTCGCTCTGCCCCGCCCATGAAATTATCCATGGGCATGGATGTCGCCCCAAATCCAAATCCGATAGATACCTGGATATCCATGGATATCCATGCCCATAAAATATGAGTACCATTTCAGCAATATTTCACTTGCATTTCATAAAAAATAAGCTAACATGAATATTTTGGCAGCATTTCAACATTATTTCAGTAGCATTTCAGTCGTAATTATGTCGATAATTCATAGGAATATCAAAGCAACAATATATCACATTACCGAGGAGGCGGAGCAATCAACGAAGATCCACAGTCAATGCAGCCGGCGGAAGCCCTACCAGCACAAGGCGGTTTCGTGATTATTGAGTATAAAATCATTAAGGCTTAAATTAAGGGTTTGGTGATTTGGGCCTAAAAAGGACAGCCAATCATAGGTAAAATTGCATGTGTCACTGACATGTGGGTCCCACATGTCAGTTGGATATCCATCGAATATCCATGGAGCAAAAGCTCTGCCCGTGCCCGCTCCATGAATCATCGGATATCCGCCCCATGAAATCCGTGGACACAATCAACCCTCCATACCCGTGCCCGGCGGGTCGAATATCCGTGGATACCTGGATCCGTGGATAAAATTGCCATCGTGAATGTCGACGGATTGGAGACCTGGGAGGATCCCATCCCTCGACGATCACAGTTTACTGTTCAGGACCTCTGCGATGCTTTTGTTGCTGCCTCCAAAGCACAGTTCAGTAGAAGGCCCAAGCAGCCGTCCCGTGAGGAGCGGGCCAAGCGGATAGAGGAGCGTCAACGCAATATCTTGCTCACAGCGCTCAAAAAGTACGCCAAGCAAAATAATATACAGGTACCGTATGCATGTATGTATATGTGGTGCTGGCTGGCTTCTCATGTAGTGGGTATATTTTCTTGCTTTCATGGTCCACACATTTTACAGCCATTTGATGCATGTATCCACTTGATTCGATTTGGCTGATGTTGCTTTTGTCCCTGTATTTGTATTTTACCTACGGAATCAGAACACAATGATGGAATTGAAGATGGAGTATATAGTTTAGATGTGCGATTTTACTTCAAATGGAATTGACTATGATATAGAGAAATAGCTCACTTACCTGCTCAATCAATTTTGTGGCATCACCCCTTTCATGAAATTTGGAGTAACCTGTATGATTATTATCATTTGAATCAAAATTGTTATTTTTTATTACATACACGGTTGAAGCCGAATGTGTTGTACTGACTGATTTGATTTCAGCCTAGCGAACTAGAGTTTATGGAAGTGAAAGAGATGAGCCTTGTTATTGAATGCCCGAGAGAGTATGTTCACTACAACTTCCTAGTGAAAAGAGGCTTCTCGGATGGTGAACCCACTATGTTCTTTGCTGAGGTGAAACCTAATTGCAAGGGAGAGGGGGATGTTTATCACTGCACCCCTTTGGAAGAGACTGACTCTGGTAAGTGGTAACTATCTATATGGTACTATTTGAGATAAATTTTCTTCTGCATTGTCAGACATCAGCAGCTAATATATTCTAAATATATAGGTCATTGTTTTGCTTGCAATCATGGAGCGAAGGACCTTATGCATCCCAATGCTGGTGGCTACTTGGGCGGGCACAAGGAGAAGGGTTCCTTCCACATGGAGTTGGTCCTGGATAGTGATGATGATGTTTGTTATCTTTAACGGCTAGAAACTTGCAAAGCAAGATCCTGGGGAATTCGGTTTCTGGATTGCATCATGGGCTCCAGGAGGAAGCAGCGTTTAATTTATGTGAGCAACAAAGTGCTAGCTAGAGCTTAAATGTTGAACATGAATTATGTTTTTTAAATATTGTTTGGTACTCTTCTTGCGGTCATTTTATAACTTGGTGTGATGACAACTTCCAAGTAAGTGAGTACTAGAGGTTTTATGTTAATTCTTCATGGTTCATGCCAGTTAGTCCCGGAGAAAGTGTCCTGCGTATTGGCAGTCGGGTCCAAAATGTTGGATGATGCATGTGAATCCTTACGGTGATGTGGCGCTTCGCTGCTAATGACAGTGCCTCACAAACAATGTTCATTCGACAATATTAGTTTTGAATTTGAAACGATACCATGGGATGACTCCTTGGCAGTTCACAAGAACAGTAACAATATCAAACAGTTGGATCAGCAATCCAGCAAAGCTTCTGTCTCTTACTCTAACCAACTTTGTGTTTATGCCATCTTTTTGAAATGCCTAATATTAGGGAAAGGGAGAAGGAAAAGATAAAACTGTTTACAGATTGTTATCTACCGAACATGTCTGGCGAAGGTTCTTCAGATTTTTCACCCAAACTGCCTTAGCAGTAAACCTTCCATCAGGAAATTAGAAGCATAGTGACAAAAAAAGTACAGTAGAAAGAAGGTAATGCAATTAAACAATTGCACGCTGTGATCAAAATTGACCAAAAAAGGAACCAATAAGGAAGGCAAACTAGTCACGCAGTGCAAAGATGATATCACATTTGCAAATTTCAATAAGGCTCCAAGCGATCCAATATGCTTTCGTGAAATGTATTTCATGATGAAGTGTTACAGGAGATGGATGGAAGATACTATACACAAGGTAGAGCTTTTTAGAAAAAAAGCTAGAGCACCAGAAGGATCCAAATGGAGTTGTCACATCATGAGTACCAAAGAAAACTACAAAAAAACAACAAAAACCGTAAAGAAACCTGAGAAAATCGAGAAAAAACTGGAAACAAAAAAGACCCCAGTACATACTAGGCGCTAATGGGCCGGCCCACCGCGTCCGAATCCCGCACTGAGCGGGGAATAGGAATTGCCAGAGACTTCGGGAACTGAGGGATAAGTAACTCGCAATTGTGAGGGGGCCTTTTTTATTTCACCAATATCGACTAGAGGCATGCTAAGTAACCTCTTGCTTCAAGTGATTTGGTCTGCTCTTTGCATCTTGCCTTCTTTGAACTGGTAGTGTTTTGCCTTCTGTAGAGTTGATAGCATAAAACCACCACTTTGATGGTGAAATTTACTGAACACCACCACTTTACGTTCACGGGACAAAAACCAACCACATTTTGCGACGTTTTTCACAGAATGCGGTAAACACGAATTGAACGCGAATTTACAGGGAAACTGACAGGTGGGTCCCATTCTCCCACACTATGTAGTAGTTTGCTGATGTGGACAGAGCGCCCACATGTCAGTCCAAATTAAAAAATAAAAAATCCCAAAAAGCATAAAATTGGAATAAATAAAAACCCCAAATTGTTGGCCGTGCCTCCCATTGCGTCTTGGCCACCGCCGTCGCGCCATGGGTGTGGTGAGGGCACGGCGGCGCGGGCGCCCCTCCTCCCAGGCCTTCCCGCTACCGAACCCGGACCGTCTCCCTCCCCAGCCCCGTCGGGGAGCCCTGGCCAGAACGCGAGGGGGCGACAGGTTCATCGGCGAGCACGGGCCGCGCGGTGGCGGCGCGGGCGGAGCTTGGGCGCAGCGGGGCTGGCGCGGGCATGGCGGGCGCGCGCGCGGGCGGTGGTTGGCGACGCGGCGCCGGCTGCCGCAGGGCGCTGGGGGACCGCACGGGGCGCTGAGTGACCGCGGCGGCGGCTCCGGCGCGGCGGCGGTAGCGGGTGTTCACGGGAGGAGTTTCCCCAATTTTATGCCATTGTGGTTTTTTATTTATTTTTAATGTGGACTGACACGTGGGTCCTCTGTCCAAATCAGCAAGCTACTGCATGGTCTTGCCACCTCAGCCCTGACTAGTGGGCCCGACTTACCAATTTCCCTGTCAATTCGCGTTCAATTCACGATTAGTAACTTTTGCTAAAAACTTCGCGAAATGTGGTGGTTTTTGTCCCGCGAACGTACACTAGTGGAAAACGGGCCTTTTGCACCGGTTGGTAAGGGCTATATGCACCGGATGCCCAACCGGTGCAAACAATCCGGTGCAAAAGCCCCCCTTTTGCACCGGTCAGTTACGAACCGGTGCTAAAGGCACCACGTGGCGGCTCAAGGGCGTCCGAGCGGGAGGACCTTTAGGTCTGCCGCGCAAAAACGTCCCAAACGCTGCCGCGGCAGAAAAACACTTTTTCGAATTATTTTCTACTCCCTTTTTTTTCTTTTTCAGAATTTTTAATATTTTAGTTATTTCACAAGTTTAGTCTCTACTGCTTATCTCTAGTCCAATTACTTACTCGTGCTCAAACTTCCCGCTCGATCACCCATCCTCCCACTACTCTACCACTAGCACGCTTAACTTCCAAGTTCCTTTCCATCCCGCATCCAAGTGCTTCGCGCGCATGTATGTGATAGTAGTATCATATCAATCCTTTTAACATGTCGATCGATGTCATATTTCTTTATTGTTCGAATTTCAAATAATTATTTTAATAAACCAAAGTAATGTTGTAATAATAATCTTGAATAAATAAATAAACATTAACTTTATAAATAAATAAACATTAACTTTTTAATCTTGCAGCAAAGATATTGCACGGTCGACGGGAGATGACGTTCCGTAAGCGACACGTTGGCGACTTCTGGCGACGCTCGCCGGTCGCCGGCGATCTCCACCGCTCGCCGCCCACCATCGTGCAGCTCGCGCGCAGGAGATGGAAGGCCATCTTCTTCAGGTATGGTGCTCGTCGCGAGGGCTTTGTCCAGGCTTCGAGGGACGAACACCTCGGATTGCTGGATGATTCTGAGGAGGAATTTGGGAGGATCGCATGTTCGAGATGGATCGGCAATGGAGTACAGCTGAAATTTGAGGATCTATTGATCGTAATTGGTCCTGAGGTGTTTGATCATCGGTGCGCAGCGGTGGCGCAATCCGCATAGGCGTCTCCTCCACCGTCCTGTGCACGTGTGGGCGAGTCGCTTTCTTTTGTTGCTTCCGAGCAAGCTTTACAGCCCAGATCCATAGCGGTCGGGTCCATTCAGCGGATGGGTTTTAGGCTACAGCCCAATACAGTTCACGTTAGCCCACCACACCGTGCCATAGAAGTGGGTCGGCAGAGAGTCTCCGCCAACAACCTCCTCACAAACCCTAGATCGAAGGCGACCTGTGGAGTCATCTTCGTGAGAAATCCGCAGCCATCCTGATCCTCGTCTCCACCGATTTCGTCTCCTCAGATCTAGCGTGGGGTGAGATCGGGGGATCCTAGATCTTTTGCACAAGTTCTGGCGGGTGGGATGGATCGTCGTCCTCCGCGGAGATCTCCGCCGCGTGGATACCAGAGAGCTCCTTTCAACAATAGATTCAGATCTGCAGAGGAGAGGCGTGAAGATGAGAGGAGGCGGGAAGATGAGCAGAGGTGGGAAGAAGAGAGAAGAAGAGATGAGGATTGGAGACGTGATGAGGAGCGGCGCAGAGAGGCGGAGCTGCCACGCTGTTCGGAGGAGCGCCATCGCAGCGAAGAATGTAGGCAGGAGGAAGATCTTCCTACTTTCATATTTTCATTTGGAATTTTTAAAATCTAAAAAGTAGCTAACCGGGTAAATCCCGGTGAATTCGGATGTAATTTTTTCCCACGATGATTTTGATATATTATACGTTTTTTTTCGACGTCGGATGCAAAAATTAATGCGGTTTTACCATTTTTCAAACATTTTTTGCAATTAATGTGAAAATTCAAATTTGTTAATTTTCCCTAATAGTAGGTTGCATAACATACATGAATCTCAAAAGATTTTATTTTTTGAATAATCTATCATTTTCTTTTCTATTTTACAGTGTTAAAAAAGGCGATCCAGGGGGTGGAGGTGGGGAGCAGAAAAACCTTTTGCACCGGTTCGTGTTACGAACCGGTGCAAAAGATCCCGCACGAACCGGTGCTAATGCCCCCTGAACGTGCAGACCGCACGAACCGGTGCTAATGACCCCTTTAGCACCGGTTCGTGCCAAATCCGGTGCAAAAGCACTTTCGAGGACAGGATAAAAGCCCTTGTTTCTACTAGTGGTAAAGTGGCGGTGTTCGGTAAATTTCACCATCAGAGTGGTGGTTTTATGCTATTAACTCCCTTCTGTACCACCCATATCAGTTGTTCCTCGACGACGGCCTTGAGTCGCGCTCACAGTTTCATGAGCTTCAGTGGTGAGTGAAGGCAGTGCCATTCGAACTTCCGGCTGCATGTAATCCGAGTGAAATGATGAGGCGATTTGGTGCTTAGACACGTCAACCATTTCTATCTTGGTATCTTAGTGCCAGTGGTAACTTAGGACACCGTTGTTTACTTAAATGTAACTGAAGTTTGTAGAACATTTTTAAAATGCTTGATTGGTTGTAAGAGAAAAGAGATGATTTATGGAGGCGCAAAAAATGAGTCTGAGTGATATATTACAAACGTGTCCTTTGTACTTAGAGACAAAAGTTTTTAATAACTCAACTTGTGGTTTAAGAGACGTCGGGATAAGTTACTCTCATGGACGATTGTGATGGGGGCCTTTTTTTTATTTCACCAATACAGTCTAGAGGCATGCTAAGTAGGCTCTTGCTTCAAGTGATTTGGTCTTCTCTTTGGCTCTTGCCTTCTTTGCATTGGTTGTGATTTGCCTTATGTGCCACCGAGATCCGGTGTTCATCGACGACGGTCTTTAGTCACGCTCACAGTTTAATTTCCTTCAGTGCTAAGTGCAGTAGGAAGCGCCATTCGAACTTCAGGCTGCAAGTAATCCGAGTGAAATGCTGAGCAGATTTGGTGCTTAGACACATCAACCATTGCTATTTCGCTCTCTTAATGGTAACTTAGGACACCGTTGTTTACTTGAATGTAAACTGAAGTTTGTAGAACATTTTTAAAATGCTTGACTGGTAAGGATATAATCCTCTCTAACTTGAATTATTGAATGCTTGATTGTTTTGTGGAATTCAGTGTGTCTTTCTCTTTATGGTTCAATAATGTTGGGTACAAGAGAGGTCTAATGGATTAACACACATGATCAACATATTTTCTGCAATAAATATTTGTAGAATGCATTAAATAAAGATTTTGCGCAAATATATACTAAATTCTTACTGTAATTAAAGTCCTAAAATATTTGGGGAATGCATTAAATAATTGTTTGCACGGATATATATTAAATTTTTACCATAATTAAAGGCCAATAATATTTATAGAATGCACTGAATAAAGATACATATTAAATGTTACCCTAATTAAAGGAAACAATATTTATAATATGCATTGAATAAATATTTTGCCCAAATATATATTAATTGTTAAAGGTTGTTTTATGAAATTATTTAAACCTCCCTCTCCCTATATAATACGCACACTGCTTACAATTTAATCTCACTTCTCAGTGCATGCATTTATCTTCATCTTTCACATAGAAAAATGTTCAGACTTACTCCACTTCGACCAACGATTGTTCTATGTTTTTTTCTTTATATACTTCAAAGTAGAGGACTTCAGTTGTACCCTACTACCAAAGAGGTAATCCTACGATGAGTTGCAATACTATGTTATTTTATATTGCTATTATGTGTTTTGTATTGAATTGGGGACCAAGATTTTCTTGAGGGTCATAAAGTGATACTAGCGTTAAAACAAAATCAAAGAGATGGTACAGTTATCAATAGACAAGGGATCGGGGTTGGAGGGTCTGGTTTATAAATTTTTTTTACATCATGTAAGGTTGGTAGTTATACAAAATTGTTATTTTCTACAGATCATGATGATGCAAGATAGTGTTAGTAGATCTGATGTTAAACAAGCAATTTTGTTTTCCCTAGGATCTTTGTGACTATAAAATTTATTCACTGCTTTCATATCTATTTGTGGAGCCCTAGTAGTGATATTATAGACTCCCTCTTGTTGTCATACCATCGCTCACTTTGGTTTCTACCGAGGTTTACATCTAGTGTGCAAAATCATGTGGGCAATGTGACAAGACAGTTTCTGTAGGTCATGTTAATGTGGGCTTGTTATAATATTTTGTTATCCTTGTTCCCACCATTTTCGTATTTTCCTATTTGTTTCTCTTTCAACCACTTTGTGTTTGTATAAACATTAATTAATATGGATTTTGTGAAGCTAAGAATATGGAACATTTGCAGATATAACTACTATTAACATATATTTATGTTGAATGGACTAAATGCATTAGTCGATGTACACTCTATAGTAGTTTACTGAAAAGTTCAAAGGACTATGGTAGGTTCTACTTTAAAAGTGGTTAGCATCTTTACTTGTGCGGCGTTAACAAACTCAAGGAAAAAAATTATGTCGGATTGAAGTTCTTTGTTCTACATTAGATACTCGATTTATAGTATTTCCCACTTAACAAACAATTACCATTTCACTCGAAGGTAACTGATTCTATAGCACAAGATTTTTTACGTGGTTCAACAAAACTATCGTTGACAAGTTCAAAGTCAAACTCCATTGAAGCAATAATATCGGGACAAGGTTCTAGTTCATGGAATGAAGCATATGTGAGTTAAATTATATTATCTTCACTTCGTTTACTTAACTATTGTATCTCGGATTATGTGAGGTGCAATGAACACAATATATAGTACTTTAAATGTTAAGCATGTATGTTGGCTTTGTTTATTTAGTAATAGAACACACATTCTAATATTCTATTGTTGTAAAATAAACACATGTGTATATTATTTCATACAAGTTGAATATGATGTACATTGCACTATAATTGTTTCATTTATTTTCCATTTGGTCTCTGATTTGTTTTTAATTGTATACCTATGCATTTTGCATGTACCTAGGTAATTATTTATTTGAATTTTTGCAAATGTACAAAGAAACACATATCCTCCAAGAAAAATAGAAAATTTAAATCATAATCTTGAGCAAACATAATATTGTGGTAACCTAATTGCCATCGGATTATGAAGAAACTATAGTTCTTTCACTTATCCTACTTATCTTTACCAATTTAAGAAGTTAAGAAAATTATAGTGCAGTGTGAGTTTTTAATCTTTATCTTCCTTTCTCAACAACAAATTTAGCACAATGCTTGGAACTCCTCATTGTATTTAGCTACTATTTCTAGATAAAATCATATTGTTGTGGTTAACAGGTGGGATGAATGACATATTTGCGAGTTTATATTTATGTTTTTCTTTCTTTATGTTTGAGATATTTGTTGACATTGATTTAAATTAATTATTAACAAATATTAATAAAACATTCCATGTAAAAGATATTTCCCAAAACAAATCTTATAATCCCACAATGTTAGTAACTCCTTTTTATTAATAGTTTAAATGATTTATAATTTAGAATATAGAAAATTGCAACCAATATGTATATCTCAACAAGGTATTAATAATTTTGGTGTAAATACTTCCATAAATGAACCAAGTTATTAGTAAGGATGGTGTTTGATAGTATAAGAGCGACAATATTGTGGGATGTTGCTCATCCTGAATTGAAAATAGTGTTTCATAGTTCTTTCTATCCTTTGCTCTTTCAATTCCCCTATACATTAGTGTCAAAGAACTAAATCCAAGCATTAATAATGTGTTCCTAAACCTTAATTTGGTTATTCCACCCTTTTATTATTGTATAATCATCAAGGGCTGCTTAAATATTCTTCTTCACGAAATGAAGCCATCAATTTTTTGTCGTGTAATTACTAATTGTCTGAGAAGCATACATGATTAATTGTACATGACGGGTTGTTTCTACCTACCCTTATTTTCTCTCTAAGACAAAGGTATCTAAAATATGGATTGGACATGATTAATATGGCATTGTTTATGTTACCTACGTTTAAAAAAACACCCATAAAAACATGGACTCATATTTTTCTATTTGAGATGATTAATACGGCATTGTTTATGTTACTGCCCTTTTTTCTATTTGATTTTCATTTATATTTTTCTTCCTAAAAGATACACACAAAAAGTATTATAAATTGATGATGAGCATACTTTGTTGTTCATTTCTTGGCCTTTTATACGTACATTACTTTGATGCTGAATAGCACATTGAGTATAACGTATCAAGTTTCTTCATACTATGCATACAGGTGGGTTCTGCTATTGACTAATTGAATATTCTCACTCTTAAACAAGAAAGGCATCAATAGGGATGTTTATTTCATGTTTCAAAGCTATACTCTCTTTTAATACCCTTTTATTCCAAAAGGGCCCTTGCTTTTGTACCCAGGAAACTATTGTATTTTCTTCATGCAATATGATTTGTTGCACACAAGTCACGTTAGCACTGATCCACCGATAGTCTTTCCAGCATAATATGACATGTGTTTGATCCTCTAAGCTCTGATTCTCCCCAATCAACCACCTATTTAGTCTAACATGTACTACTAGTTATAACTCTGTAGTAACACCTCCTTGCGTTTCTAGTTTTTCTCTAAATTTCTTAAATAAACGTACAATGTGCTAAACATGTACTACTAGTTATAACTCTGTAGTAATGCCTCCTGCGTTTCTAGTTTTTCTCTAAATTTCTTTTAGAAAATATTGTACTCCAAATCATGATACTATATTAATTTGTTATTAATTATCCACGCCTTCGATTTTTATTAACTTGGTTGAGAGATTTCCTTAGGAAGAGAGAGTCACAATGAATTTGGAGAAGAAACAAATACACGAATGAGCATACAAGTAAAATTATTGACATGTTAGTGTGGGAAGAAGTAAATTAGTTGGCCTAATGGTACCTATACCTCGTGTAATTCTCAGATATTATCTTATTTTTAACACTTTACTTTATGATGTCTTGATTCACGTGTTTTAACGCAAAATCAAACAATGTGTAACTTGCATACTATTTTCCAAGAAAATTTAGCGGAACACCGAAGTGTTGTCCTGAGTTTTGGAATGTTTTCTAGTTTAATTATTATGTATTTATACAACTTACCATTTCTTTAGGCTTTTGTTTTTAATTCCTGGGTGCCTTTATCTTGTATAGTTCGCAGGACACCAAACACCATCTAGTGGTCCTGACGATACCTACTATGGCTTACATGTTACCATGGATGTGTATGACCATGAACTAAAACGTGGCCAATTGAGTTCGACTACATTTTGGATTTTTCATGATGGAGACGGCAATACATCAAGCCTTAATTCGATTCAAGTTGGCTGGCATGTAAGTGTCATTTTATCTCTTCTTTCACACATAGATTCTCAATTCAAACAATAATTTGGGTATTTAATTGCCAACAGTATGATATTGCAATAATCACCTCACATTAAGGCTTTATGCAAACAAGAAATGTTAGGAACATCCTTGTTCTCAAATCAAATGTGCATAATGTAACCATAATATTATTTTAACCTATTTATTTCTTAGCTAAAATATACCCTTCACTAGTGCAAAATGGGTGCAACTTTTCTCCCGATGTAAATTTTATACGAGGAGTATCCGAAATATTTTCAATAGAACTCCCCTTATTAAATTTCACATATATGTTTGGAAAGTCTAGATATACATGTGAGATTGTTTATTGAGTTGTAAGAAACAATAAATAGAATTGTCCAATTCTAAAAATTATGGCCTCATTGGAATGGAGTCAAACTTTAATACTGAGAATCTTATGGCTTAATTTATATTATATGTTTTCGGTTGGTTTTTCATATGTTCCATATGTTCACCCATTTCATGTGACACAATGTTCATATTATGTGTACCTTTTGTTCAACAGATCCATCCAGATCACTATGGCGACTCGCATCCTCACTTCTATACCTCTTGGACGGTAATGTGATAACAATCGTTGTTATACATGCATTATGCTTTGATGATTGATCTCATTATTTGTAGCAAAAATTGATCTTATCCAAATAGAAAATATACATATATAAGGTTTTTTGACCCACACACAAAAATGTATGCAACAGAGAGATGGAGATGCTACAACCGGCTGCCTCAACATGGAGTGCCCTGGTTTCATCAAAGTGAGTGGCGCTGTTATAGCTCCAGGTGATATTGTACACCCAGTTGATCATGTCCCGGGTGGACCTATACAAAATATCACTCTAAAGGTGAATAAGGTCAGAGTTGTAACTTCCATCTATTCATTTCATTGTCATGTTATTTCTCTGGTGAAAATCTCACTTCATGGCTGATAAAGGTATATAATTTGCTTATAAGATGAAAAATGCTTCACACAAATTAAGGTATAAATTAAAGGCAAAGAGTATTGAACTAAACCCCAACCAATTGCAGGACAAAAAGAGTGGAGACTGGTGGGTGTATTACGGCTTCAACAACATCCCCACAGGGGTTGGATACTTTCCAAAGTCGTTGTTCAACTACCTAGCAAAAAAGGCAACCAGAGTGGCTTTTGGTGCATATGTCCGTTCCAAAAAGGGCTCTCCTATTCCTCCAATGGGCAGTGGTGCCCGCCCAAATGGTGGTATGGGTCGAGCAGCATCATTCACTGACCTTCGATTTATTGACAAGGATGGAAATAGCAGCCCAATCATGGCAGACTTACCCAAGACAGTTACCAATGAAAAATGCCACTCTATTACTCCTATTGATCATGCTAACTGTCTTTATGGTGGGCCTGGTGGTTGCATTAGATAAGATATGATAACCTCTTATGAGCTTGGTGGTACTGTAGTGTTAGTTGCCGAATAAACTCACAAGGATGGAAACAAAATATTTAGAGAATATGCACCTTTTACATTAAGCTATATTAAGAGCACTTTCTTACAATATACTAGCTTCTCTCGTGCTTCATTAATCGAACTATGGAATCCATCTACATTTTCAGCTGGCGATGTGATCATTTTATGTCCGATATCCTCACATGTCACCAAGCAACATATGGTTGACACACAGTTATAAAATAAAGATACCTAATGCAACGATGGTAGTAAAAACACACCATACAACTAGCTCAATATATCTAATTTAGCAATTTTTTGTCATCTCTACAGCTTGCACCCTAAACCCTCATAACTTAGCATTTGACATGTGTTGCCAAGTTGCTTCACAAAATCAGTAGGCTGCCAAGATGATAACATTACAAAATGGAAGTTGTCTTTAATGGGAGCCACATGGTCTCTGTCCATGGAAACGGCAGAAAATAGTAAATTTGTTTGTATAATATTACTCCGTTGGCTAATATTTAACGGAATCTCAATTTCCGAATGAGTTGTTGTATCTCTATAACTCGAACACAATGGAAAATAGAATAACACATGGGATGAATGTGGAGCCAATTTCAGTGGCTAAACTCAGTAGACTAGATAAGACTCATGAAACTACAAATCAAAAGTAAGAATTTGCATGCCCGTTTATTAGTAGCCTCCATTAAATCACGTGCTAAAAGAAATAGCTAAGTTGCTTTTAGCTTCCTAGGTTAGAGGTTTTTCTAGTTTGTTTTTTTTTCTTCTAGTGGCCTTGCTCGCTTGTATAGCTTGTTTTTTAGCCCCTTAGCTCTTTTTGTAACATAACTCTGTATTTTTTGTACCCAAAATCAATTAAAAAAACACAACATAGTCCTGCCGTTTGCTCAAAAAAAAAAATCAAATCATACTCGTCCAAGTCCACCACCCAAATCATGTTATAAACGATAGCATAAAACAAAAACATATTTGGCACCTGATAGTTTTTTCAAGCGGTCAGAGACGAAAGAAGGAAGAAAGAAAATTGCATCCACTACCATATTACAAAGTTATCCTTTGTATGGGATATCAAAATTTTAGCAGCTCAACTTGTGAACTTGAGATTTGTTGGGAACTCAGTAATACGTTAACATAAGTGCCATGGCTTTGATTGCGAGTGGAGATTTTTCTTTGTCAATTAGTCTAGAGGTATGACAAGTAGCCTCTTACTCTAGTAATATGTTAGAGCGAGTACAATAAGATAATGTTAGTTGGCTATAAGAATTTAAATATTTTTTTTTGAATTTTCACCGGGGGGACTAATCCCCACCTGAATATATTTTCATTCAAAGTTGCCTATGAAGCTTCACAGCCTCTACAAGATAGGTTCAAATGAACCAGATTCTACAGGGGTTACATGAGGAGAGAAATAAAAGAAGAAACACACACGCCAACAACACACAAGAGCTGAGAGATAAAAGGGGCCACTCCGAGAATCCTCGGAGATAGTTGACTGATGAGAAGACCCATCATGACGCAAGCACAACGATCACAAGGAAGAGCCAGCACGACATGACAGCAGGAGAGACAACCCAGCTCGAGGCATCACCGGAGTAATCGAACGGCCTTGATCAGCCGAGGCTCAGCCGCGACACTGCACCGTCGACGTAGTCGAAAGGCAACGCCCATCCGAGACCACACAGCGCACCGACACCACCTGTGTCGAGGGTGTGGCCGAAAGGTCAGGCCCAGCCGAGACGACGCCACGGCGCCTGTGTGCCACCAACTGGAGGGAGACGAAGGGCATCACAGAGCAGAGACACACCATAGAGCACTCTCACATGGGGCACCCTCACCGCACGCGGGGCTCGCCGCCGTAGTCGAAAAGCATAGCACCACCGAGGGCAACCCCAACCCCACCTGGGTCCGATATACCCGAAGGGTGGGCAAGCCGAGAGCACGCGTGAAGATCACCCGCGCCAGACACGCCATAGACCTTCGACAAGAATCCGACGCAAGAGCCTTGCAACCAGCAAAGAGAAGCCACCACCACCACTGCCACGGCTCACCTCACAATGGAGAGAAGACCGCACCCATGGCCGCCATCTGCAGAACCACGGGGCACACCAGTACAGAGGGACCAGCGCCTTCTGCAACTGATGGCAAGATAGAGGGAGCTCAACACCCCGTCACGACGGCCCCCGGGTAGGGAGTGGCGTCGCTACCATGGCCGCCACTGCGAAGCCATGGATCCGTCAGCTCAGCGGCACAACGCCAAAGGCTGATGACAGAGCAAAGAAGTGGTTCCTCACGCAACCACCAGCACGGCAGAACAACCCGGGAGCCTGGATGACACCTCCCATCCGAATCAACGGAGCCCAAGAGCACCGGATTTGGAAGGAACTCGGAGATCCCATCGGAGGGGCGCCCAAAGCTGCGGCAGCGCGAAGAAGAACCGACGTCATCGACCATCCAGCACCACGCCGGCCAGAAGACCAGCTACCGGCCTAGCACCCAGGCAGAGACCGGAGAAGAGCGAGCGGGAGCACCCCGCAGCCTGAAATCGCCAGATCTGGCGCAGCACACCGACCGCACCTGGACCCGGCCGCCACGCCAGAGCGCAGCAGCCGCGAGAGGCATACTCAGGCAGGGGGCGGGGGCTCGCGCGCTCAGCTCGCCGGGACGCCTCCACGGGGCACGCCGCGCCGCACACCAGGACGCTGCAGGAGCAGGACGTTCGCACACGAGCAGAGGACAGGGGGCCGCGACCTCCTTTGGAGGGAAGTAGCAGCTACCGGCGGCGGCCAGATCTGCCGCCGCCGGCGAGGGGAGGGCCGGAGGGGAGGGGCTCGGGGCCGGAGCGGATGGGGGCGCCCCGGTGCCGCCGCAAGCAGCGACACGGGAG
This sequence comes from Lolium multiflorum, assembly GCA_030979885.1. Lineage (NCBI taxonomy): Eukaryota > Viridiplantae > Streptophyta > Magnoliopsida > Poales > Poaceae > Lolium > Lolium multiflorum. The sequence goes on from CM061750.1 coordinate 402,533,710, forward strand.
TGAGTCTTTCTTTTTCTAAATATTATATTTGTGCTTAATTATAATATAAGAGAGAAGATAAACGAACTCTAAATTAAAATCCAGCTAGATGGCCTTATGGACAAGGAGCGTCGTCTTATCCTTGATTTTCGTTCTGCACCTGTACAAACTAAGAGGAGTTCCATTTGAAAATGAATTCATTTTTGGTAGTCTAGATGGCCCATAAAATCAGCAAGATAATCTCCATTCAGGAAACACTTTATTCCAAACGATCCAACTGGGGATCCAATTTTCATTACCAAGAAGATAATGAAAATACAGAGGTGTTCACGAAAGAAAAAAAAACAAAAGGCGAGAGGGGATCGCCGCCTAATGCTAGCGTTCATAATAAGCTATTACAGGCCACCACAAGAGTTTAACTGACAGGGACTTAAACCACTGCCTACAGCCGAGGGGAGTTTTCAAAAGGAACAGCCAGAAGCACGACTGAACTAGCCAAAAGGACAACACTAAGGTGAGCAACAACTTCTTCAGGAGGCTGCGCCATCATCAGCGACATCAGGTTTCTTGTTCTCCAATCGAAGTGGAACATCTTGCCCAGGATTTCCAGAGGATCGAGCTCCAGCCGCCGCCGCCAGGCGCATGAGGCCATCCGCACCAGCACGAAGATCAGAGACATCTTGTTCGCCGTGTAAACCTGACCAATAGTTCATAAACACAGCAGCGTAGCTTATTAAGTCAAAAGGAGAACTAATCAGCTTGTTCTCAAAACATGCTCTATTTCTAGTTTTCCAGATGGCCCAGCAAATAGCTGCCAAGCCAGCAATTTGAGTGTTACGACTGGCAGGAACAAATTGGGGAAACCACCAAAAGAACTGAGAAAAGCTCCCAGGACGAGTGGGAGAATTGATAGCAGTAGCAACCGAACTCCAAACGAACTTGGCTGCAGAGCAACCAAAGAAGAGATGATTGATGGTTTCCAGTTCATTACAAAATTGGCCATTCAGGAAACACTACTATAGGTAACATGCTAATGTGCGATAGCCACCAGTTTGCTAGTTACTCCTCTTAGGTTATCATCAACGGAGGCTCGCATACGGACATACGGAGAGTGCCCAGTTTTTAGGAGAAAACCGGGCGAAAACCTACAACGACAGGGCCAAGCCCACACAAAGAACACACCCACACACGCCCACAAACAAGATATCCCAACACTTCAACACCACAACACTAACAAACACTCACACAAGACACTCCAACATTGAGCCATCAAGGACATGCTACGACATTGGGGGCACCCGTCAGCCAACCGCAGAGGGTAGGCAGTAGCCAAGGTGGCGAGAAAATCGCAAACTTCCCTGGCGACGATAGGTTTTCGCCCGGTTTTCTCCTAAAAACTGGGCACTCTCTTCTTAATTAATAGATGAAAATTTCAAAAAAAAAAAAATACTCCTCTTAGGTTATCATCAACGGAGGCTCGCATACGTACATATTTTGTTCGCCGCGCTCCGTGGAGGCCAGAAACGAGGCCTAACGGCCTGCCGCAAACGCGTATCCGCCAAAGCCGCATATCCAGCCCAAATTTAGACTGAATTTGCGCTGGGCGCGGCCGGCACATGCGTCCGCGTGCGTGCATCCTCTCGGAACAAGCTCAGCCCACCGGTCAGAGGCGACGAGACGCGGGCGGCGCGCACGTGCCAGCTGGTCTTAAATGAAGACAACGGTCGCTATCCACTCACCATTTGTCCCCACCGTCGAAGCTTCCCAAAGCCCCAAACCATAGCTGGAGACCTCGAGGCCATGGCGAAGGGCAGAAGCTGGTCCTAGAATGGCCGCGACGACCACGAAGCCTTCGGGTTCGGTGCCTCGCGTGCTGGCGGCAATGGCGGCCACCAGATCGCTAGCGCGCCGACGCCCAAGTCGTCGCTTCTGCCTCCCGTATCACGCTTTGAGTGGCCCATGTACGTCGATGTGTTGACGGCGCGCCTCTACGACAAGATCGGCACGCCGCTGCCATGGCCCGACGCGCAAATGCCGCATGGGTGGAGCTTTAAACCAGGCTCGGGTGCGAGTCCCGGCCATTCCCACGCGCGGCCCCGCGTGACGTCAGGAGATCCTCCGCCGCTGGGCCCACCTACCGTCGGATCTACGACGGGATCCGATGTACACTCTTGACTTCCTGCTGCGGAGCGGGCTGTTCGAGGCCGAGCGGCGAGCACGATGCTCGGCGAGGCGCACCTCTAGGGCCTCCACGACGACAATGATGTCAACTACGAGGTACATGAGGTGTACCAGCCGCCACCACCGCCGCCCGTGGAGGAGGGGGATGCGCCGACGGAGGACAAGCGGTCGGGGTACATATTCCCCCACACCGCGCCCCAGCCGCCGTGTGACTGGTCACAGTACCGCGGGGCGGACACCAACTACGTGGAGCCGCTCCCATGGGTTCCGGCGTTCCCACCGGAGCACTACATGCAGGCTAGCATCAAGGACCTGCCGGAGGACGACGACACGGACGGACTACGAGCATATGTAGGAGGAGCCCGAGCTGACACCGTGGACGAAGCCGTCGAGCGCGCCATGGCCATTTCCGGGGCCGAGGAGCGCGTCCAATGAATTAGCCTCGGAGAGGCCATCCATGCATCGCAGCAGGAGCCACCGCCACGGCATGCACCGGAGAACCTACCTCCTCCACACCTCCCACGGCTAGTGTGTTGCCACCTTGGCGACGAGGAAAATTGATTAAGAGGTAAGCACCCTTGCTACCAGCAGCGCTAAGCGCTTAGTTGACTGCTAGCTAGTGTCAATGGCTAGGTGCCCACCTGCCCAACGCGTGACACTAGGGAACCTTGCTAAGAAAGCCAGAAAGTCTAGCCAAGTCTTGGTTTTTTTAGCGTCCCCTAGATAGCGCCCGTCGCTGGGCAAAGCGGACCTGAGAGAAAAAAGAGTCCTAGCCCCGGCGACAAAGTTTGAGTCGACGCAAAATTATTTTGTGAGATCGGGTGGAAATCGACCGTATAACTACCAAGAATTTCATCTTTTTTTGAAGCTTTCACCGGGAGGAGGGGGGAGAGAGAGAGGATCCCCACCTGAATACATTGCATTGCATCAACGACAATTCATGAGTTATAGTGGGAGAGGTGGTTCCGCCACTGGTCGGCATCTACTCTTAATTCCGATTTCTTGAAACGGTGAGAACATAAAGTGAGGTCGGAGAGGATGTTTCTAATTGTTATTTGCGGAGTCATGTCAACATCTCTGAAGACTTTGGCATTTCTTGCGTCCCATATCTTCCACAATATGACAAGCGCAACGGTGTTCCATACCGTTCGCGGGAGGTTACCGGGTAGCGCGGTGGACCAAATGTCCGCGAAGGGAAGATCATTTGGTAGGATGCCTAGCCGTTTCCATATCACTGTTGAGGATGGACATGTAAAAAAGAGGTGTGAGTGGTCCTCAACTGGAGCTTGGCATCTGAGGCATTCCATCTTAGCGTTGGAGTTGTAGATGTCCTAAGGGCTTCCGTTGTACATGCTCTAACCTGGGGCTTGCTGGTGATTAAGCACGTCAACCACCCCTATTAGCCCGTTTATTTCTTAGGATTTCAATGCAGGTGCGTAAAAAACATGTACTACCTCTGTCCCGGTTTACAGGGTCTACTCGCATCTCTAGATCATTAATTTGACAAATATAATATAAATTTTAATGCACAAAAATTATATCATTAAAAAATAGAACATCTAAACTTTCTAATGATACATATTTTTGTAATATTTACATTACATTGTGTTGATTAATTTTACGATCTAGAGATATGCGCCGTACCTATAAACCGAGACTGAGGGAGTAGCACATTTGAAGTGTCAGGACATAATACTGTGTAAATGGTTCGATGTGCACGAATGTTGGGGAAATTCTAGTATGAGACAAAAAAAGACTGAAAATGTTTAGTATTGTACTAATTTATTGGAGTTCTTATGTACTACTAAACATAAGGATTTTTTCTGACCAAAGATAATTATTTTAGTGTGTATCGAAATCACATAAATTCAATGAATCTCAATAGGACTTCATTTTTTCGATAAAGAAAACATATTAATATTGAGAGAACCAATTACACCCAGCCTCTGCAATAACGCAATACCTTAATGGCAGTACAAATGCACACAACCAAAAAAAAAGAAATTACAAAAATAAAAGATCTCCTAAGATGTTCTAGCCCATGAAGCAATAGTACATCCACCACCAAGACAACACCTGAAATCCAGCCTCTCCAAAAGAGATGTCTCCAAGAAGAGAACAGTGCACAAGTGGCGCCGTCATCCGATCAAAGATCATAGTTTTTCACCCTGAAGATAATCTCCGCTCTCGAAACAATGCCTCCACCAAAGCCATAGCCAGGCACAACCAATTAAGACCAGACTTTGAATTTTCACTCTGAAAGTTTAGACTATAAACTTCAATAGGACTTCATGAAAAGTGATTTCCGATTTTCCAGGCTACAACTAAGATATGCTTACGGGCGGTACATCAAAGGAGAAAACTAGTATCTGGATTTTTTTCGGGCTGAACAGTGGCTGCATATTTTTTATTTATTTTCTTTTTAGGAAAAGGGTCCAACATTTAGAAAGTGGAGCTAGAAATAGCACCAACTCCACGGACATGGTGTTTTGGCTCATAGGTGCAAATGCCCCTATTATGAATAATGTATTTAAATTTCTTTTCAAATGTCAAAAAATTATGGGAAAGAAATCAAGGTGCACATCTTGATATGCTATGTTTACACAAAAAAATTGTGAGAAAAGGATAATTTTTATGGGTTGTGCAGAACAACATCTTTTGCAGGACCGGAAATTGTCTTTTTTTTACACTAGTCACAAAAAATGTCATTTTTTCTTGAAATGTTGTGTGCGGACATACAATGTCCGGATGTGCACCTAGATTTATTTTTCAGATTTTTTTGATATTTTAAAATAATTTTTTTAAATAATGGATGCATCTACACCTACGAGCCAAAAGTGATATCCGCAACTCAACCAACTAACATCCTAGTTGAACCTACACTGCCTATACAAAACTCTGAACCCAAGATTTTAAACCAACATAAGATTTCATCTTGGTCTTACGAACAAGCAGAGCCAATTCCTCTTTAAAGAGTATCTGAATTTTTCCTTGATCTAAAAAACCAAAACTCTGTTTGTTTTTATCGAGCGACAAAAAAAAAGTACCCGAAGTCCTGAATCGTATATACTCTTGCAGAAGACAAGAATAATATTGTATAACAGATATGCTGATTGTGCACCGGCATGCATGCGAGCTGCAGGATCACGGGAGAGCCTGAGTCCATGGAAGTTTTGGCGCCGAGAAAAGGAACGGTTAAGCAGGAATTAGAAGTTGGGCTTCCAAGGAATGAAGTCTGGAATATTCTCACCTCTCCGCATATACATATCAGATCGAACGACACTTGTGCCTTCTCCCTCAGTTCACTCCGATCGGAACAAAACCTCCAATACAGTCCAACATCGCGGCGGCGGAACTCGCGAGCACTGGGACACGCGCACACGTACCTACCGGAGCTTGGCGCGCAATGGCGGGCGACCAAGTCCACGTGCTCTCGGCGCTCGACGGCGCCAAGACGCAGTGGTACCACTTCACAGCGATCGTGGTCGCCGGCATGGGCTTCTTCACCGACGCCTACGACCTCTTCTGCATCTCCCTCGTCACCAAGCTGATCGGCCGAGTCTACTACACCGTGCCAGGGTCGCCCCACCCTGGCAGCCTGCCACCGACCGTCGCGGCCGCCGTCAACGGCGTGGCGTTCGTCGGCACGCTCTCCGGGCAGCTCTTCTTCGGGTGGCTCGGCGACAAGGTCGGCCGGAAGAGCGTGTACGGCATGACGCTGCTTCTGATGATCATCTGCTCCGTGGCGTCCGGGCTGTCGTTCAGCCACACGCCCACGACCGTCATGACCACGCTCTGCTTCTTCCGGTTCTGGCTCGGTTTCGGCATTGGCGGCGACTACCCGCTCTCCGCCACCATCATGTCCGAGTACGCCAACAAGCGCACGCGCGGCGCGTTCATCGCCGCCGTGTTCGCGATGCAGGGGTTCGGCATCCTCGCCGGCGGCGCCGTGGCGATCGGGGTCACCGCGCTGTTCAAGAACCGGTTCCCGGCGCCGCCGTACGCCGTGAACCCGGCGGCGTCCACCCCGGCTGAGGCCGACTACGTGTGGCGCATCGTCCTCATGCTCGGAGCGCTCCCCGCGGCTCTCACCTTCTACTGGCGCATGAAGATGCCGGAGACGGCGCGGTACACGGCCCTCATTGCCAAGAACGCCGAGCGGGCTGCCGCTGACATGTCCAAGGTGCTCCAGGTAGAGATCACAAAGGAGCAGGCCGGCGATCTGGAGGTGGCGCACAAGTACCGCCCGTCGCCGTCGTTCGGCCTCTTCTCCGGGGAGTTCGTGAGGCGGCACGGGCTGCACCTCGTGGGCACGGCGTCGACGTGGCTCCTCCTGGACATCGCCTACTACTCGCAGAACCTGTTCCAGAAGGACATCTTCAGCGCGATCGGGTGGATCCCGCCGGCGGCGACGATGAGCGCGCTGGACGAGCTGTACCACATCGCGCGTGCCCAGACCCTTATCGCGCTGTGCGGCACCGTGCCGGGGTACTGGTTCACGGTGGCCTTCATCGACTCCGTCGGCCGGTTCAAGATCCAGGCGATGGGATTCTTCATGATGACAGGCTTCATGCTGGGTCTGGCCGTGCCATACGACTACTGGACGGGGAAGGGCCACCAGGCGGGGTTCGTCGCCATGTACGCGCTCACGTTCTTCTTCGCCAACTTCGGGCCAAACGCGACCACGTTCATCGTGCCGGCGGAGATCTACCCGGCGAGGCTCCGCGCGACGTGCCACGGCATATCGGCGGCGTCGGGGAAGGTGGGCGCCATCATCGGGTCCTTCGGGTTCTTGTACCTGGCCCAGAGCCCGGACCCGGCCAAGACGGCCCATGGCTACCTGCCTGGTATCGGCGTGCGCAACTCGCTCTTCGTGCTCGCCGGATGCAGCTTGATGGGGTTTATGCTCACGTTCTTGGTCCCCGAGCCCAAGGGCAAGTCCTTGGAGGAGATGTCACGTGAGACCGAGCCTGACAAGTGCTAGTCATTCGGGCGAAGATCCACTACATTAGCTAGTCTACTCCTAGATAATCGACCGTGAATTTTGCATTTAGTTTTAGCAGTTAGGGGATGATGAGATGGACAAATAATCGTCGGAGTTATTTGTGGAACTATATACCTCTTCTCTTTACTTGTCGAACTCGTCTTGGTCCTCCCATGGTGCTTCGGTTGCGGTGGACAGCATCAACAACTACAAGATGGTTCTTTGTTCGTTGTTGTCTCTGATGTTGTAAGCTGTTTATCAGCACCTTGTATTCTTTTTTTCCTTTCAAATGGAGGAAATATCACCCTAGCTTCAGCATCCAAGAGATGTACACGGTTTTTTATTAGATTATTCACAACACCTTATAAGAGCAATACAAAAGATCAAACTCGAAGCCACTTCGCTAAACCTACAGAGGGATGAAGGGTGTGACAATTCACCAACTCACATCATCAAAAAACCAAATGTCTTCCCAGGCCGCCCAATAGCAGATGAGAAGCATATTCCAGTCAAGCAGACTCTCAGCGCACTCCAACACACACGCCATAGAAGTTGCTACCGCCGTCTTCCTCGACTCCATCTTCAAAAGAGATCATCGCATTGGCCATACCAGGCCTACCATCGATGCCGCCACGACGTCAGACGACTCCACCATCCTGCGCGTGTCCATCACACTGCATCCGTCTCCGAGACACCACTGCACCATGCCGCAGCGACTCGACAACGCTGACACAGCAAAAGCACACCACTCCACCTCAGCACCACCACCATCCGTTGTCTGCTCCAAAACGATGCCCCCAACAGGTAGAACGGTGTTGCGCGCCGCCATCGTCCGATCCGGGAGACCCGGGTCTAGGGTTTCCCCTGGAGCAGCCCATGCGAAGAACGCAGACTGCATAGACAATGCTTTCAACAAGGTAACGAGGAACAGCGTCGCCATCATCCGCCATGACCGAAGTCCAGGCCGGCTTTCACCGGCAGCTGAGCCTCGCCATTGGGAGCTAGGCGACGGATCGCGAGATCCGCCAAGGCTAGCCACACAACTAGCCGATCTCCTCCGGCGAAAGAGAAGACCACCACCGCGGTGCCACGGTCAGCAGCACCAGACGCCCGCCACTCGCCACCAGGTCGACATCCTCCCCGCCACCCAGGGCCGCCGCCCTTGGTTCCGTGATCCCAAACCTGGAGGATGAGGAGCACAAGATCCGCCCCCATCATCGCCCGCCCGGCAAGGTCGAGGCGAGGAAGGGAGGAGGGGAGGACCGCGCCGCCTGGAGGGAGCAACACGAGATCCACCCCAATCACCGCCCGCCCGGCGAGGCCGAGGCGAGGAAGGGAGGAGGAGAGGGCCGCGCCGCCAGGTACCGGGACCATCCCCCAGCGTGGAGGCTGATACGTCCAAAACGTATCTACTTTCCCGAACACTTTTGCTGTTGTTTCGCCTCTAATTTGTGTACTTTGGATGCAACTAACACGGATTAACGCTGTTTTCAGCACTCGTTTTTGTGCGAAATCCAACTTTCAGGAAAACCTCGGGATTTTGACAAGGCCCTATTTTCCCATCGACGGAGCAAGGACAAATCAAGTGGAGGCCCGAGGGCCCCACACCATAAGGCGGCGCGGCCTAGGGGGCCCGCGGCCCTATGGTGTGGCCCCCTCGATCGGCCTCCGACGCCCTCCTTCGGACTACTTATTGGCCTCGACCTAAAACGCACGGGGAGAAGTCGAAGTCGCCAAACCCTCCGAACGCCGCCACATCGCGAAACTCCATCTCAGGAGAAGTCTCCGTTCGGCACTCCGCCGGGACGGGGAATTGGAGGAGATCATCGCCATCATCACCGCCAACGCCTCTCCATCGACCAGCCATGTTTCCCCCATCCATGTGTGAGTAATTCCCCCGCTGTAGGCGAAGGGGATGGTAGGGATTGGATGAGATTGGTCATGTAATAGCATAAGATTGTTAGGGCATAGTGCCTAGTATCCGTAGATGTTACTTTTATGATATTGTTGCAACTTGTTATGCTTAATGCTTGTCACTAGGGACCGAGTGCCATGATCTCAGATCTGAACATGTTATTGATTCATGAAGATATTCGTAGTTTATGATCTTACCTGCAAGTTGTATACACATGTCGCTGTCCGGAACCAATGGCCCAAGTGACAGAAATTGGGACAACCGGAGGGGATGTTAGTGACGTGAGGATCACATGTGTTCACGGAGTGTTAATGCTTTGCTCCTTAAAAGGAGTACCTTAATATCCAGTAGTTTCCCTTGAGGCCCGGCTGCCACCGCTGGTAGGACAAAAGATGTTGTGCAAGTTTCTCATTGCGAGCACGTACGACTATAATTGGAACACATGCCTATTGATTGATTAGTACTTGGATACCGTTTTATTATATTGCAAATGCCCTGCTATGAACATGAGTTTCTCTCATCCATGCAACGCCCGTCATCCGTCCCCGTGCCTACAGTATTTTAATCCTGCTGTTTACTAAAATCACTACTGTTTTGTTACTCTGCCTGTTATTTCACTATGCTAGTGCTATAAAACAGTTACTACTGATAAACTCTTGCGAGCAAGTCTGTTTCCAGTGCAGCTGAATTGACAACTCTGTTAAGGCTTTCAAGTATTCTTTGTCTCCCTTGTGTCGAATCAATAAATTGGGTTTTACTTCCCTCGAAATGATCCCCTATACTTGTGGGTCATCAAGACTATTTTCTACGCCGTTGCCGGGAGCATAGCTTTATTTGGAAGTTCACTTGGATTGATATTGTTCACTGCAAATTCTCCATCATGGGTAAACCTCGCGATACTAAGGTCGCCATATTACCATCCACTACAAGAAAAGGTACAACTCTGAGTACCTCTGCTCTTGATTCACCATCTGTGATAAGTAAACTTGTTTCACCACCACAAGCTTCAAATGCTGGTACTTCTGAATCTGAAAACTCTTATAATATTGATGATGCTTCTGCTGTGCTTGATGATAGTGGTTCATTGGGAACTTTTCTAAATGCTACAATTGCTAGGTCTAGACAAATTGAAAATACTGAAACTCCTGATGTTACTACACCTGTTAATTCACCTGAACTTGAATACTCTAGTGATGATCTTGATGAAGATTATGTGGAACTTGATGATGATTTTATTGAAAAATGCAATGCTACTACCGATGCAAGAAAAATTAAAAAGTTGCTTAACATGCTGTTAGATATAAACTGTCTCTGATCCTAAATTTGCCACATCTCCTATAAACATTAAGGATAAAGATTATGATTTTTCTCTTGATCTATCTCATATAGCTATTGTTGAGAAAACACCCTTTTGTGGTACTGAAAAAGAAAGTGCTGTTGAACACATGATTGAGTTATCTACTCTGAGTAGCTTGTTGATGATGAAGAAGCGTACTTACTTTGTTGCTAAAATCTTTCCATTCTCATTAAAGGATGACGCTAAAACTTGGTATAATAGTTTGCCACCTAATTCTATTAAAAGTCCAAAAGAATTGCTTGATGTTTTCTTCCGTAAATACTTTCCTGCTAGTGCTCAACATGTTGCTTTGCAGAGAATTTATAATTTTGACCAGGAAGATGGAGAGAAATTGCCTGAGGCTTGGGCGAGATTTTTCTCTTATTAGAGCTCGGCCTGACCATGATTTGGAAAAGCATGATTTACTTGATATATTTTATAGTGGACTAACCATTGAGTCTAGGGCATACCTGGATAGTTGTGCTGGTTGTGTTTTCAGGAAAAGAACTCCAGACGTTGAAGAATTATTGGCTAAAATAGGCCGGAATCATGATGATTGGACTACGCCTGAACCAACTCCAACGCCAATATTGAAGAAGAGGGGTTTAATTAAATTGAATGATGAAGATATGAGGGAAGCCAAGAAGTCTCTCAAGGAGAAAGGTATTAAATCTGAAGATGTGAAGAATCTTCCTCCCATAGAAGATATATGTGAGATAATTCCCCCTTCATCCATGATTGAGGTAAATTCCCTTCAACGCTTTACTAGGGAAGATATTCCGTATTCAAAACCTCCTGCGCAATGCTTAGATGAGTTTGATAATTATATTGTTAAGCAAGAAAATTTTAATATGAGAGTAGAGAATCATTTAATGGAAAATTCTCGAGCTATTAGTGAATTGCATGATATTGTGGAGAGAACCTCCAATGATGTTAAGATGCTTGTTAAACATTTCCATATGGTTCAAACTCAAATTGATCAACTTACTAAAGTGCAAAATGACTTGTTGGGAAATAGTTCTAAAGAAAAACATGCTTATGAAGTAACAACTAGAGGTGGTGTTTCTACTCAGGATCCTCTATATCCTGAAGGACATCCCAAAAGAATTAAACAAGATTCTCAACGCATTGAACCTAGAGCTCCTTCTAAGAAAAAGAAGAAGAAACATAAAAATGTTGTAGAATCCTCTGAACCTGTTAATGATCCTAATAGTATTTCTATTTCCGATGCTGAAACTGAAAGTGGTAATGAACATGATAAAGATAATGATAAGAATGATACTCCGATAAAGAAGAGGTTGAAGAAGAACCTGAAAAGCATGCTAAAAATAAAAAGTATACTAAAAAAGATTTTATTGCTGAGAAACATGGTAATGAAAGAGAACCTTGGGTGCAAAAGCAAATGCCTTTTCCTGCTAAGAAACTAAAATCAAAGGAAGAAGAACACTATAATAAATTTTGTGATTGGATGAAACCTTTATTCTTGCAAATCCCTTTGACTGATGCTATTAAATTGCCTCCTTATTCAAAGTATATGAAAGATATTGTTGCTAACAAAAGGAAAATCCCCAATGAGGAAATTTCCACTATGCTTGCTAATTACTCTTTCAATGGCAAGGTTCCAAAGAAGTTGGGCGACCCAGGTATACCTACTATTCCTTGTTCTATTAAGAATAATTATGTTAAAACTTCTCTATGTGACTTGGGAGCCGGTGTTAGTGTTATGCCTTTTTCTCTTTATAAGAGACTTTACTTAGATAAGTTGATACCTACTGATATATCTTTGCAAATGGCTGATAAATCTACTGCTATTCCTGTTGGTATATGTGAGGATGTTCTGTTCAAGTTACTAATAACGCTTGATATTAACTGATTTTGTTGTGTTGGAAATGCCCGAAGATGATAATATGTCTATTATTCTTGGGAGACCTTTTCTTAACACCGCAGGGGCTGTTATTGATTGCAATAAAGGAAAGGTTACTTTCAATGTTGATGATAAGGAGCACACCGTCTATTTCCCCAAGAGGATTGAAAAAGCGTGCGGAGTTAATACTATTTCTAATGTGAGAACTATCAAAGTGGGAACTATTAATTGTCCTATATATGAGCCTAAAGAAGAATATCAAACTCTTATGATTGGATCCATATCAATACAATTCAAGGTAACATGATTGATTTGAGGTTTATTTCTTCTTATGCTATGTAAAATTTATTTGGTGGCAAGACTTGATCAACCTTGTTAACGAATACTTTTTATGTGCATAGAGGAGGTAAACAACATTTCTTTCTTCCTCCATTTGCTCTAGTTGCTGTAGCATTTTTAATTTGCAAAGTTCCTTAGTTAATTGGAGATTTCAAAAATTTTCCTGGCCAGTAATAATAAACTTAATACCCAGAAATGTGCACTTTTCAAAGTTTTCAAAAATTCGCAAAAATTACACCGTTGGTCCTATTTTTCGACGAGGCACCTGGGAGTACCAGAGGATGACCTGTGGGCACCACAGTGCCACACCACCAGCCGGCGCGGCCAAGGAGGTGGGCGCGCCACCCTGTGGTGTGGGCCCCTCCTTGCCCCATTATTTCATCTCTTTCTCCCAGCATCTTCTCTCTCCCGAAAAACTCGAACCAGCTTTCTCTCACTCGTGTTTTTGCTCAAGAGCTCAGGATTTCTCGATCTCTTTGCTCAGCCCAGATTTCTGTCTGAAATTTGGCACATTTGCTCTTTGGTATGTGACTCCTTCGATTATCCAAATAGAATTTTGTTTGGTGGAGTATAACTTGAATATTTTGCTGCTGTAGGTAACATGTTTAGTGAGCTTGCATGCTTGTTCTAAGTGGTAGAAATTAGTTTTGATGCATGATTAGTACTCTAGCAAGTTCCTATGGTAGTTTCCCTCAATTATATGTCACCAAATCAAGTTTTATATTGTTTGTTGAAAAATTTCAGAAAATGGAAGGGAGTAGGCACCAACTTAACCAACAAGAATTAGAGGTGCAACAGGTCATGAGAGTTCACCGAGAAGAAGGAGTATACCCCGCTTATTACCCATGCGTGGATTTTATGAGAAGTGCGGGGATTTTACAAGATGTTCAAAGACTAATCTCTCGTGCAGGATTGGATGATTTTGTTGATGGTGAACCATGCCAATATGCAAAACTATGTATGTCAGTAGTGCAAGATTTTAAATTCAATTTCCCATGGTTCGGTACAAAATTTATAATCAAACTGTCAACTTGCCATTCAATTTTTTCAAGTGCCACAATGGGGATCATGCGAGAAGATAAAGGGATCGCCGCAAGAGTTCTTGGACCTCTTCAAGATGATTTGTCATGGAAGAAGCTTCTCAGATGGTGGTAAAATCAGTAGCATTCATTTCCCAGCTATTCGTTACTTTGCTAATTTCATTACCAAGTGCGTTCTAGCAAGAAAGAATGGAAGTAAAGTATCTATCCAGGATCTAGCCTTTCTCGCTGCTGCATTACAAGGTAATAGAACTTATAACTTGGGAGCTTTGATAGCCAACAGACTTGCTACTAACCGTGAGAAGGGAGGAATTTGTGGAGGTCTCATCGCCTCTCGCTTATTAGCTATGCATAATGTAGAACCTCACCATCTTGATATTCAGCTCCCCATAGAGAAGCTTGACATAGTCTCTATGATTAAGCATGAATTTGTTTCTGATTCGTCTAATTTGAGAAACCTGTTTTACAGAATAACATTTTACAAGAAATCTTGGACAATGACTAAGAAAGTTGAAAAATTAGTAGGATTGCCTGCACCTTCTTTTAACCTTGATTCCAGGGAGGATTGGTCAGTCACGGAAAGTGCAGTTAATGCATACATAGAGGAGGAAGCCATCGTGCAAGAGGCAACACGGAGGAGGCCGAGGATCACCTCGATTCGTCATCCGATGCAGCGAGCTCTTCGCATCCACAAGCTGGGTATGAGGAACCCCCACGTTTTTCTTCTGCATCGGTACCTTATTATAACTACTCCATGTATGATCCACCGGCGTGGAACCCAGACCCTCGATGGGATTGAACTCCACTTAGGACAAAAGCCTAAGCTTGGGGGGAGGTATACCGGCATCACTCATTCTTTGCATATTATGGTTGCTGGATACTTGTACATACTTGTTTAGTCTCTTTGAGTGGTTTTCTAATGAGAGGGAGATGATATTTGGGGAAGTGCTGCCTGAAAACAGATTCTGGACTGTTACTAGAAAAATTCTTGCGCACAGCCAGAACGTTATTTTGAGCTGCCAATTTTTGTGCAGGTTTCCCAGGTTGTTATCTAACTTTCATTAGTTGAACACTTTTCGAGCTGAGCAACGTAAGATTTTTGTAAAAATCGATTTCTGTACTGCTGTCAGGTTTTGGCAGATTTCTGCCATCTCGCTTTTCTGTGTTTCTTTTAGTTTTCATTTTCTTGTTCTTGCTTTGTTTCTTTCCTAAAACACAAAAAGACCAAAAATATTTCTGTTGTTTCTCTTCACCATTTGTTTATCTTGGTTTCTTGCATTTATTTCGCTTTATTTGCTATTGCTAGTTTGCTATAAGAAAACCCAAAAAGATTTTGCTTTGTTTGCTTGTTTCCTTTTGTTCTTGTTCTCAAATTCGAAAACACCAAAAATATTTGCTGTTCTTCTTTGGTTTGTAAAGTTCATTATGAGTTCAATGGTCTTCGGTGGCTGGAGCGTGGTTTTCATTTCATATTATCCAAGCTACACAAGTGAAAAGGCAATAATGACGATCTACGACAATCTGATTGTGGTGAGAGGCTGGTATGAACTCTATTTGTTTTCATTTTTGTACATATACTCATCCATGTGAGCATGCTTAGTTGGTTCATGTGAGGTATATGTCATTTAAGAAAGTCTAGTAGTTCATGATCTCTCATGTTTAGCTCCAATTTATTAATATGAGTAGCATGTCATGGATGTTTGCTTGCATTGTTTTATTCATAGATAGATATGATATTGTGGTATCCTCCTCTGAATAATTCGTTTGAATTAACTTGGCACATGCTCACGCATGCATATGACTGAACAAGAGTCAATTAAGCCTCCATGATTTACATTGCTTCAGAGTTCTTGTATCACTTTTATGCCTCAGTTAGTTTATTTTGCCGCAAGCATGATTATGACAGTTATTGCTCTCTTGATTTGTCGCTCCCTAGTCTTTTGCTAGCCTTCACTTGTACTGAGTGGGAACGCTGCTCGTGCCTCCAAACACATGAAAACCAAGTTATTCCAAAGTGTCCACCATAAATACCTTTGCATGGCATTTCAAACCATTCCAAGTAAATTCTCATGCGCTACCTTTAAAACCTTCAAAATGCTTCTCAATTCGTGTTTATGTTTCATAGCTCATGAGGAAGTAAGTGGTGTTTAGCTTTCAACCTTGTCATTTACTTTTGACGGACTCTCATATGGACTAGTGGCACATCCGCTTATCCAATAAATTTTGCAAAAAGAGCTGGCAATGGGATTCCCAGTCCCGAATTAATTAACTTAAATAGATACTCCTCCATGGTTTGTGATTGTTGGACGGCACCAAGGATTCGGTTAGCCATGGCTTGTGTAAGCAAAGGTTGGGGGAGTGTCATCATCATAATAAAACTAAACTAAAAGGCACTCCTTCATGGTATGTGATTGTTGGCAGGCACCCGAGGATTCGGTTAGCCATGGTTTGTGTAAGAAAGGTTGGAAGGAGTGCCACATAAAAATGCAAATAATTCATGGGAGCCGCTCTTGAAAGTCCGGTTGGCGAGGTAGTTGGTGTACCCATTACCATTCGTTGACAACAACAAACACCTCTCAAAATAATTTTACTCTGCTTTACAAATGAAAAGCTCTAGCGCATGTTAATCCCTGCTTCCCTCTGCGAAGGGTCAATCTTTTACTTTTATGTTGTGTCTCCATCCTTTCTTTGAGCACTCTCTTGAGAGCACAACTGTCATTCTTAGTTTAATATGCTTGTCTCAAAATATGATTGATTGTGGTATAACTTTGATGCTTTTATCTTCGACAATCACTATTTCTAGTCTTTCTATGAACTTCAGAGGTGCCGAGCATTTATGTTTTGCTGATCAAATATGGGCAAGCGAGATACCACTCTATCATACTCTTTTATGAACATTGCAATCCTGCTTATATACATGGTTCATGATGCTTATTATTAATTGTTGGTACCTTTCCATGATTGACATAGCTATTGGATGATCTTATTTGCATGTATCTTATTATGAACTGCCTAAGTGTTAGCCATAGCATGAGAATATTTACATCATATGAACAAATGTGTTCGTGAAAGTTCTTTTATCGTCAGTTGTTAACTGAATTGCTTGAGGACAAGCAATAAGCTAAGCTTGGGGGAGTTGATACGTCCAAAACGTATCTACTTTCCCGAACACTTTTGCTGTTGTTTCGCCTCTAATTTGTGTACTTTGGATGCAACTAACACGGATTAACGCTGTTTTCAGCAGAACTGTTCTGGTGTCTCGTTTTTGCAGAAATCCAACTTTCAGAAAAACCTCGGATTTTGACAGAAGGCCCTATTTTCCTGCAATCGACGGAGCCGAAGGACAAATCAAGTGAGGCCCGAGGGCCCCACACCATAAGGCGGCGCGGCCTAGGGGGCCCGCGCGGCCTATGGTGTGGCCCCTCGGCCGGCCTCCGACGCCCTCCTTCGGACTACTTATTGGCCTCGACCTAAAACGCACGGGAGAAGTCGAAGTCGCCAGAAACCCTCCGAACGCCGCCACATCGCGAAACTCCGTCTCGGGAGCCAGAAGTCTCCGTTGGCACTCCGCCGGACGGGAATTGGAGGAGATCATCGCCATCATCACCGCCAACGCCTCTCCATCGACCAGCCATGTTTCCCCCATCCATGTGTGAGTAATTCCCCCGCTGTAGGGAAGGGGATGGTAGGGATTGGATGAGATTGGTCATGTAATAGCATAAGATTGTTAGGGCATAGTGCCTAGTATCCGTAGATGTTACTTTTATGATATTGTTGCAACTTGTTATGCTTAATGCTTGTCACTAGGGCCCGAGTGCCATGATCTCAGATCTGAACATGTTATTGATTCATGAAGATATTCGTTGTTTATGATCTTACCGCAAGTTGTATACACATGTCGCTGTCCGGAACCAATGGCCCCGAAGTGACAAATTGGGACAACCGGAGGGGATGGTAGTGACGCGAGGATCACATGTGTTCACTGTTAATGCTGCTCTACTCTATTAAAAGGAGTACCTTAATATCCAGAGTTTCCCTTGAGGCCCGCGCCACCGGCTGGTAGGACAAAAGATGTTGTGCAAGTTTCTCATTGCGAGCACGTACGACGACTATAATTGGAACACATGCCTATTGATTGATTAGTACTTGGATACCGTTTTATTATTATCTGCAAATGCCCTGCTATGTGTTACATGAGTTTCTCTCATCCATGCAACGCCCGTCATCCGTCCCTGCCTACAGTATTTTAATCCTGCTATTTACTAAAATCACTACCGTGTTTCCGTACTCGTTATTTCACCATGCTATTGCTATAAAACTGTTACTCTCGATAAACTCTTGCGAGCAAGTCTGTTTCTGTGCACTGAATTGACAACTCCGTTAAGGCTTTCAAGTATTCTTTGTCTCCCCTTGTGTCGAATCAATAAATTGGGTTTTACTTCCCTCGAAGACTGTTGCGATCCCCTATACTTGTGGGTCATCAGAGGCGTGCCTCCATACCGCCGCACCAGGGGACCGCGCAGATCCCCGCGCCCCCATCCCCGGCGCAGGAGCCGGGTGATAGCAAGGAGAGGGGAGAGGGATGGGGAGGGCGGCGGCAGAGGGTTAGGGTTCCGCCCCTGAGTCGCCTAGAGGAGACAACCCGGGGTCTAGCTATGTCAGCACCTTGTATCTGTTGTGTGTTTTTGCTGGAACGTTTGTGTTGTGTCGTGTCGTGTGGTGTGGTATTGTGTTGTGTTGTGTTGTGCTATGGTTTGTGGCCTTGTGTACTACCTTGCCAGTTGAAGGCTTCGTTATTTCAAAGCCAGGCTCATCTCGAGCCTCTTGTTTAAAAAAGTAGGCTAAAAAATGTTGTACCTCACAATCACCCAATTGTGAGCTAGGGTGAAACTTGAAACATTCTTTTACAGTATTGAAACATTCTTGAAACTTGAAACATTCAATGTGTTCCCTTTAATTAAAATACCACACAGGTTCGTGCCTCTTGTTTGGCAAAGGTGTATTAGAGAATATTTAGGAGTATTTTCTTAAGGTCATTTGGGTGATAACACTTTTGTCGTCGAAAACACTTGATAATCCCCTTGTTTATCAATACTCCCCATTGATTTATGTGTTTGGAAGGCAAGGACTATTCAACAGCCACAAATTCAACTTTCACAACAGTGTAAAGACCATAGTAATTCAAATAATATACACCCGGGTGCATATGCACCCTTTATTTGAAACGCATATTAAATATATTTAAAAATGTTAAATACAAATAAAAATTCCTTGTGTATACTTTGACATGTTATATGTTTACAAAGTTGTTTCAGCAAAAACCGATATGTTTCATGCCTTGTGCAAAAAAGACAAATCTTAGATGGTAAAATAGTCTAGTGTCCACTAGTGAAAGTAGGATCCCTAGGCCTTGTTTCCAAATACTGCAAACATCGCTTATTTATTATTTTACTGCATCTTTACTTCCTGCAATATTTACTTCAGATCGCAATTACCGTTTACCAACATCTATACCACCTGCGTTTTACTATCTCTTCGCCGAACTAGTGCACCTATACATCTGACAAGTGTATTAGGTGTGTTGGGACACAAGAGACTTCTTGTATCTTAATTACAGGGTTGCTTGAGAGGAATATCCTCGACCTCTACCTCCCGAGTTCGATAAACCTTGGGTGGTTCACTTAAGGGAAACTTGTCGCTGTTCTACAAACCTCTGCTCTTGGAGGCCCAACACCGTCTACAGGAATAGAAGCGTGCGTAGACATCAAATCCATAGATCAAATCATCTCTACCCAAAATAAGGTTTTAGTACAGATCACAATGAAGTTTATAGCGTTGAACTTGATGATCTAATTCAATTCCAGCAAGTCCAGTGAAACTTCAGTTACTGTGACAGGTTTTATTTGAAAGCGCGAAATTCCCCGATTTTCTATGCATGAATGCAATGCACACATCTCTATTCTCTCTTTTGTAGCCTCTAAACCTGGGATATTACACTGTGGCATCTTGTTAATAGGTTAGTTCCAAAATGCATAAAAATGCCACGAAGTGTAAACAAAACATATAGCAATTGGTGCAAAACAAGCATGGAGCATCAAAACTTATAGATACGTTTGCAACTTATCACAAGTGCTCGGCGACAAACCTTTAGCACCGGTTCGTGTCACGAACCGGTGCTAAAGATCCCGCACGAACTGGTGCTAAAGCTCTGCTGGTCCACTGCGACGTCCTGGCCGCACGAACCGATGCTAATGCAACCTTTAGTCTGGGTTCGTAGCACAACCGGTGCTAATGCTCTTTGGAGCCAAAAACCAAAGCCTTGTTTTCTACTAGTTAGGCTTAGATACATGGATGGAATCTCATAACATTTTCAGTGAGGTCAAAGTTATGATTTTCTCTAAGAAAAACAACTTAATGAATGAATCACCTGGGTGAAATTGGCTTTGCTTGTTTTATGTTAAGTGGTTATATCGGAGCCATGTCTATGGGGGACGAGTGTATCTCACTTGTGGACGGCCACCCTGGAACAAAGAGATTGGAGCCGTTCAAGTTGAGAAGCTTATTATATAGTCGCATGCCATATGGGCTCTGTCTTGAATAAGTAGGTTGTAGGAACCGTCCCAACATGACCAACAAATGTAGTTGTGCACGTTGCTACGGGTCCATCAAGAGGGTTTGGGTTCCTACTTCTGAAAATAGTCGCGTCTTAGTCTTCTCTCGACCATTTGAGCAAAATGAGCATCATGGCGAAAAGGGCTGACTGAGTCGTGCGGGTAAAGTCTAAAACCTCTACAAAGTGCATAAACCAAGTTTTTAGCCGCATCCCTGGTTACGGAAAATTCTGAGCATCAAGACTCTGAAGCAGTTCAAGAATCTCATCATCCCAATTTCTAATTAAAATTTGATGCATGCTACAATGGGTAGGGGAATCTTGGGTGATCCAATGAGTCCTTAGAATTACTTAGGAGCACCTGGGTGATCCAGTGTGTCCTTAGTGTTGTTTCTAATAATATGAAAATCTTTTCAACAAGTTAGCAAATGAGACTAAACTCCACCAAGCCAGATATGCATGTAAATATTAGATTCCATTTGTGTATACAAAAGTGGCATCTTGCCAATACAATTCAAATGTATTGACCCTTTGTGGTTGTAGCTTTACCTCTTGCAGATTTCACTAAGTGAGTTTTGATGATTAGGGTTACGAGTCTATTCTCAACACGCTTGCCTATGGCACATGAAGATGAAGGACTCCATGTTGTCTTTATTTATTCGTTGTAAACTCTGATGTTGAGCTAGCCTTGTGCTATGCAACTTGTAAACTTTATTATGTAAATTTCTGGATCATGCGATGTAATATAATAACCTTTTTTCTTGATATTACATCTTAAACTGTATGTGTTATCGACTGATCCAGGAACTAGCACAATAATCACAGGGATTGGCACCCTACCGGGTGAGGTCACTACAGATGGTATAAGATCATTGTGTTCACTGTAGGATCATGACCCTAGGATTGGATTCAAAAATAGGAAGAACCTAGGATGAAAATTTTATCTAATCCTACTTCTATTAAAAATATGCTTGCTTTATGAACTTCTAGTATTCTCACCTACCTCATCATCAAAAATATTTTCCTCTTTCATTAGATGATCTACCCCATTAAAACCATCAAGAAAGGACTACTGATGCCCAAGACACTGAAGCGTGAAGACCGATGCTTCAGATGTTATTCCTCAAATTATCAGGATTCACTACATTAAAGACCAATGAAGAACTTGAAGAAAGAATCTGATCCAGACTTCACGATACCCAGAAGGAAGGTCGAAGAAGTAAAAGAGAGGAAGTTGAAGCACTCGAGATAGGAATAGATGAGACCACCAGTAGTTCTCTTTTATTGACCAACGATATCGTAATAACGTATTGATCTTACCAAATTGTGGTATGACCAACTAGATGATTGTTGTTCGACGAATTACCTTTATCTGCTTTGTTTTGGTAGGAAATCCCTAGACCTTTTCTATCTATTCTCTTTTATTCTCATACACTCTAAACTCAACATATGGATCCTTCGAGATGCGTCAACAACGAGAACAATGACGAGATGCTACCCGGAGTACATCCATTATTGGCAGAACATGTTCAACTGATCCAACTAATGACCCAAATCCTAAGTCAAAATAGCAATAAAAATGAAGCATCAATAGGATTAGCTCAACTCTCTAAGTCCCAGTCTCAACTAGTGCATGTAATGGCTCGTAGTATGGACACCAATAATATCGTCTCCAACAAGTGTGCTTTCTCGACAAGTCAACACAAAGAAAACAACATTGGACTCTAACAATGTAGTTCGTTATCAAGTTGATGACCTAAGAATCGATAGAAGTTTTTTAATGTATTAAATGGGAATGAACAATAGTTCAATATCAACAATTTTTTTTGTCAAACTTGTGAGGTTGACAAAGTGTTAAATGTGAGATTCCATCAACCATGTACAAAGTAATGACCTGGGTGCAGGATGGATTTATCACCATTCCTAGTACTCTCATTATTTGCTCTTGTATTGTTGGCCTTGCGAATATAGAGAGACATACCTACAAGACATACAATCATGATAAAGTCTGAACATTAGGATCATGTGATGTTATGGCCTTATGAGAGCTACAATGGTGCACCTTGAGTTGTGGCCGGCTGCAGGAGGTAGGAGAAGACCTTGTTCCTCCAAGTAGCGGGATGTAAATGAGAGTGATATCGATCCCCCGAAGGGGGTGCTACTAGGCCTTATATACAACCACTATGTTACACAGGAGAAAACTGTAATGGTATTGGGAAAGCCGGCTTGTCTGGCTCCGGTGCTCCATCCCGAGGCGTCCCAGGGCCCATCAGGTGCCCTATCTTGACGTCTGGTCTCTGCTGATAGGGATAGGGACATGTGTGCTACATGGCCTAGGGTCACTGTGAACCTCGTAGCCATGTGTCACCCACGCCGTCTGGTCCATCATCACGTATGGAGCCGCATGCGGCATGATCACACATAGTTCCATGTGTCAGACGGGATGTGGCCCGAGCATAGACTTCTCAACACGGATGACGGAGCTCTACCAACCATCTCAAGCCGGCCATGAGGATTCCACAGCTGGCCATATGATAGCACAGCCGGCCACGTTCCAACGATTGCTCAGCCGGCCAAGGCCGTAGTACAGTCATCCTGTCACCTACTTGTTCCTCTATCTTTGGTATATTGGGGGCCATTCCCCAGACATCTTCATATTCTTCCCAATGAGAGTGGTCGTGGCCAATGCGAACAAAGAATCATTGGGACCATGGTTCTCACAAGGCCGACAATCTCGACCTCCATTGGCCCTTGCCAATGATGGGAAGTCCTACTCCTACCTGCTATGATGTTTTTTCCTTCATAGATCTACACGTAAATATGCAGTGTTAGTTATTTAGATGAAATGAATTGTACATATGTGAAGGTAAATGCTTAGGTAGGATTTTATTTGTAGATTACTAGCAAGACGTCGAGGTTTTAGACTGCGGTAATGCTTTGGGGGAATTCGGTGTTGTGGTAGTTCAATTTGGTAGCCAGGTTTCGAATGGATGACAAATTGATTGCATATCGGTGAACTGGATTTACTGTTCATGGTTACAAGAGGCAAGGTTTTTTGTACCAGTTTTCGATGGGCAATGGATGATCAAGAACAAGCGTGATGCTTGTTGTTTTCATTGCTAGGCCGATGATTAGAAGATTGCTCATCGTTTGTAGCACCGGGATGAATCAAGATTTATCAAGTGTTGTGTAGTACCACAATGGTACTACTTGGTACTTGCTAAAAATGTCTGATTATATAATGACGTATGTCTGCTGTGTTATTATGAGGTCCACCTTGCTTGTTCATAACGTATGGTGTTATGGCCGATAATTACATGTTTCCTTCTGGTTGCAATGTCCCCAGGGCCGGCTCTGGCCCAGGGCAATAGGTGCGACGGCCCGGGGCCCAGCCAAATTTGGGGCCCATAGTTGATATACATGTATATATAAGAGAAGATAGAAAAAAAGAAAGAGGCCCATCTATACTATACACCCACGTTCAAGTCTGGGCCTCCAGCAAGTACGCATTTGAAGAGAAACAAAGCACGCACCGAGGCACGACCGCAGTGGACGTTTCGTTTTCTTTTGGTCTAATCTCTGAACACGCTGATAGTCGGAGATGGAGGCAAAGGGAGCGGCCGCTGCTAGCCGGGTACGGCTTAACGGCTGCGGCCAAGGGCAATCAAATTTGGGACATAAAGGTCAGGTAATCTCTACTACTTATAAAAGAGCAAACATGAATTCCTCTAAAGTCACCCCAGAACGTACATGGATGTACTACAACTAACTACAACCCAACGATCAGGCCCACCAAGCTAACAACTTTCATTGGCCTAATCAAATCTCTCTGGTGCACTTACCAATTTACGATGACGGACGCACTCTGCCCGCAGAGAAAAATACGAAAGCCACGCCCGTTCGTCCCGTCATGATCGCTAAACAAAAAGGAAACTAACTCATTCCCACGATCCCTCCCATAGACACCTCCTTCCTGCTTTGGATTGCTGCCGCCGGCGTCCCGGCCTCCCTCCAGTCGAGGGAACGCGTCCCCGCTACCTTGCAGGCCGCCCCCACATCGTCGCCGCCTCTCTGGACGGCGCGCTCGCTGCCACACCCTCGCACGCTGTCGGCAACATCGCCGCCTCCCTGGAAGGCGCATTCGCTGCCACCGCATCAGACGTCGTCGGCAGCACCGTCGCCGCCTCCCTCGAGGGCGCACTTGCTGCCACCGCATCACACGTCGTCGGCAGCACCATCGCCGCCTCCCTGGACGGCGCACTCGCTGCCACCGCGTCACACGCTGTCCGCACCACCGTCGCCGCACCCCCTGCCACCGCCTCAAACGCCGGCGGCTGCATCGTCCAGGTCTCCCTGTCACCGTGTCACACGCCGGTGGCTACACCATCACCGCCGTCCTTGACAGCGCCGTACCTCCCAGCCGGGCCATCGCCTTCCTGCAAGCTGAGACAAGGTCAAATCCATACCCCATTTAGAAACACAGTGAACTTCATCAACGGCAATAAACAATGCAACCCGTGTCTTTTCAGCTATATCTTAAACGGTTCCAAAGTTTTGAGCACTACAAAACCAGAATCATTATCTTAAGACTGTGTTAGGGTAAACATAAATAATCTTACAGACACAAGGCATCCCTTTACCCTCAAATTGATAGAAAACGATAGAGAATCAAGCTTATTACCCGAGATATCCTATTCTTTGAAAAAACACTTGTTTCATCAAACACCACCGTCACTGCTTAAAATATTATCGGAAAAAAGGAAAACCTGTTTATTTAATTAATGCCATGCATATTCATATGAACACTATTGTTGTTGTACTGTTCCCTGGATAAGCTTCTAGGATGGCATCTCCGAATCGTGATGTGGGACGCACCCCTCTTCAGGATATAAGCAACACCAGCTCCTTGGGTAAGTGTCAGCAAACAATGCCTACTGACTGATATTTTGATGTACTGCTAAATAACGGTATGGATGTACACAGACCCTAAAACATTGAAGAGACAGAGGGACAGAGAATATTATGCACGATATAAAGATGATATT
Organism: Lolium multiflorum; assembly: GCA_030979885.1. Classification (NCBI taxonomy): domain Eukaryota; kingdom Viridiplantae; phylum Streptophyta; class Magnoliopsida; order Poales; family Poaceae; genus Lolium; species Lolium multiflorum. The sequence goes on from CM061750.1 coordinate 402,559,003, forward strand.
CAGCAAAGACGGCGTGAATCCAATGAAAAGAAAAAAAATTCAGTAACCCTGCCTAATGACAAGCAAAATGTACCACATACACCCCTGTCCATGTCCCAAAGTAATGAAGACGCTCTGGAACTAAAGAGGCAACGGGAGAGGGAACGGTATTCACAAAATAGGGACAAGATATTAAAGAGGCAACGTGAAGCTTACAGTCAGAAAAATGTGGCTTCTGCTCCTAGCCATAACAATGACCAAGAAAATGAGACACACACACCAGTGTCCGTCGTATCTCTTGGTAATGACGATCAACCACTGCATACACCCCTACTTTTTTCTACTAATTTGTTTTTTCGTCTATATATGCAGATCTTAAAGAGACAAAGAGGCAGCGGCAAAGGTTGTATTATTCACAGAATAGAGAGGAAATATTAAAACGACAACGCCAATCACGTGAGCAGAAAAAAAATGCATCTGCCCTCCTCAACGGCGGTGACAGTGTGTCACAGACACCAGCAACAGGACAATCGGCTGTCATCCAACTACACAACATATCCTGTGCAGGTTGCATAATACCACAAATTATTTAATGCTTATTTACTTTTAGCTGGAAAATTGTTAATTATTATGTGCGGTCTGCAATGTCATATCTTGAAGGCTTACCGAATCTACCAAATGGTTCACAATCACTTGGAGGCATCCCACACCAGAAGGAGAATAATGCAACAGACAAAGATGATAACAGTTGGTTGCACAGGAATGGTGCATACCAAATGCAACAAATTGCAGGAAGGATGAGAGTTGTAGCGATGCCTCTTGGTCAGGAACCGCAGACAATTTCCACCATCGCACGGGATAGTTCACAAGGTAATGTCATTGTGTTCGCATAGGATAGTATTTCAAATAAGTAAAAGTATTATCAGCTTTATGGTGGATCTTAATATGATTGAAACACTATTCATATCCCATCACCCTACTGGAAGGTTTTGACCTACCCCAACTTGGAAAAATTATCAACCTAACCAACCAAGATTGCATAATTCAACAGGCGTGTTAGTCCATTGGTTTATTTATTAGTGCAACATAAGGCACATTGTTTATTTCACCGTAATTATCTTTTCTTTATTCAGTTACATACCCTTCTATTGGCTCCAATCAACCTCAAAATACCCGAACTAAATGTATGTCTGAGAATGCTGGTCAAACCAATGGAGAACTGCAAAGTAAGATGATTAACCCTACATCTGCTACAATACTTAAATTGTTATTATGCTCTACTCATCTGATGATTTTCATAGTAGGCAACGAGCAGGCAGATGATCCATATGGAATATTTGATCCCATTTTTCAACAATCCAATTTAGAGGGTACATTTATATATTGTCTTGCACACTCCAAATTCTTCACGAAAACAATTATGTTTGACCAATATATTACCTCCTAGCTTGCGAGGGGACGGTGCAAAGTGAACAAGGTGCATTCCATGAGCCTGATGAAGAAGCTAGAATATTTACTGAACAAGGTATGCCCATTCTCTATTTTCCATTTCAACTTCACATTTTAGTACTATATTATGAGTGTTAATTGAATATACAATTTTCTTTGTTGTTAGATGTTCCTTTTGAATCGTATGTCCTTCCAAGTGATCCTTCACGACCAGCACCTGTAGTACATACCGAGGAATTCATATACCGAAACTTACCTAAAAACCATCATGTCTTGAGAAAAGTACTAGACTGCATACACTGTGGGGCATTACGGTTTCCATATGAGGGGCCTGCATTTTGCTGCAGAAAAGGAAAAGTCTCAATTGTTACTCCAGAGGTTCCAGAAGAGTTGAAACGGTTGTTTACAAGTCAAGAGGATGTTGATGCTAAATATTTCAGAGAGAACATTCGGTATTTCAACTCGCACTTCTCATTCACAAGTCTAGGAGTCACCCTTGATCGCCGAGTCAGCACAGCTGCAAGAACTGGTGTCTATACATTCCGCATCACCGCTGGTTTGTACCACGCTCTTGATAATCTGGTGGCAGCTGATAATGGACCTCGGCATTTCCAGCTCTATATTTATGATACAGATGAAAACTTGATTCATAGGGCTAACAGGTCGCCAGATCTTAATATAGAGCTCATACGAAGGATTTTGAAAATACTAGAGAATAACCCTTATGCGCAGGTTTTCAAGAGCCTTGGGTCTATTCCGAATCTAGATGAATATAAGATCTCACTAAACACAGATATCAAGCTAGATCGACGAAGGTACAATGCCCCAACAGCTTCTCAGGTGGCAGCGATATGGGTTGAAGGAAGCGACCCACAAAATTGCTTTGACAGGAGTGTTGTCGTGCATGGAAAAGGAGACCGACCCTTGTATATTAGAGCATACTATGGTTGCTATGATCCATTGCCATATCCTCTGTTCTTCCCACGTGGGGAGACTGGTTGGAATCGTTGGATGCCATTTGTTGGGCCTCCCGATGACACGACCCAACATTTAGCAGATAATTCGGCAAGACAACTGAACCAAGCCTTTGATTTACCTACAGGTATGATGTTCGTTACTAATTTATATGCTTACTATTTGTGAATGAGATGAATGAAAAACTTTCCTATTAGAGAAGAACAATTTGTGAATTTTGCACCAGATGAAGCCAATGCTACTAATTTACCTACAGGTATTGGTCATCCTTTCTTAATATAATATTTGTATGTGTATCATCAAATATTAATGTCGCTAGCAATATTCAAATGATAACACGATGCCACAAACAGGTGTTGATGATGCACAAGATGAAGACAATGCTACTGATTTACTTGAAGGTATTGGCCATAATTGGTAGCTTTAAATTATTATGAATACAAGTTACAAATATTTATGTTGACAAACTTTTAGATGACAACGAGGATAACCCAGATGATGATTTTGGTGAAAATGAGAAGAATGCAACACACTCTAGGAAATTTGTTACTGCAAGGGAGTACTACTGCTTCAAAGTGCAGGTTAGGAAGAAGCTTTTTAACATTATCTTGTTTGGGGGGCGTCTATTTCAACAGTGGGCTGTTGACATGTATATCAAAATTGAGACTATGAGGCTTGACTGGTACTCAAAACCGGCAAATCAGAAGATTATACGTGCTGACCTCTACCAGGTAATATGCTTGTGTTTCTTATGATACGTAATATAGCATACTTTTCTATAACCTTGTATAATTTTATAATAGGGTCTTGTTGACACTGTTGTTGCTGGCAAGTCACGCGGTGATCGGATTGGCAAGAGAATCGTGCTTCCACGTACATTTCCTGGTGGGGATCGCGACATGCAGCGGAGGTTCCTGGATGCGATGGCCATAGTTCAGCGTTGGGGTAAACCAGACTACTTTATCACGATGACTTGCAATCCTTATTGGGAGGAGATAACCGAGAGATTGTTTCCTGGACAATTGCCACAAGACCGTCCAGACCTGGTGGCAAGAGTATTCAAAGCGAAACAACGAGATTTGATGGACTTATTGACTAAGGGTAAGCATTTTGGAGAAGTCGCAGCTTATGTTCATGTCACAGAGTTTCAGAAACGAGGTCTCCCGCATGAACATATACTTCTAATCATGAAAGCAAAAAGCAAGTTAGCGACCCCAGATGACTATGACCGGGTGATATCTGCAGAGATACCTGAACAAGAGAAATACACTGTTTTGCATGATCTGGTCATCAAACACATGTTGCACGGACCCTGTGGTGAGTTGAAGAAAAATTGTCCTTGCATGATTGACGGACAATGCCGATTTCATTACCCACGAGAATTTTGTGATGCCACACAGCAAGGGAAAGACTCATATCCCATCTATAGAAGGAGGGACAATGGGCGTGGAGTTAGGATCAGAGGAGCAGATTTGGACAACAGATGGGTCGTCCCTTACAACCCCTTTCTGCTTATGCGATACAACTGCCACATTAATGTCGAAGCTTGCTCGAGCATCAAGGCAGTCAAGTACTTGTTCAAGTACATCTATAAAGGGCATGACAAAGCTTCCTTCGCATGCGAGCAGGATATCATCAATGATGGTGGAACCATCAATGAAATTCGACAATATAGGGATGCTCGCTTTGTATCTCCTCCAGATGCGATGCATCGGCTTTATGGTTTTAAATTATTTGGTGTAAGTCCATCAGTGCTGCAGCTGCAGCTTCATTTGGAAAACATGCATACAGTCGCATTTAAAGCAAGTGAAAATCTAGAAGATGTTGTCGCTCGACCATCTTCTTCCAAGTCCATGCTTACTGAGTACTTTGAGATGAATCGGAAGTTTCCGGTAGCACGGAAATGGTTGTATAGGGAGTTTCCAGAACATTATAGATGTATTGATGGAAATAAGAAATGACAGAATAGAAAAAAATAAGAGATCACAAATTGGAAGACTTGTGTACGCACACCCTGCTGAAGGAGATAGGTACTACTTGCGTGTGCTCCTAAGTCATGTCCGAGGAGCCACTTCATTTGACAATTTAAAAACTGTAAATGGCAAGCTATGCAGTTCCTTCAGGGAAGCATGTGAGCACTTAGGCCTCATTGAGCACGACAAGACCCTTGATGATTGCATGACGGAGGCAGCCACATTTCAGATGCCTTGTGCCTTAAGAAGGTTGTTTGCAACTATATTGGTGTTCTGCGAGGCAACAGAAATCCAACGGATGTGGGACAAACATCTAGCATCAATGTCTGAGGATTACTGTCTTAATCAATCAAATGAGGCAGCAATAGAGCAGATGGTCCTTAGAGATATCAGGGATATGTTGCAATCCATGGGAAAGGATATTACAAGCTATGGACTTCCGGATCTGGTTGACATGGATGGTTCTTATCATGCGGAGTATAGAGAGGTAGTAGAGGAGAGGCAAGTCACCGCAGACAAAGAACATCTAGATCTATTTGGTAGTTTGAACAGTGAGCAGCTGACTGGTTTCAATGATATAATTGATCATGTGACAAACAAAAAAGGTCAGATATTCTTTGTTGATGGTCCAGGAGGCACTGGCAAGACGTACTTATACAAGGCATTGCTTGCAAAGGTGCGTTCCATGGGCTTAATAGCAATTGCAACTGCTACATCAGGTATAGCGGCATCAATAATGCCTGGAGGCCGTACTGCACACTCCAGGTTCAAAATTCCAATCAAGCTCAAAGATAACAGCATGTGTAGTTTTACAAAGCAGAGTGGTACGGCAGAGTTGCTAAAACAGGCGTCCTTAATAATTTGGGATGAAGTTGCTATGACCAAACGTCAAGCAGTTGAGACACTTGATAGATCGCTCCAAGATATAATGGAATGTCCTTTGCCATTTGGGGGAAAGGTTGTCGTCTTTGGTGGGGATTTCAGGCAGGTCCTTCCCGTTGTGACACGTGGTACAAGAGCACAGATAACGGATGCTACACTTCTGAGATCATATCTGTGGCAGAAGGCACGCAAGATACGCCTCACACGCAATATGCGGGCACATGCCGATCCTTGGTTCTCTGAATACCTCCTAAGGATCGGCAATGGAACAGAAGAGACAATTGGTGACGACTATGTGCGTCTCCCTGACGACATTGTGATCGGCTACACGGAGGATGAAAAAGCTATTAACACGCTCATTGAAAATGTCTTCCCATCGCTACATGACAACACTAGGTCGAGAGAATACATGAGCGCACGTGCAATCCTATCTACCAAGAACGAGCATGTGGATGACCTGAATGACAAGATGATCTCCAGGTTTCCAGGCAAAGAAAGGTTATACCATAGCTTCGACTCAACCGAGGATGATTTGCAGAATAATTACACTATTGACTTTTTGAACTCGATCACACCAAATGGATTGCCCCCGCATGTCTTGAGATTGAAAGCCAATTGCCCGGTCATTCTGCTCCGAAACCTCGACCCTCATAATGGCCTATGCAACGGAACACGGCTTATGATAAGAGCCTTCCAAGATAATGCAATCGATGCGGAGATTGTTGGTGGTCAGCATGCTGGAAAGAGGGTATTCATACCTAGGATCCCTATGTCACCCTCGGAGGACATCTCACTTCCCTTCAAACTCAAGAGAAAACAGTTCCCCATTCGCCTGAGTTTTGCAATGACCATTAACAAGGCACAAGGCCAAACCATACCAAACGTTGGTATTTACCTTCCCGAGCCTGTATTCTCACATGGACAGCTATATGTTGCACTGTCGAGGGGTGTGTCAAGAAAGACGACACAAATTTTGGCCAAGCCAAACAAAGAGGTCGATAAATCCGGGAAAAGCACAAAAAACATTGTATATAGAGATGTTTTAAAGGGATGAGGCAGGTGGGTTATTATAAGGTTTATTTGCATCATGGTTTTGTACCTACATAACTACTTTTGATGCTAACATTTTTTTGTTGATTTCACGACTTAATCATGATAACCTATGAACATTGAAGAGGCATATTTTCATTTAATATATATATTATATCAAAGGTTTACAACACATAATACGAAGTTCTGCAGCACCAAGTAATGATCAACATACTTATTATTATATTATCTTTCACCCGAAACTGACTAACAATATACATATAATTGTATTCCTTAAATTATCTTTGCAGCATTATCGTATTTAGTTTCTTAACATACAGAGATATCTCGAGCTTTATTTCTCATTTCCATTTTGCGCAGATGGGACTTCATTTATGCAGCGTATGTTGCAACTGGATATCATCATCACTCAATTAAGGTATGTATGGTTCGAGTAAAAAAAATCCAGCAAGTAAAAGAGGACAAATGATGATGCATCTGTTGCCATGGATGTTTTATGGATGGTTGTAAGGTAGTATGAGTAGCTTCAAGTGTTCAAGTTATGTGTACACTCACTCATGGACTGATGTTCTTACGTATGTTATTATCAAAGGTGTGTGATCGACATCGGTATGTGCAGAGAACTGATGATTTCCTGGAACCATAACAACTGATGATCCCCTATCCTATTATTATTTCTCAAAACATTATCTACAACTTTCGTGTCAAGTGCTGATATTAGTTTTACAAATCACCTGCAGCAACCATGGCTGAAGCAACACCTATTGCTTCTACCAAGCCAATCAGCATGAAACATGTATTGACAATGCCAGTGTCATACATCTCCACTAATTTGCAAACGTCAAGAACTACGCGAGCAAATAAGATTTGTGCGTGTTCAATTTAAATAAAGTGATCAGAATAAACAAGAAAAATGCGCATGGTAGCATTAATAATTTTTATCACAATATCATATGGAAAAAAGTAAATTTCGCTGGTGAATTGAGATTACATGTGAGAGTTAGTATTTGCAGACTCATCTATTTATGATATAATTTCTCAGACCAAAGAATGTAACTGACTTATGGACATACCATGGTAACAACTAAGCAGAGCATGTTTAATACATGTGAAAATCTTGTGAGAAATGGAGGATTTACCTTATGGGGAGACGATGAACCGCCTCACTTGTTCCTTTTGTTAAATTGTTCGGCCAATCTGCTCCAACATACTTAGACTGCCTAAAATCCTCAATAACATGGAAGATTGAGCACAATCACCATCCACAATTGGTGTTTCTGTGTAAAGAAACCACAAAGAGCACGAACGGCAGCAGTGAGCAGAGCGCACACAAGTGACATACAGAACCAAGGCAGCCTCTTCGGTAATGCACGCACGCCATCTGCGTACCTGGGTGAGGGAGAAGAAGAAGAGCCCGAGGCAGTTGTGGTGGGCGACGGACTCGAACGGGAATGGCAGCCCGGCTAGGGGCCCCTCTTCCTGCGCCCCCGGCGACGCACAGACCTGCACTAGATGGCACACCGCCGTCCTATGCGGCGTCAGCTCCAGAAGCGCCTGTCCTCCTGCATATCCCGCCTCCTTCGACCCCGCCCCCGCTCCGCGAACACGAGCGAACAAGTTCATGGCGCCGCCGCTGGCGAGGACGACGTCGTCGCCGGAAATTGAAATTGTTTCGGCGAAGATGTCCCCACCGTCGGCGCCTAGCGTTGGGTTGCCCCCGGGCATGCCAGCTCGAGCGCCTCCTTGGGCACTCCGGCGGCTGGATTCGACGAGGACGGGTGGTGGGGAGGTTGGTGACGGTGGCGGCTTGACGAAAGAGACTGGACAGTGAGCTACAGAGTGTGGGCTTATCCGTTTTTTTTCTTTTTTTTTCTGAGCTGGGCATTGTCCATTCAGATGTGCATTGAGTAACGAGCTAAAATGATGTACTAGGTGTGTAGCACACAATCAAGCTGCGGTTTTAGTCGGCAATGCGTTGTAATTTCCATTCAAATAAAATAAGCTTGCACATAAATTTTTATTATTTGTACCATTAAAAATTGTAATCATACATGTTACTTTGTGAATTATTGTTAAATTTTATGGAGTATTTCACAAGAGATATTTTATCCGGCATTTCTAAACAAGTATATTTTGCTATGTATTGTGATACTTATTTCGTGGTATTTCGTTATATGAAAACTAACTCCTATTTCATAGCTTCATATGACACACTAAAAGAAAAACAAGTTGTCATTTATGTGTATTTGAAATTTTTTTTTTTGAGAACACAGTACAACGCAGACGCTCACAAACACGCACGTACAAACACCCCTATGAACGCACGCACGCATACCCTACCCCTATGAGCACCTCCGAGGGACTGAGCCGGCATATCTTGAGGTTGACGAAGTCACCACTGGCGCCTCGCTGTTGACGGGCACGTCACCTACCACTGAAAGCATAGCGCCGGTTAAATCCTGGAATAAATCCAGGTAAATGCAAACACCCATGTCAAGTCTAGGACTTGAACCTGGGTGGGTTGGTTCCACCACAAGGGACCTAACCACCAGAGCCAAGCTCTGTTTGCATGTGTATTTGAAATTGATAGATATTCTATTATAAATTATGAAATGTGCATTGCACGTGCATGCTTACTAGTTTTGGACTAAAATCTCGACTAAATCGCTCTAGTTATTTGTGTTTTCAATCTAAAATTGTCAACCCGGTGATTGTTTCGCGTTGATGTTGCATCTTTTCGTACTGAGATGGGAATTTATCAGATATTGGATGCAAACGAATATTTATGGCGCTTATGGCTTTACGTTATTTTTATCAATTCATGTATGAATTCGATCTTTTTCCCCCTCTTTTGGGCCCGTTGATAAAATTCGCCCCGGGGCCTCTGAAATCCTAGAGCCGGCCCTGAATGTCCCTAGTGTCCAAGATTCTTATTTTTGTGTAGGCTATGGACATCAGCGCTCATGCCGAGGTTCCTAATGAGGGGGTCAAGAAAGAGGCCTCGTATAGGAAGGCAGGCCAATGTTGGACATTTCCATGAGGAGCCCGGTCTGGAGAAATTCATCACGCTGATATCGAGCCAACTTTGGGTATGTATACCATCCCCTTGGACATGTGCCATTCTTCGGGAAGATCCCTTCGACGGTATCAAGACCTGCACTTGTTGCAAGGGGGACATGAATATAAATATCATGGATGGACAAGACGTCATACATCATGGGTGGGAAGGCTTTGCCATTGCCAATGATCTGATGGTTGGCTACTTCACCACCTTCACGAATATCGCTCCAGCCATCTTCCAAGTGGCTATTTTTGACTACTTGTGATGTGTGGTGTTGACCAAGTGCCCAAACCATGGAGATGCCACCATGAGGATTGTTGAATAGAGAGAGAGATTGCCACTAGTTGCTAATGTTATGTGTCTAAACTTCAATGTGCTATGGTACTATGCTAAATTAAGTAGTGTGCTAGGTTTGGTACTAATGATCATACTGGCTGACAACCTCACCACTTATGACAAGATTTTACCATGATGTAACAATTGGTGACAACCAGACGACATGTGGCTGCTTTTGGGTTGTTCCATGGGCTGAAACCCATGCAACAAACAGTCGGAGCTGAAATCTCCAAGTGCCGAAAAAAGTTTTCACATGCTACCAAACAAACTGTCCGTAGGATGGAGTTTATTTTGGACGGGATATACCCCCAGGGCACTCATGCCCATGAATGTTGCTAGTGAGATTTTACCATGATCCTGAAAATCGATGCAGTCTACCAAACACGCCCATGAATGTTGCTAGTAAGATTGATGCAACCATGAAAGAAATCCTTAAAACTGTCGAGTACGTCGCTAGAAGCTATAGTTGTGAACACGTAGACTTATTTATTATGAAGAGGCATGTGTTTCTTCTGACCAAAATGGACAAAAAGTGGCTGATAAAACATGGGAGTCATCCATATGATTTTATTAAGCAACTAATAATGTGGAGCGATCATGGCCAATAAAAGGTTGTTACATTATTTCATACAATTTCCAGGCCCGCCATAAAGGAATTCACCATTATTAATAGGAGTAATGGTGTAGCATTTTTCATCAGTAACATGCTTGGGTAAGTCTACCATGATGGGCTTGCTCTTTCCTTCTTGATCAATGATTCTAAGATCGGTGAAAGCTGCGGCGCGACCCTGTCCATCATGTGGGAAGTAACCACTTCCCATCGGAGGAGTTGGATCCTGCAGTTTGGCAACCACAGCACCACCAAAACCCATTTGCTTTGCCTCATGAGCTAAGTACGTGAACAATGACCTTGGGAAGTATCCCACCCCTGTGGGGACATTGTTCAAGCCATAGTACACCCACCAGTCTCCACTTGTTTTGTCCTGCACTCATTTAGGATTCATGTCAAGTAATAATGTAAGCATATCATGTTATACAAAAAGAAAGCATCTTGATATTTTTGTTGACATTTCACTCAAGCTAGAACTATTGATCCATGCGATATGATTTGATGAGGAAACTACTGTCTTGAGAAGACTGTTACACTGAAATGTATAAATGTATAACAGGAAAGATAACACTCACACCTTAAGCACTCTTAGTGTGATATTTGGTATGAACCCATCCGGAACATCAGAAACCGGTCGTATAGCATCACCTGGCGCTATAACAGCGCCATTCACCCGTACGAAACCAGGACAGTCCATGTTGAAGCATCCAGTTTCATCGTATCCATCTCTCTGCAACATATATATGCATGGAAAGGTAAATATACATTTATGTTTCATGTAACAGCCAGAGCACTTCTTAACAGCTAATTCACATTATTATCATCATATTCATGACATTACCGTCCATTCGGTATAGAAGTGTGGATGTGAGTCTCCATAGTGTTCTGGATAAATCTGTAAAACAAAGCGAACATATGAGGTTTCATTCAATCGACATGAAAAATGGAAAGCACATAGAATATTTGACCACATTTTTTTTGAAAAATAATTTCATTAATGCATTAAATTGGCTGCTAATTTTTAGTGATGAAAACACATATGCTAGAATAAAAATATAAGTTTTATTCAATTGTTGAAACGGGAGGGTGTGTGATTTATCCCATAAATCAAGATCAAGTTATTGCAATTATTGTACTCCCTCGCGTCCTATCAAAGTTATCTGATCTAAATTTTGATGTATGTAGACACTAAATAGCATCTAGGTATATTTAAATTTTAACAAATCACAGACAACTTTTGTGGGATGGATGGAGTATTTTTGAATTGACTGTCTGAATTAAAAAACTATGTTTGATGAAGAAAATAAATCTTACATGCCAGCCAACTGTAATTGAGTTATAGCTTGATTTCACACCATCTCCATCATGATAGACCCAAATTCCAGCCGAACTCCACTGCCCGAAAGTTAATTTGTGGTTGTACACACCCATGGTGGACTGAAAGCCATAGTAGTGGCCTTCGGGACCTCCATAAGATATTAAGTGTGTAGCATACTACATAGTGATAGCTCCATATAAATAACATATACAACAACTAGGATAAATAGATGAGTGAAACATGAAACTGTAACATTGGGTAAATGTAGGATCCTTAGAATAAAAAAGATTCCAATACTCGGTGGATATATTTTCTACCGAGAAACATGTACTTGTTAGAAGAGTAATTGGGAAGTTGTTAGTCATATAAGATGTGACGATGAAGCTGCAAAGAAAAAATTAGTAAGAACAAGGTTGGCATTGCTTTTTCAAGTTAATACATCGATCCAGAAACCATTGGGCCAACTAATTGATTTATCTGCTGACATGTTCAAAAGATACCATTTGTGCTCGATCTTTCTTGTATATATTTTGTTTCTCCAATAGAACTTGCTCTATGTTCCGCTGAGAATTTATATCATCATTTCAAATGGTGAACACTCAAAATGCTTGTATGAACCTAGAGATGCTACTCACTCCGTATCAGAAGGTATCTACATGCTAGATAGTGTTTAGATACATCCAAATTTTGACAAATCTAATATAACTTTCGTAGGACGGAGGGAGAATTATAAATTGGTGGTAGTTAGGTTCATAGAACTATTAACATAAAAGTAAACACCTGCATAGTTCACATAATCTTGTATGGAGCATTCTCTATAGGAAATTTGACAAGAAAATTAACCCAAAACAAGACAGTAAAACAGTGAGATGGAGTGGGTGGAGGAAGGTAATACAAGGTTTAGGTACAAGTCATGAGTGTGTAGATTTAGTCCACGGTGAAAAGATATACATCGACTAAAAAGGAGAGGAGAGTGAAATCTAGAAAGCAATATGAAAGCCTATAACCACGCTTTGCGAGCCATGGGACATAGTGTCATCGGTCTTCTGTATCAGATACCATGATCCTTAAGATAAATTGGGTCACTTAGCGAAAATAATTTAAGTAAGACCCAATATTTCATATTCTAAATTCACATACTGGATATAGTCATTTTGTACATTTTTAATCATATATTATTGTAACTATAATGCTGAATCTAATTTACTAACAATTCGGACTGCGGCAAATAACAAGCCAAAAAGCCAAATATTTGTTTGGAAGGTTCATTCCACTAGTTTTTTTATCGTTTTAAATGTGTGCAATTTTTTTAGTAATATCTCAAAATTTTAACATACAAAAACAAAAGCAGGGAACATGCATCGTGCTATGCAAATGTGCTAGTGATCCAGCTACTTATCCAAGAAAACATGATTAACAAGAAATAAATCATATTTTGCTAATACTATGATGAGAAAAAAAGGATACACAAATAACTTTGAATTATACAAAAGGTAATTAAAATACTAAGTGAATATCGAAGTGTAACTCACAAATGGCTTGTCCCATATACTAGGATGATGTCCAAAAGTTATTGCCTCGATGGAGTTTGAATTCAAGCTTTCCTGATTTTGTTTGGTCGGGCCATGGACGAAATTGTGTGGTACTGAAACATTTCCCTTCAACTAAAATGGTAAATACATGTTAAGGGTAAAATGAACATATGAAGCATCGACCGTAGATTCAAGAACTTGAAGCTAATGTTTATTTCGAGCTAAAACATTTTTTTATCATAGAATTAGTAAATAAGCTAACCAATTAAAGAGTAGATCATAACATGTTCTAGTCCCTTCCATATAGCTCTATGTTTTGTGATTAGTAATGTTTATTTGTTCAATATCATGATTTTGTTGAATCTAATAATTATAAGAGTGTACATGAGATGGTGTCTCTAGTCCCTTCCATATAGCTCTATGTTTTGTGATTCTATCCATTTATTTACATATCCCCATCTTCATATCATGCTTACTCTAAGGAAACATGGTATAGTTTAGAATACATTGGAAATGACACACAAATTAAATATAGGAAATAACGAACAAATTAAATATAGGAAATGACAATGGTGGAAAAAATTCAAGAGCCGACGATGGTAAAACGAGCATCGTTAATATTATATTGATGTGGGTGCTCTACAACCAATTAATTCCCTTTCAAACGGTCCAATATCCAAATTTGATGAATGGACGCAAGGATGGCAACCTTCTAGTTCTATGGAACAGAAAGTGGTTTCCCTAAGTTCCTATGTACTCACCAAACCATGGATTGGCTTAGTGAATGTCAAGTAACATCTTTATTTGTTTACTACTGCCTTTGTTCCTATGAATAAGGCACACACATATTTTAAAACAAACTTTGACCAAAAAATTGAAAAATAATAGTATCTCAATTATATAGTTGATATCCTTGGATTCGTATTGAATAACACTTTCTAGTGATATCATTTTTACATCAAATAGTCCTCATGTACTTAGACTAATTCTCGAATAAAACGAAATCTTAGAATAAATATACACTTTACTCATTGGAATGGATGGAGTAACCCTTAAAGATCTGAGTTCTGTATAGACAAATCCTCCCTTGACTCCCTAGCCTATAGATAACCCAAATCATATCCTTGTTTTCTGTTCAATCTTACCACAACACGACATTGCCACTACAAGAATTGCTATTTCCTAGTTCAATACACAATATATGCGTCCTATAAATTAGTGTAACAATGTATAATAGGATTACCTTTTGAATAGTTGGTAGCAGCCGAACACCTCCGGTTGGAAGTGCATGAATAAAAAAACATAGAGCAATAGATGGGAGAAGTAGAATAAGTTTGAACATTTTGATATGTCAAAGGATGAAGATCAGTATATGCATTGACAACTATATATAGACCCGGTATCTTATGGAGAGTGACTCATATGCTTTCATATAAGAATCTGTAATATGACAAAAACTCATTAACTCTGATGCAAAATCTTTCTTTAATGGAACCCGAATCATAAAATATTTATTTCTAATACGGTGTAATATTTTCTCTAGGGCGAATGGAGCCATAATAATTAATTAACTAAGGGAGAAAAAACATCAATGCCTAGCAAATATAAGAAAATAATTTAGTATAGCATAAATAATTTTAATGGTCGGAGATATGGAATTTGTAGACCTTGGGTGCAGTCCACATTGCTAAGGAAAAGACGATAACGTATGATCTTGCATGATATATATATACGAATCTTTAATACGAAAAAAACTCATTAACTCTGATGCAAAATCTTCTTTAATGGAATCTGAATCATTAAATATTTATTTCTAATATGGTGTAATATTTTCTCTAGGGCGAATGGAGCCATACTAATTAATTAACTAAGGGAGCAAAAACATTAATGTCTGGCAAATAATTTAATATAGCATGAATCTTTTTAATGGTTGAAACGATATGGCATTTGTAGACCTTGGATGCAGTCTACATTGCTAAAAGGAAAACGACAATAATGTATGATCTTGCAAGATATACATATGTAGTACAACTATATCAATACCTCTATTAATTTTTATTTATTAAATGAAATTATTTCGTAATTCTCATCCATGTGAGACAATGTGACATAATAAGTACTCCTTCTATTTCAAATTAAGTGTAGATTTATCGAAATTTGCATGTATCTACACACTAAAATGCGTCTAGATACACACGGATCTAGACAAATTTAGAATACTTGATTTGAAACGAGGGAAGCAATTTTGTTTATCTGCAATATGCTTGCATGCAAACATCCACAGTTGAGTGCGTTCCAATACTAAACAATGGAATTGTGGCGACAGGTGGCACTACACCAGAGTAATTATTAGTGGCACAAAAAATTCCCTCCAATAAAAATACAAAAAGTGCCTCTAAAAATCAAAGCAATAAAAAGTGTTATACCAAACAGGTTGGGAGCAGAAAAAAAATGAGTTTCATCTGAACCCAGTTCTTACTAATTATTTTCATCTGAACCCAGTTCTTACTAAATCAGTATCAGATCGATCGAACAGCAAAATTCTAGCATACACTCCGATTGCATAGTTGAGCAAACATTGCTGATTCAAATGAATGCAGCAAGAGCAATAGAGGAACTTAATCTGAAGTAGCTTCTGTGCAACACGTTCCCTCACAAAATGATAGTCAACTTCGATGTGCTTTGTTCGGGCATGGAACACAGGATTAGACGACAGGTACGTTGCCCCAATATTGTCACACCAAAGAACAGGAGATCGAGCTTGCGAAATGCGCAACTCTCGCAACAAAGACTGGTGTCGTCCGTGAGCAGCGAATCGTTCTTCTGTGTAAAACAATGATGTTGGGAACCCTCGACAGCCAATAGGGTTGGCGTAGGGTTTATATAGTGTACAATATGTACAATGTTACAGATACAATACATAAGCTATACGTATAAGTACAGTCTAACACCCTCCCTTAATCTTAACTCTGTCATCTAACATCTAACAAGTTAAGATTGCGCCTACATCCGTGAAACAAAGGCAAGGACAGTGGCTTTGTGAAGATGTCAGCAAGTTGATCCTTGGAAGAGATAAACTTGATCTGAAGTAGCTTCTGTGCAACACGTTCCCTCACAAAATGATAGTCAACTTCGATGTTCTTTGTCTGGGCATGGAACACAGGATTAGACGACAGATATGTTTCCCCAATGTTGTCACATCAAAGAACAGGAGATCGAGCTTGCGGAATGCGCAACTCTCGTAACAAAGACTGCACCCAGATAAGTTCAGCAGTAGCATTAGCCACAGCTTTATACTCAGCTTCAGTACTGCTCCGAGATACTGTAGCTTGCTTGCGAGCACTCCAGGCGATCAAATTAGGACCAAAGAATACTGCATATCCCCCGTAGATCGCCGATCATCAGGACTACCAGCCCAGTCCGCATCAGAGAACGCAGAGAGCAAGACTGAAGGAGCAGAACATAGACTAAGTCCATAAGACGGCGTGTGGCGGATATAGCGCAGGATGAGCTTCACAGCGACCCAGTGAGGATCTTTGGGTGAGTGAAGATATTGACAGACCCGATTCACGCATAAGAAATATCAGGCCTGGTGATAGTGAGATACTGAAGTCCCCCAACGAAACTGCGATACTCCTTCGCGTCCTCAGAAGAGAGAAGAGGACCATCCACAGCGGTCAGCTGATCCAAGGTGGACATAGGGGTCGTGGCAGGCTTACACTGAAGCATGCCAGCACGCCGAAGTAAGTCATGAGAATACTTCTTCTGAGTCAGAGATAGGCTAGTATCATTATGAGTCACTTCAAGACCAAGGAAATAATGCAGTTTGCCCAAGTCCTTCACGGCAAAAGTAGTCCCAAGAGAAGAAATGAGGCGGTCAGCAGCAGTAGCAGAAGAACTGACCAGGGTGATGTCATCAACATATACCAGAAAATACAAAGTGACCCTGGGCGCTGAAGCAGAAACAGTGACGTGTCTGCTGTGGAGGCAACAAAACCATGAGCACGAAGAATAGCTTCAAGCCGTGCATGCCAGGCACGAGGAGCCTGCTTGAGACCATACAAAGCCTTCACCAAGCGACACAGATGATCAGGTCGGGATTGGTCAGCAAATCCAGGAGGCTGACGCATGTAAACCTCCTCTTCCAGAACACCATGAAGGGAAGCATTTTGAACTTCCAACTGGCAAAGGGACCAACCTCGTGTGACTGCCACAGAGAGCAAGATGCGAATGGTGGTTGGCTTGATAACAGGGTTGAAGGTGTCTTCATAGTCAAGACCATAGTGCTGTCTGAACCCTTTCGCAACCAGTCGAGCCTTATATCACTCAATCGACCCATCAACATGTTTCTTCACTTTGAATAACCATTTGCAGTCAATGACATTGACACGTGTTCTTGGCGGAACTAACATCCAGGTATCATTCTTGAGAAGAGCATGGTACTCGAGCTCCATAGCCTACCGCCAATGTGGAATCTGCAAGCCAGCAGAGTAATGGCGAGACTCGGCAGTGGGATCAGCAACAGCCTGAGACAGACACGCTGCAAGCCAAGCAACTATCCCATCAGTGCGCTCCTTGGGGCGAGAGATGCCACTCCTATTGCGCGTGTGAGGTCGGGAGACCACATGCGTAGCCACAGGTGATGAGGATGACGTGGGCGGGGGCATCGTGGAAGCAGACGCCGACATGTGGTCGCAGGTGACGGAGGAGCCAGCGATGTAGTCGCTGGGAACAACGGCCCATCCATAGGAGTGGGCGAGGGCGCACGAGACGGCGCCGAGGGCGATGGCCCAGCCGGGGAAGCGAGCGACGAAGGCGAAGACGTCGCCGGGGGAGACGGCCCAGGCGAGGGAGACACTGGGCGCGACCCAGCTCTGGGAGACAGCGGGTCAGGGGCTGCCACGGGCTCAGCCGCGTGAGCGGGCAGCGGCACAGCGACCGAGGGAGCTGCATGAGCCATGCAAGGGGCCCCACGATCGACGTGAACAGCAGCTGTAGGAGGGACCAGAGAAGAACCATCCTACAGCTCAAGGCGAGCACCCCGTCCAACACCTGCACCATGGTTAGGCAACAAAACAGGAGAATACGCAACATCTTCAAATTGACCACGCAAAGTAGGAGAAGAAACCCAGGGCTGTGTATGTGAGGCTGGGAGGACTGGAGGAGCAAAAGGAAACAAGTTTTCATCGAATATAACATCACGGGAGATATACACCCGATTAGATGGAATGTCAAGACACTTGTACCCCTTATGCATGGAACGATAGCCTAGAAACACACACTGTTTGGATCGGAACTCCAGTTTGCGACTGTTGTAAGGACGTAAGTGTGGCCAACACGCACATCCAAACACTTTAAGGAAGGTATAGTCAGGAGGTTCATGAAATAAAAGCTTAACAGGTGTTTTCATATTAAGGAGACGAGTAGGAAGCCTGTTAATGAGGAAACAAGCTGTAGTAAACACGTCGCTCCAAAAACAAAAAGGGACAGATGCATGCGCAAGGAGAGTGATGCCAGTTTCGACTAGGTGACACTGTTTACGTTCATCAACGCCATTCTGTTGGTGAGTATGGGGACAGGCTACACGGTGAGCAATACCATGTTTCTAAAAGAAAGAACTAAGGTTACGATACTCACCCCCCTAGGCAGACTGAACATGCTGAGAAGATGCTCTACATGACTTTGGAATTGCAGAAAGACATCAAACACATCAGATTTGCGTTTAAGTAGATAAATCCATGTAAAGCGACTATAAGCATCAATGAAACAGACATAATAGTTGTGATCACTAACTGAAGTTTAGGCATGTCCCCACACATCTGAATAAATAAGCTCAAGAGGAGTTTTTGCTACATAATTCGATACTGAAAAAGGTAACTAATGACTCTTGCCTTGCTGACAGGCATCACAAACTGCAGGTTCCTTATTACTAGCCACAAGTGTTAGATCATTACGGCGAAGCACATGATGAACGATGGGGGTGGCAGGATGACCAAGGCGAGAATGCCAATGCGATGACGATGCTTGCACAACACTGAGCACATGGGGGGCAGCAGGCACATCAAGGGAGTAAAGACCATGATGACTCCAACCTCTAAGAAGAACGTCCCGGGTGACTCGATCCTTTACAAAAAAAATAAAGGGGTGAAACTCAACAAATACATCATTATCAAGAGTGAGCTTTTGAACAGACAGTAAATTACAAGTGACCGAGGGAACATGAAGGATAGTACGGAGATGAATAGACTTAGAGGTGCGTGTAAGAAGGGATGCCTAGCCAACATGGGAGATGTGCATACCTAACCCGTCAGCGGTGCGAACCTGGTCGTGGCCGGTGTAGGACTCCCACGAGTGAAGGTGAGAGAGATCATGCGTCAGATGATCCGTTGCACCGGTGTCCATATACCAGGTGGGATCAACATGGTAGGATGAACTAGAGCACTGTGTCGCCAAGGCCGCTTGTTTCTCATTACCGCGACCATCATTGCCAATACCGAGAAAGTCTTGCTTGAACCGCCGATGAAAGCGTGACGCAAGATGTCCCTCGATGCCACAGAGCTGGCAGGGGACCTTAGCACCGCAGGCCGGGCACTGCCAGGCACGGCCACGCCTGCCGTTGTTGCTGTTGGGGAGGGGCACGGTGGCAGGCTAGCGAGGCGACAGAGGTGGCCCGCCCGGTGGGCGGGGCTGCTGCGCGGGACGACCACCACCACCACGAAAGGCGGCATTGGCTGATGCATTAGAAGAGGCGATATCAGGACGGAGCTTCAGGCGACGTTGCTTGGTGTTGAGGAGGCGCGCATATAGCTCACGAGGCGGGAGCGGGGTGTCCCGGCCATTGATGTTCTCCACTAGAGCCTCATACTCTTCATCAAGCCCATTGAGAATGAAGGAGGTGAACTCCTCGTCGTGGAGAGGCTGTCCGATGGAGGAGAGAGTATCCACCATCTCCTTGACTTTATTGTAATAGGC
The DNA here is from genome assembly GCA_030979885.1 of Lolium multiflorum. NCBI lineage: Eukaryota > Viridiplantae > Streptophyta > Magnoliopsida > Poales > Poaceae > Lolium > Lolium multiflorum. The sequence goes on from CM061750.1 coordinate 402,579,140, forward strand.
GGTGATGGAGGAGTCAAGCTTCTTGATTTCACCGAGTTTGGTGCGGATCGCCATAGACCGAGCCATAGACTGTGTGGAGAAGCTGGAATCCAGAGTTCCCCAATCATCCCTCGACGATGTAGCAAACACCACCTTGTCCGCCATGGATGGAGTGAGCGAGGACTGGATAGCACCAAGTATAGCTTGATCCTGAGCGACCCAAAGGCGATGCGCAGGATTGTTAATCAACTCGGAGCACCATCAACTATTGTCACATGAAAAACAGTCGAAGAACACGGTAAGGTGCGATCAACGAACCCTTCCAGGTAGTGGTTGCGCATGAGAGGCAGCACTTGGGCGCGTCATAGCAGATAGTTATCGGCGTTTAACTTGACCGTCAGGAGATGGCCGAAGTGAAACGGAGCAACAGACGCGGCAGGGCCGAGGTGCAGCAGCAGGGATCGGATCAGCCACGGGCGGCGGTCGCAGCGGCGAGTGCGGCCCATATGCTATGGGCGGCATGCCATAGAACAGAGGATGACCGTATAGGCCAGCATCATACGGTACCAGGGGCGCCGACGATGCCGGCGGCGGTACAGGGGCACCTGGGGCACCTGGGGTGCCGACAGCACCGGAGGGCAGCGGCGGCGGAGCAGCAGCCGTGAAGGAGGTGGCCGGACCGTGCACGTGACGCACGGTTTTCACGGACGCGGGTGGAACTGGGAGGCTCGGCGTAGAGATCAGTGCCGAGGGCAGCGACGCAGGGCAGCAGCCGGAACCAGCGGAGAGATCACGGCAGAGAAGGGCCACTCGACGTCGTGCGAGAAGAGCGAGCCCGCCGGCCGTGTGGAGATCGGCGGCGGTGCAAGCGGCGGTGGGGCAGTACCAGCGAGAAGGGCCGCAAGGAACGGAGAACCGTCGTGGCGGCCGACGAGGAAGCCATCGCAGAGGTCATCGACTTACTTGAGGCGACGGAGATCGACGCGGTGGCGGCAGGCGAGGCGGCGGCGGCCGACGGCGGCCGACGCGGAGGAAGCAGTGGAAGACATTAGATCGGTTTATCGTCTGATACCATGTAAAACAATGATATTGGGAACACTCAGACACCCAATAGGGTTGACGTAGGGTTTATATTTATAATGTACAATATGGATGAACTTCCCTCCTCCTGGTGATCCTCCTGGCGATATTCTTTATGTGCCAGAAGAAGATGAAGAAGAGGATGTCTCTTCTTATCTAAACCTTGACGGTGAAGGTGAAGGTCGACAAGGTGATGATGAAGGAGCGGACATTGTTGATGGAGGGAAAACGACAAATGACGATCTCGAATTGCAATTAGAAACCACCTCCGGCGAGGTATATATATACATTGAGCCTCTAGTGATATACAAATTTACTGATTTGAATAAATATGTATTAACACGACTCTCTTTCTTTTTTTAGCCCTCCGGGTCGTCGTCGAAAAAATCGAGTACAAAGCCGCGTGGCAAAACCCAAACAATGAAACAAGGAGAAACATTGACCATCAATGTTGTCGATGAACACGGCAGGCCGTTGGAGCCCAAAAATCACTATACAAAGTTTGTCAACCAATGCGGAGTGATTGTTAGAGACAACGTCTCGATCACCGTCCAGGAATGGAATGAGCCAATCAAGGCATGTGTTGGTTTCAGTTATGTCAGCAAGAGAATGAAAAAGGATTGCTGGAGAAAGCTAATGGAACATTTCATTCTACATTCGGAATTCAACAAACACGATGAATAGGGTAACATGCTTCTGGGTGGACGTGATAGGAGGAGGCTAGTCAAAGAGTTCGCTCTTAAGAAGATGGTCGAAGCATTCCGGAACTTCAAGAAAAATTTAACCCATGACTATGTCTCGCAGAAGAAGACTCCGGATTTCAATGGACAGTATGAGAAACTGAATGATGTTTGGCCCGAATTTGTGAAGCAAAAGAAATTGGAGCATTTCAAGTGCATATTGAAAAAAAATAAGGAAAATGCGGCTAAGAAAGAGTACTTTCATATTATGGGGCCAGGAGGATACCGCCTTTCGGAGCCTAAGTGGCAGAAGATAGAGGCCGACCTGAGGGAGCGAGGAATCCCTCTAGGTACAGAGGGATGAGACCCACGGGCCAAAAGCTGGTGGTACGGACATGGGGGATTGCTAGACCCGGAGACATGAAGGTGTGTTCACCAGAAGAAAGTGTTTACTCCCACCGCCGCCCTTATTGACGCAATGGTCCAAGCTCAAGTGGGGAAGATCAAGTTCCTAAAAAAAAGGAACGAAAAGAATAAGATGATGGGAAGAGAATACGATCGGGTGCTACATTGCCTGACATGTACGTGCATGGATTTAGGCCAGCTGGGATTTGGTACAGAGAACCGATAAGAAGCAAATAGGCAAATTGACTAGATATTCAAATAAGATATTAAGAGAAAATAATCTCTTGCTTCAAACAGAAAACCAATTCTAAAGAATCAATTTTAAGAACTCCAAATAAAATATTCCTTTATTTTAGTTTGCTGCAACATCCGTTACAAAAAAAAAATCAGCTCATAAAAAAATCCGGATGTTACACCAAATGATGTAAAAATTAATCTAACATCTCTATTTGATGTTGTGTTGGATTTGAGTACTTAGATTATTTCTAGAAAATAGATCATATATGTTATGATCTAGGATAAGATGTATACCTCACTTCTATTCCTAGACAAAATGTTTTCTTGTTGATGATCTGGTTCTGCTTCTATTCTTGATGATTTCCTCCTCCTCTGCTTGACCCTGCTCCTCCTAGCTCCATCTATATCACCATGCTTGAGTTGTGTGATTTGGGGTAATAGAGTAGTTTCTCTAGTTTGTTTTCCTAGTGATTTGTGTTCTTGAGTTGTTCGATGAACTTGCTTGCACAAAAAGCTGATGTGGTCGCAGAGCACTTTTTATAGCAGTTTTAACTACCCTAATATGTTGACATCTGCCATACGACTCCTCTTACTCGACCATGAGTAAGCTGTGTGCTTGCTTGGAGTTCCTATGACACCCTAAGCTATCGAAGATAGGCTCGACCAAGTGATGTTTATCATTGTTGGGCTATTATTTTTGACTGCCACTTGTATTTGTATTTCTATCATGTTTGTTTTTGCAGGTAGGAAGATGGAGAAGAGGAGAATACTAGCTAGACTTAGTTTAGACTTTAATTCCTATTATGATTCTTGCAATAATTGTAGTTTGTAAATAAATGAATATTTTAATGATCTATTCTTGAATTCATTCTTATTTCTTATTATTTATTAAATTCCTAATTCAAATATTGCTTGAATTTGTAATTAGGAGGTTATAATTTGAATTAAAATTATTATTTTTAATTCAAATTTCAATTCCTATTGTTCAAATTTGAGTTGAATTTAAACAAATCCACCCAAAATACATAACCCCAACAAAGGTTATGTCGAAATCCATCGCTATCCACTTATGAACAAAGTCATTAGTCGAAAGGAATTTCAATCACTTCCAGGTTTACTTTTAGACATGAAAAAATTCCTCTCATTTTAAAATGCATGTATGTAAATGCACATATGCTATATCTACCCCTCATTTGGTCCTAAGTGTTGGGATGTTACAAATTGCAGAGATGTGCTCCCTTGCTTGAAATAGCTGGTCACCTTGTTGATGACTTGACATGAGGTCAGCATGTTATGGAGGTTTGATGTGGGCATTACCCTTCGAGTACCCGACATTATGAAGATGGACCAGTGCAAGGACTCGACAGGCTGGACCCACAACGAATATCAACTTGGACTACAAGAAAGAAGACTCCAATACGAATTCTACTAGGACTATTATAAACCCTAACATGGTTGATATATAAAGCCAGGCAGGGACACCTTTGGAAGAGAGATTCAGAAACAGAAAATATAGACGCGATACGCCTAGACATCACAACTCGCAGACTAGAACTAGACTAGATACAACAACTCCGCCTATAACGGCTCCCTGTACACATATATTTATATAGTGGATTGCTAACAGGACATAGCGATCCTCCACCGCGGGGACGTGAACCTGGGTACATCGTGCTTTCTCTCGCTCCCGGAATCTCCATCGTCGCCTTCCGTCAACCCTAAGTTTTTCCTTCAAACTTTCTTTGATTTAGTGAAGCAGCTACACACGTATATGCTTAGTCTACTTTTTGTAAATCTTGGCTGATCGTTTTTTCCTTAAAATTTATCATACTACTTTGTATTATCATTGATATACATGTATGAGGACGATGGATGTGTTGGACTCGCCTATCGTAGACCCTACACCGCGGACTCAGCACGCTCAGATGCTCTCAAGATCAAGCCATTCGAGTTCATCAGTGACGAATATCCGATACAAAAATATTAGGTGTTATATTTTCAATTAACTATTCTTTGCAAATTTATTTGGCTAAATTGGCTCGTGCTATTATTTGCGCGCGAACTTGTGCACTACAATATAAATTGTAGATTGAAACAAATCTTCGACTACTCTGCTCGGTCGACCGCGCCCGCCGCCGCGCACTCGTCGTACTCGGGGGCTCCCATGTCACAGACCCGACATCACAAACTCGATATATTCGGATGCTCATCCGCCGAGGATCGGCTATATCAACTGCGTCCTCTCCATCGGCTTCATTGGCCACGTCGTCCAGGCGCCGCACGCTACATCGACTATTTCTGACCGCACAACTATTTCGACTGTGCCCGCCACATCAACTATCTCTGGCCGCGCAACTATTTCGAATGCGCCCTTCATATCATCTATTTTATGGCCGGGCTATTACTTCAACTGCGTCTGCCACATCGACTACTTCTAACTTTCCAATTATTTCGACTGCGCCCACCATGCGACCTGCTTCTATTGGCCTCGTCGTTGTCGAGCTAATGACTTCATCATCTATGGTTATCAACGGATGTATCTTTTATGGCTATATAAATATTGACCTCATCCATTCGCGGGTCGGTGGCTTCATCATATATGGTTATCAATGGATTTATCTTCTATGGCTATATAATATTGACCCGATGCATTCCCGGGTCGGTGGCTTCATCATATATCTTATATCTTATATCTTATATTTACTAATTGGAGGCCCCATACGAGACACCACATTAATCCACATCATTAGAATTATTAGGACAATTAGATCTAAAATTAATGGCTAAGATTAGTTAAGAGAGTCGTGATTTATAACGTAACATCAAAGTCCGTTGGGTTTGTTTTCCGTTGTTTATATAGGTCGTTACAAATCGTGAGAAATTAAAACAGAACTGGCACGTAATAGTTTGTTTCATATTACGTCATTCAAGTAAACAGATGGGATATTGCTTTAGCCGGCCCTAATTAAGAGTCTGAGTAACTTACTCCTCTAACGAGAAGAGTTTCTTTCCTTTGCAAAGAACGGGTGGTCTCTAAGTTTTTTTTTTTGAGGGAGTCTCTAAGTTTATTGCTTATGTATGCTGCGTAAAGTACTTAAAATAATTAATCTTATACTTTACAAGTCCCTAAAAAACAATCGTACAAGTCCCTTAAAAAACCAATCGTACAAAGTCCATGCATGTAGACTGCCCATAGGAGCCTGATCGGTTTACTATACTCCTAACAAGTACTCCTTGGTGAAATTTGATCGGAACGCATGTTAGTTGGAAAAAGGCTTTGGAAAAACATAACTTTTGTTTAAACTGCTTTGCGAAAAAAAAATGATCCTAGGTGCAAGTCCGTGCAGACAGCTTTGATAGTGCATCGGCAGGCCATAAACGTCTGATTGATTAATTTTTTTCTTCTATCTAGCTATTTCTTGGAAAAACTTTGCGGGTATGTGTGTCTTATAAAAAATAAATGTTTTAAGAATAATTGCAATACAAATTTGGCATTGAGTATGATGGGATGTCGATGGCTCTACCGCGAACAGACAACAGACTCCGGAACACCATGATACTATAAGATAGGGTGATGGAGTTGGCTCGCCAAGCTCCTCCTATGTCACCGGACATTATTGTCACCTACATCAATTTTATGCAAATACAAAATCGTAATTATATCATCGGGAATATGGTTATCGAAATGCAAATTAGTAATTATATCATTGGAGGTATGTTTATATATGTGCTAATAGTTTTCTACTAATTAAACACCACACTGCCGCGAACAGAATATGAACTCCGGAACACCATGATACCGTAAGAGAGGGTGATGGAGTTGGCTCACCATGCTCCTCCTCCTATATCACAGGACATTGTTGACACCTACATCAGTTTTATGCAAATGCAAATGGTAATTATATCATCTGGGATATGTTTATGCAAATGCAAAATAGTAATTATATCATCGGGGATATGTTTTTATATGTGCTACTATTAGTTTTCTACTAATTAAACACCACACGATGCGTGGTGAGATGATCGGCGGATGTCATATTATTTCCTTGAAATATCCAGAGTACGATCGTTTACCTATGAGATAATCAAATATATATTGATTTGTGTTGTACTCCTAGATGCAGAAAAAATGATGAAATTTAGGCTGTGATGAAAAGCTTCATCTTTTGAAAAAAGTATCCAAGAACTAATCCTCCTTTTTTGTGAATTTACATGTGACTGTAGAATTCAAAAAAAAATAGCATGTGTCCTTTTTAGTAGTGATTATAATTTTGTAGAGAAATTGCTGATTGTTAACTGTAAACTCATATAATTTTGATAAATAATTCTTTAAGAAATTCAGTACGTAATTTCTATACGAATTTCTGCAATCACATTTCTTACATAGTTCTTAAAACTGATGTCGCTTGCGACTATACATGTGAATATAACGTTGTGAAGCAACTCATGCTCTGAAAAGCGTAATTATAATCCATACAATCCAATAACAAATATATTGAAGAAATATAGCTTTTATGTATCCATTTCAAAAAGCGAGAAAATGATTATTAATAATTCGTAAAAATAATTAATTTTTCCTATTATTTTGTAAGTCATATAAACTTTTGCATGTAAACAGTATTAAAAGGTCTAGGCCATGCAGGTGCATGGGTTAATGACTAGACTATTGGTTATTAATTGATTTAACTTCTATGGCTATATAAATATTGACCCGATGCACTCTCGGGTCAATGGATTCATCGTCTATGAACTTCAATGAATATCATCTTATATAATATTGACCCAGAACACTTTTGGGAGCGTTGGAATTACTCGGGGGCTTCTCGAAGATTTGCGATTATTGCGTCCCATCGGGTGCGCTGGAGTTCAAGAAAATATGAAGAGATATTCAGCTATTACAACTACCACTCCCATCGGGAGCGCTGGTTTACGAAGAAAAACATCAAAGCATACCCGTCAATACTAGGGGGCTTTGTCGAAACATCAAAGCATACCCGGCAATACTCGGGGGCTTTGTCGACACATCAAAGCATACCCGGCAATACTCGGGGGTGCAAAGTTTGATCTTGTATTTTTCGTCGAAAGCCTCAGGGAACATGCGAGTGCTGCAATCGATGGAAATTACGCAAAATAAATACGGCTCAGCAAGATGCAATGAGTCTGTCGTGCACATGGTTCCCTCGTTCACTCGAGGATGCTGCCAACATAATTCAAGACACATGCGTTCGATTCAGCAAGATATGTTTCGATTACTACGGGTCCATCGGGACTGCAACATGAACTGATCACTCATAACTTGCTGATGAAAACCATACAAAATACATGGCTCATTAAGATGGAATGAGTCCGTCGGGTCTGTAGTGCACCCTATGTTCGGGTGTTTCCACCGATGATTTACAGAAGTACACGACTCGGTAAGATGGAATGAGTCCGTCAGGCCTGCAGCGCACTCTACGTTCGGGTGTTACTGCGGACCAATCATCGACTCCTCCGGGACATCATCCAAATCATCGGATCCTCCGGGGCATCATCCAAATCATCGACTCCTTCGGGACATCATCCAAATCATCGACTGCTCCGGGATATCATTGACATAGGCATCCCGAATGGGCCTGCTGAATAAGGTACCCAAGGTTATTTGGAGGCCCACAACCCGAAGCTTTCAAGGCACACAAGCCCAACAAATGATATGGAAGATTGAGTTATATTAGGAATCGAGAGTCATGTAAATATACGGGAAATACTTAGATAGTCTCCCGGAGTCTGTAACTTGTATGCCAAGAAGATCCCTCGGCTCTCCCTCCTATATAAAGGGGAGCCGAGGAGTGAAGAATCATGGAATCTATTGTCAACATAACCCTAGTTTTTTTACTTAGTCGAGCACCTTTTCGGCTGAACCTTCGAGATCTACTTGCCCTCTACTTTCTACGAAACCCTAAGTCTACAATACGTAGGCATTGACAAGTTAATCCCTTGTCAATTGGCGCCGTCTGTGGGGATTGGAGGCTGCAAGGAGGTGATCTCGATGGCATCGACAACATCATCAGCATCATCCACGACAAGCAACGCGATGGACGGAGGTAAATGGATGCAACCTGAACTCGATGATTTTGTTCCTCACCCTCCCGCCCGTTTGCATGCATATGTCGATCTGGAGGAGTCAATGGAGATGACGTTCGGGAGTTTCCACTTCCGCGTCGGGAAAGAAGGATCGCATCGTCTCACGGCACCGATTTTTTTGGGACCGTTAGCGGCCGATTCCAATTTCTCGAGATCATCATCACCGATCGAGTCAAGCAACGAGGAGATCTCGCCACCAAGCTTCATCAAGCCCGCCGTCGGTGGGAAACTCGCCGATATGTTTGACGATATGTCTTTCGGGTCGTTTACAGGCTCCGATCTGGGCAGCGACTCGGGAAGCATTGATAACTTCGACTTCATCGACATATCTACTTCGGGAGGTCTTTGCCGATCTATACGATAGTGTCACCGAACCTGAAGATGATGAAAACACAAATACAATATATCATCAAGTCTGCGCAATCAGAGAATCGAGCCAACATGAGGATGAAGCATCGGAGGCTTTCGATGACCTGGCAATCCATACATCGACCCCGCAGATCGCACGTGTGGAACAGGAGGCAAATACATCGGGTCCACACCACGAGAGAAAGTACAGCTGTTGCAAGCAGCTTGGGATAGAGCTCAAAGGACGATGAATGGCACAGAGCCAATGACTACCACGGCTACGCAGGAGGCGCTTCAGGCATATCAATATAAACTCGCTTGTGCTGGACGAGAGTTAGAAAAACAAAGAATAGCACTCGACGAAAGGAGGGCTGCAGCTTCTGCGTCAAGTGCACGCAGGGCCGCCCTAAGCTGACAGTCAGGAACTTCGGGAGACAATCGCTGGGACGCCCGTGCAAGAGGAAGATCTCGACTGGCAAATGTGCTCGAGAACGAACGAGAGAACCTGATCTAAAACCTCGACATGTCTTTTATGTCGATAGACACAAGAGGGCACATCATCCCAAAAACACCGGAAGCTGGATATATGGAGACACATGCCTTCATATTGGCATCCAAGCCACCTCCAGGAGATCCCAGGGAAGCACTGTATCAGATGGCCATGGCAGGAGTTGGAATCATGGGGACAACAATAGCAGGATACAGTACATCGCAACTCGAAAGTGCTCCAAGAAATAGTCCAAGGAAAAATAGTCCTCGACCCACTACGGTGGCGCGAGATCCTCCACGAGAAGGTGACGCGAGAAACACGGTGACGCAAGCACGAGTCGACAGAGCACGACAGGAGAGGAACCGTGAAAATAGAAGAGAACATCGACACTCCCTGGAAGTTAGCGAGGAGGATCTATGCGGGCTCCATTGCTTCACCCGACGAGTTCGCAAGACTAATTAAAGTGCCTTCTAGTTTCAAGCTACCTGACAACTACAAGAAATTCGATGGATTACAAGATCGTGAGGATTGGATAGTTGATTACTTGTAGACAGTGAAGCTGATGGGCAGAATCAGAGCAACGGCCATGCAAAGCATTCAAGTTCACCTTAGCGGAGCCGCAAGATCTTTGATGAAGAAGTTACCAGAAGGATCCGTCGACAGTTGGGAAACTTTCGAGGACTTGTTCGTGAGAAATTTCCGTTCCACGTGCAAGAAACCTGCATCAATAGAGCAGCTAAGGACATGTAGGCAAAGGTCGGATGAATCAATGAGGATGTACATCCAGAGGTGGAACATCATAAAAGACGAGTGATTCCATAGACCCCCAAGGGCGAACGGTTATGTTGAGCAGCACACAAGGACGGCCCAGATTAATCCGCGGCGTGGGGCAGGATCAACTTTTCACCTTCGATTTGGGTATAGAAATCCCCGCTCCAAAACCCGCAGGACCCGTTAGCCGAGGGGGTACGCGTATCACCGGGAGAATACGTACGCGCCCGTACCGCTTCCGCGTACACACCCATACCTCCTCCGCGTACAATACCGTTCGTTTCTCTTTCGCATACACACGGGTCCACACACGGGTCCATGCCCACGCGCACAGTCCAGAAGAGTCCACTATTTTAACCCCACTCGGCTTCATCCCCTCCCCACCATCCCCATTTATGGCAAAAAGCAGAGGAGAGAAAACCCTAACCCTAGTTCGACCAAAGCCTCTCTCCACTCCCATTTATTCGTCGAAGCACATATCCGGCCATGGATATAAACTTCGCCGCGGCTGCTGCTGGTTTGGAGGGCGGAGCGGTTGCGGGAGCGGGGGCGGCTGCGGGAGCGGGAGCGGCGGCGGGAGCGGTTGCGGGAGCGGGAGCGGCTGCGCCTGCTGGTGCGGTGGCGGACGACGGAGCGGGAGCGGCTGGTGCTGATCCGGGCGGCGACGCTGATGCGGTGGCTGCTGCAGAGAGGGAGGCGATGTACAAGGAAATCGACGCCTTGTACGAAGTCCACGAGTACGTCGAGCCGTGCGAGGTAAAGCTATGTCTCCCCTCTCAGATCTGGTAATCGCTGCTATGTCGATGTAGTAGATGCGCGTGGATGCTATGTCGATCTGGTAACCGCTATTGTCTCCGCGAGTACGTCGAACCCTGCGAGGTAGATCTACTCCCTCCGTCCACAAATAAGTGGATGCGCGTGGTTTTGAAGAGCCCTTAAATTTTTTGTAAAAAACCCTCATTCGTTCAATCATTTACCTCTCCGGAGATTGTTGAAGCTTTGGCTCTTCGACAAGTGGTGCTGATCACTAGAGATAGGGGTTTTTCAAAGGCGATGTTCGTCACTGATTGCTTGTCCTTGATCTAGCGACTAAACTCCACCGTGCATGATCGGTCTCAGGTGGGAGTGTTGGCAAAGGAAATCAAACTAATCGATGCAGACTTCTCTGTTGCATCATTTCAGCATGTTAAACGCTCTCTAAATGAAGCGGCACACATTTTGGCTAGATCATGTAATCTAGTGTCTTTAGGTTTTATTTCCAATTATGCTCTGGCTTGCATCCGGAAGACCCTTTTTATTGATATGAGTTCATCAATAAAGTGTCGTATTCTATCAAAAAACTGCTCATTAATCAGGAAGATGCTTTGATTTAGGTGCTAATAAATGTTGTGCATGCTAGTAACCAATAAAACAACATTGAGAAACCAAAAATGATTAATGGGGGATGGGATCAAGGCATGCACTAGGGGTCTAAACCTAAAAAATATACCAAGAAGTCTAGATGTACACTTATTTGTGGATTTCATTACAAGGCTAGATGTCTACTTATTCTGGGCTCCTAGTGAAGAACTATTAGTTCCAAAACACCTAACAAATAAGGCCTGCTTTCATTTAATTTGCTAATTAATCACATCCTATAATTACTCCTTGCCCCAATGCATGCCTCTCCCCTATTTTTCTAGGTTGCGTAAAACGCTTTCTTCACATGTATGTAGAAATGAACTTTGGGAAAACGGAATTTACAAAAAACGAATCATGAGGAAAAATTGGAATCTATGGGCAGAGTCAATTCGGTGCTGTGCCTCTGGTCCTGCAAAATTAATAAGGAACACACATTTGTTTGTAGTACTATGTAATACATTTAATAGTTATATGTTCCAGATGAAGTTTGTTCGACTCTCGGTGAGGCAGTTCAACATATCCAATGTCTCATCGGTTCTAATTTTCTTGTAGGATTATTCCTCATGTGTAGTCTGTTTTTTTCAATGAAATGAATACTGTCCATGTATTGGTTTACTATCCTTCCATGTATGAAGCACATGACTAACTAGTTTTATTTGCAGTACATCACAGATGATGACGTCGACGAGGACAACTTTGAGTCCTACGTGCAGAGGCAGGTCAAGGGCTTCGTGTCTCAGAAGCTGAAGACAATGCGTAGGGGAAGACATGCTTGCCCCTTTTGTCCCTGCAAGGTGAAGGACGGCTTGCTGGCTTCCCTTGAGATGGACACTCGCCACAGCGCCCGCGAGTGGCAGGGCATGGCTGACCACGAGGCACTTGCAAGGTTTCTTCTGGGTCCTCGTCTTCCACGTTCCGGCAGGATCCTCAAGAGCTGTCGCAACATGTGAACCTACCATGCACGTCTCAGCCCGATGCCTCACCGCCGTATATATGTTATGTCCCTTGGAACATATTTCTGTCTGGTTAATGGACAACTAAGAACTTTTAGGTTTAATGTGTGTATGTAGAACCTTAAGTTCTACTTATGGAATGTCTTAGTAGTAAGATCTTATATCTCAAGTGTGGTTATGCATGAATGCCTTGTTTGTTATTCTCATGCATAGATTGTTTTTCACATAGACTGCGCAGTCTCCGTAGCCAAACTTGTTCAATCCCTCGATAACAAAGTCATTGCCACGTAGAGATGTTAGCTAAAATCAACCAAGTTTGATTACCATAGAAGCTACGCAGCTTGTCTTAGAGCTCGGGTAAGAAAGGAGTAAAAAATAGTCACATATTGGTAGAGTTGTGAACCCTTAACAAACAGTCACATATGAGCTTGAGGTAAAAATAGTCATATATTTGTGTACTTGTGATTATTTCGACGTTGCCTATATAGACCATGCACCATTCCGTGTTAAGTCTCCTAGGGTTATCACATGAAATAACTATGCACTCAGTTGGAACTAGTCTATAAACTGACCACCTTGGGGTGTACCATCCAGGAACTACCTCGTTCTTGATAGTTCTTTGGAGCACATTAGAAGAAGATAAAACTAGCTAAATCTATTCGGAGATATACATGTATTTAAACATTTTTTCCCTTCTGTTTGAGTTTTTCTTGGCAACTCGAATTAAACTGAAATTTAATAGTTTATTGTCACAGAAATTTAAAAAATAAAATCATCATATGCTTGTCAGAACTTTCGGTGGTTCCTCATACTTCCGATGGTCCCTCATATCTGCATTGCATGAAATAACACACAAGTCAGTGGCACATAAAATAGTTGAAGATTAGTGCAAGCTATTTAAGTAGGGCTGAACCAGACACTCACTCCTTATGTAGCCTACACTTAATCTTGTTGTTTCTGTTATGACCTGGTTGATTGCAAGCAGTGCACAACCTCTCCTTCCGCTCGTCGTGTGACAGTATCCTGCCATTTTTTGACGTTTGTTGATTCGTATTCTTGTCCTTATAGTACTTCTGATTTTGTTTAGGTGCTCCTTTGGTCTCAGCTTGTTCAGGATCACCCACTACTGGTGCATCTCCTCTGTATTGTGCGTCCTCATGGTAAGCCGTTGAATGAGTGGTCTGGACGCCTTTTCTCCTGTATATTATTCCTTTAATACATTTCATAAGCTCGCTGAAAGATTCCGGGTCATGCAATGCAACATCAAAAGCTTCTGCTCCAATTACGGTAAGCTCGCTATGCTTTCTCCGCTCAGCTACCCCTTCCCATCCCCATCCGTACAAATCACTCTCGCGTCTCGAGGGCAAACCATACCTTGCATCCTTCGAAAACCTTCGGAGAACACAACAGTCCGGAATTTCAGAGTACCCCACATAATGCAAAACAAACAAGATGTGCTTGCAAGGTAGCCCTTTTCGATACATCCTTCGGCAGCTGCAGGTTATTGTTTCCTCTTTGCTTTTAGGTCTGTAGTCCACTGAAAACAAATGCCGACGGTTATTCATCCATGACACAATGAAGGTTGATAATCCACCAGCACATCCAAGTTGATCTACAATCTCTAGCCCCCCAATCTTTTTCAGCTCCTGTCGGGGGGATGGCCCCCGGTAGGCCAAAGGCATGGCAAAGTTGCCATGTTTATCTCTTAACATACCGGATTAAAGGTTAATCCGGATGGTTCGGTTAAGTTGGCAAGAGCCAAGCTAAAGCTTACCGGTATCCCAGGAGGGGTATACCGGAGTTCGGTAAACATGGAAGATACCGGAGTACTGGCATGAGTTTCATTGTAGCCTGTCGGCACTCTAGTCAAAGATTCTCTCCAGGACTAGAGGACAAGGATGAGCTAAGCAAAGTAGCTTTAATCGAAGCCCTGACGCCAAAGGATCAAGATGACGTTAAAGGTTCCGGAGGAGGTCATCACCTCCTGATTAAAGTCAAGACCAGAGTCATCCGGGCCAAAGAAGCTTTATGAAGTAGCTTACCTCATACAAGATGCCATTAGGGTTCCTTCCCTTGTAAGCCACCCTCTCCACTATATAAGGAGAGGAGGGGCACCCCTGCGCGAGACACACTCAACCCTAGCTGATAGAGAGATTACAGAGCTTGTACTGTTCATCTTCAACCTCTGGCCGAGGCCAAGTTCATCAATAAAGATACCGGTTTCCACCCAAAATCCTTCCCTGTGTTAACCAAACCTCCCCCGAATCCTCTAGCGAACATTCGGCCCCAACTTAAGCCATCCCATGGCATCTATCTGTTCACCACGACGATAGTTGGCGCCACCAGCCAGCAGCCGCTTGCTGGAGTTCATATTCGGGCGGGCCTCCTCACCGTCTCCGGCGAGCGGGTGGTGTCTAGACTTGTTCAGCGCCTCTACTCGCTGGACTTCATCGACGACAACGCGGGCTGCTTCACCAACGACGGTAAGTTCCTGAAGAACGACCGCATCATCGAGTTCGACTCCATCCGCGTCTACTACGGCACCATACCGGAGCGCCAGTACCCCTCGCCGGTGCTGGTGGCGCCGGACCTGCCAAGATATTCTGCTGCTCGCAGGCTGCGCGCCGGTCGCGCTGCCGGCAGCGTGGAGGTGATGATGGCTGGCGCAGGAGGCGCCGACAAAAAATGCTGCTGGAGAGGGCGCTGGGCACAACGTCCACGCGCGCCAAGCAACCGCTCGAGCGGCGAGGGCGTCGCCGGAACATCTTCTGCAGCACCGGAGGCGACCCCGCTGCAAACGGCCATGAACGTGTTGGCCACGCCCATCGCGCAAAACGCCGATGCGGCGGCGACCCAAGCTAAGCTGGAGGCACAGCGGCAGAAGCTGCTCTCCAGAGGCGCGGACATCCTCAAGGCACAGCGCGAGCTGAACCTAACCCTACGTGAGTACAACGCTGCCCATGGCTTTGCTTCTGTTAGCGCACAACTGGTTAGAGCTGCAGAACACCGGCTTAAGGCACGCAACCTAGATCAGGATTTGCGCAAGGAAGTGCTTGCCGGAAAGAGTGCGTCGGTATCTTTGAGCATAGTGGAAAAACCTAAGTATAGCAGTCCGGATAAGACGATAAAAGATGCTAGGGCTGCTGTACAGATGTGTGAGTCGCTGTCTGGTGAAGCTTTGGCAAAGCAAAAAGATAGAGTAAGAGAGTTGCTTGACATGATAGAGGCACAAAACGCTGAGCTTGCCAGGAACAACAAAGCAGCTGCAGCGTCAAAATCGATCCGGTCGGCAAAGAATGCCGGTAGCAAGTGGTGGTCCATCGTCCCACAGAAGAAGAGAAAAAGAAGGAAATGTGCGGCAGATGACCATGTATGATCCGGTTCTTGCCGGAAATAACAAGCCGGGCAATACGATGCCGGTAGAAGAAACCAAGGGCAGGTCATGGCTATGCCGGAGATGACTATGCCGGAAACGCTTATGCTGGGAACGCTTATGCCGGTAAAGGTGAAACAGGGCAAAATTATCGAGCGCCCAGAGCGTATGTTGAGGAGATGCCACCACCAAGGTACCGGCAGTCAAGAGCCGCGGTACCGGAAAGATACAATGAGGCCGATTCCGGAATGGAACGGACCGAACCATACCGGAACCCATTGGGGGAACGTGTGGGAGAAAGATGCTTGCCAGGCCAGGATGCGAGGCACAGGTTGGACAGAGTGCATCTTTTCGAGATAATCGAAGCTGAGGGTCCGCCCGGTCCACAATGCTTTGGCCCGCGGATCATGAGAGATGAACCACCGGTACGCAACTTCCAGTTGCCCCAGGATACAAAAACATACGATGGCACGACTAAGCCGGAAGATTGGCTGGCTGATTATGTCAGAGCTGTTTATGTCGCTGGTGGCGGAGGAACAGCTAACGGTGGAGGAAACCGGCGTTGGGAAGTGAGAATCATACCGTCCTTCCTAGTGTGACCGGCACGATTTTGGCTTAACAATTTGCCAAAGGGAAGCATCAACGGCTGGCTGGATTTTGAAGAGGCCTTTGTGAGCAACTTCAGCAGTACATACCGGAGGCCAAACAGGCCGCAGTAGGTGGCAATGTGCCAGCGGCGCCAAGATGAAACAGATCGTGATTTCTTGACCCGGTGGAACTCTACGAGAAATTCGTGTGAAGGGGTGATAGAAGCACAAGCAATTGCTTGGTTCTGTCATGGATGCCGGAGAGGATCTCCGCTGTGGCAAAGGCTACAAAGGATCATGCCAACCACTTTGGCAGAGATGATCCGGGTGGCAGATAGCTATGCATTGGGAGACCCAATGCAACCGTCAATTGCAGGCGATGCTTTGGCAAAGGGCCCACAGCGTCTGGATCAGTACCGGGATAACCGGCATAACAAAAGAAGGGAGGATTTTCTGGATCGGAGGTACGGTCCGCAGCAAGTGGCCGCGGTACAGGATAATTCCGGCACCAGCGGAAGCCAGAGGCAAAAAACCGGAACACCACCTTGGGCCGGTCCAAAGATGATGGGATTCGTAGTATAGAAAACAAAAAATTTCCTACCGCAAGAACGAAACACAAGCCAAGATCTAATCTAGTAGACGGTAGCAATGAGAAGATCAAGAGAAAACCCTCGAAGATCGCAAAGCTTAACGAGATTAGATCTCGTGGTGGATGTAGTCGATCACTTGCCGCTTGCAAAAGCACGTAGAAGATCTTGACGGTGCCACAGTCGAGCAGCACCTCCGTACTCGGTCACACGTACGGTGTTGATGACAACGTCCTTCTCCCCGTTCCAGCGGGCAGCGGAAGTAGTAGATCCTCCTCGGAATCCCGGCAGCACGACGGCGTGGTGGCGGTGGTGGTGGAGAACTCCGGCAGGGCTTCGCCTATGCGCTGCGGGAGTAGCATGTGGAGGAGGGTGATGTCTACGCACGCTTTCCTGTAGACAGTGTTGGGCCTCCAAGAGCAGAGGTTTGTAGAACAGCAACAAGTTTCCCTTAAGTGAATCACCCAAGGTTTATCGAACTCAGGGAGGTAGAGGTCAAAGATATCCCTCTCAAGCAACCCTGCAATTAAGATACAAGAAGTCTCTTGTGTCCCCAACACACCTAATACACTTGTCAGATGTATAGGTGCACTAGTTCGGCGAAGAGATAGTGAAATACGAGTAATATGGATGATTATAAGTAGTAATTGCAATCTGAAATAAAAATGGCAGCAAGCGAACATGTAGCAGAACTTGTTGGAAACGGTGTTTCAATGCTTAGAAACAAGGCCTAGGGATCATACTTTCACTAGTGGACACTCTCAACAATGATCACATAATTGAATAAATAAATGCTACTCTCAAACACTCTCTTGTTGGATAACAAACACCATTCATTGTGTAGGGCTGCAAAAGCACACCTCAAGCCGGAGTAAACAAGCTCCACAACTTCATAAAGGAATCACACACGATGCGCACACTGTCACCATCACACCGTGGAGAGTGACTCCGGAGTTCATATTAAAGTAACCTCTAGAGTGCATAATAGACAAGAGTAACATCTACATATTCAACTAGATTACAAAGCTCATGATCACATAAAGATCACACCATGGGAGAGAGAGAGAGATGAACCACATAGCTACCGGTAGAGCCCTCAGCCTCGGGGAGAACTACTCCCCTCATCATGGGAGACAGCAACGGCGATGAAGATGGCGGTGGTGTCGATGGAGATGGATTCCGGGGCACTTCCCCGTCCGGCGGCGTGCCGAACAGAGACTCTGTCCCCCGAACTTGGCTTCGATGGCGGTGGCTACGTAACTTTCGTGGAGGAAGACCGATGCCTTTAGGGTTTTTACTTCTGGAGAATATATAGGGCAAAGGGGGGAGCCAGGGGGCTCCCTCCCCATATCTGGGCGCGGCCAGGGGGTGATACGTCTCCAACGTATCTATAATTTCTTATGTTCCATGCTAGTTTTATGACAATACCAACATGTTTTAGTCATACTTTATAATGTTTTTATGCATTTTCCGAGACTAACCGATACGTCCATTTTGCATCACTATTTTATATCATAATTTACTGTTATTCATTGATATATTTCATATTTAGAGATAATACTTTTGTTATTTCATCTATTTTGCATGTTTCATGATTATTGGAGAATCGCGCACCGGAGTCAGGCTGGAAAAAGCACCGTCAGAATGCAATATTTCGGAAGATCAGCAATTGACGAAATTATACGAAAAATCCTATTTTTCCGAAGACGAAGGGAGCGGAGGGGAGCCGAGGAGGGCCGCCATGGGCCCACCTCATAGGCCGGCGCGGCCCTGCCCTGGCCGCCTGTGAGGAGGGGGCCCACAGCCCCTCGTCCGCATCTCTTTCGCGTACATCTTCGTCCCGAAAACCTAAGCTCCAGAGGATAGTCGCGAGCCTCCGCGGGCGGAGAACACCAGAGAGAAAAGAGCTCTCCGGCGGGCAGGAATCCGGGGGAAATTCCCTCCCGGAGGGGGAAATCGACGCCATCGTCACCGTCATCGAGTTGGACATCATCTCCATCACCATCGTCATCATCTCCATCATCATCACCGCCATCTCCACCGCTGCACCTCATCACCGCTGTAACAATTCGGGTTGGATCTTGATTGTTTGATAGGGGAAACTCTCCCGGTGTTGATTTCTACTTGTTATTGATGCTATTGAGTGAAACCATGGAACCAAGGTTTATGTTCAGATTGTTATTCATCATCATATCACCTCTGATCATGTTCCATATGATGTCTCGTGAGTAGTTCGTTTATTTCTTGAGGACATGGGTGAAGTCTAAATGTTAGTAGTGAATTATGGTTGAGTAATATTCAATGTTATGATATTTAAGTTGTGGTGTTATTCTTCTAGTGGTGTCATGTGAACGTTGACTACATGATACTTCACCTTTATGGGCCTAGGGAGTACATCTTGTATTCGTTTGCTAATTGCGGGGTTGCCGGAGTGACAGAAACCTAAACCCCCGTTGGTATATCGATGCAGGAGGGATAGCAGGATCTCAGAATTTAAGGCTGTGGTTAGAGACGGCGGAGTTCACGCAACTGGCCGGCGGATTGGCGAGGGGTGGTGCCGGCAGCGACAGAGCAACAAGAGGGAAGGGGGGATTTGCGTCGAGAAAGTGGTGGGGTTCGTGTGCTCTCTCGCCGATAGAGCGGGCCCGTCCCCACTTTCTTTCGTCTGGAGTCCCCGAGCGCACCCCGGAGGGCCAGAGATGGCCTGGGCTCTCCGGATGGATTAAAGGCCAAATCCAGGGAAAAACGAGAAGCCGGGGTGCGGCTGGGCCGAATATCGCTGTCCGGATGTGAAAAAGAGCAGCTGAGAACCTCGTCGGGGAGACGGCTGGAGATGCTCTAAACTGCGGGGGTGACCATTGCGCAAGAAGAGCACTCTGCACCAGGGCCTGGCTGTAAGTGAAAAAGAACAAAAATTACTACGATATATAAAAAAGAAAGGGAAAACAGCATATTGGACGAAGCAATTGGCTCAACAAACCTACTCTAGGGATCTATCAGAAATTCAGAATACAGAGCCTTGAGATAAGAAGATGCTACTACGAAGACGGGTGAAGAAGACAGTTTATATAGCCGGCGATCAATGTACGATTCGTGTCAAACTTTGACTGGCTCATTCATCCTGTCTTGCTCTTCTATAAAGCGATAGAGTAGGCCACCGAGTTAGATCGCAGAAGCAGGAAGGCCAAAAAATTGCCTTGGTGCCGTGAGACCCAATTCTAGCCACAGTGTCTTCGTGCACGCATCCTCATCGGTGTATGTTTAATTTCGATAAATCTTTACTCCCTCCATACCGGATTAAAAGGCAAATCTAGCCTTTAGAGAGAAACCAGTTTATTAGGAAAATCCGAGAATTAACTCCCTCAATTAACTACAGCGCGTGAGGCTAGCCTATAGTCACCACGGTCCTTTCCTTTTTCCAAGCGTTTGCATGTCTCGTGTGATTGGCTCCTTCCAAACCGGTAGATCCTTTGCCATGCATGTCTCGTGTGATTGGGCCTCAATTACTCGTTCGCCTCTTTTAATTACTCTAACGGAGCAAATAAGGAGCCAATCGTTGATTGCCTAGGTCCCGCTGCAGCAGGTAGTTTGCCTTTTAATCCGGTATGGAGGGAGTACCTCGGACGCGGAACTCGTCACAAGCACGCATCTCTAAATCGGTGCAAAGGGAGCTCGGCTTTGAGCACTACCGGCCGCATGCATGCAAATAGTACTTAGTATAGAGATGTTTAAGCCTCGTGAGTCAGATTGGATCGCTTTCTGTTCAACTCGGGATGGCACGAAATTTTCCCCAACCGCCTTTTGCAAGCCTTGTCAACCGATATCTCGGATCACTGCCCATTTTTGCTCTCAACCGAAGCTCGTTTCAAGCACTCTCGTTCTTTTCGGTTTCAAGTATAAGGGGGCAATATTAGTATGAGGGCCAGAGCTAAAATCACATAAATAAAGAGCTGACATTGCTTATGTTCAAAGGATAATCCTGAGCATAGGGGGGCTGCGCCCCCCTCGTCCCCCCTTGTCTCCATCCCTGAGCATGACAGTGGCTGGGTGTGACGCGTTTGCTATTTTGCGCTGCAAGCTAGCAATCTAACACAACGACGCCTTAATTTCCCATTTGAGTGTCCGAAGGATAAATTAAAGAGTTAATTACCACGTTCGCCTGTTCTTCTAGATACTATCCCGTTTTGATAAATAAGATGCACACGTATTCAAACATGAATATTAACAGAAAAAAATGAGTAACAAAATCTTGACTATATAGTACTACTATGTAATTAGTATCGTTGGATTTGTATTGAAAACAGTCAAAATAAGTTTGTATAACCTTCACAAGTTTTGTAAAAAGGATGCAGCACCCCCATAAGTTTAAAGTGACACACATAATCCCCTGTGTCGTTGCCTAATCGACGGTACCCCGGAGGAGGGATCCTCACGAGGGGGAGAAGAAGTAGGGGCCATAGGGCGGAGTGCTCTCGGGACGGTGGTACGCGAGTTACCCTTCGGAACACGCACGATGACAGGGCCTACCGCTGCTTGTCTGGAATTATCTGGGCGCTTTCGCGTTGTTACAATGAGTTGTAGTTGTGCCTCTAGGGCCGGATCATAAAGGCGCACGGATCTAGGGTTTACACGGAGAGTCCTAGCCGGATCAGATAGCCTAGCTACGGTACAATGTCTTGCCGTGCACGTCACGGATCCGCCTTCCATACACGTCGATCGATCCGGGTTCCTCATGGGCCTCCCGGATCCGGGTCACTCCTAGGTCGGTGCGGATCCGCCTGCTGATCCTGGCTGGACTTCTTCCTTCATGATCAACAGCAATCGCCGCCCGATGGGCCACATGCCTCATCACCGTCTGTGGGCCACCCGGGCTTGCCGGATCTAGGCACCATCGATGGTACACCCATGAAGTATACCCACAACACCCTGTCTCTGCAAAACCAGGTAATTGACCCCCTGATCCAATTGTTAGCTGTTTTGCATACCGGTTTGCTGACGTGGAAGGTGCTTTTGTTCATCCCTGACCATGCAAGTAACCCACGTTGCTCTATTTTTCTCGCAATGGCGATTGATTAATGGTGGCGGGCAGCTAGGCATCATCCTACCGCAGTTCCACATGCTCACCGGCCTTTCTCAAGGTCCCAATGACCAATGTTAGATAACGTGTATATTAGGAAGAAAAAACGAGTACTAGCAGGGGGAGGAACCCCTACGGTATTTTTATTAAGATAGACGGAGCTATAGGCGCTAACTCGCGGAGTCTGGGACTCGAATACGCGACCAGCGCGTCACGGACTACCAGGGGCTACTACCATCCTGTTCGAGGACTAGTTCCCGTGTATACTAGGAAGGTTATGCCCTAACCTAATCATGCCGGTTATATATAACTGGGGCACCATGGTAAACTCCTGCCATACACCTTCCTCGGACGGAAGTTTAAATTTCCCCATTTGCAACATGTAGGATAACATAATCTTATCAACCATTGCATATGCCTGATGTGAAGCTAGTCCGTTTGTTCCGTTTCGGGTGCTTATTTATGAATCGAGGGAGTAGCATGTTTGAAGTATGAAGACATAATCCTATGTAAATAGTTCATTGCACATGGGTGTTGGATATATTCTATTGCGGGGTAAAATTTTGAAAATGTTTTTTCATTTATTTGAGTTCATCTATACAACTTAAATATCTTACTTTTGTTGACCAAAAGGTAATTATTTTGGTGTATACCGAAATCACAGAAATTCTGAACTTCAATGAAACTTCATTGAAACCTATTTCCATGCTTACGGGCGTTCCTGTTCAAAAGAAGAAGAAAAAACTTGTATCCGAATTTTCCCTTTTTCTTTTATCTAAAGAAAAGAGACTATGAATTATTTTATTTCGAGCAACAAAAAATGTGTCGTAAGTCCTGAACCCTATATATAAGACAGAATAATACTACTCCCTCCGTCACATGG
The DNA here is from genome assembly GCA_030979885.1 of Lolium multiflorum. NCBI lineage: Eukaryota > Viridiplantae > Streptophyta > Magnoliopsida > Poales > Poaceae > Lolium > Lolium multiflorum. The sequence continues at coordinate 402,602,111 of CM061750.1, forward strand.
AAGTTATCAGGAACTGAGGGAGTATAAGGGGATATGCTGATTGTGCACGGGCATGCATGGGAGCAGCACGGGCACGGGAGAGCCTGAGCCCATCGAAGTTTTACCGCCGAGAAGAAGGAACGGTTAAGCAGGAATAAGAAGTTGGGCTTCCAAGGAATGAAGTCTGGAATATTCTCACCTCTCCGTATATACATAACAGATCGAACGACACTTGTGCCTTCTCCCTCAGTTCACTCCGATCGCAACAAAACCTCAACCCAATCCAACATCGCGGCGGCGGAACTCGCGAGCACTGAGACACGCGCACACGTACCTACCGGAGCTTGGCGCGCAATGGCGGGCGACCAAGTCCACGTGCTCTCGGCGCTCGACGGCGCCAAGACGCAGTGGTACCACTTCACGGCGATCGTGGTCGCCGGCATGGGCTTCTTCACCGACGCCTACGACCTCTTCTGCATCTCCCTCGTCACAAAGCTGATCGGCCGAGTATACTACACCGTGCCAGGGTCGCCCCACCCGGGAAGCCTGCCGCCGACCGTCGCGGCCGCCGTCAACGGCGTGGCGTTCGTCGGCACGCTCTCCGGGCAGCTCTTCTTCGGGTGGCTCGGCGACAAGGTCGGCCGGAAGAGCGTGTACGGCATGACGCTGCTTCTGATGATCATCTGCTCCGTGGCGTCCGGGCTGTCGTTCAGCCACACGCCCACGACCGTCATGGCCACGCTCTGCTTCTTCCGGTTCTGGCTCGGCTTCGGCATCGGCGGCGACTACCCGCTCTCCGCCACCATCATGTCTGAGTACGCCAACAAGCGCACGCGCGGCGCGTTCATCGCCGCCGTGTTCGCGATGCAGGGGTTCGGCATCCTCGCCGGCGGCGCCGTGGCGATCGGGGTCACCGTGCTGTTCAAGAACCGGTTCCCGGCGCCGCCGTACGCCGTGAACCCGGCGGCGTCCACCCCGGCTGAGGCCGACTACGTGTGGCGCATCGTCCTCATGCTCGGAGCGCTCCCCGCGGTTCTCACCTTCTACTGGCGCATGAAGATGCCGGAGACGGCGCGGTACACGGCCCTCATTGCCAAGAACGCCGAGCGGGCTGCCGCTGACATGTCCAAGGTGCTCCAGGTAGAGATCACAAAGGAGCAGGCCGGCGATCTGGAGGTGGCGCACAAGTACCGCCCGTCGCCGTCGTTCGGCCTCTTCTCCGGGGAGTTCGTGAGGCGGCACGGGCTGCACCTCGTGGGCACGGCGTCGACGTGGCTCCTCCTGGACATCGCCTACTACTCGCAGAACCTGTTCCAGAAGGACATCTTCAGCGCGATCGGGTGGATCCCGCCGGCGGCGACGATGAGCGCGCTGGACGAGCTGTACCACATCGCGCGTGCCCAGACCCTTATCGCGCTGTGCGGCACCGTGCCGGGGTACTGGTTCACGGTGGCCTTCATCGACTCCGTCGGCCGGTTCAAGATCCAGGCGATGGGATTCTTCATGATGACAGGCTTCATGCTGGGTCTGGCCGTGCCATACGACTACTGGACGGGGAAGGGCCACCAGGCGGGGTTCGTCGCCATGTACGCGCTCACGTTCTTCTTCGCCAACTTCGGGCCAAACGCGACCACGTTCATCGTGCCGGCGGAGATCTACCCGGCGAGGCTCCGCGCGACGTGCCACGGCATATCGGCGGCGTCGGGGAAGGTGGGCGCCATCATCGGGTCCTTCGGGTTCTTGTACCTGGCCCAGAGCCCGGACCCGGCCAAGACGGCCCATGGCTACCTGCCTGGTATCGGCGTGCGCAACTCGCTCTTCGTGCTCGCCGGATGCAGCTTGATGGGGTTTATGCTCACGTTCTTGGTCCCCGAGCCCAAGGGCAAGTCCTTGGAGGAGATGTCACGTGAGACCGAGCCTGACAAGTGCTAGTCATTCGGGCGAAGATCCACTACATTAGCTAGTCTACTCCTAGATAATCGACCGTGAATTTTGCATTTAGTTTTAGCAGTTAGGGGATGATGAGATGGACAAATAATCGTCGGAGTTATTTGTGGAACTATATACCTCTTCTCTTTACTTGTCGAACTCGTCTTCGTCCTCCCATGGTGCTTCGGTTGCGGTGGACAGCATCAACAACTACAAGATGGTTCTTTGTTTGCTTGTTTCCAACTAGGACATAACGGACTACAAGATTTCTTGTTGACAGTTCAACAAAAGAAAACAAACGGAAAAGGAAAAGTATTACAGTTCTTTGTTTGTTGTTGTCTCTGATGTTGTAAGTTGTTCATCAGCACCTTGTATTTGTCGTGTGGTCCTGCTGGCTCTATTCGGCAACTGGAACGTTTGTTGTGTTGTGTCGTGTGGTGTTGTGTTATCGTGTGTGTCCTTGTGTACTCCCTGGCCGATTGAAAGGTTCGTTGTTTCAAAGCCAGGCTCATCTCAAACCTAGTATTTTTAAAAATAGGCTAAAGATAGTTGTGCTGCACAATCACCCAATTGTGAGCTACGGTGAAACTTGAAACAATTTTTTAGAGTTGAATGCGTTTCCTTTAATTAAAATACAAGGGTTCGTATCCCTTGTTTGGCAAAGGTGTATTAGAGACAATTTAGGAGTATTTTCTCAACCACAAAATTCACACAAATTTCCACATACATGAATCAGCACTTACACATACAGTAAGGGACAGCACCATGTTGCCACGTTGGTATTCAGAAACCACAAATCGAATCAAGAGCTTCCCACATGGAATCGAAGCAAGAGCAGGTCAAATGTTGACCTGTAGAAGGACAACAGGAATGGTCGACGACGGGAGGAGCTCGGCCGCGACGTCAGGTGCTACGGTGGTGGTGTCAGAATTGAAGGAGTAGCCTCAAGCAGGATAGGTAGGAGTCGATGGTGCCGTGGGTTGCCTGTTTGCAGGGAAGAGTAGCCGTAAGGGGAGAGCGGGCGTAGCCGCAAGGGAGATCGACCGTCGCTGTGAACTGCGATGCGTCGGCTGCCAAGACATCCGACCGCTGGGCTCGACCAATGTTGAATCTGGTGATTTCCTTGTGCTGGACTCGATTTTGTATTCCCTGCCGCTGGACTCTATCAACTTCTCCTGCTTGCCCCTCGCCTCCTCATCCTCTGTGCAAGGAGGTAACTGTTCCGTCTCTCTGGTCTAAGATCTCTGAACTTTTAATCTTGCAGCAAAGATATTGCACGGTCGACGGGAGATGACGTTCCGTAGGTGACACGTTGGCGACTTCTGGCGACGCTCGTCGGTCGCCGGCGATCTCCACCGCTCGCCGCCCACCATCGTGCAGCTCGCGCGCAGAAGATGGAAGGCCATCTTCTTCAGTTATGGTGCTCGTCGCGAGGGCTTTGTCCAGGCTTCGGGGGACGAACACCTCGGATTGCTGGATGATTCTGAGGAGGAATTTGGGAGGATCGCATGTTCGAGATGGATTGGCAATGGAGTACAGCTGAAATTTGAGGATCTGTTGATCGTAATTGGTCCTGAGGTGTTTGATCATCGGTGCGCAGCGGTGGCGCAATCCGCAGAGGCGTCTCCTCCACCGTCCTGTGCACGTGTGGGCGAGTCGCTTTCTTCTGCTGCTTCCGAGCGAGCTTTACAGCCCAGATCCATGGCGGCCGGGTCCATTCATCGGATGGGTTTTAGGCTACAGCCCAATACTGTTCACGTTAGCCCACCACACCGTGCCATAGAAGTTAGTCGGCAGAGAGTCTCCGCCAACAACCTCCTCACAAACCCTAGATCGAAGGCGACCTGTGGAGTCGTCTTCGTGAGAAATCCGCAGCCATCCCGATCCTCGTCTCCACCGATTTCGTCTCCTCAGATCTGGCGTGGGGTGGGATCGGGGGATCCTAGATGTTTTGCACAAGTTCTGGCGGGTGGGATGGATCGTCGTCCTCCGCGGAGATCTCCGCCGCGTGGATACCAGAGAGCTCCTTTCAACAATAGATTCAGATATGAAGAGGAGAGGCTTGAAGATGAGAGGAGGCGGGAAGATGAGCAGAGGTGGGAAGAAGAGAGAAGAAGAGATGAGGATTGGAGACGTGATGAGGAGCGGCGCAGAGAGGCGGAGTTGCCACGCTGTTCGGAGGAGCGCCGTCGCAGCGAAGAACGTAGGCAGGAGGAAGATCGCCGTCGTGCTGAGACCTTGCGCATCACGGAAAAAGTGGCAAGGGAGCGAGCTCTGGCCGAAAGGCAACGCAAGGAAGATCAGATGACAGTGACCAACCCTAACAGAGATCGTTGGGCTCACAGGCAAGAGATGGCAGGGAATCGGGCAGATTCATCTACGAACTCCTTCGCTACCGCGCCTTCTTCTTCAGTACCGCATCAGACTACCATGGTGAGTACGGCAATCCCAACTAGACCTATTGATCCACCTGTTCCTACTTCTGGTAGATCTGTTCCCAGTTCATCCGCTGCTCCAAATACTGTTGATGTCGCTCCAATGGGGTCCTCTGTACTTACATCGGTGGCGACAGCCAACAGAGGTGTAGTTCCTACTACTCTCCCGTTACAGAATAGCAGGATTGAGAATCCTTTTGGCTGCTTGAACTGTGGCAAAAATCACCATGTTAGTATCTGTCAGGATAAAGATCCTTGGGAATACAAAGCACCTTATTATGGTAGCCCAGATTTTGGTCGGTTTTTATGTTATTCCTGATGTAGAGGCAGAAGTGCAATCTCTAGAACTGTTGAATTATGCTCAGATAACAGTAGTCAGGGGTGAAGCTACCTTCAGAGATATGGAGCATGAATTTCAAGTTTGGTCTGACTCCATGGGTTATAAATGGAGATTATATGTCAAAGTGGCTGCTAGGAACCAATACATCACTAGATTCCCCAATGCCAAATGCATCGAAGAATTATCTCACTTTGGTAAATTTTTCATGAAGACTGTTCCAGATACTATTATCAAGATTGAGAAATGGGCTGGAGATATTGAACCTTTTGTTGTGATGGAAGAAGCCTGGTTTAGAATTAAAGGGATTCCAATGAGATACAGAAACAAATCCACTGCTTATTATGTTGCTAGTATGGCTGGGTTGCCCCTAACATTAGATATGAACTTTCTCATGAACTTTGCTTACATAAGAGTTAAACTTGGCTGTCAGGACCCTGCTCTTGTTCCAAGCTCCAGAATTGACTCCATTAAGAAGGGGTTCTATGAATTTCAGTTCACTAGGGAGGTGATTGATCCCAATACCAATCCTGCAACCTATTATGCCTCTGTAGTACAGAATACCAATGATGATACACAGCAGAATTCTCCCAAAAGACAAAGAACTGGTAATGAAGATGCTTTGAACGCTGGAGGAAGTAATGAAAATACAAATACAAGGGGAAATGATAACAGAGGTGGACATACTCAAGGTTTACAGCAAAAGGATCTCCAGGATGGTGTTGAGAAAGGTAAAGAAGTTGTTGTGAGCTCCTCTAGTTTATCTGACACTATCTCTGATTCCTTTGCTACAAGAATCCAGAATGCTATGAATTCCCATGCTGCTCCTGTTGATAATTCTGGCTCCTCTTCTGTTGGGATCATAATGATGGAGAACTGTAACCAACCTACCAGTCAGATTCCTCTGCTAGAGGTTCACAAAGAAGTTGTTGCTGCTCTGGCTCCAGAAAGATTGGTCGAAGGGGTAGAATTTCCCTCTATGTCTAATGATGCCAGCTTCAGAGAGTTCATGAGTAAATCGGCGAAGAGTGGGAGTGACAAAGGGCTTATGCATCAGAAAAAGTATCAGAAAATGATGGAGCCAATAATCGAGGAACAAGTACAACCTGTGCAAGATAATAATGATGATGGGTCGCTTGACATGGTGGACTATGATGGCAATGACAATGATGAAGGTTTGCAAGAAGAGGAGGAAGAGGTTGAACATGTACAAGGGGTGATTCTTGCTCTGGGTGCTCCTTCACTGGAACATGAGCGTACATCTGTTGTCATCCCAGTGGATGGCTACCAACCAGAAGTAGAAAATCTCCAGGAAGATATGCAAGAGGGTCTAACCCAAGAAGATGTGCAGGGGGCTTCTAGTGGAGATGGAGGGAGAGTGAAGATCAACATTCTGGATCCTGTGCAGCCAGCAAGGGTGAGTACAAGGATTGCTGGGCATCCTCAGGCCACATCCAGGGTGGTGGATGGCACCAGGACACACCAGCCAAGGGATAATACAGGTACAAATCTTAATACCTTTAATTCCTTTGCCATTTTAGATGATGATGATATTTGCTCTAGAGCTCTTGAAATGGGTGTTGATCCTGATACTTTTACTCTTGAAAATATTAATCATATTAAAGATCTTGAGATAGCTAGACACAATTTGAATTGTAAATCACAATTGTTGCAAAATGATAATAAAGATACACAACCTGCTGAGCCTAGTAAGGTGCTCTTTTTGGGGTTTGGTGAAGAAGATGATGATGAGGAGGAGTTTACTCCAGTTGTATCCAGGAGAACTAGAAAAAGAATGAAATCTGCAAATAAAATTCAAAGGTCTATGGAGAGGAACAGATACAATACAAGATCTTTGGGAGCACAGTCTGGTGTTGGTGCTGCCCAGGGGAAAGTCACTGATGGTCACCCTGTGTGTGGCATGGTGACTGGTCCCAGAGTAAGAAGGAAAAATCCAAAATATCTATGATTGGAGCCAGCATGAATTGCAGAGGTGTGGGAAAGAAAGGGATGAGTGTGTTCCTGACAGATTTCATCACAGAGCAGCAGCTGGATTTTATTGGTTTACAGGAAACTATTAAAAAGACTATTCACATGCCTTTTTCAGGAAAATTGATCCTGTGAATCAATTTTCCTGGAGATGGATTCCCTCTGTTGGTCGAGCTGGTGGCATCCTTGTAGGCTTTAACAAGATCGGGTTTGATGTTCTAGATACAGTGTTGGGTAGGTTCTTCATAAAGGTGACTCTGCAAGACCTGAAGATTCAGAGAAAATGGGATTTGGTCTTTGTTTATGGAGCTGCCCAGGAGGAAGACAAAGAAATGTTCCTGTCTGAACTGGCTGCGGTTTGCAGCAATCGAAAAAAATCCTATGTTGATTGGGGGGATTTTAATATCCTTAGATTCTCCCTTGAGAAAAATAAAGGGATGAGAAGGAATAAATGGTCTAGTTTGTTCAATGCTATTATCAATTCTCATTATCTTAGAGAGATTGATATGTCTGGGGGACAGTATACCTGAACCAATAACCAAATTAATCCCACTTTGGAGAAGCTTGATAGATTCTTGATGTCTTCAGACTGGGAAGACTTGTTTCCTCTGACAACTGTTCATAAAGTTGCTAGAGATGTTTCTGACCATAATCCCATTATTCTGGATACTATGGAGAACAGAGAGATGAAAAAAGGACTTTCAGATTTGAAAAAAGCTAGCTGAAAGAGAATGAGTTCCTACCTAGAGTGGAAAGAATTTGGAGACAACCTGTTAGAGCTAGCAATTCCTTGAAAAAGATGCAGATAAAACTGAAGAAAATTAAAAATGATCTGAAAGGCTGGGGTGCAAATATCAGAGGAAGAGATAAGAAGCACAAACAGGAATTGCAGATGGAATTAGCTACCTTGGAAGATCTGGAGGAACAGGGTAATATTTCTTTTGAATAGGCATGCAGGAAAATACAGATTCAGGAGGACCTCTTACATTTACTGGAAAAGGAGGAGGCCTTTTGGAAACAAAGATCAAAGGAACAATGGTTGCTACAGGGAGATAACAACACTAGTTATTTTCATAGAATTGCAAATGGCAGTAAAAGAAAAAGAACAATGTTCTTTGAAAAAAATGGTTCTGAAACTATACAAGGGACACCTGCTCTTCTAGAACATGCCACCAGTTTTTATAAAAATTTGTTTGGGCCAGTTCAAGATGCTGGTGTCAGACTGAGAGATGAAATATGGGATGAAGAGGAAAAATTGAATGAGGATGACGGGATAAGTCTTGACAGGATTTTCACTGAGCATGAAATCCATGATATCATTTGTCAGATGGAAAAAATAAGCTTGATATATAATCTGGCCCTGATGGAATCCCTATGGAATTTTATCAACGTTGTTGGAATATAATCAAGCTTGATATGTTGCAAATGTTCAATGATTTTCATGGACATAATATCAGTTTGGAGATAATAAACTATGGGATTATTACTCTCATTCCAAAAGGAGAGTATGCTGATATCATACAAAAGTATAGACCAATTTGCCTTTTGCAAGTCTTGTTCAAAATCTTCACTAAAGCCATGACTGCTAGAGCAGAACCAGTAATGGGAAAACTGATTCATCCTTGCCAGAATGCTTTTATCAGAGGAAGATAGATCACAGATGGAGTGATGTTGTTGCAGGAAATTCTTAGAGAGTCCAAAGCCAAGAAAAAACAGGGTGTGGTGCTGAAAATTGACTTTGAAAAAGCATATGATAAAGTTAACTGGAACTTTCTGTTAGATTGTTGCAGACAGAAGGGCTTTAGTGACAAATGGATTATCTGGATTAAAGAAGCAATCACAAAAGGGACCCTCAGTGTTAAGATTAATGAGATGCTGGGTCCATACTTTGGCAGTTTCGAAGGGGTGAGACAAGGGGATCCTTTTGCTCCCTTTTTGTTTAACATGGCAGCTAATAGTTTGTCCAAAATGATTGAAAATGCACAAATAAATGGTTTGCTTAAAGTTTTGGCTGATAATTTGGTGGAAAATGGTGTAGCCATACTTCAATATGCAGATGATACTATTTTTTGATACAAGATGATCTTGATGGTGCTAGAAACTTAAAGCTGTTGATGTATCTATTTGAAGTAATGTCTGGCCTAAAAATTAACTTTGAAAAGAGTGAAATTATGTTGGTACTTGATGAACCTGACAAGTTGCAAGATTATGTAGATCTTTTCAATTGTCAGAAGGGCAAGTGGTCCATTAAGTACTTGGGTACTCCTGTTTGTGCCAGGAGACTGTCAGTTGCAGAGCTGCAGTTCATAGAAGACAAGATGAAGAAAAACATGGGGGGTTGGATGGGAAGTACTATGTCCATTGGAGGAAGATTGATCAAAATTGATGCCTGTCTATCCAATATTGTTGTGTATCAGATGTCTATGAGGCTGCTCCACACAACTAATATAGAAAATTTACCAAGACCCATCAGAGCTTTCTTTTGGGCTGGGGCTGCCGATAAAAAGAAATACCACTTTGTTAAGTGGAGATGGATTTGTAAGCCTAGAAGTAAGGGTGGCCTTGGAGTGAAAGACCTGCACAAATTCAACACCAGTCTGATGTGCAAATGGTGGTGGAAGCTGGAAAAAAGATGAAGGACCTTGGCAGAATTTCATGAGGAAAAAATATCTGGGAGATGCTGGCATTTACTTTACCAGACACAGAAGTGGGGACTCTCCTCTCTGGTCAGATATGTTACATATTAGAGAGTTATATCTGTGTGGGAGAAGGATGATTGTAGGAAATGGATGCAGGACCAGTTTCTGGGGTGATTCCTGGTGTGGGCATACCCCTCTGAAGGACAAATTCCCTGAAATCTTTGAGATATGTAATGAACAAAATATCACAATGGCTGCTGCAGCAGGTATGGGCTGGAGACTTTCCTTCAGGAGATGGTTATCTACAGGACTTATGGAACTGTTGTGTGGGCTTGTTAACATTCTTCAACAGATAACCTTGACTGATGATATTGATAGACCCAGCTGGAAATGGACAAAAAATGGTCAGTTTTCTGTCAAGAGTATTGATACGTCTCAAACGTATCTATAATTTCTTATGTTCCATGCTACTTTTATGATACTCACATGTTTTATACACACTTTATGTCATTATTATGCATTTTCTGGAACTAACCTATTAACAAGATGCCGTGTCAGTTCCTGTTTTCTGCTGTTTTTGGTTTCAGAAATCCTAGTAAGGAAATATTCTCGGAATTGGACGAAATCAAGGCCCACGATCTTATAATTCCACGAAGCTTCCAACACCGGAGAGGGACCAGAGAGGCCCAGGGGCCCCACACGCCATGGCGGCGCGGCCAGAGGGGGGTGCCCCCCTACTGTGTGGGTCCCCCGTGGCCCTTCCGACTCCGCCTCTTCGCCTATTTAAGACTCCCTGACCTAAAACCTCGACACGAATAAGCCACGGTACGAGAAACCTTCCAGAGCCGCCATCGCGAAGCCAAGATCTGGGGACAGGAGTCTCTGTTCCGGCACCGCGGGACGGGAAGTGCCCCCGGAAGGCATCTCCATCGACATCATCGCCATCTTCATCAACGCTGCTGTCTCCCATGAGGAGGGAGTAGTTCTCCATCGAGGCTAAGGGCTGTACCGGTAGCTATATGATTAATCTCCCTCTCCATGTACTTCAATACAATGATCTCATGAGCTGCCTTACATGATTGAGATCCATATGATGAGCTTGTAATCTAGATGTCGTTATGCTATTCAAGTGGATTTTACTTATGTGATCTCCGGAGACTCCTTGTCCCACGTGTGTAAAGGTGACAGTGTGTGCACCGTGTGGGTCTCTTAGGCTATATTTCACAGAATACTTATTCACCGAGTTATGATTTGAGTTGGATGTCTCTATGAAATTGTGGTGTGTTAGTACCTCCTATGAATGCTCACAGTGACAACGTGGGGTGTTTATTAGTACTTGGGAATACATCTTTAAGGTTTGCCTACATGATGAATTAGAGTTCGTTATCTTGCCAGAGAGTAATTCAGAATAGCATAGTGAAGTGCTTATTTATATTCCTTTATGATTGCAATGTGCTTTATATCACTATTAATCTATGTGCTACTCTAGTGATGTTATTAAAGTAGTATATTCCTCCTCCATGATGTAATGGTGACAGTGTGTGCATCATGTAGTACTTGGCGTAGTTTATGATTGTGATCTCTTGTAGATTATGAAGTTAACTATTACTATGATAGTATTGATGTGATCTATTCCTCCTTTCATAGCTTGATGGTGACAGTGTGCTATGTTAGTACTCGGTATAATTGCGTTGGTCTATCTTGCACTCTAAGGTTATTTAAATATGAACATTGAATGTTGTGGAGCTTGTTAACTCCGGCATTGTGGTGCTCTTGTAGCCCTACACAATTAATGGTGTTTGTCATCCAACAAGAGAGTGTAGAGTGGTTTTATTATGTGATCAATGTTGAGAGTGTCCACTAGTGAAAGTATGATCCCTAGGCCTTGTTTCCAAATACTGCAATCATCGCTTATTTACTGTTTCTTGCATCTTAATTTACTTAAATATTACTACCATCAACTGCACGCCAGAAGCTATTTTCTGGCCGTTACTAGCTCATATTCATTCATACCACTTGTATTTCACTATCTCTTCGCTGAACTAGTGCACCTATACATCCGACAAGTGTATTAGGTGTGTTGGGGACACAAGAGACTTCTTGTATCGTGATTGCAGGGTTGCTTGAGAGGGATATCTTTGACCTCTACCTCCCTGAGTTCGATAAACCTTGGGTGAGTTCGATAAACCTTGGGTGATTCACTTAAGGGAAACTTGCTGCTGTTCTACAAATCTCTGCTCTTGGAGGCCCAACACTCGGAATAGAAGCGTGTAGACATCAAGCTATTTTTGGCCTTGGGGTGGTAAGGTAAAAGGTATTCACATCCTCCGACTACTAAGCTATTTCCTAGCATTGTTGCCGGTGTGTGAGTGCTCGAAGCTATTTCCTTTAGATCCTGCAATTGCATCTTTTTGTTTCTTGTTCACTAGTTAGGCATAATGGAAAATAACAATGAGCTTTTTATTCTATTTCCTGAGTTAAGACATGGATTGTTTGATGCGAAAATTAAAAAACCTATGGAAACTTATTTGCATGCTAGTAGCAATGATATTAGTATGAATGCTTCGAACACCATTGTTGCTAATGCTATGGAAAATTCTAAGCTTGGGGAAGCTGGTTTTGATGAGCATGATATTTTTAGTCCCCCAAGTTTTGAGGAGAAAATTTTCTTTGATGACATTTTACCTCCTATTTATGATGATTATAATGATAGTGGTATGTTGGTGCCACCTACTATGGAGGATAAAGGTTATTATGATTATACCATGCCTGCAATTTATGATGATTACAATGATGGTTGTGATAGTTTTACTCCCACTATTACTAATAAAATTGATTATACTTATGTGGAGAGTAATGATACTTTTATGCATGTGAATAAGAATGCTTTATGTGATAGTTATATTGTTGAGTTTGTTCATGATGCCACTGAAATTTATTATGAGAGAGGGAAACATGGTTATATGCATTTTAATAACATTAAATTTCCCCTCTTTATGTTGAGAATCTTGAAATTGCGCTTGTTTTATCTTCCTATGCTTGTCACTTTGCTCCTCATGAATTTATTTGTGTACAAGATTCCTTTTCATAGGAAGTGGGTTAGGCTTAAATTTGTTTCATACTTGCTTTTTGATGCTCTCTTTGCTTTAACTCTCATCCTTATGTGAGCATCATTAAAATTGCTGAGCCCATCTTAATGGCTATAAAGAAAGCACTTCTTGGGAGATAACCCATGCTTTTATTTTGCTACTGTTTTCTTGTGTTTTGGAAGTTGTTACTAATGTAGCAACCTCTCCTTATCTTTATTTTATTGCATTGTTGTGCCAAGTAAAGTCTTTGATGGTAAGGTTGATACTAGATTTGGATTACTGCGCAGAAACAGATTTCTTACTGTCAAGAATTTGAGTAGGATTCTCTGTAGGTAACTCAGAAAAATCTGCCAATTTACGTGAGTGATCCTTAGATATGTACGCAACTTTCATTCAATTTGAGCTTTTTCATCTGAGCAAGTTAAGTGCCTCAAAAAAATTCGTCTTTACGGACTGTTCTGTTTTGACACATTCTGCCTTTTATTTCGCATTGCCTCTTTTGCTATGTTGAATGGATTTCTTTGTTCCATTAACTTCCAGTAGGGCAATGTCCAGAAGTGTTAAGAATGATTGTGTCACCTCTGAATATGTGAATTTTTGATTATGCACTAACCCTCTAATGAGTTTGTTTTGAGTTTGGTGTGGAGGAAGTTTTCAAGGGTCAAGAGAGGAGGATGATACAATATGATCAAGAAGAGTGAAAAGTCTAAGCTTGGCGATGCCCCGTGGTTCATCCCTGCATATTTCAAGAAGACTCAAGCATCTAAGCTTGGGATGCCCAAGGCATCCCCTTCTTCATCGACAACTTATCAGGTTACCTCTAGTGAAACTATATTTTTATTCCGTCACATCTTTGTGCTTTACTTGGAGCGTCGTTTGTTTTTGTTTTTGTTTGAATAAAATCGGATCCTAGCATTCCTTGTTTGGGAGAGAGACACGCTCCGCTGTTTCGTATGAACACATATGTTCTTAGCTTTATTCTTAATGTTCATTGCGAAGGTTGAACTACTTCGTTCATTGTTATATGGTTGGAAACAGAAAATGCTGCATGTGGTAAATGGTATAATGTCTTGAATAATTTGATACTTGGCAATTGTTGTGCTCATATAGATCATGTTTAAGCTCTTGCATCATGTGCATTGCACCTATTAATGAAGAACTACATAGAGCTTGTTAAAATTTGGTTTGCATGATTAGTTTCCCTAGAGTCTAGATATTTCTGGTTAAGGTGTTTGAACAACAAGGAGACGACGTAAAGTCTTATAATGCTTGCAATATGTTCATATGTAAGCTTTGTTGTACCGATTTATACTTGAGTTTGCTTCAAACAACCTTGTTAGCCTAGCCTTGTATTGAGAGGGAATTCTTCTCGTGCATCCAAATCCTTGAGCCAAAAACTATGCCATTTGTGTCCACCATACCTACCCACTACATGGTATTTCTCTGCCATTCCAAAGTAAATTACTTGAGTGCTACCTTTAAAATTCTATTCTTTGTCTTTACAATATATAGCTCATGGGAAAATAGCCTTAAAAACTATTGTGGTGAAGAATATGTAGCTATGTATCTTATTTCTTATAAGTTGCATGTTGAGCGGTAACCATGTTTCTGGGGATGCCACCAACTATTACACCTTTGTTGAATATCATGTGAGTTGCTATGCATGTTCGTCCTGTCTGAAGTAAGGGCGATTTTCATCATCAAATGGTTTGAGTATGCATATTGTTAGAGAAGAACATTGGGCCGCTAACTAAAGCCATGAATCATGGTGGAAGTTTCAGTTTGGACATCAATCCTCAATCTCTTATGAGAATATTATCTGTTGTTGAATGCTTATGCATTAAAGAGGAGTCCATTATCTGTTGTCTATGTTGTCCCGGTATGGATGTCTAAGTTGAGAATAATCAAAAGCGAGAAATCCAATGCGAGCTTTCTCCTTAGACCTTTGTACAGGCGGCATAGAGGTACCCCTTTGTGACACTTGGTTGAAACATATGCTATGCAATGATAATCCATGTTAATCCAAACTAATTAGGACAAGGTGCGAGCACTATTGGTAATCTATGCATGAGGCTTGCAACTTATAAGATGTCTTATACATAACACATATGATTTATTACTACCGTTGACAAAATTGTTTCTATGTTTTCAAAATGAGAAGCTCTAGCACAAAAATAGTAATCCATGCTTCCCTCTGAAGGGCCATTCTTCTACTTTATTGTTGAGTCAGTTTACCTACTTCTTTCTATCTTAGAAGCAAACACTTGTGTCAACTGTGTGCATTGATTCTTACATGTTTACCTATTGCACTTGTTATATTACTTTGTGTTGACAATTATCCATGAGATAAACATGTTGAAGTTGAAAGCAACTGCTGAAACTTATATCTTCCTTTGTGTTGCTTCAAAGCTTTCTACTAAGAATCTATTGCTTTTATGAGTAACTCTTATGCAAGTCTTATTGATGCTTGTCTTGAAAGTACTATTCATGAAAAGTCTTTGCTATATGATTCAGTTGTTTAGTCATTGTCTTTACCATTGCTTCGAATCGCTGCATTCATCTCATATGCTTTACAATAGTATTGATCAAGATTATGATAGCATGTCACTTCAGAAATTATCCTTGTTATCGTTTACCTACTCGAGGGCGAGCAGGAACTAAGCTTGGGGATGCTTGATATGTCTCAAACATATCTATAATTTCTTATGTTCCATGCTACTTTTATGATGATACTCACATGTTTTATACACACTTTATGTCATTATTATGCATTTTCTGGAACTAACATATTAACAAGATGCGGAAGTGTCAGTTCCTATTTTCTGCTGTTTTTGGTTTCAGAAATCCTAGTAAGGAAATATTCTCGGAATTGGACGAAATCAAGGCCCACGATCTTATAATTCCATGAAGCTTCCAACACCAGAGAGGGACCAGAGGGAAGCCTAGGGCCCCACACGCCATGGCGGCGCGGCCAGAGGGGGGGGCGCGCCCCCCTACTGTGTGGGTCCCCCGTGGCCCTTCCGACTCCGCCTCTTCGCCTATTTAATCCTCCCTGACCTAAAACCTCGACACGAATA
This sequence comes from Lolium multiflorum, assembly GCA_030979885.1. NCBI lineage: Eukaryota > Viridiplantae > Streptophyta > Magnoliopsida > Poales > Poaceae > Lolium > Lolium multiflorum. The sequence goes on from CM061750.1 coordinate 402,617,585, forward strand.
AGCTACGGTACGAGAAACCTTCCAGAGCCGCCGCCATCGTGAAGCCAAGATATGGGGGACAGGAGTCTCTGTTCCGGCACCCTGCCGGGACGGGGAAGTGCCCCCGGAAGTCATCTCCATCAACACCATCGCCATCTTCATCAATTCTGTCTCCCATGAGGAGGAGTAGTTCTCCATCGAGGCTAAGGGCTGTACCGGTAGCTATGTGGTTAATCTCTCTCTCCATGTACTTCAATACAATGATCTCATGAGCTGCCTTACATGATTGAGATCCATATGATGAGCTTGTAATCTAGATGTCGTTATGCTATTCAAGTGGATTTTACTTATGTGATCTCCGGAGACTCCTTGTCCCACGTGTGTAAAGGTGACAGTGTGTGCACCGTGTTTCACTGAGTTATGATTTGAGTTGGATGTCTCTATGAAATTGTGGTGTGTTAGTACCTCCTATGAATGCTCACAGTGACAGCGTGGGGTTTTTATTAGTACATTTCACAGAATACTTATTCACTGAGTTATGATTTGAGTTGGATGTCTCTATGAAATTGTGGTGTGTTAGTACCTCCTATGAATGCTCACAATGACAGCGTTTTTATTAGTACTTGGGAATACATCTTTAAGGTTTGCCTACATGATGAATTAGAGTTCGTTATCTTGCCAGAGAGTAATTCAGAATAGCATAGTGAAGTGCTTATTTATATTCCTTTATGATTGCAATGTGCTTTATATCACTATTAATCTATGTGCTACTCTAGTGATGTTATTAAAGTAGTCTATTCCTCCTCCATGATGTAATGGTGACAGTGTGTGCATCATGTAGTACTTGGCGTAGTTTATGATTGTGATCTCTTGTAGATTATGAATTTAACTATTACTATGATAGTATTGATGTGATATATTCCTCCTTTCATAGCTTGATGGTGACAGTGTGCATGCTATGTTAGTACTCGGTATAATTGCGTTGGTCTATCTTGCACTCTAAGGTTATTTAAATATGAACATCAAATGTTGTGGAGCTTGTTAACTCTGGCATTGAGGTGCTCTTGTAGCCCTACACAATTAATAGTGTTTGTCATCCAACAAGAGAGTGTAGAGTGGTTTTATTATGTGATCAGTGTTGAGAGTGTCCACTAGTGAAAGTATGATCCCTAGGCCTTGTTTCCAAATACGGCAATCATCGCTTATTTAATGTTTTACTGCATCTTTACTTCCTGCAATATTACTACCATCAATGCACAGCGAGCTATTTTCTAGCGCCGTTACTACTGCTCATATTCATTCATACCACTTGTATTTCACTATCTCTTCGCCGAACTAGTGCACCTATACATGACAAGTGTATTGGGTGTGTTGGGGACACAAGAGACTTCTCGTATCGTGATTTGCTTGAGAGGGATATCTTTGACCTCTACCTCCCGAGTTGATAAACCTTGGGTGATTCACTTAAGGGAAACTTGCTGCTGTTCTACAAACCTCTGCTCTTGGAGGCCCAACACTGTCTACAGGAATAGAAGCGTGCGTAGACATCAAGTATGTACAAAAAACTTTGTAGAAATTGTGTGGACAGGTCCTTCAAGCATCTTTGGAAGAGCAAAATCCCTTTGAAGATCAAAATCTGGTTATGGCTCATCTGGCATAATGCCATAGCAACAAAAGACAATTTATTGAAAAGGAACTGGGTTGGCAGCCCTTCTTGTCTCTTTTGCTTTGCTCATGAATCTATTCTGCAACTCTTCTTTTCCTGTACTGCAGCAAAATTCCTGTGGAGCATGGTGGGTATGACTGTGGGGGGCCATAATCGACCTGGGTCCTTTGCACAATATTTTTGGTGGATGCCCAATTATTCCAATGCCAGCCGCAATGTTCAAATTGCTGGATTGGCAGCAATTTGTTGGGGCATTTGGTAAGCGCGTAATAAAGCTTGTTTTGATAAGATTTACCCTAAAAATCATGTTGAGCTAATGTTTCATGCTGTGGTGTTTATGAAATACTGGGCAGGTTCTCATTCTGCAGCTGAAGCCTCGCAGCTAAATCAAGGCGCTGATGCACTCCTCTCTCTGGCTGCTGGAGTTGTGAACAGAAGAAATGACTCTGCAGGTGCAAGTAATATCCCTCGTCTGATGAATCAACAAGATGATGACATGGACGTTGATGATGACAAAGAAGAAGACGCTGATAACCTTGATGATTGATGTTGATGGTAGCTGTTCGCCGCCTTCTGTCAGAGGAAAACTGTCATCTCGTTTGGGTGCTGGAGGATGTTGGTTTAGCCTCTTGGAAAACCTTCCCATGTTTTTGGTAGCTGTGATGTCATATGTGCTCCTGTTAAGATGGTTAGACTACCCTGATCTTTAGTAGATGATCGTTGGTTTGTTTGGTGCCGTGCGGTGCTACTCTGAGGCTGCTGTCCTCTGGTAGCTGTAATGGTGTTGTACATAGCTTTTGCGTAGGTGTTAGCGGTTGCTGTGTAAGAACAGACCTGAAGACTTGTTTTTGTTATCCCCCATGATAATGAAAATCGATCCCCGATGGTTGGTCGCTTGAAAAAAAAAAGCAAAGATATTGCACGTGCCAACACTCAGATGTGGTATTCAAATCTGAGGGCTCCAGCTGCATCCAACAGCAGAAGGTAACTTCCATCTTCGAATTATTTTGAGTGCAGCAAGCTTCCTAGGTCTGGGACAGGATTATTCTACTGCTAATTCTGATGCTCGGGTGTTTTGGAATTTTCTACGGGCAGGATCAAATTTGCAGGACTCATCTACTAGTACATATGCGCATATGTTTTCAATCGGACTGAAACTTTTGGATACATTTTTGCAGCTTCACACCGTATTTACTCTGTGTGATCATATAAGCATATTGATTTGCTATCAAATTGTTAATACTTTACCAACCGTTTTTTGATCGTGTTGTTGTCAGTCTGCAGGTTTGTTTTTCGCAATGGTTTTTCAAGCGCCACGGTTTGGAGGGCAAACAAAGTCTGCAGAAGCTGGAGAATAGAAGATTTCCCGATCTAATAGTTAAAAAAATTCTCATTATTTGACTATCATAATAGTGCGGAAAGAAAGCCCGGAGGAAGAGTGGCCTTGAGTTTCTCGCCTTTTTGCCTTATGATTCGTTAATTCTCTTTCTCGATGGGACGAGGAAGGGATATAACTCAGCGGTAGAGTGTCACCTTGACGTGGTGGAAGTCATCAGTTTGAGCCGGATTATCCCTAAATCTGATGTGACTTTTTTTCTATTTTGACTTAATCCCCCGCCACGAGCGAACAGAAATGGATAAGAGGCTTGTGGGATTTACGTGATAGGGTAGGGTTGGCTATACTGCTGGTGGCGAACTCCAGGCTAATAATTTGAAGCGCATGGATACAAGTTATCCTTAAAAGAAAGATAATTCCGAATCTGCTTTGTCTACGAAGAAGGAAGCTATAAGTAATGCAACTATGAATCTCATGAAGAGTTTGATCGCGACATCTAGGAAATTTTTGTATGGAAATTGTAGGACTTCTCTTTCGTGTAGGCATTTATTTGTAAGGATGTACATTGCACTTGTAAAATGCAATTGCCATGAATGATATAATAAATATTTGTCTGCAATACACCGTATGTTTGTAATGCTTTTTGTTCAATGAAGGATGTAATTTGATTTAAGTTATATGGTATGATATGCACCGGTGGAAATTGTGCCAAGATAAAAATAAATTTACAATATAATGCAAAAATAATCCCCACTCAAGGATACAATGAAGTGACTAAACCTTGATTGAGACAATATGTTAAGAATCTGCAAAACTCCTATTCATAAACACGCTTATGAAAAAGTCTCATTTCACTTGTGAGATGCTCGCAATGCGTCTTCATATTATTTGAGACGGTGCATGGAAAGATGTTCCTACAACGCTTTACGACAGCATCTTTACAATTACATAGAGATGAAATTTGCGTATACAACCACTAAATTAGATTTCTCTACATGCCTTTTTTCTGGTAGTCTAGAAGTTGTGGATTTTGATCTGAAGTTCACCTATGTGCTAGCTGGTTGGGATGGTTATGCTCATGATTCAAGCATCCTAGTGGACATATTGTCTAGGTCTGATAGGTTGAAGATTCGTGAAGGTAAGTTCTACCTTGGGGATGTTGGATATGCATACCGTTCTGGGATTCTACCCCTCTTCAGGAAAACAAGGTACCATTTCAATGAGTCCAGTACAAAGAACATGCTCTAGAATACCAAAGATTTGTTCAATCTGAAATAGTCAATTCTTAGAGTCACCATCAAGAGGGCTCTTTTTCTTTTCTTTGAAGAACATGTTTAAGGTCCTTGACCAGAAATCCTTCCACACTTACGAGGCTCAAGTGAAGCTGGTACTTGCTTGCTGCATTACTCACAGCTGGATCTTAGCTTGGGGCAAAGATGACTTCTTCCCAGAAACCGTTATGCCTAATGAAGTTGATACCGACCATGATGTTGAGCAAGGCAAAATGAAGCTTGGAAAAAGAAGAGGCTGGAGTGGGAAAAATGCAATGTGGCATGACAGAGGTAACGTCACCATCTGAGAAGACAAAGAAACTACCCTATGATCCCCCTTTGGTGAACTCCCTTATGATTACTGTCATATTGTAATGTTAGACCCCCAATCGTAGTAGCTAGGTAATGTGATCATTAATTGACATTCGTAATAGCTAGAGACTATGCTTATGAACAACCATTCGTAATAGCTAGGAACTCTGCTTATGAACTGATGAACTGTGTGTGTGATGGTGGTGAAAGTATGGTCAGGTGAGTTGACCGTAACCCTTGCCTGGATGGTACCAAACATCCAACATTGCATGACCAAGGCAAATTATGCTAGGTTGCAAGCATGCATGCAACCAACCACATGGAACTTTTTGGCCCTATTGATGCAAATCCAAGCTACCAAAAAAATTGCCAAAAGTGGCCCACAGCTTGTTCCAAACGGGCTAACACCCACAGAGCCTACTCCTCAGGGAGCCCCAAAACCAATTCAGGCAACCAAACGCGCCCTAAATACCCCTATAAGGCCACTATTCCTTCGCTCTGCATCACTGCTAAACTTCGAGAAACGTCTCGATCATGGTATCCCAGTGCCAACTCGTCACGTCATCCCCGTGCCGGCGCCTGCCGCAATGCCTTGTTATGTTGTGATCCAAATTCATATAAAGCTTACTTAGCCATATGTCATGCTCTGCATGGACGCCTAGGGGTGCGCGGGGGGGGGGGGGGGCAAGCCCCCCGCGGTACAAATCGTCATCACCACCTATTTATACCTAGTGTAGGGTTTAATCGCATCATATAAGATAACTCACGGTGTTTATAAATACTCCTAATATAGTGAATCTTCGTTGGCTCGCTCCCATGGTTTTTTCCTCTCTTTATTTGAGAGGTTTTTCATATTAAAATCTTGTGTCTCACGCTGTGATTTCTTAATTTTTTTTGTTGTTGCCTATCACGTTAATAACACGCATCTATCTGGCATCGCCGCCCTTGCAGAGACCAATATCGTGTTGCTGATGCAGTTTTAAAGTGGATCCGCCCCACCGTGGCGGATGTTGTCGTGCATATGCCGCCGGTCCGCGTCAGCGGCTGAGCAGCAGTTGGCGCGACCAGCGCCCTCGGCGGGCGGTCGGCGCTATTATATCTACTTCCTTTGTGTACCCATGGTTCCATGTTTGTTGTCTTCGACCATTTTCTTCGATCACATATATTCATGTATCCACAAACTTTGTTTTGTTTTCTCCATAATTAATCATCACATGAAGTTCTCCTACATGCATGGACCGAGAAGGAAAAAATATCAACGAAAGATAATTAAAAACATACGCCAATATTTTTTACACACAAATAAAGAAAAGTGTGAAAATCAATAAATACATTATTAATGTTTGACATGATTTTGTACGTGTCGCTATAAGCACTTACTCCCTCCGTCAAAAAATAAGCGTGTCACTTTTATTTAGATACAAACGTGTATTCATGGGTATTCAGATGAATACACTTTTTTTTTTGTCAAACATTTCAAATTATATGATACACTATCAATTGTTGTTTATTAAATTTAATTCAAGTGTTATTACTACAATAGGACATAATTTTGGTAACACGCACTTGTGCTACTATAGGTCAAATGTTGTTACTAGACCATGTAGTAACATAGTTTGAGTTGTGTTAAGTTAGGCCATGTTACCGTCACACATAATAGATGTTCCTATATATTATAAATAGTGTTACAATCTTTGCATAGTAAGATAAATGGGAGCGGTGTTTTGGAACATGGGTCACTAGTAGAAAACCCCCCCTTTAGTACCGGTTCCAAAGGCCCTTTAGTACCGGTTTTGGAACCGGTACTAATTATCCGGTACTAAAAGCCTCCACCTTTAGTACCGGTTCCTTACGAACCGGTACTAAAGGTGCCAGGGGGAGATCTTTTTTTTTTTCACAAAAAGGCTATTTCGTTTAATTTTTTTATCCATTTTTTCTAATTATTTTTCACTCCCTTTTTTTCACAATTTCTAATATTTCCGTTAGTCTCTAACTACACTTAATCTCTAGTCAATTACTTACCCTTGGTCAAACTTCCCGGTCGGTCACCCATCCTCACACTACTCCAACACTAGCACAACGGGTTCCTTTCCGTCCCACTTCCAAGTGCTTCGCATGTTGTTGATAGTACTATCATATCAATCCTATTAACATGTTGGTCAATGTCACACTTTTTATTATTTGTATTGCAAATAATTTTTTTAATAAACAAAAGTAATGATGTAATAATAATGTTGAATAAATAAATAAAATTAACTTTTTAATTTGTATTATTTTTATTTATTTTTTAAATTTTTAATATTTTTTTGCCAAACCTTAAACCTGAAAATTTGAAAATCTTATAATTTGCTAAAAGTAATAGTAATATTCTGGGATTCAAAAAATCTTATAATTATTAATTTTAATTTTTAAAAAATAAAGAAAATATAAAATTCTAAATTTTTGGAAAAACCTAAAATCTTCCTGCTTTCATATTTTCATTTGGAATTTTGAGAATCTAAAAATTGGCTAACCGGGTAAACCCGGTGAAATCGGATGTAACTTTTTGGATTTTTTGATATATTATACGTTTTTTTCGACGTCGTATGCAAAAGTTATTGCGGTTTTACCATTTTTCAAAACTTTTTTGCAAAAAAAGTGAAAATTCAAATTTGTTAATTTTTCCTAATAGTACGTTGCATAACATACAAGAATCTGAAAACATTTTATTTTTTGATTTTGTATCATTTTCTTTTCTATTTTACAGTGTCAAAAGGCGATCCACGGGGGTGGTGGAGCTGCGTGGGGCGAAACCTTTAGTACGGTTCATGACACGAACCGGTACTAAAGGTTTTTCAGTTGTGCGAACCCTTTAGTACGGTTCGTGTCACGAACCGATAAAGGTCCTACAACCGGTACTAAAGTCTAAAGGTAACCCTAATACTTTAATCGGTTATAAACCCGGTATCTATGACTTAGATGGATGCCCATTTTTCTACTAGTGGGTGCATCTGCTTCCTATATTTCGAAATGCATCTTACATACATTTTAATTTTTTTAAAATTGAAACTAAAAGTTTGCACGTACATCTTCATGTACTACATACGCACAAAGTCGTTTCATAAAAAATCGACTTATCATGTGACGTGTGTAAAAAAGACAAAATTCAATGCTAAAAATAATGCTTTTCACAAGATAAACTTTCTCTTTTTTATATAGACCACACAAAATATTGGTTCTTCGTGAAACTTGACGACACACGTATAATATGGAGATGTACATGTAGAATTTTTTGTCCAAATTTTTTCGATATTTTGAAATATGATTTTTTGGTAGAGGAAGCATACGCACCCGGAAGCTGAATTAAATTTCCGAAGATAAATAAAATTTGTTACTATCATATGCAAGTAACACATTTTTGTTACAATAGTAGTAAAATAGGGTGTAACACGGAAATTCAATTCGGCTCCCGGGTGCATATGCTCCCTCTATCAAAAAGTTATATTTCGAAATATCGAAAAAATTTGACAAAAAATTTAATACTCACAATATACGTACGTTCATCAAGTTTCGCGAGAACCAATATGTTTTGTGGTCTCGTAAAAAGAAAATTTATCTCTGAAAAGCCTTATTTTCAGCATTAAATTTTGTCTTTTTACACACGTTACACGACAAGTCGGTTTTTATGAAACAACTTTGTGACGTAGCACGTGAAGATGTACGTTCGAATTTTTCATTTCAATTTTTTGAAATTTCAAAATGTGTGTAACATGCATTTCAAAATAAAGGGAGTATATGCTCCCATGTGCCAAAACACCATTCCCGGTGTAACATAAATTTATAGATGTAGTAACGTAAGAGTAACACATATTTGGACCTAAAGTAACACGGTTAGTGACTCATTGTTTCCTATACTATAACACAATAATTGATACTAATATACAATCATCCATGTAACACAATTGTGTAAATAAAGTAACACCGTTGTAATTTCGCGCTACACTTTGTAACGTTATTAAATAACGATTGGAATACATGAATGATGATACATTTCTCGTAATATATATTTTATTAAAAGTCCCCACATGTAGCATTACAAGATACATATTTTCCATAGCTCATCGCAATAATGAATTCTGCAAGACAAAAAAAAAACTTGATTTGCTATAGCCATTATAGTAGAAAAAGGGGTAAGAAAAGCGCGCGCACACACCCACTTCTAACTACATGGCACTGATCTACCAACAAACGGTCCCAACACTTGCTTCACCAACAGAAGGATCCAAATGCCTGCTACAAATAAGTACGGAAGGTTCCAATGAAACTGAAAGTCTGCACATAGAAAATTTTGACTCCCCACGTGTGCGGCTCAGAGTTTTGCATCTCCGCGCGCCTTGTCCTTCCTACTTTTTGCAGTTCGGTTGTTTGATATACTTTCCTTGTGTGGTTGTGCGCTAGTGGGAAAAATAATAATATTAGGTCTATGTGACATGGCATGTTTTGGTACCCAATTTAATGGCAACGGGCTTTTACTTTTTTTTAAGATAACAGACTATTTTGATAAAAGAAGGAAAATACTAAGTGGATTTTTGGAAAACCCCCTTCCTCCAATAAAAGTTGTCTTAATTTTATTAAATTTAGATGTATCTATAGGTGTTAAAGTATTATTATGTCAGGCTTACCATCTTGTAAGCTGAACTTGCTCCTTATTGAAATGGATGTTCTGACTTATGTGAGATGTTTGTTTCGTGTCAAAACCTGGACGCTTGATTCAATTCTTGTGAACTAGCATGTGCACGTGTGACTTGTGCGCTGCACTAGCAGTTCGGTGCTGGTAGCCCCGGCCCTAGGACATGGCTTCCAGGACGACTGTCACGTGCCGTGAAAGCGAGCTGGACTGAAATGGTGACCGAACTGAAATGCACGGCTAATTGATGCCCCCGTAGGGGGATTCACAGCGATCTGAGAATGTGAACCGTCCGATTTTTACAGACACTAACGCAAAATCGATCTCAACCGTTCATTCCTGGACAACAGCGTGTCTTCTGATTGGCGCGGAGCACGCGTCCAACTTTTACCCGTCGATCCTTGACGCTAGTGGAACCCATGCGATGGCAAACATATACCCGCGTCTGGCTGCGTTTGGATCCTACGGTCGGTCTGGCCCACGCGTCAGTCGCTGTGGGTTGTTTTCTGGGTCGTCCTCGTCTCGCGCCGGCCATCCAAAAATATCTTCTCCGCGCGAGGGTAGATAGGGGTACTTTCGACATTTTCCATCCGTGGCCGTCGCCCCCGATTGGGTTGCCCACGACTGCCTCATCCAATCCCCTCAAACCCTAGCTCGTCCCGTCCGTTCCTCTCCATCGCCCCTCCTCGCCGCCACGCCCGCGGCCACACGCGCCCCTCAGCCAGCAGCCGCCTCAGCCAACAGCCGCCTCGCTGCACGAGCATTACCCATGCCTTTGGACTTGTGGCTGACGCGGGAGAGAGCAGGCGGCGTTGGAGGAGGAGGAGGCTCGCCTCGCCGTGGGAGCAGCAGGTGGCGTGTGCGCCCATGGACAACCGCCGCCATCCTCGTCCCTTGCCGCCTAACGACGACGCGCAGAGAGATGGAGGAGGAGGTGGTCTGATATGTCTCCGACGTATCGATAATTTCTTACGTTCCATGCCACATTATTGATGATATCTACATGTTTTATGCACACTTTATGTCATATTCGTGCATTTTATGGAACTAACCTATTAACAAGATGCCGAAGAGCCGTTCTTTTTTTTTGTTTTGGTTTCAGAAATCCTAGTAAATATTCTCGGAATTGGACGAAATCAAAGCCCGGGGTCCTATTTTGCCACGAAGCTTCGGGAGAAGACGAAGAGGAGTCGAAGTGGGGCCACGAGGGCCGCCACCATAGGGCGGCGGCCAGGCCCTGGCGCGCCGACCTATGGTGTGGGGCCCCGTGTGGCCCCCGTTGTCTTCCGCCTACTTAAAGCCTCCGTCGCGAAACCCGAGCCACGATACGGAAAACCTTCCCGAGACGTCGCCGCCGCCAATCCCATCTCGGGGATTAAGGAGATCGCCTCCGGCACCTGGATTCATCTCCCGGAGGACTCTTCACCGTCATTGTCGCCTCCGGAGTGATGAGTGAGTAGTTCACCCGGACTATGGGTCCATAGCAGTAGCTAGATGGTTGTCTTCTCCTCATTGTGCTTCATTGTTGGATCTTGTGAGCTGCCTAACATGATCAAGATCATCTATCTGTAATGCTATATGTTGTGTTTGTCGGGATCCGATGGATAGAGAATACCATGTTATGTTAATTATCAAGTTATTACGTATGTTGTTTATGATCTTGCATGCTCTCGTTATTAGTAGAGGCTTTTGGCCAAGTTGATGCTAGTAACTCCAAGAGGAGTATTTATGCTCGATAGTGGTTCATGTCTCCGTGAATGGGAGTGACGAAACCTAAGGTTATGGATGTGTTGTTGCCACTAGGGATAAAACATTGATGCTATGTCCGGGATGTAGTTATTGATTACATTACGCGCAATACTTAATGCAATTGTCTTTGTTAGCAACTTAATACTGGAGGGGTTCGGATGATAACTGAAGGTGGACTTTTAGGCATAGATGCGGTTGGATGGCGCTTTGTCGTAATGCCCAATTAAATCTCACTATATTTATCATGACATGTATGTGCATTGTTATGCTCTCTCTATTTGTCAATTGCCCGACTGTAATTCGTTCACCCAACATGCTTTTATCTTATGGGAGAGACACCTCTAACTGTGGACGGTCCATTCTTTTATACTGAAATACAAATCTCCTGCAATACTTGTTCTTTCTTGTTTTCTTGCAAACAATCATCTTCCACACAATACGTTTAATCCTTTGTTACAGCAAGGGTGAGATTGACAACCTCCTTTCGTTGGGGCAAAGCTATTGTGTTGTGCAGTTCCACGTTGGCGCCGAATCTGGTGTTGCGCACTACATCCCGCCGCCATCAACCTTCAACGTGCTTCTTGACTCCCACTGGTTCGATTAAACCTTGGTTTCTTGCGGAGGGAAATTGCTCCACCTTCCTCTTGGGGTTCCCAACGGACGTGTCAATTACACGCATCAAGCAAATTCTGGCGCCGTTGAGTGATCAAACACACGCAGAAGTCTCCACTTCCCAATCTCTTTACTTTGTTTTTGTCTTGCTTTATTTTATTTACTACTTTGTTTGCTGCATTATATCAAAATACAAAAAAATTAGTTACTTGCATTTACTTTACTTGATTCATCATGTTTCCTTTTAATTTTACCACAAAAGACATACCGGTAGGACGCGGGTCTATAATTGGGAGAAACAATATAGAAGAATTTTTCAGTCATGTTAGTACGTTGAAGATTTTGAAGATAGACACTTGGTAGAACTTGCTCCTACTTATGAAATTGCTTGCTTCTTTATTACATGTTGGAAACTAAATTTGTTAATCTCAATCCTATAATCCAACATATGTTTCTTACACTCGATGATATGGAAGAGGGGGAAAAGAAAGATTTTGTTTTAGAAACCCTTCTTAGAGAATTTGGTGGTCTAGCAAGAGAGGCTAGAAAGGTCTTTGCTAAATTTAATATGCTTGGTTCTCATACTAATTTTGTTGGTCTCCTTGAAAAAATGGACATGGATAGAATAAGGTACACTAATAATACTAATGATGGTGGGGAGATCAAAGCACCAATACCATGTAAACTCCTAGCTATGAATGATGCACTAGAAAATAACTATGCTTGGCTTGTTCCTGAAAATTTGTTCGATGAGAGTAGCAAGAAGACTAATGAAAAGGGAGACGCTGAAACTTATGTATCTAATATACTATGCATGGTTGAGAAAACTCCAAACCCCATTGTAGATGCACCACCCTTTGATAATACTTGATATACACTTTCTGCGCCTAGAAAGCGTTAAAAAAAGCGCTTATGGGAGACAACCCATGTTTTTACTACAGTATTTTTGTTTTATATTTGAGTCTTGGAAGTTGTTTACTACTGTAGAAACCTCTCCTTATCTTAGTTTCATGTTTTGTTGTGCCAAGTAAAGTTTTTGATAGTAAAGTAAATACTAGATTTGGATTACTGCACAGAAACAGATTTCTTGCTGTCACGAATCTGGGTCTAATTCTCTGTAGGTAACTCAGAAAATTAAGCCAATTTACGTGAGTGATCCTCAGATATGTACGCAATTTTCATTAAATTTGGGCATTTTCATTTGAGCAAGTCTGGTGCCCTAATAAAATCCATCTTTACGGACTGTTCTGTTTTGACAGATTCTGCCTTTTATTTCGCATTGCCTCTTTTGCTATGTTGGATGAATTTCTTTGATCCATTAATATCCAGTAGCTTTATGCAATGTCCAGAAGTATTAAGAATGATTGTGTCACCTCTGAACATGTTAATTTTTGTGCACTAACCCTCTAATGAGTTGTTTGAGTTTGGTGTGAGGAAGTTTTCAAGGAGAGAGGAGTATGATACAATATGATCAAGGAGAGTGAAAGCTCTAAGCTTGGGGATGCCCGGTGGTTCACCCCTGCATATTCTAAGAAGACTCAAGCTTCTAAGCTTGGGGATGCCAAGGAATCCCCTTCTTCATCGATAACATTATCAGGTTCCTCCTGAAACTATATTTTTATTCCGTCACATCTTATGCACTTTGCTTGGAGCGTCGGTTTGTTTTGTTTTGTTTTGTTTGAATAAAATGGATCCTCATTCACTTTGTGGAGAGAGACACGCTCCGCTGTAGCATATGGACAAGTATGTCCTTAGGCTCTACTCATAGTATTCATGGCGAAGTTTCTTCTTCGTTAAATTGTTATATGGTTGGAATTGGAAAATACTACATGTAGTAATTCTAAAATGTCTTGGATAATTTGATACTTGGCAATTGTTGTGCTCATGTTTAAGCTCTTGCATCATATACTTTGCACCCATTAATGAAGAAACACTTAGAGCTTGCTAATTTGGTTTGCATATTTGGTTTCTCTAGAGTCTAGATAATATCTAGTATTGAGTTTTGAACAACAAGGAAGTGTAGAGTCTTATAATGTTTACAGATGTCTTTTATGTGAGTTTTCTGCACCGTTCATCCTTGTGTTTGTTTCAAATAACCTTGCTAGCCTAAACCTTGTATCGAGAGGAATACTTCTCATGCATCCAAAATCCTTGAGCAACCACTATGCCATTTGTCCACCACCTACCTACTACATGGTATTTATCCGCCATTCCAAAGTAAATTGCTTGAGTGCTACCTTTAAAATTCCATCATTCACCTTTGCAATATATAGCTCATGGGACAAATAGCTTAAAAACTATTGTGGTATTGAATATGTACTTATGCACTTTATCTCTTATTAAGTTGCTTGTTGTGCGATAACCATGGGGACGCCATCAACTATTCTTTGTTGAATATCATGTGAGTTGCTATGCATGTCCGTCTTGTCTGAAGTAAGAGATCTACCACCTTAATGGTTGGAGCATGCATATTGTTAGAGAAGAACATTGGGCCGCTAACTAAAGCCATGATTCATGGTGGAAGTTTAGTTTTGGACATATATCCTCAATCTCATATGAGAATAATAATTGTTGCCACATGCTTATGCATTAAAGAGAGTCCATTATCTGTTGTCCATGTTGTTCAGGTATGGATGTCTAAGTTGAGAATAATCAAAGCGAGAAATCCAAAATGCGAGCTTTCTCCTTAGACCTTTGTACATGGAGGTACCCCATTGTGACACTTGGTTAAAACATGTGTATTACGATGATCCGGTAGTCCAAGCTAATTAGGACAAGGTGCGGGCACTATTAGTATACTATGCATGAGGCTTGCAACTTGTAGGATATAATTTACATAACTCATATGCTTTATTACTACCGTTGACAAAATTGTTTCATGTTTTCAAAATAAAAGCTCTAGCACAAATATAGCAATCGATGCTTTCCTCTTTGAAGGACCATTCTTTTACTTTTATGTTGAGTCAGTTCACCTATCTCTCTCCACCTCAAGAAGCAAACACTTGTGCGAACGTGCATTGATTCCTACATACTTGCATATTGCACTTATTATATTACTCTATGTTGACAATTATCCATGAGATATATATGTTACAAGTTGAAAGCAACCGCTAAAACTTAATCTTCCTTTGTGTTGCTTCAATACCTTTACTTTGATTTATTGCTTTATGAGTTAACTCTTATGCAAGACTTATTGATGCTTGTCTTGAAGTACTATTCATGAAAAGTCTTTGCTTTATGATTCACCTTGTTTACTCATGTCATTACCATTGTTTTGATCGCTGCATTCATTACATATGTTTACAAATAGTATGATCAAGGTTATGATGGCATGTCACTTGGAAATTATCTTTCTTATCGTTTTACCTGCTCGGACGAGAAGAACTAAGCAGGGATGCTGATCTCTCCGACGTGTCGATAATTTCTTATGTTCCATGCCACATTGACGATATCTACATGTTTTACACTTTATGTCATATTCGTGCATTTTACGGAACTAACCTATTAACAAGATGCGAAGAGCCAGTTGTGTTTTCTGCTTTTTGGTTTCAGAAATCCTAGTAACGAAATATTCTCGGAATTGGACGAAATCAAAGCCCAGGATCCTATTTTGCCACGAAGCTTCCGGAAGACCGAAGAGGAGTCGAAGTGGGGCCACGAGGCCCGCCACCATAGCGGCGCGGCCCTGGCGGGCCTATGGTGTGGGGCCCTCGTGTCCCCCATGTTGCCCTTCCGCCTACTTAAAGCCTCCGTCGCGAAACCCCCGCAAGAACCACGATACGGAAAACCTTCCCAGAGACGCCGCCGCCAATCCCATCTCGGGGGATTCAGGAGATCTCCTCACGGCACCTGCCGGAGGGGATTCATCTCCCGGAGGACTCTTCACCGCCATGCTCCGGAGTGATGAGTGAGTAGTTCACCCCTGGACTATGGGTCCATAGCGTAGCTAGATGGTTGTCTTCTCCTCATTGTGCTTCATTGTTGGATCTTGTGAGCTGCCTAACATGATCAAGATCATCTATCTGTAATGCTATATGTTGTGTTTGTCGGGATCCGATGGATAGAGAATACCATGTTATGTTAATTATCAAGTTATTACCTGTGTGTTGTTTATGATCTTGCATGCTCTCCGTTATTAGTAGAGGCTTTGGCCAAGTTGATGCTAGTAACTCCAAGAGGGAGTATTTATGCTCGATAGTGGGTTCATGTCTCCGTGAATCTGGGGAGTGACAGCCCCTAAGGTTATGGATGTGCTATTGCCACTAGGGATAAAACATTGATGCTATGTCCGAGATGTAGTTATTGATTACATTACGCGCAATACTTAATGCAATTGTCTGTTGTTAGCAACTTAATACTGGAGGGGTTCGGATGATAACCTGAAGGTGGACTTTTTAGGCATAGATGCAGTTGGATGGCGGTCTATGTACTTTGTCGTAATGCCCAATTAAATCTCACTATATTTATCATGACATGTATGTGCATTGTTATGATCTCTCTATTTGTCAATTGCCCGACTGTAATTCGTTCACCCAACATGCTTTTATCTTATGGGAGAGACACCTCTAGTGAACTATGGACCCCGGTCCATTCTTTTATACTGAAATACAAATCTGCTGCAATACTTGTTCTTTACTGTTTTCCTGCAAACAATCATCTTCCACACAATACGTTTAATCCTTTGTTACAACAAGCTGGTGAGATTGACAACCTCACATTTCGTTGGGGCAAAGTACTTTGGTTGTGTTGTGCGGGTTCCACGTTGGCGCCGGAATCTCGTGTTGCGCCGCACTACATCCCGCCGCCATCAACCTTCAACGTGCTTCTTGACTCCTACTGGTTCGATTAAACCTTGGTTTCTTACTGAGGGAAACTTGCCGCTGTACGCATCACACCTTCCTCTTGGGGTTCCCAACGGACGTGTCAATTACACGCATCATGGTCCTCGTCGCTCCTCGGTGCCCAGGCTTCTCCGCTGTGCACGCCGCCGCCATCCTCGCCCTCATGGAGCATAAGAAGCCGCCAAACCCTACCAGAGGGAAACGCCTAGGTGAGGCTCCTCTCCCACATCCTATGCTCTTGCCTCTTCATGGGGTTCACCCCTACTAGCCCTACTTGGTGCTCAGCGACATCTCGATGCCCTCCTCTGCCTCTTCTTGAAGGACACCTGCATGTCCTTCCTCATCTCTCTTTGTCTCCTTTTCTCTCTATTTCTCTCTCTCATGGGATCCCCATCTTCCTGCAGCAGCTCGGGAAGGAGGACTACAACTGTGCCTTGCTAGGTAATAATATGTTCCCTGTGATTTAGTAGGCAAAGGGATCGGTATACACCAGTTTTTCCACATCATTTATATGTAAGTTCCAATTTAATCTCCCCTCTGATTCTATTTTCAATTTGTCTGCATTATTCTGATGTGAGTTGACTCATGTTTAGTTCAAATTTAATAGTAAAAAATAGCAATGTTTTGCTCTGCTCCTCGCTGATAATGTGGTATGTACTCAGTCTAAATTTTCTAGAAGAGTAAAATAAATAACATTATACAATCGACTTAAATTTAGTGTTGGGCATGTGTTTCTGTATCATTTACCGGAGCCTATGTTAGTTAACTCAAATTAGAATTATGCATTTTTTATTATGTGACATATGTTCTGCCTCTACACCAAGATAATTCATGATTATAAGAAGATTAGTGCAAGATATAATTTTACTCATGGCTTCCGAAACATGTGACTCTACACGGACCTGGAGGTCTACATTCCTCTTAATATTAAGTAGTTTTCGGTGCTAATGGAAGGATGCGGAAAAAAAATGTGAAGTGAATCTCAAGATGGCTTTGCTTTGTCGTGTCGTAAATTTCTATTGAATTCAGATTTATGAGCCTTTTGCTGAAACTTATAAGGTCATAATTAAAGTATCGGACCAATGGATGATCATTTGTTATTTCTATTAGACCATGTTTACTGTCAAGTGCTATCATGCGGATATTCAGAAAACAAAGGACAATGTTCTTTGCAGCAGCATGATAAATTTATCCTTCAGTATAGCTATTCTTGGAAACAAAATAAGATTATTAAAGGTCAAGTCTACAGCCCTACACTTCATTCAAATCAATTCATCTTTGGGTGGTTCATTTTTTTCATGTTTCATCATGTAGCCTTAGTTATGTTTGTTCCTTACCATGCTTTATGGTATCGTGTAGTAGTGTTTCATAACATATGTAATGATTCAAGATTGTTTATAATTTAACTCTGCACTGAGAGATAAATCTTTTTTGGCAGCTGCTGAGATATATGATTTAATTTCGCTTGGTGAGGAGAAGAGAAGAGAAATAGGAAGATCTATGGGAAAATCCCGAAATACATGTATCTGGTGAGCCTCAGACAGTTCAGATGCAATTCAGAACATGCTACTTTAAGTAAAACTCAGATTACAAGTACAAAATTATAGGTCTTGACAGATGGTTCACTTACACTCAGCAGTTTGTTGGTGTGTTGCTTTCATACAAACACAGAGCACACCTCTGTTTTCAGAAACGAGCCAGTCCGATCATTTTTACCAAGATGCATAAGATAAATTTAACGATTTCAAGGGTGGCACAGTCGCACAAATATTGTTGCAGGTCTAGCAGTAATCTAAAAACGTACCTTTTTCATTTACATGTAGTTTTCTAATCAGCAGTAACAGGTAAGAATTGAATCCTAGGAGAAGTACTGTCAGGTACTGTAGAGTTTTGTTTCTTAACCAAAGATCTATATCCAAGTACAAGTAGTTTTAGGTGTTAAGAATTGAATCCAAGGTCCATGTGATGTTTCCATGATTGGAATTAACTCTATGGTTTCCCTGTATCTGCTACCCATTTGAAGTTAGTGCCTCAGATGGTTATTTGTTAATGCATATATTTGTGATATTGCAGCGGAAAGAAATAGTGCCTGCTCAGCCCATCAAATGTATGCCGCTTGTAAGAAAAAAAAAATACAGAACCCTACTCCTAAGATACATGGTTTCATAAACTTACTCACCTATTTTCTTTTGCCTGAAATGTGTTAAATAGCTTGAATTGGTGTCTTGGAAACGAGGCATTGCGTTTTAAATTTTGCTACGATTATTATATTTTGCAATAACAAGCTATGTGTAAATAGACCGTTGAGATCTATTAGAAACATTTGCAATATATAATAATTTATTCACTTTATCGAAAAATAATATATATCTCCTTAGGGCCTTTCCTTTCTACACAAAACAATATTGGCTGAGCTGAGATGTACATATGCACTGAAGCATTTAGGCATTCAAAAGGAGCTACACATGATTTTAATCTTTTCAGTAGCAAGTCGGTGCACGTCGACAGCGCCAGCCGGATGGACCTGCTGGTGTTTGATAATTTTGTTCTTAGCATATTTGATGTATATCTGAAGTCTAAAGGTAGGCTAGACTAACCATTTAGTTTTTGAGGCCTTTTTGTTACACTTCGGATTAACAATATGCAAGAATGCTCATGATTCTGTTCAACTTGTGCTTGTATCTGAAAATCCTATATTTTCCCAGGTTGCCGAAGAGGCATCGGACATGGTACTAGCTGATGAAATTTTTGGTACCATAGTTGTTGCAGTTGGTGAATTAAGATCTATTTACAACAACATGAAAGCTTTCATAAGGTTTGTGCCCTGAAAGCCTTGTCCCCACTTCCTACTTGCAGTTTTGTGGTCGCTTGCATGCATTTTAGTTGTTCTCTACACTTAGGATGCACACCAAAACAACTCAGCCTGACTACACCATGAAAAACATTACAGTGGTCCAGTGGTGGGATGTGTCAGCCATTGCCGGATATATCAGCGACATATGTCATGGTGGCGTGGTCCATCTCTCCCACAACATTCACTGCTGAGCCATGGTTGCCCCACCTTCGGGTTTGATAAATCAAAACATCACCTGAGCATGTTTGGTAATGCTGCCTCTGTAGAGATGGGCCGTGCTGAGGTGAGTCTATGTGTTTCATTCGATCCCTTCCTTGCATTAATTTTCTTAGCGTATGGCTGTCATTTTTGTGTATGTTGAACATAGTCTTGTGAGATATCTGCTTACATGTGATTGCTCTTGGTGGCAAATAAAAAGCATTTGTGAGACATCTCTTAGATTTGAAGATCATGTTCCTCTGAATTTTGTACGGTGTCATTAGATGAGAAGCCAACTTCTTTTTTCGAACTTTTTATCCTCATGTGTTATGCCTATCTCAAATTCTAATGCAAGCATATGATGTTCTTTGCAAGTACCATGAGGA
This sequence comes from Lolium multiflorum, assembly GCA_030979885.1. Classification (NCBI taxonomy): domain Eukaryota; kingdom Viridiplantae; phylum Streptophyta; class Magnoliopsida; order Poales; family Poaceae; genus Lolium; species Lolium multiflorum. The sequence continues at coordinate 402,637,455 of CM061750.1, forward strand.
GTGAGGAAGTTTATGGCCATTCAGCCATCGAGCATTTGAAAGGAGGCATGGATGCAACAAATAGGGAAGTATTTTAAACTCTCCTTATATTTAAAACATGGCGGACTACTACCGCTACTGATTCTTTAATCTGAAACTCTTAAGCGGTTTGGAAAATAAAATTTATTGGTTTGATCAGCTTCGTTAGGTGCTTATCTCACACCTCCCTTTCTGGGCTTTGCCAAATATTTTAATTTGCTCAAGTTGAGAAGTTGTGCACAAATCCTGCAGTCTATATTTTCTCCTGCATAATGATTTTTTCCTGTTATTACTGAGTGCTAGCCTGAAGCTATGCAAGTTCTTCTCTATCTCTATTCCTTTTTTTCAGTTGTTTTGTGCCCGCTGCTGTAACAAATCGTCGTTTTGATATTTGTAGCTTTATCCTAAATTGGTTACTCTTACAGCACTAAAGTGCATTCTTCATATTTTTCCAAGATTTGTTTTCTTGGATAACCATGGCTCATATTTTCTCATAGTTGGTTCTTCTTTTTACTCATAATAATGTAGCCTTATAGATCATGCAGGAGTTCTGCATAGAGTTTCTAATGTAGTTGTTGTATATGATTTTGATGCAGCCAAAAGAATCTAGGGAGGAATGGTCTATAAGTGGTATTATATCCTTGCTCTCTGGTATGAATGAGGAAATGGTGCTATTAGTCCAATTATCATTTTTTTATCAGGTGTTCATGGACGATTGTTCATGCTCTTCTCAGATTATGGGCATATGAACACACACAGATTTAGTTATAGTGTCATCACACCGTGCAAGTAGGTAGGGTCATGTTAATGTGAAACTTTGAGACAGAGCTGGGGAACTAAATAAATGTAGACATTCACAGGAAATGAATAAATTGTGGTTAGTGTATGAGAGCACTGACACAAGTTTGTCTAGAGAAAAAAGGGAACCTCCTTATATGCGTAAGAAATTATTTTCCCCATGATGATTTAAAATTGGGATATTCATGTGACCAGTCCTTCTCACTGTGCTGTTTTTGCATTCTAGATGTATTACTTCAATATTCAAGGTGAGGTTACTAACTAACCAAAGAAAAAGAGAAAAATCTGTTATATTCAAGTTTGTCGTGCATTCTGTTTTTGTGAAACAATTGCCAGAAGGAGCTTTATCCCTAAAAATTGAAGTATCTTATTATGGCGGATTCTGTGACTGTTATCACCAGATTTTGGCTAAATCAGGAGATGGGCCGCGATCAAGATGGGCTTGGAGATTACATATAAAAGAAATACGTGAATCGGCCTCGTATGCAATGTTTGGGCTAGTTTGCCCTTGTATCTTGTAACATATTAGATTACGTGTCGGTTAGGAGTGGTTTTACCCGTGCACGGTTAGGTGCACGCCTGAATTAGAAAGTCCTTTGGACTATAAATATGTATCTAGGGTTTATGGAATAAACAACCAACGTTCAACACAAACAAATCTTGGCGCATCGCCAACTCCTTCGTCTCGAGGGTTTCTCCGGTAAGCACCATGCTGCCATCTTGCGATCTAGGCAGCACAAGCCTACCCACGTTGTTCATGCGTTGCTCGTGCTGAAGCCTTTTTGATGGCGAGCAACGTAGTTATCTTAGATGTGTTAGGGTTTGCATTGTTCTTCGTATCATTTGCTGTCGTAGTGCAACCCTCATGCATCTAGCCGCCCTTACACCTATCTTAGGTGTAGGGGCGGCACCCCGCTTGATCATAGTTTAGTAGATCCGATCCGTTACGGTTGCTCCTTGTTCATCAAGGATTAGTTTAACATCCGCAATAGTTAGGCCTTACAAAGGGTTGAAGGATCCAGCGGCGTGTAGGGTGGAGTTTGCTAGCCCTAGACGGACGTTCCGGGATCAACCTCGTGTTGGTTTTTAGGCCTGTCTAGGATCGGCTTACGGTCACCGTGCGCGAGCGCGAGGCCCAATCGTGAGTAGGATGATCCGATTATGCGGTGAAAACCCTAAATCGTCGTAGATCTCATTAGCTTTATTTTGATCAAGCAGGACCACCATATATTCGGACACCTTGTACGAATCAACTGAGAGCCGATCGAGGCTCGTATTTAATGTTTATGTGTATGCCATGCAGAAAGCTAGGCGATCATCCAACACCTTCCTGACCAGGTATAGGTCAGGTGGCACGCCCTTGCGATAGCATCGGACGTGTGACCGGGAGGCTTTGCGGGCCGTCGCTCTGAGGGACTGGGGCCAGCCGCAGCCCTAGTTGTTCCCGGCTCTCTGTGTTGCCGTCGCTGCCCGCCGGTGGGTTTCGACGCCAACACATTAGCACGCCGGTGGGACAACCTTCGACATCCACCACATCATCTACATCCGAGATGGCGGAAAGCACTCCGGTCAAGTACGAGGATCTGCCTGATGAGCTCAAGAAGAAACATGACGAGATCAAGGCAGTCCTCGAAGCCGAACTCATCGGCTCTTTCCGCAGAGCCCTCTCCCATGGCATCAAGTGGAAGGGTTTCTCACATGAAAGTGCGTTCCAGGCCCGTCCGCCGTTGCCATGCGCATTGGCAGCACCAGGAGTACCGATTTCACCGGCGTCCACCGTGAACATGGTGGAGTATACTTACCATGGTGGGTGCCAGCCAGATATCTCGTGCAATATCAACATGGTAGAGCTTGGGAACCACTCTGGTAAGGACGGAGATGAGGGTAGCTGCTCTCATAGCAAAGATACAGAGGAAGCCGCTCCACGCGATCGGCTCCGCCAACGGCAAGCGCTACGTCACAGAGGGAGAAGTGAAGAACATAAGATATCAGCGACCTCTCTCTGATCACCTCCTCAACAAGTATGTGAGTCGGTATGACCAACGCCGGCGATACGGCGATGATGATGAAAGAGATCGTCTGGCCAGAGAAGCCAGAAGACATCGTCGGCACGATCGCGATGAGGAGATGCACGAGCGCCGTGCCAAGGAAAATCGAGGAGCGACGTGGATAGGCGGGACCCTTCTTCGGACACTGCGGGATTCGGGAATGAGCCGATTGCCCACAATCGGCAATTGCCCAGAATGCAACCAGAAGAAGAAGGAGACAGCCAACGTGTCCGTGTTCAAGCGCCTAGGGCCTCTCTCGCCACAAAGCAAACGTGCTGAGTCCCCTCGGTTAGAAGATCTCGAGGATTCAGAAGACGAGGGGAAGAAGAAGATACCACCGGCCAAGGTGGTGCCCGATGGCTCAGCCGTTCCGAAGCGCAGGTTCAGCGTTTGCGCTGGCTGGAGAAGCCGAAAGGCTATACTTGCATACACGAGGAAGGCACGACCTGATGGCTGCAAAAGTTCAGCGAACCCTGGATGAAGAGGGTCGTCCACGGAAAATGGAGTGGCAAAAGAAAGCCGATGATGAAACATCGGCTGGCACAAACATGGTGCTCGTCCTGCCGACGAAGCTTAGTGCTCCACGGTTACACGATGCACTCGAGGTGGACGACAGCGAGCGCACCAACATGATAAAATCAGAGATTGGGCTGGTTTTATCCACTGGCCTAACCGTGTAGCTGGAGCAAATCAATGAGCAAACGTGGCGAGGCTGATCCTTGTGATCGGCCCCAAAAAATTTTATGGAGGAACATCACAAAACCTTCATCGAGCAAGCAGCGTGGAGGCCGATTCCAGCAATCGGCCAAAATTATCCTCACCATCCATTCTGCCTGGGTTCAACGTTTGATCCAGCATGGATTACCTAAAGAGCCGATACCATCAAGTCTTTTGACAGAATCGGCTCGGGGGGGCACCTAGGTGGATAAAACACGAGGATATGAAGTAGGAGTATCTTGCAAACGACCAGCAGCCCGAGATATTCCTTGATGATGGGTATGGAAGTATGGGGGCCGATACATAAATCGGCCGAAAATTCGAAATTTTTTAAGCACAGCCGATGTGCAGACATCGACTTAAGGACGAGCAGTTATCGAGTTACATGGAGAAGCTCTACTGGAGGAACCAGGACTGCGGGATTGAGGGTTGTAACCCTGGCTAACGTCGAGAGCAGCATAAACATGCAAGTCAGGGTAAGGGTGAGCCTGACGAAGGGAGCATATCTCTTCTAGGACCAGGAGAACAGCCGATGATGAAGCAATGGGCTGTAACGTTTTTTGCCTGAGGCTTGACCAAGGTGGTGACTTGGTAGCTGTCACTTCCAGGGGTTGTTACGTCCAGAGTTTTGGAGGGCATCAGAAATTCAGGACATCCTCACCGGAAGTTGCTTCAGCCTGCCAAAGATGATGAACCGATCTGATCAGCCAGGCGCACGATTTGAGCTGGAGAAGCTCGGGGGGCAGCTCGCCTTGAAATTTCTTCACTCTGAAGAACCGATTTTGTTGGAATCGGCTGATTCTGCACTACGAGTTGGAAATCGAGGATGGTTGACTTGGTCGGCTCACTGCTATTTTCGCCCCGACTGAAGCTCGGGGGGCAGCTTGCCCCGAAAGGTCCTTTGCTATAAGGAACCGATTTTGCTGAAATCGGTTGGCTCTGCATCTCAATTTGGTTTTGAGAGATGGTTGCTGCCTGTTCTGCAGAAGTGGCAGCCTCGACGTTTGAGTTGATCCAGCAACAGTCCTAGGGCTCTCCTGAAGGCAAAGAGGATCTGGAAGAGAAGGATGCGGCAGAAGAATGTCTGAAATATAAAGTTAATGAGGAGGCTGGACATGATTTCAGGAGTTTTTGCCGCTAAGTTTAACATGCCATTCTGTTGGATCTGCATTTGCAAAATCTGGGGTTTGCACGATTGTGGCTTGGCCCTGTTTGACCAGGAGTTTGGGGTCCGGATGGATCTATCTCGAAATTTATCGTGAGAGATGCGTTGCCATCGGCTCATTAAGCATTGACCGAATTGACAATCGGCAGAATCAGTACGAAGGACAATCGGCTAAATTATCATAAAGGAAATCGGCAAGATCAAATTGGGGAAATTCTTCATTGATAAACGAGATTTCTTACGAAAAGAGCTGATTGCTCTCAAAAAGGAGGTCCTAGGGGATACATTGCCCCATCTACCACTACTGGCTCTGGGCTAAGATCCTATCTAGGGGCCGTTGCTGCCCTCGTCGTCATCATTGTCGTCGTCGCCGTTGTCGGCGCTGCTCCCGACCGGTTCGTCGTCGCTGCTGTAGCGACCGCCGGCAGGACCCTCGTTGTCTTCGTCCTCCTCATCAGCGTCGTCGTCGTCGCTGTCGAAGAGAGTTCCCGGGCCGGGGCGATGGCGTTTGACCGGCGGCTCGTCGGAGGAGCTGTCGTCCTTCTCCTCCTCCTCCTCCTCCTCCTTCGCCTCCTCGGAGGAGGTGACCCCGTCCCAGGGAAAGCGACCGTCGTCACTTTCCTCCTCCTACTCCCCATGGGTGAGGAAGCGGAGGTCGCTCTCCCCGTCGGTCAGGGACTTGTCGTCCTCTGACCAGATGGAGAAGTTGTGGCTCGGCTCGTCCCCGGCCTCGATGGCGCGCGCGGATGTTGGCGCATGGGCCTCCTCCGGGTTCCACTCCGGCGTCGGCTCGCGGAAGGGAGAGGACTGGGCAGAAAGATCCGATGAAGAAGAAGAAGAGGAAGACATGGTGGCAGAAAAGGGCTTTTTGGGAGTGCTAATGCGAAGAGGATGAAGAGGAGAACTGTTCGATGCGGTTAAATAAAAAGGAGATGGAGATTTAATTTTCGAGCAGTTTTCGAGAACATGGTGCCAAAACTGTCAAATCGTGCAGAGGAGTTGGGAAGGCAAGTCGTCATGATGGAAAATCTGCGCGGTTCGCTCTGCCACGACATGACCCCTCGAGGAAAAAGAGTGGTTTTGAAATTATCATTACCAAAACCAGGGGGGCATGTGTTATCACCAGATTTTGGCTAAATCAGGAGATGGGCCGCGATCAAGATGGGCTTGGAGATTACATACAAAAGAAATACGTGAATCGGCCTCGTATGCAACGTTTGGGCTAGTTTGCCCTTGTATCTTGTAACATATTAGATTACGTGTCGGTTAGGAGTCGGAGTTTTACCCGTGCATGGTTAGGTGCACGCCTGAATTAGAAAGTCCTTTGGACTATAAATATGTATCTAGGGTTTATGGAATAAACAACCAACGTTCAACACAAACAAATCTCGGCGCATCGCCAACTCCTTCGGGGTTTCTCGTGGCACGCATGCTGCCTAGATCGCATCTTGCGATCTAGGGCAGCTTACCCACGTTGTTCATGCGTTGCTCGTGCTGAAGCCTTTTTGATGGCGAGCAACGTAGTTATCTTAGATGTGTTAGGGTTTGCATTGTTCTTCGTATCATTTGCTGTCGTAGTGCAACCCTCATGCATCTAGCCGCCCACACTATCTTAGGTGTAGGGCGGCACCCCGCTTGATCATAGTTTAGTAGATCCGATCCGTTACGGTTGCTCCTTGTTCATCAAGGATTAGTTTAACATCCGCAATAGTTAGGCCTTACAAAGGGTTGGAGGATCCAGCGGCGTGTAGGGTGGAGTTTGCTAGCCCTAGACGGGACGTTCGGGGATCAACCTCGTGTTGGTTTTAGGCCTGTCTAGGATCGGCTACGGTCACCGTGCGTGCGAGGCCAATCGTGAGTAGGATGATCCGATTATGCGTGAAAACCCTAAATCGTCGTAGATCTCATTAGCTTTATTTTGATCAAGCAGGACCACCATATATTCGGACACCTTGTACGAATCATGGGTGAATCGGCTCTTGAGCCGATTCACAGGGAAACCTGAGAGCCGATCGAGGCTCGTATTTAATGTTTATGTGTATGCTATGCAGAAACTAAGCGAGGCATCATCCAACACCTTCCTGACCAGGTATAGGTCAGGTGCACGCCCTTGCGATAGCATCGGACGTGTGACCAGGAGGCTTTGTGGGCCGTCGCTCTGAGGGACTGGGGCCAGCCGCAGCCCTAGTTGTTCCCGGCTCTACTGTGTTGCCAGTCGCTGCCCGCCAGTGGGTTTCTGACGCCAACAGTGACTATTTGAGTTGGTTTTATATTTAAAGTTATTTACCTTGGCGCAAAAAATTGCAATGGCTTTTTTATTCGATGAAATGCGACCAGGAGCAGATCGACGTGTTCCATTTGATGAAACACAGGTACTAGGTGTTCTGTTCGCCCTTTGTTTCTCCATATATTGTTGGAGATGATGAACGTATTTCTCTGAAGCTCATATTCTTTCTTGAATTTGCAGGTATAGGATTCTTTTCGTTATTCTAAAGTTCATCTTCAGGTACATTAGATCTGCCTCATGGTGGTAATATCTGTTTAGTTGAATGATGAGGCTACCTACATCTTGAGTGTACATTCAATAGTTTAGCAAATGACAAGGGTGTGTGTTCTTCTACTGAATTATTTCATTTTGGCTATGTTTTATTATCAGTAATTTTTCATGCCATACTGAATAACCACTAAAGCTACAAGAATGCCATTTTTCCGGGAAGTATCCCTTATAAATTACATTTGAAGCCTAGAGAAGTCAGTGTGAAGCACAGTGGTTATTATCCTGCCACTTGGAGGGTGTACTAATGTATTACTGCAGTCGACTGATATTTCCCATTGGGTTATTCTCTTTTTGGTGGATTGGTGATTTGCAAATACCCATTCATGGTTTTTAGAAGGTCCACGATCAAATTACCTTCCATATAGATGTTGAGTGTAGCAGAAAATATGGCATGATAGACCTGCATGAGGTAAATCAGAGAGAGCAAAAGGAAAATGTAGATGCACTTCTCTGTTCCCTGTACCACTCCGGTAATTCAGTGAAAGGATTCTCCAAAAAGAGAATTAGGTACAGAATTAGGCGGACAATTAGTATCCATTTGTGGGTACATCTGCGAGCATACACTCAATATCAGTACTTTCCATCCAGGTCTAGCATTTGACAAATCATCTAACACCCTTTTAGATATGTCTGTATATTTTACTACAAGTGTATGCCTTTGCTACTTGAATTTGCACTGTTAAACTAGAGACTACCATTCTACACAAATATGTTTCTTGAGAAAATGTCAAATACACCCTTTATAGATCTATCTACATTTTTTACTGCAAGTGTATGCCTTTACTTCTCGAATTTGCACGGTTAAACTAGAGTCTACCATTCTACACAGATATATTCTTTGAGAAAATGTAAATATTGTAACACACGTACAATTTTCAGATCTATCGGGATGGTGGAACTGGATGGAACCTTCTGTGCTATGCTGATCATAACTCAAGAAACAGACCGCAATGGTATTGTTTCAGAAAAACATACATGCATTCCTATTTGATTTCTCTTTTTGTCCTTTCTAATTCGAAATATATTTGCAAGACGTTGATGTCAAATGCTATTTACATGGAAATTGGCATGAATTACACTTCTCCACTTTGGTCGTAGCCATATATGAGTTCTATTAAATTCTTAAAAGTTGCTCGACTAGGCCAGATTCTCATTCATGTTTCATGTTACTCTTGCTTTATTTTGAATGGACACGCATGATACACTTACCAGCTTGTTCTCGGTACTACAGTCTTTAAACATCATATATTAGCAGTCAGCAAACTGACCATTGACACCATGGAGAAACCTGTAAACTTTAAGTGATGCTATTCTCTGAACCCCTATTGATCTCTAAAAAACATTTTCTTCTCTGTAACAGTGCCTGTCACACTAATGCTTCGTTCATATTTATTTAGAAATTTGCATGAAGAAGTAGCATATGCAGCACATCGCTTTAGGACATTAGTTATTTGTAGTGCCTTTGATAGAAGATAAATTCTTACTTTGTTCAAACGGGCTATTTCAGTGTTTCAGTCTACTTTTCAAATAGGGTACTTTTCTTTCAAATTATGGTACTTGGGAGTTGATACTGTCCCATGTGAGAAGTACAATGCCCATAAAAATCTAACCATTTCCTTTAAATTATGCAGCACACCACCTGATCCATTCATTTATCTTCATTTATGCAGCTGAGCAGCAATTCTCGTGTCAGAATGCTTCGAACCCAAAGGCCATCCTCGTGGCAGCAAGCTTATGTGTGTGAAAGAAATTTAAAAAAGGGAAAAATCGAAACAATAGAGAAAGAACTAATGATGACAATGATATGGAAGGTAGCAAGTTGACTCTAACATTCAAATGGAGGGGGTTTTAGTATGAAGAAAGTAGTTAAATAGAATATGATGAGTCAGTGAGGCTTCATACGTCCTTAATGTATATGCATTAATTTTGCATAAACAATGCATATATTTCAGATACAAAAGATGCCTGCTGCCATGCATTCATTGTGTTGAAATTCATTATATACTAAAATCATTGATTTTTTTTTTGCATATGAATCTAATGATATATATTTTGGGGACATAAAATTTATATTTTGTTAACCAAAATCAATGGTCAAAGTTTGTCTTAAACTGCGTACGTGCCTGGTAAACCGAGACGAGGGGAGTAGTTAGTAATATACTTTTTGACAAAGCTGGATGATAGTATCCGATCACCCCTTGGAAATCAAGTGTGGTTCATGGGTTTTCTTCCTTTGAATCAATATCTAAAGTCGTTGGTTACTTAGTAGGGAGTGTCGTGGTTTTTTTATCTCTCCTTCAAGTGTTGCTAAGTTTGATTTTTCTTTGCATATTTCTGCTTTTTCCTGTTATTCATTAGTTAACAGTATAACTTGCCTACCTAGGAGGCTTTACAGCGATTTGAAGCCCTGAACCGTCCGATCTGGTTGTTTAACGTTCTGGATTTCATTACGTATCCCACCTAATCGTTGCTAATCGTTTTCAGCGTGTCTCTCTATGTGAATGGACTGCTACTCCCGAAACGGACTTGGCTGTCTTGCCGTTAATTGGGCTGATTCCAACACCGGCTGCTCTAGATGGGCCTCACCTCTTTGGTCAGCAATTACTCCTCGCATATGTTTAGCCCAATACATCCTGGTTAGTACGTGCTTGAAGGTGGATCGCCAGTCTTGTCCGTTCGGTAGCTAGAACGGTCGCATGGGAAGGTCAGGGTGGCCGCCGTCGCAGTTAATTGGCGTGTTTAATGGCGCAGCAGGTGCGTCGTTTCCCTTTCCTTCAAGTGGAGGGGGCGGAAGACCATTTCTTCCTGGTTGCTGATATATATATTGTGGATGATCATTCTCCTTTCCCCTCCCGTCTTGCCTTCGATCTTCTGCCGTTTGGCTGTCATGTTTTTCGCTTAGAGTTAATTTCATACATTCTTGAGCAGTAGTTCTTCCTGCCTGTAATTTAATTGATTTTCGTTATCTGGAAAACTAACTTGGTGTTGTTTGTTTTAGCCTTTCAGGAGTTACCATGTTCGTTGGTTTTGGATTTCTGTGCTCGTGCTGCTCAGAGGGTGTGCAATGATATTTCCATCCAAGACAATGGCTTCTCGCCAGGTACAGGCTTGTTGACATGAATTTTCAGTCATATAACTAATTCCTTCAGTACAACTAATATCAATTTATGTGGCTGTATGATACATCTGAGTACGGATTGGTTGTTCTTCCTTGTACACGCCTGGCACCAAGGTCGCCAACACAGGCATGCTCATCCCACGGGTGCCCAAGAACGTAATCTTTTGCTCTTTCAGGTTCCTCTTATTTACTGCTATAGTATCTCTTGCAGTCCAGTGTCTTAGAATAGGTTTCTCAAGTTTGCCTTTACTCGCTTTTCTCTATCTCTGTATCTGATCCTCCTCGATCTAAACTGTAAACTGGGTAGCTCTCAGGTGGATGGTGTGTTTTGGATGAAACTCTGCTGCTCGTGGTTTCTTTATATGAAATCGGGGGAGATCCCTTTTGATCTAAAAATCTCTCGCAATCCAAAGATTCAGCCGATGTAACCAATGTAAAGGCCACATGTTCTACTTCTCGCGAAATTGTAGCGATCAAGAGCAGACAATTTGCGCTGCAGACAGCGATTGTAAATAGGCGGGAGGTTGTGCATTCTCACCTATACATGCGCTGCAATGTCAGCAACATGATACGAGAGCGAAGTGAAGATAAGGGGGACATTAGTGCTTTGCTCAATTCAGATCCATGTGAGGACGTGATAGCATACTGGATTGTCCTACATGTAGTACATCTGCTTCAACTTATACTTAAATTTCCTTGCGGTAAATTGACAATGAGATGATCTTGTACTGTATATATTTTGTCTGAGATGTGCTCGAGTGATAAAGGTCAGGAAGGAGCGCTTTTATTTATGCAGGGAAGGTCTGGGGGTACATAGAGCAATTGTAGTGAATGAATAATGGACAGCAAATACCGCTTCCCATACCTTCATTATAATTAGAATATATGTCCCAATTATACATGCTTTGTAGATACAACCTGTACAAGGTTGGTTCAAAACGTATGATCAGAACACACCCCTCTAATCAGATAAAAAAATGAACACATCCCTCTATTGGCCCCTTTTGGTGTGTGTTGGCAGCCTAGATAACTCACTCTCCAAAGCATATTTGGATAAAAAACGTAAAAAATTGTTGTAATTAAGGTTGAAGCTCATGGAGAGAAAGTTGCAATTCAGTTGTATTTATGTGTGTCATGATATTGTTGTCTACCGGTTATGTCTAAAACAACTTTTCGCGTCATAACTAATAAATGTTTCTCACTGTTTGTTGCTTTTTTTTTTTTGTTTCTGGTGAGAAATTAATACAAAAGGATAAAAGAGAAGAATTCTCCTTGACTTCACAATGTTAGTCTTTTCAACTTAAAGATTTTGTTTTATGACCAAAATGAATCCATGTTTGCATTGTAGTATTAAATATAACTTTTAGCAAGTACTTTGTACGTTGAAAATGTGGTCTTTGTCATTTGTATTACTTGTCATGTAATAATAATCATCATCGAATAATATTCTGCAATGTTTGTATCTATGAACAATAATTTGAACCATATGAATACATCGTGCTATTATGCTACTCCGTGCGATCCATAATAAGTGACATGATTTTAATTCAAATTTGAAATAAAACCACGACATGTATTATGGATTGGAGAGATGTATTACAATTCCAAATTTCTCAAATAACTATTGTTCAAAAATTTCTCAAGACGGACGGGCGCGGCAACGCGCGCTTTTATGGTCTAGTAGGACTGAAAACAAAGCGCGAGGGCATCATGTCTACAAGTAATTGTCATGCATAAATACCCTTGTGCTGAAACTATATGTTGTTTTTTGTTTTAAGATACTTGAAAATGGTTGGATGTAGGTCACATGGTGTATTTAATACTCCCTCCGGTCTTAAATATAAGCCATATAATGTTTTGAGAAAAATTCCATAATATAAGGTTTACTACGTTGCCCCACTTGTATGGAAAATATTTTTAGTGATTGTTGCGGTCAGAAACCCACCGGCGGGCAGCGACGGGCAACACCGTAGAGCCGGGAATATCCCAGGACTGCGGCTGGCCCTGGTCCCTCCGAGCGACGGCCCGCAAAGCCTTCGGCACGCACGTCCGATGCTGATGCAAGGGCGTGCCAGCTGACCTATACCTGGGGAAGGTGTTGGATGATGCCTCGCTTAGTTTCATGCATGCGGTCATACGGGCGCCGATCGGCTCTCATTTTCTTGTGAATCGGCTCAAAGAGCCGATCCACCCATGATGCGTACGAGGTGTACGATCGATGGTGGTCCTGCTTGATCAAGATAAAGCTAAAACGACCTACTACGATTTGGGGTTTTCACCGCATAATCGGAACATCCTACTCATGATCGAGCCTGGCGGCCACGCACGGTGATCGTAAACCGACCCTAGACAAGGCCTAAAAACCAACACGAAGTTGATCCCGGAACATCCTCCTGCTAGGGCTACACCCTACGCGCCACTGGATCCTTCGACCCGTTTGTAAGGCCTAACGATGCAGATATTAAACTAATCCTTGAAGAACAAGGAGCAATCATAACGGATCGGATCTACTAAACAATGATCAAAGGGGTGCCGCCCTTACACCCAAGATAGGCGTAAGGCGGCTAGATGCCTAAGGGTTGCACGACGATAGCATATGATGCTAACCCTAAAACATCTATGATAACTACGTTGCTCGCCATCAAAAAGGCTTCGGTACGAGCAACGCATGAACAACGAATAAACGTGTGCTGCCTAGATCGCAAGATGCGATCTAGGAGCATGTCTACCCGGAAGAAACCCTCGAGACGGGGAGTTGGCGATGCGCCTATTGGTTTGTGGTGAACGTGATTGTTGTTTATTTCATAAACCCTAGATACATATTTATAGTCCGGGGGACTTTCTAATTCAGGCATGCACCTAACCGTGCACGGGTTAAACTCTAACTTCTAAATTAAGATGCGATCCACTATAATACAGATACACGGGCAATTTAGCCCAACTTCTTCGTGTCAGGCCGCTTCAGAGATCCTCAACGCGTATATCCTTCAAGCCCATCTCACTTACGGCCTATCTCCTGATTTGGCCAAAATCTGGTGATAACACATGCCCCCCTGGTTTTGGTAATGATAATTTTAAAACCACTCTGTTTTTCCTTCGAGGGGTCATGTCGTGGCAGAGCAGAACCGTCGCAGTATTTTTCATCATGACGACTTGCCTTCTCAACTTCTGCGCACGATTTTTGGCACCACATCCTCGCTGCTCGAACATTAAACCTCACTCCATCTTCTTTTATTTAACCGCATCGAACAGTTCTCCTCTTCATCCTCTCCGCATTAGCACTCCAAAAGCCCTCCTGCGCCACCATGTCTTCTTCTTCCTCCGCCTCATCGGGACTTTCCATCGAGTCCTCCTCCTCCCGCGAGCCGACGCCGGAGTGGAACCGGCGGAGGCCACGCGCCAACATCCGCCGCGCCATCGAGGCCGGGGATGAGCCGGTCACGACTTCTCCATCTGGTCGAGGACGACAAGTCCTCGACCGATGGGGAAAGTGACCTCCGCTTCCTTGCCGACGGGGACGGAGGAGGAGAGCGATGACGATCGCCTCCCTGGGAGGGCCTCCGAGGGAGGAGGAGGAGGAGGAGGAGGAGGAGGAGGAGGAGGAGGAGGAGGAGGAGGAGGAGGAGGAGGACACCTTCCAGAACCCGACCAAGGCCAGCGCCCCTGGCCGGGGAATCGTGATTTCGGCAGGACGACGCGACGCAGGAGGATGAGGACAACGAATGAGGGCCCGGGCGACGAGCCCGCGAGTAAACGGCGGCGACGGCGGCGGCGCGAGGAGCGACGGCCCGTAGATAGGACCCTTAGCATAGGATCAGTAGTAGTAGACGGGGCAATGTATCCCCTTAGTACTTCCTTTTGAGAGCAATCAGCTCTTTTATGTAAGAAATCTCGTTTATCAATGAAGAAGTTCCCCAATTTGATTTTGCCGATTTCCTTTATGCCAATTTAGCCGATTTCCCCTCATACTGATTTTGCCGATTGCCTCTTAGCCAATGCTCAATTAGCCGATGGCAACGCATCGGTCCCTCATAATCCGTCCTTCATTTCTTCAACTACGGAGTGATCGTAAACCTGGTCAACGCTCAGTAAGCCGATGTCAGCGCATCAATCCCTCATGATCTATCCCTCATCTTTTCGACCGATGAGTTTGAGCTCTGATGGATCACCACCTTTGAAGAAGATCGCGATACAGGACTAGCCGACGGCAACCCAATCGGCTTCCAAAAACAGAGCATCCACCATGCCAGCTGCCCCCCCGAGCCTCAGTCGAGGTGCAAACAGTAATAAGGACACGTAATTCAGACAAATGGACCCGAGCTCGATCATGTCTGAGAGAGCTACCATGCGGAGCCAGCCAGAGCCGATCACCCCTCTTCCGTTGAAAGCCGATACTGCAGATGGTCACCGGCGGCTTTAGAAACCAAAACTCCTCTGACAAAGAGTTGGAGGTCCTCGCGTCTTGAACACGCAACTGGTAGATCCTGTGTCGTTGTGCTAGAGTCGATGGCTATGCATCGGCTTTGTTCCTCATGAGAAATTTTTTTTTAATTTTCTATGGCCCCCAATATTTCACTGCACATGTATCGCACATGTTCATCGATTAGGTGCCCCCGAGCCGATTCGCCAGGTGCTGATATCGGCTCGTGGTTAGCCAAGGCACTACAATGTGAACGTCGGCTGTTAGGAACAATGTGGATTTCTTCCAGCGCATCAGCCGACGCAAACCCATTGCCCATTGGATCGACGTTGAACCCAGGCAGAATGAATGGTGAGGATAATTTTGGCCGATTGCTGGAATCGGCCTCCATGTCGAATTGCTCAATGAAGGTTTTGCAATGTTCCTCCATAGATCCTTGGGGCCGATCACATGGATCGGCATCGACGTTTTTCCATAGATCTGCTCTTGTTACACGGTCAGGCCGGTGGATAAACCAGCCTAACCCCGTCCTTTGTCACGTCGATGCGCTCGCAGTCGTCCAAATTGATGCCGAGAGTGGCTCTTGGCCTGATGTCTCCCAACGTTCATGCCAGCCGTTGAAATCTCGGCTGAATCATCTGCGTGGGCGACTTCTACTTCATCATCCCATTGTATTAGGCATTGGTGCATCGTGGATGGAATGCAACAGTTGGCGTGGATCCAATCTCTCCCTAGTAGGACAACATAGGAGCTCTTGCTGTCGACAATAAAGAACGTCGTTGGGACGGTTTTCCTTCCTACGGTCAGATCCACGTTCAGAACACCTTGTGCGTCGGACTTGGCCGTTGAAATCGCTCGTGTCACATTGGTCTTGATCAGATCCGGCTAGAGCGTCCCAACCGGCGTAGCATGGAGTATGGCATAATGTTAGCTGCTCCGGTGTCCACCAACATCTTGTTGACAGGCTGCCCATTGATGTAACCTCGCAAGTACAGGGCCTTCAGATGCCTGTAGCTTCTCTCTCGTGGCTTCTCAAAGATGACCGGCCGTGGGCTGCAGTCAAGTTGTGCCACAGGTGCTTCGTCTACTCCTGGAGCACTAAACTCCGTTGGAAGGATGAACACCATGTTTGTGCCAGCCGATGTCTCATCGTCGGCTTTCTTTTGTCTGGGCGCCTCTTTTCCTTTGTGGCCGACCTTCTTCGTCCAGGGTTCGCTGAATTTTAGCGGCCAGATCAGGCTGCGCCTTCCTCAACGTGGGTATAACCTTTCAGCCTCCAACCCACGTAGACGCTGAACCCTTCGCTTTTGGGAACGGCTGAGCCCATCAGGGCACCACCTTGGCCGATGATACTTGTCTTCTTCTTCATCATCGTCCTCTAATTCCTCGAGATCTTCCATCCGAGCGGACTCAGCATTCTTATTAGGCGGGAGAGGCCCTAGACGTTTGAACACGGACCGTTAGCGCATCCTTCTTCTTTTTTTTTACACATGTGATTGTAGGCAATCGGCTCATTCCTGAATCCCAGCAGTGTCTGAAGAAGGGCAGTCCCGTGCCTATCCACGTCGTCTTGCTCCCGACTTTTCCTTGGCGCTCATATCGCTCCTCGTCGCGATCATGCCGACGGTGTCTCCTGGCGCCCCCTAGCCAGACGATCTCTTTCACCATCGTCGTTGTATCGCCGGCGTTGGTCGTATTGACCCACATACTTGTTGAGGAGGTGATCGGAGAGAGTCGCTGATATCTTACGTTCCTCACTTCTCCTCTGTGATGTAGCGCTTGCCATCGTGACGGAGCCGATCGCGTGGAGCGGCTTCCTCTTGTCCTTGCTGTGAGAGCAGCTGCCCTCATCTCCGTCCTTACCAGTGGTGCCCAGGCCCTACCATGTTGATATTGCACGAGAAATCTGGCCGGCACCCTCCATGGTAAGTATACTCCACCATGTTGACGGCGGGAAAGGGGTGTGTGTCGACCTTCATGGCGTCTGGCTGAAAATTAGCCGCCCTTGTTCTATCGCCATTTGGACCTGCTGACGCCACACCCTGCGGTCGTTGGTGGCGTGGGTGAACGTGTTATGCCATTTGCGGTATGGCTTTCCGTTCAGCTCTTGCACCGTGGGGATCTTGTGGCCTTCGGGTAACTTTAGCTGCTTCTCCTTGAGTAAGAGGTCGAAAATCTGCTCAGCTTTGGTCACGTCGAAGTCAAACCCTTTTGGAGGACCTTGTGGCTTAACCCATTTACAGGACACGAGGCTTGCCCCCGAGTCCATTCAGCCACTACCTCTTGATCTCCCGCAGCACCTTCATCTTCATCTGCCTCAACCGGGACCACCGCACGCTTGAATTTATCCTGGTAAACATCCGGGTGGCGCTGTTCATATGCGACGGCCGCACCATGTGCGAAGGGTAGTCCGCTTTGGAGGCCACGTCCTTGATCGATGATGAGAGACCCACCACCGCCAACTCGACTGCTTCCTTTTCACTTACGTGAACCGAATAGCATCGGTTCCTAACAGTCCTGAAGCGCTGGACGTACTGTTTCCCCGCGCTTCTGTCGTACTTGTGCTAGATCGGCAATGCCAGCCTCGGAAGCCTCGAGTGATACTGCACGTGGAAGTTCTTCCAGCGCTTCCAAGTCCGGATTGAGTTTGGTGGCAGCGATGTGTACCACCCGATCCTGTGAGGGACTGTGCGAAGAACCTCACACGCAGCCGTCGATGCTGAGATCGTGTCCAGTTGTGCCAAATATCGGCTCACATGCTCGATGGAGCTGGAACCATCTGATCCATTAAACTTTGTGAAGTCAGGGAGCCGATATTTGGGTGGTAGCGGGATCAATTCGTACTCGTTGGGGTACGGCTTGGAATAGCCGATTGTCCTCCTTTTCGGCATCATGCCGAATGGTCTTTCAGTTGTACAAATCTGATCCACGGTGATGGCTGCGGGCGTCGAACTCTGAAGATTCACCGGGTGGCATACTTAGCCAGCCATGCTTGCTTTCCCAGCTCTGAGCCAACTGCAGGAGCTGAGCTCCGGAGGTTTGTCGGAGTGGCGTGCTTAGCTAGCCACGTGCGCTCTCAAGATCTGTTCCCGAAGCTCCTCTTGTTCCGAGAAGTCCTGTTGTTGCAGCATGGTTCGAGGGTCCCCAGTTACTGCAGTCTGGCACGTATGCGCACGTGTATCCGTGGGGGATCTCCTTGGGCGCCTCATGTAAGAATTGGTAGTCACTAGGGTCACCACCAATCTTGTAGACGACGTATGCCGATGAACTCGGCAGGCGCTGCCAGCGAACGGCAGCGGTGGACGGATGGAGTGGCATCTCTCCTTGGTAAGTCCCCGAGCTGGTCCTGACGGAGAATGCGATGGCTCATGATTTCTGGATCACGCGCGGAGCGACACGCTCCAAAGTGTTCACTGGCTCTCAATGGCGGTGCAGCGAATGAGCCACCATGAAGTTGATCTCTGACGCAGCGACTGGTGCGTTCTTCGACGGGGTGGACAGGTCCACTCCATCGCTTTGGTGAGAACCCTTTCCACGATGCCATGTGACGGGTT
The DNA here is from genome assembly GCA_030979885.1 of Lolium multiflorum. Lineage (NCBI taxonomy): Eukaryota > Viridiplantae > Streptophyta > Magnoliopsida > Poales > Poaceae > Lolium > Lolium multiflorum. Next base: position 402,655,850 of record CM061750.1, read on the forward strand.
CTGTGAAAGAGCCGATGAGGTCGGCTTCGAGGACTGCTGATCTCGTCATGCTTCTTGAACTCCTCAGTCAGATCCTCGTACTTGGCCGGAGCCTTCCGCCATCTCAGATGTAGATGCGCGACGCAGTTGATGTCGAAGATTGTCCCACCGGCGTGCGAAATGTGTTGCGGTCGAAACCCACCGGCGGCGCGCGGGCAACACCGTTGAGCCGGGAATCTCCCAGGACTGCGGCTGGCCTGGTCCCTCCGGACGGCCCGCAAAGCCTTCGGCACGCACGTCCGATGCTGATGCAGGCGTGCCACGACCTATACCTCGGGGAAGGTGTTGGATGCCTCGCTTAGTTTCTGCATGGCATACGTAAACGTTAAATACGCGCCTCGATCGGCTCTCAGGTTGTCCTGTGAATCGGCTCAAAGAGCCGATCCATACATGATACGTACGAGGTGTACGATCAGATGGTGGTCCTGCTTGATCAAGATAAAGCTAAAACGACCTACTACGATTTGGGGTTTTCACCGCATAATCGGAACATCCTACTCATGATCGAGCCTGGCGGCCACGCACGGTGATCGTAAACCGACCCTAGACAAGGCCTAAAAACCAACACGAAGTTGATCCTCAACATCCTAGGGCTAGCAAACTACACCCTACGCGCCACTGGATCCTTCGTAAGGCCTAACGATGCGAATATTAAACTAATCCTTGAAGAACAAGGAGCAATCATAACGGATCGGATCTACTAAACAATGATCAAGCGGGGTGCCGTCCTTACACCCAAGATAGGCGTAAGGGCGGCTAGATGCCTAAGGGTTGCACGACGATAGCATATGATGTGATGAACAATGCTAACCCTAAAACATCTATGATAACTACGTTGCTCGCCATCAAAAAGGCTTCAAGGCCATGAACACGAATAAACGTGTGCTGCCTAGATCGCAAGATGCGATCTAGGCAGCATGGTGCTCGGAAGAAACCCTCGAGACGGAAGAGTTGGCGATGCGCCTAGATTGGTTTGTGGTGAACGTGATTGTTGTTTATTTCATAAACCCTAGATACATATTTATAGTCCGGGGACTTTCTAATTCAGGCATGCACCTAACCGTGCACGGGTTAAACTCTAACTTCTAAATTAAGATGTGATCTACTATAATACAGATACACGGGCAACTTAGCCCAACTTCTTCGTGTCAGGCCGCTTCAGAGATCCTCAACGCGTATATCCTTCAAGCCCATCTCACTTACGGCCTATCTCCTGATTTGGCCAAAATCTGGTGATAACAGTGATTCGATTATGTTTCCTTAGCTTATGCAAAATCCTCTATTAGCTCACGTTAATTGCCTAGGGTTAATCCTAACCAAACAAGGTGTAATTTTTTCCAAAAGTGTGTTTCTTAATTTCCGTGCCAAAAACTATATGGCTTATATTTAGGACCGGAGGGAGTATTTGATTTCTTGATTTACACGTTAATTGACCCAGACAATAGATCTGTTTTATTTATGGTTGCCTTAAACAAGTTTTGTATGACACACTAGCTCTGCCATATTAATTTACGCTCAGAAGTTGTAGAGCGTTTAGGCAATGGACATTGTAATAAAAAATTCTGGAAGGCATCTACCGTGACCGTGAGCTTATTATTAGATATAATAATACATTCTCTACATGTAAACCCCATGAATATCTTATGTGATATACTTGGTGGTGTTGATATTGGTATATAACTCAAAACATCGGAACCATGCAAAATATTCACTCGGAAGAAAAAAAGAAAAGTTTATTAGCTCCCTGAGAATATGAAGAAAAGCATAATTGTGTTACTATTCATGAAAATATATGTCTCTTCCTCTAAGCCATATATAGTTTTGACTTTTATCTGGTTTGTACCATATAACATGTGGTGCCGACGGAAGGCATAGTCACATTGTTGGGAGCCGGTGTATTACTATTTTCCACATATATTTTTTATTGTTGTTATATAAAACTTAAATCAACATGAATTTCACGGGATCGTGCGCCAAGGCGCACATCTAAATCTAGTGTCACCTAATATTGCGTCCACTACGGGAACCAGTCAAGGGGCCGATAACTGGCAGCCGTCAGCACAGCCTGCCGTGCTGCGCCTGTGCCGACGGCAGCCGTCGGCACCTCGCCGTCGGCACAATGTGGCCTCGGCACAGCACTTATCGCCGTCGGCATAGGTCTAGTCGTCGGCACAGCTGGCAGCCCGACGGTGGGACGATGTCGTCGGCACAGGCGTCGAGGGCCCCGCAGCATGGCTAACGTCCGTTAGCCTAGGGAGGAGACGCCGTCGGCCCAGCAACTACGCTCGGACGGCCACAGAACGCCACGCGTCCACATCCCAGGTTCTGTGCCGACGGCATGGCACAATTTCATCGACACAGTATTGACGGCCGGCGTTTCTGCGCCCAGCTGCTGCTCCAACTTCTGGGCCGACGGCAATGCCGTCGGCACAGTCCCTACCATTTGGCACGGTCAAGGAGCTGTGCCGACGGCATTGCCGTAGCACAAAATCTGCCATTCGTTTTTTGCAGAAATCTGCCTGCACAGCAGCTGCATGATCAAATATAGCAGTAAATATGGCAGTTTGATAGAATGGAATGCATCACACCAATATCATCGTCGTCATCTATATCTATACCTAATAATAAAGGGGCTAATGTTTCCTTGGTTTGGTCTGTCTGTAGGCGCTTTCGTCCAACAGCTAATACGCCTTCGTCCGTCGTCGTTGCTTCGTACATAATTTTAGTCGTGGCCCAAACCTGCTGCCTTAGCTCCGGAAGTTTTGATGGTATACGCCGTCTGCCCGTGCGTCCAGTCCGTCTCCTACACATCATGTGGCCGCACGTCGTCTGCGCAGCAAGGCGTAATGGATGCTGTCTCTGTCCCAGAGGGCCGGCCCTAGCTAGATATATATCCGATCGATCGATCGATGGTCGTATTGACCGATAATATACAGACGAGATCGATCTACAAGACGAGACAAAATCGACGGACCAATCTCGATCTCGACGACTCACCGGAAGTGGAACGCCTACCCCGACGGATCATCTCGTCGTCCTTGGTTCGAGGCCGTTGAAGGAAAGTTTATTTAGCCTCTCGTCAAAGAAAACAACTCCGCATCGATCGGGTATGAGCTGGCTTCCTAGCTCGATGGACCATCGATCGAAGTGGTTGTTCAAGGAGGGTCTCATAGGGTAGAGCACGTCAGACCTATGCGGCCGCGCGCGGTCATCATCAGCAGGCTCACGGACGCGTCGGTGGCCCAGGAAACGGGTCAGATCAATTTGTTGGTGGTGGCGGAGGTCGGCAAGATCCCAACCCAGCGCCACGTTCCACGACGTCCAGACGAGGAGGTCACTCTGAGGAGAAGTTCATGACGACGAGCCGCAAGTTCACCACCATGGTAGCCGCCAGCAGTGTCGCCTAGGACGACACTGGCGCGGAATTTTCACCAACATCGGCGAAGACGAATTGGAGGAGCACAAGCTGCTATCCATCGTGATAAACAGCGACCGTCCGTTAGCCACGCCGAGCAGCAATAGGAGCGGCAGTGGCAGCAGCACCGGGCATCAACGCTCGACCTGGAATAGTAAAAATATAACTGCTAACTGTGGATGCCAAGGCTGACGAAGTCGGTGGCTGTTGATACTTGATAGCAGAACGGCATTGTCGGGCACACGCGCAAGGTTTCCGCAGCGTCTGATACAGGCGCACAACGCCGGCGGTCGGCCGGAGAAGTGCATCAGCCGGGACACGTACCTGTGCCGTGGAGGCCGGCGAGCACTGCAGCGGTTAGTGGGAGAACTGCGCCATCCAGGACAAGCAGCTGCATCGAAATTCGCAGCATCCCAGCATGGTCTTCGGCAATCCTTCGTGCTTGCCATCCCACAACAGGGTCGCAAATCTAGCCCCAACACCCGACAGGTGAGTGTAAAAACCTGTTCAACACCCGACAGGTGACTGTATAAAACTGTTCAACCGGTTTTGGGGAGAACGAACCATAGGATTAATGTATATATGTTACAATTTACTGGATATATGTGACGCCGTCGGAACCTGCCAAGATAATTTGCATCTACAAGCTATAGGGACTGAGTAGTACTTGAGAAAATTCACCACTGAAAGTGTTGTTTGCAATCTTGAATCAATTGCTGGACCACACTGCTGTTTGCAATCTTCTTGTACCACGTTTTGTAAGTAAAAAGGTATGTGTTCATGGCTACTGAATTGGCTAGCTGATGTAATTAATCCAGTAGCTTACGTGTATGACATGTTGCCATAGGCTTGTATTTTCAAGTTGTTTGTATAGAAACGCGTCTAGCTAAGCTCGTTGGTTGCAGTGGATCAGAAAACACATAATTTGACTTTGATACATTAGCTGAAGTTTGTCTGGTTCATCTTTACTGTTTACGATCATATATCATTACCCTACAACCTACTGGCTATATGACAAATTAACAAAATACTGGCTATATGACAGATGATAGATTAAATCACTTGTTACCTGGAATCACAGGAAATAATTTTTCGATAAAGGATGCTTTATATTACTCAAAAAAAAATTAAGCAAGAAAATAATTAGTTTGTTGAGATAGCAAGGACGTTATCACTTTCATGTTATTCGGGGTGCCATTCGATTCACCACATATGTACATCCTAAGCTAACAAAGTCGGACTATTTTATTTTCTATTTTTCTCATACACATTATTATGGAATTGTTCCCCAGGCCTGGTATTTAAACATATTTTTGGGACAATCTATTATCATGTTTTTAAAGTGTATGCTGAAATTGCAGCAAAAGAGCACCTTATATGAAACTTATGTTGGTAGCCCAGTCAGCAAGGTTCGTCTAATGTTGTCTTTTATGCTCAAAATATTATGTAACTATTATCTTGGTCAATGAATTTCTGTGAGAGAATTTTATATGATGTAGAGAAGATATAATTACTTTTCTACTCGCCATCGGTGGTGATGTATTTAAAAAGAATAGTGTCAGGATTTAGGTTTAGCATGAATGGGGAACTCATCAACAATTGTACCTCTCATCCCTATATTGATCTGTATTTTTTCCCGGTGCAACGCACGGGCAATTTTCCTAGTCATATCAAATGTAGCAACAACATCATCGTCATACAAATATGTAGCACGACACATCGACACATGTAGCACGACATATGGTAGCAACATCATCATACATCGTCGACACATGGCACACACGATCGACGCACACCCGCTAGACACCTAGCTAAGGGAAACTAAGATCAGGGGAACCAACAAAGTTCCTAACTCGTAAATTCAGGCGTCCGGCCTTTGTCGAGGTAGACCGGGGTAGAACCATGGCCTGAACCATCGCCAGCAGGAGAAAACCCTGAAGCACCGGGAGAATGGCGGTCGGGGTGCATCGGTGTGCCCTCGCGCGACGAACCAGGAGAGGGTCGGTTCCGCGAACTTCCCGTGCCGTGCCAACCTCTGACAAGCCCTAGTCAGTACCGCCTTCCCATGCTCAACCATATCATCAGACACCCTATAATGGGTCTGCAATCATGCATAAAAATAATTGTGAGAGAGGCATGAGTTAGCATAGTGGGGTCATCAACTATGAAGTAAACTAGAGGTTCACAAAGAAGTTGTTGCTGCTCTGGCTCCAGAAAGATTGGTAGAAGGGGTAGAATTTCCCTCTATGTCTAATGATGCCAGCTTCAGAGAGTTCATGAGTAAATTGGTGAAGAGTGGGAGTGAAAAAGGGCTTATGCATCAGAAAAAGTATCAGAAAATGATGGAGCCAATAATTGAGGAACAAGTACAACCTGTGCAAGATAATAATGATGATGGGTCGCTTGACATGGTGGACTATGATGGCAATGACAATGATGAAGGTTTGCAAGAAGAGGAGGAAGAGGTTGAACATGTACAAGGGGTGATTCTTGCTCTGGGTGCTCCTTCACAGGAACATGAGCATACATCTGTTGTCATCCTAGTGGATGGCTCCCAACCAGAAGTAGAAAATCTCCAGGAAGATATGCAAGAGGGTCTAACCCAAGAAGATGTGCAGGGGGCTTCTGGCGGAGATGGAGGGAGAGTGAAGATAAACATTCTGGATCCTGTGCAGCCAGCAAGGGTGAGTACAAGGATTGCTGGGCATCCTCAGGCCACATCCAGGGTGGTGGATGGCACCCGGACACACCAGCCAAGGGATAATACAGGTACAAATCTTAATACCTTTAATTCCTTTGCCATTTTAGATGATGATGATATTTGCTCTAGAGCTCTTGAAATGGGTGTTGATCCTGATACTTTTACTCTTGAAAATATTAATCATATTAAAGATCTTGAGATAGCTAGACACAATTTGAATTGTAAATCACAATTGTTGCAAAATGATAATAAAGATACACAACCTGCTGAGCCTAGTAAGGTGCTCTTTTGGGGGTTTGGTGAAGAAGATGATGATGATGAGGAGTTTACTCCAGTTGTATCCAGGAGAACCAGAAAAAGAATGAAATCTGCAAATAAAATTCAAAGGTCTATGGAGAGGAACAGATACAATACAAGATCTTTGGGAGCACAGTCTGGTGTTGGTGCTGCCCAGGGGAAAGTCACTGATGGTCACCCTGTGTGTGGCATGGTGACTGGTCCCAGAGTAAGAAGGAAAAATCCAAAATATCTATGATTGGAGCCAGCATGAATTGCAGAGGTGTGGGAAAGAAAGGGATGAGTGTGTTCCTGACAGATTTCATCACAGAGCAGCAGCTGGATTTTATTGGTTTATAGGAAACTATTAAAAAGACTATTCACAGGCCTTTTTCAGGAAAATTGATCCTGTGAATCAATTTTCCTGGAGATGGATTCCCTCTGTTGGTCGAGCTGGTGGCATCCTTGGAGGCTTTAACAAGATCGGGTTTGATGTTCTAGATACAGTGTTGGGTAGGTTCTTCATAAAGGTGACTCTGCAAGACCTGAAGATTCAGAGAAAATGGGATTTAGTCTTTGTTTATGGAGCTGCCCAGGAGGAAGACAAAGAAATGTTCCTGTCTGAACTGGCTGCGGTTTGCAGCAATCGAAAAAAATCCTATGTTGATTGGGGGGAATTTAATATCCTTAGATTCTCCTTTGAGAAAAATAAAGGGATGAGAAGGAATAAATGGTCTAGTTTGTTCAATGCTATTATCAATTCTCATTATCTTAGAGAGATTGATATATCTGGGGGACAGTATACCTGGTCCAATAACCAAATTAATCCCACTTTGGAGAAGCTTGATAGATTCTTGATGTCTTCAGACTGGGAAGACTTGTTTCCTCTGACAACTGATGCGCGTAGATGACACGTCCGTTGGGAACCCCAAGAGGAAGGTGTGATGCGCACAGCAGTAAGTTTTCCCTCAGAAAGAAACCAAGGTTTATCGAACCAGGAGGAGCCAAGAAGCACGTTGAAGGTTGATGGTGGCGGAATGTAATGCGGCGGATTCCGGCGCCAACGTGGAACACAACACAACCAAAGTACTTTGCCCCAACGAACAGGTGAGGTTGTCAATCTCACCGGCTTTGTAACAAAGGATTAACCGTATTGTGTGGATGATGATTGTTTGCAGAGAAAGTAAAGAACAAAGTATTGCAGTAGATTGTATGCGATGTAAAGAATAGGACCGGGGTCCACAGTTCACTAGAGGTGTCTCTCCCATAAGATAAAAGCATGTTGGGTGAACAAATTACAGTCGGGCAATTGACAAATAGAGGGCATAACAATGCACATACATGATATGATAAATATAGTGAGATTTAATTGGGCATTACGACAAAGTACATAGACCGCTATCCGATGCATCTATGCCTAAAAAGTCCACCTTCGGTTATCATCCGAACCCCTTCCAGTATTAAGTTGCAAAACAAGACAATTGCATTAAGTATGGTGCGTAATGTAATAAATAACTACATCCTTAGACATAGCATCAATGTTTTATCCCTAGTGGCAGCAACACATCCACAACCTTAGAACTTTCTGTCCACCCAGTTAATGGAGGCATGAACCCACTATCGAGCATAAATACTCCCTCTTGGAGTTAAGAGCAAAAACTTGGCCGAGCCTCTACTAATAACGGAGAGCATGCAAGATCATAAACAACACATAGGTAATAACTTGATAATTAACATAACATAGTATTCTTTATCCATCGGATCCGACAAACACAACATATAGAATTACGATAGATGATCTTGATCATGTTAGGCAGCTCACAAGATCAGACAATGAAGCACATGAGGAGAAGACAACCATCTAGCTACTGCTATGGACCCATAGTCCAGGGGTGAACTACTCACTCATCACTCCGGACGACCATGGCGGTGAAGAGTCCTCGGGAGATGAATCCCCTCTCCGGGGTGCCGGAGGAGATCTCCGAATCCCCGAGATGGGATTGGCGGCGGCGTCGTAAGGTTTCCGTATCGCGCTCTACTTTGGGGTTTCGCGACGGAGGAGGCTTTAAGTAGGCGGAAGGGGTAAAGAGGCGGCACGAGGGGCCCACACCATAGGTCGGCGCGGCCGGGGCCTGGGCCGCGCCGCCTGTGTCGGCCACCTCGTGGCCCCTTCGACTCTCCCTCGGTCTTGGAAGCTTCGTGGCAAAATAGGACCACAGGCGTTGATTTCGTCCAATTCCGAGAATATTTCGTTACTAGGATTCGAAACCAAAACAGTAGAAAACAGCAGCTGGCTCTTCGGCATCTCGTTAATAGGTTAGTGCCGGAAAATGCATAAATACGACATATAATGTGTATAAAACATGTAGATATCATCAATAATGTAGCATGGAACATAAGAAATTATCGATATGTCGGAGACGTATCAACAACTGTTCATAACAGAGAGATGAAAAAAGGACTTTCAGATTTGAAAAAAGCTGGCTGAAAGAGAATGAGTTCCTACCTAGAGTGAAAAGAATTTGGAGACAACCTGTTTGAGCTAGCAATTCCTTGGAAAAGATGCAGATAAAACTGAAGAAAATTAAAAATGATCTGAAAGGCTGGGGTGCAAATATCAGAGGAAGAGATAAGAAGCACAAACAGGAATTGCAGATGGAATTAGCTCCCTTGGAAGATCTGGAGGAACAGGGTAATATTTCTTTTGAATAGGCATGCAGGAAAATACAGATTCAGGAGGACCTCTTACATTTACTGGAAAAGGAGGAGGCCTTTTGGAAACAAAGATCAAAGGAACTATGGTTGCTACAGGGAGATAACAACACTAGTTATTTTCATAGAATTGCAAATGGTAGTAAAAGAAAAAGAACAATGTTCTCTTTAAAAAATGGTTCTGAAACTATACAAGGGACACCTGCTCTTCTAGAACATGCCACCAGTTTTTATAAAAATTTGTTTGGGCCAGTTCAAGATGCTGGTGTTAGACTAAGAGATGAAATATGGGATGAAGAGGAAAAATTGAATGAGGATGACAGGATAAGTCTTGACAGGATTTTCACTGAGCACGAAATCCATGATATCATTTGTCAGATGGAAAAAATAAGCTTGATATATAATCTGGCCCTGATGGAATCCCTGTGGAATTTTATCAACGTTGTTGGAATATAATCAAGCTTGATATGTTGCAAATGTTCAATGATTTTCATGGACATAATATCAGTTTGGAGATAATAAACTATGGGATTATTACTCTCATTCCAAAAGGAGAGTATGCTGATATCATACAGAAGTATAGACCAATTTGCCTTTTGCAAGTCTTGTTCAAAATCTTCACTAAAGCCATGACTGCTAGAGCAGATGCAGTAATGGGAAAACTGATTCATCCTTGCCAGAATGCTTTTATCAGAGGAAGATACATCACAGATGGAGTGATGCTGTTGCAGGAAATTCTTAGAGAGTCCAAAGCCAAGAAAAAACAGGGTGTGGTGCTGAAAATTGACTTTGAAAAAGCATATGATAAAGTTAACTGGAACTTTCTGTTAGATTGTTGCAGACAGAAGGGCTTTAGTGACAAATGGATTATCTGGATTAAAGAAGCAATCACAAAAGGGACCCTCAGTGTTAAGATTAATGAGATGCTAGGTCCATACTTTGGCAGTTTCGAAGGGGTGAGACAAGGGGATCCTTTTGCTCCCTTTTTGTTTAACATGGCAGCTAATAGTTTGTCCAAAATGATTGAAAATGCACAAATAAATGGTTTTCTTAAAGTTTTGGCTAATAATTTGGTGGAAAATGGTGTAGCCATACTTCAATATGCAGATGATACTATTTTTTGATACAAGATGATCTTGATGGTGCTAGAAACTTAAAGCTGTTGATGTATCTATTTGAAGTAATGTCTGGCCTAAAAATTAAATTTGAAAAGAGTGAAATTATGTTGGTACTTGATGAACCTGACAAGTTGCAAGATTATGTAGATCTTTTCAATTGTCAGAAGGGCAAGTGGCCCATTAAGTACTTGGGTACTCCTGTTTGTGCTAGGAGAATGTCAGTTGCAGAGCTGCAGTTCATAGAAGACAAGATGAAGAAAAACATGGGGGGTTGGATGGGAAGTACTATGTCTATTGGAGGAAGATTGATCAAAATTGATGCATGTCTATCCAATATTGTTGTGTATCAGATGTCTATGAGGCTGCTCCACACAACTAATATAGAAAATTTATCAAGACCCATCAGAGCTTTCTTTTGGGCTGGGGCTACAAATAAAAAGAAATACCACTTTGTTAAGTGGAGATGGATTTATAAGCCTAGAAGTAAGGGTGGCCTTGGGGTGAAAGACCTGCACAAATTCAACATCAGTCTGATGTGCAAATGGTGGTGGAAGCTGGAAAAAAGATGAAGGACCTTGGCAGAATTTCATGAGGAAAAAATATCTGGGAGATGCTGGCATTTACTTTACCAGACACAGAAGTGGGGACTCTCCTCTCTGGTCAGATATGTTACATATTAGAGAGTTATATCTGTGTGGGAGAAGGATGATTGTAGGAAATGGATGCAGGACTAGTTTCTGGGGTGATGCCTGGTGTGGGCATACCCCTCTGAAGGACAAATTCCCTGAAATCTTTGACATATGTAATGAACAAAATATCACAGTGGCTGCTGCAGCAGGTATGGGCTGGAGACTTTCCTTCAGGAGATGGTTATCTACATGACTTATGGAACTGTGGTGTGGGCTTGTTAACATTCTTCAACAGATAACCTTGACTGATGATATTGATAGACCCAGCTCGAAATGGACAAAAAATGGTTAGTTTTCTGTCAAGTGTATTGATGGCGTGTAACTCACACGTTCGTTGGGAACCCCAAGAGGAAGGTATGATGCGCACAGCAGCAAGTTTTCCCTCAGAAAGAAACCAAGGTTTATCGAACCAGGAGGAGCCAAGAAGCACGTTGAAGGTTGATGGCGGCGGGATGTAGTGCGGCGCAACACCAGGGATTCCGGCGCCAACGTGGAACCTGCACAACACAACCAAAGTACTTTGCCCCAACGAAGCAGTGAGGTTGTCAATCTCACCGGCTTGCTGTAACAAAGGATTAACCGTATTGTGTGGAAGATGATTGTTTGCAGAGAAACAGTAAAACAAGTATTGCAGCAGATTTGTATTTCAGTATAAAAGAATGGACCGGGGTCCACAGTTCACTAGAGGTGTCTCTCCCATAAGATAAAAGCATGTTGGGTGAACAAATTATAGTCGGGCAATTGACAAATAGAGAGAGCATAACAATGCACATACATGTCATGATAAGTATAGTGAGATTTAATTGGGCATTACGACAAAGTACATAGACCGCCATCCAATGCATCTATGCCTAAAAAGTCCACCTTCGGGTTATCGTCCGAACCCCTTCCAGTATTAAGTTGCAAAGCAACGACAAATTGCATTAAGTATGGTGCGTAATGTAATCAACAACTACATCCTCGGACATAGCGCCAATGTTTTATCCCTAGTGGCAACAGCACAACACAACCTTAGAACTTCTGTCCCTCCCAGGTGTCAATGCGGGCATGAACCCACTATCGAGCATAAATACTCCCTCTTGGAGTTAAGAGCAAAAACTTGGCCAGAGCCTCTACTAATAACGGAGAGCATGCAAGATCATAAACAACACATATGTAATAACTTGATAATTAACATAACATGGTATTCTCTATCCATCGGATCCCGACAAACACAACATAGAGTATTACAGATAGATGATCTTGATCATGTTAGGCAGCTCACAAGATCCAACAATGAAGCACAATGAGGAGAGACAACCATCTAGCTACGCTATGGACCCATAGTCAGGGGTGAACTACTCACTCATCACTCGGAGGCGACCATGGCGGTGTAGAGTCCTCGGAGATGAATCCCCTCTCAGGCAGGAGATCTCCTGAATCCCGAGATGGGATTGGCGGCGGCGTCTCGGTGGTTTTCCGTATCGTCGTTTCGCCTCGGGGGTTTCGACGGAGGCTTTAAGTGGCGGAAGGGCGAGTCGGGTGACGAGGGCCCACACCATAGGGCGGCGCGGGCCCCTCGGCGCGCGCGGCCCTATGGTGGCGGCGCCTCGTCGCCCTTCGTATTCCTTTCGGTCTTCCGGAAGGTTCGTGGCAAAATAGGACCCTGGGTCTTGATTTCGTCCAATTCCGAGAATATTTCGTTACTAGGATTTCTGAAACCAAAAACAAAACAACACGGCACTTCAGCATCTTGTTAATAGGTTAGTTCCGGAAAATGCACGAATATGACATAAAGTGTGCATAAAACATGTGAGTATCATCAATAATATGGCATGGAACATAAGAAATTATCGATACGTCGGAGACGTATCAGCATCCCCAAGCTTAGTTACTCTCGTCCCGAGCAGTAAAACGATAACAAAAGATAATTTCTGAAGTGACATGCCATCATAACCTTGATCATACTATTTGTAAACATATGTAATGAATGCAGCGATCAAAACAATGGTAATGACATGAGTAAACAAGTGAATCATAAAGCAAAGACTTTTCATGAATAGTACTTCAAGACAAGCATCAATAAGTCTTGCATAAGAGTTAACTCATAAAGCAATAAATCAAAGTAAAGGTATTGAAACAACACAAGGAAGATTAAGTTTCAGCGGTTGCTTTCAACTTGTAACATGTATATCTCATAGATAATTGTCAACATAGAGTAATATAACAAGTACAATATGCAAGTATGTAGGAATCAATGCAGTTCACACAAGTGTTTGCTTCTTGAGGTGGAGAGAGATAGGTGAACTGACTCAACATAAAAGTAAAGAATGGTCCTTCAAAAGGAAAGCATCGATTGCTATATTTGTGCTAGAGCTTTTATTTTGAAAACATGAAACAATTTTGTCAACGGTAGTAATAAAGCATATGAGTTATGTAAATTATATCTTACAAGTTGCAAGCCTCATGCATAGTATACTAATAGTGCCTGCACCTTGTCCTAATTAGCTTGGACTACCGGATCTTTGCAATGCACATGTTTTAACCAAGTGTCACAATGGGGTACCTCCATGCCGCTGTACAAAGGTCTAAGGAGAAGCTCGCATTTTGGATTTCTCGCTTTTGATTATTCTCAACTTAGACATCCATCACGGGACAACATGGACAACGAGATAATGGACTCCTCTTTAATGCATAAGCATATGGCAACAATTATTATTCTCATATGAGATTGAGGATATATGTCCAAAAATGAAACTTCCACCATGATTCATGGCTTTAGTTAGCGGCCCAATGCTCTTCTCTAACAATATGCATGCTCCAACCATTAACGTGGTAGATCTCTCTTACTTCGGACAAGACGGACATGCATAGCAACTCACATGATATTCAACAAATGGTAATTGATAGCGTCCCCAGACGCATGGTTATCGCACAACAAACAACTTAATAAGAGATAAAGTGCATAAGTACATATTCAATACCACAATAGTTTTTAAGCTATTTGTCCCATGAGCTATATATTGTAAAGGTGAATGATGGAATTTTAAAGGTAGCACTCAAGCAATTTACTTTGGAATGGCGGATAAATACCATGTAGTAGGTAGGTATGGTGGACACAAATGGCATAGTGGTTGGCTCAAGTATTTTGGATGCATGAGAAGTATTCCCTCTCGATACAAGGTTTAGGCTAGCAAGGTTATTTGAAACAAACACAAGGATGAACCGGTGCAGCAAAACTCACATAAAAGACATATTGTAAACATTATAAGACTCTACACCGTCTTCCTTGTTGTTCAAAACTCAATACTAGATATTATCTAGACTCTAGAGAAACCAAATATGCAAACCAAATTAGCAAGCTCTAAGTGTTTCTTCATTAATGGGTGCAAAGTATGATGCAAGAGCTTAAACATGAGCACAACAATTGCCAAGTATCAAATTATCCAAGACATTTTAGAATTACCACATGTAGTATTTTCCAATTCCAACCATATAACAATTTAACGAAGAAGAAACTTCGCCATGAATACTATGAGTAGAGCCTAAGGACATACTTGTCCATATGCTACAGCGGAGCGTGTCTCTCTCCCACAAAGTGAATGCTAGGATCCATTTTATTCAAACAAAGCAAAAACAAAAACAAACCGAGCTCCAAGTGCATAAGATGTGACGGAATAAAATATAGTTTCTGGGAGGAACCTGATAATGTTGTCGATGAAGAAGGGATGCCTTGGGCATCCCCAAGCTTAGACGCTTGAGTCTTCTTAGAATATGCAGGGGTGAACCACCGGGCATCCCAAGCTTAGATCTTTCAATCTCCTTGATCATATTGTATCATACTCCTCTCTTGATCCTTGAAAACTTCCTCCACACCAAACTCGAAACAACTCATTAGAGGGTTAGTGCACAATAAAAATTAACATGTTCAGAGGTGACACAATCATTCTTAACACTTCTGGACATTGCATAAAGCTACTGGACATTAATGGATCAAAGAAATTCATCCAACATAGCAAAAGAGGCAATGCGAAAAAAAGGCAGAATCTGTCAAAACAGAACAGTCCGTAAAGATGGATTTTATTAGGCCACCAGACTTGCTCAAATGAAAATGCCCAAATTGAAGGAAAGTTGCGTACATATCTGAGGATCATGCACGTAAATTGGCTTAATTTTCTGAGCTACCTACAGGGAGGTAGACCCAGATTCGTGACAGCAAAGAAATCTGGAACTGCGCAGTAATCCAAATCTAGTACTTACTTTACTATCAAAGACTTTACTTGGCACAACAAAACATAAAACTAAGATAAGGAGAGTGTTGCTACAGTAGTAAACAACTTCCAAGACTCAAATATAAAACAAAAATGCTGTAGTAAAAACATGGGTTGTCTCCCATAAGCGCTTTTCTTTAACGCCTTCAGCTAGGCGCAGAAAACTCAAGTAACATCAAGAAATGAAGCATCAACATCATAATTTGTTCTAATAATAGAATCATAAGGTAACTTCATTCTCTTTCTAGGGAAGTGTTCCATACCTTTCTTTAGAGGAAATTGATATTTAATATTACCTTCCTTCATATCAATAGTAGCACCAACGGTTCAAGAAAAGGTCTTCCCAATATAATGGGGCAAGATGCATTGCATTCAATATCCAAGGCAACAAAATCAACGGGGACAAGGTTATTGTTAACCATAATATGAACATTATCAACTCTCCCCAAAGGTTTCTTTTTAGCATTATCAGCGAGATTAACATCCAGATAACAGTTTTTCAATGGTGGCAAGTCAAGCATATCATAGACTTTCTCATAACAGAAATACTTGCACCAAGATCACATAAAGCATTACAATCAAAATCTTTGACTCTCATTTTAATGATGGGCTCCCAACCATCCTCTAGCTTTCTATGAATAGAAGTTTCAAGTTTTAGTTTCTCTTCTCTAGCTTTTATGAGAGCATTTGTAATATGTTTTGTGAAAGCCAAGTTTACAGCGCTAGCATTGGGACTCTTAGCATGTTTTGTAAGAACTTTATAACTTCAGAGATGTGGCAATCATCAAAATCTAAATCATTACAATCTAAAGCAATGGGATTATCATCCCCAAGGTTGGAAAAAATTTCAGCAGTTTTATCACACTTTCAGCAGCAGTTTCAGTAATTTTGGCGCTTTGCACTAGGAGTAGAAACATTGCCAACACCAATTATTTTACCATTAATAGTAGGAGGTGCAGCAACATGTGAATCATTAGCATTGCTAGTGGTGGTAATAGTCCAAACTTTAGCTAGATTTTTCTCTTTAGCTAGTTTTTCATTTTCTTCTCTATCCCACCTAGCACGCAGTTCATCCATTAATCTTATATTCTCATTAATTCTAACTTGGATGGCATTTGCTGTAGTAACAATTTTATTTTCAATATCCCTATTAGGCATAACTTTCGATTTCAAAAGATCAACATCAGAGGCAAGACTATCAACCTTAGAAGCAAGAATATCAATTTTATTGAGCTTTTCCTCAACAGATTTGTTAAAGGCAGTTTGTGTACTAATAAATTCTTTAAGCATAGCTTTAAGTCCAGGGGGTGTATTCCTATTATTGTTGTAAGAATTCCCATAAGAATTAGCATAACCGTTACCATTATTATAAGGATATGGCCTATAGTTATTACTAGAATTGTTCCGATAAGCATTGTTGCTGAGATTATTATTTTTAATGAAGTTTACATCAACATGTTCTTCTTGGGTAACCAATGAAGCTAATGGAACATTATTAGGATCAACATTAGTCCTATCATTCACAAGCATAGACATAATAGCATCAACCTTATCATTCAAGGAGGAGGATTCTTCAACAGAATTTACCTTCTTACCTTGTGGAGCTCTTTCCGTGTGCCATTCAGAGTAATTAACCATCATATTATCAAGGAGCTTTATTTACCAAGAGTGATGGACATAAAGGTACCTCCAGCAGCTGAATCCAATAAATTCCGAAGAAAAATTTAGTCCTGCATAGAAGGTTTGGATGATCATCCAAGTAGTCATCCATGGGTTGGGCAATTTTTAACCAAAGATTTCATTCTTTCCCAAGCTTGAGCAACATGTTCATTATCCAATTGTTTAAAATTCATTATGCTACTCCTCAAAGATATAATTTTAGCAGGGGGATAATATCTACCAATAAAAGCATCCTTGCATTTAGTCCATGAATCAATACTATTCTTAGGCAGAGATAGCAACCAATCTTTAGCTCTTCCTCTTAATGAGAAAGGAAACAATTTTAACTTTATAATGTCACCATCTACATCTTTATACTTTTGCATTTCACACAATTCAACAAAATTATTGAGATGCGCAGCAGCATCAGAACTAACACCAGAAAATTGCTCTCTCATGACAAGATTCAATAAAGCAGGTTTAATTTCAAAGAATTCTGCTGTAGTAGCAGTGGAGCAATAGGTGTGCATAAGAAATCATTATTATTTGTGGTTGTGAAGTCACACAACTTAGTATTTTCAGGGGGTGGCCATTTTAGCAGTAGTAAATAAAGCAAACTAGATAAAGTAAATGCAAGTAAACTAATTTTTTTGTGTTTTGATATAGCAAACAAGACAAAAAATAAAGTAAAGCTAGCAACTAATTTTTTGTGTTTTGATATAATGCAGCAAACAAAGTAGTAAATAAAATAAAGCAAGACAAAAACAAAGTAAAGAGGTTGAGAAGTGGAGACTCCCTCGGCGTGTCTTGATCCCCCAACGGCGAAAAAGAGCTTGATGGCGTGTAACTCACACGTTCGTTGGGAACCCAAGAGGAAGGTATGATGCGCACAGCAAGTTTTCCCTCGAAAGAAACCAAGGTTTATCGAACCAGGAGGAGCCAAGAAGCACGTTGAAGGTTGATGGCGGCGGATGTAAGCGCGCAACACCGAGATTCCGCCAACGTGAACCCGCACAACACAACCAAAGTACTTTGCCCCAACGAAACAAAGAGGTTGTCAATCTCACCTTGCTTTAACAAAGGATTAACCGTATTGTGTGGAAGATTATTGTTTGCAGAAAAAGTAAAACAAGTATTGCAGCAGATTTGTATTTTAGTATAAAAGAATGGACCGGGTCCACACTAGAGGTGTCTCTCCCATAAGATAAAAGCATGTTGGGTGAACAAATTACGGCAATTGACAAATAGAGAGAGCATAACAATGCACATACATGTCATGATAAGTATAGAGAGATTTAATTGGGCATTACGACAAAGTACATAGACCGCCATCCAACTGCATCTATGCCTAAAAAGTCCACCTTCAGGTTATCGTCCGAACCCCTTCCAGTATTAGGTTGCAAAGCAACACAATGCATTAAGTATGTGCGTAATGTAATCAACAACTACATCCTCGGACATAGCGCCAATGTTTTATCCCTAGTGGCAACAGCACAACACAACCTTAGAACTTTCTGTCACTGTCCCATGTGTCAATGCAGGCATGAACCCACTATCGAGCATAAATACTCCCTCTTGGAGTTAAGAGCAAAAACTTGGCCAGAGCCTCTACTAATAACGGAGAGCATGCAAGATCATAAACAACACATATGTAATAACTTGATAATTAACATAACATGGTATTCTCTATCCATCGGATCCCGACAAACACAACATAGAGTATTACAGATAGATGATCTTGATCATGTTAGGCAGCTCACAAGATCCAACAATGAAGCACAATGAGGAGAAGACAACCATCTAGCTACACTATGGACCCATAGTCCAGGGGTGAACTACTCACTCATCACTCCGGAGGCGACCATGGCGGTGTAGAGTCCTCCGGGAGATGAATCCCCTCTCAGGGTGCCGGAGGAGATCTCCGAATCCCCGAGATGGGATTGGCGGCGGCGGCGTCTCGAAGGTTTTCCGTATCGTCGTTTTCGCCTCGGGGGTTTCGCGACGGAGGCTTAAGTAGGCGGAAGGGCGAGTCGGGGCGACGAGGCCCACACCATAGGCGGCGCGGGCCCTCCGCCGCGCGCCCTATGGTTGCGGCGCCTCGTCGCCCCACTCCGTATCCCTTTCGGTCTTCCGGAAGGTTCGTGGCAAAATAGGACCCGGGTCTTGATTTCGTCCAATTCCGAGAATATTTCGTTACTAGGATTTCTGAAACCAAAACAGCAGAAAACAAAGAATGGCACTTCGGCATCTTGTTAATAGGTTAGTTCCAGAAAATGCACGAATATGACATAAAGTGTGCATAAAACATGTAGGTATCATCAATAATATGGCATGGAACATAAGAAATTATCGATACGTCGGAGACGTATCATGTATGTACAAAAAACTCTGTAGAAATGGTGTGGACAGGTCCTTCAAGCATCTTTGGAAGAGCAAAATCCCTCTGAAGATCAAAATCTGGTTATGGCTCATCTGGCACAATGCCATAGCAACAAAAGACAATTTATTGAAAAGGAACTGGGTTGGCAGCTCTTCTTGTCTCTTTTGCTTTGCTCATGAATCTATTCTGCAACTCTTCTTTTCCTGTACTGCAGCAAAATTCCTGTGGAGCATGGTGGGTATGACTGTGGGGGCCCATAATCGACCTGGGTCCTTTGCACAATATTTTTGGTGGATGCCCAATTATTCCAATGCCAGCCGCAATGTTCAAATTGCTGGATTGGCAGCAATTTGTTGGGCCATTTGGAAAGCGCGTAATAAAGCTTGTTTTGATAAGATTTACCCTAAAAATCCTGTTGAGCTAATGTTTCATGTTGTGGCGTTTATGAAATACTGGGCAGGTTCTCATTCTACAACTGAAGCCTCGCAGCTAAATCAAGGCGCTGATGCACTCCTCTCTCTGGCTGCTGGAGTTGTGAACAGAAGAAATGACTCTGCAGGTGTAAGTAATATCCCTATTATGATGAATCAACAAGATGATGACATGGACGTTGATGATGACAAAGAAGAAGACGCTGATAACCTTGATGATTGATGTTGATGGTAGCTGTTTTCCGCCTTCTGTCAGAGGAAAACTGTCGTCTCGTTTGGGTGCTGGAGGATGTTGGTTTGGCCTCCTGGAAAACCTTCCCATGTTTTTGGTAGCTGTGATGTCATATGTGCTCCTGTTAAGATGGTTAGACTACCCTGATCTTTAGTAGATGATCGTTGGTTTGTTTGCTGCCGTGCGGTGCTACTCTGAGGCTGCTGTCCTCTGGTAGCTGTAATGGTGTTGTACATAGCTTTTGCGTAGGTGTTAGCGGTTGCTGTGTAAGAACAGACCTGAAGACATGTTTTCGTTATCCCCCATGATAATGAAAATCGATCCCCGATGGTGGATCGCTTGAAAAAAAAAAGCAAAGATATTGCACGTGCCAACACTCGGATGTGGTATTCAAATCTGAGGTCTCCAGCTGCATCCAACAGCAGAAGGTAACTTCCATCTTCGAATTATTTTGAGTGTAGCAAGCTTCCTAGGTCTGGGACATGATTATTCTACTGCTAATTCTGATGCTCGGGTGTTTTGGAATTTTCTACGGATAGGATCAAATTTGCAGGACTCATCTACTAGTACATATGCGCATATGTTTTCAATCGGACTGAAACTTTTGGATACATAGCTTCACACCGTATTTACTCTGTGTGATCATATAAGCATATTGATTTGCTATCAAATTGTTAATACTTTACCAACCGTTTTTTGATCGTGTAGTTGTCATTCTGCAGGTTTGTTTTTCGCAATGGTTTTTCAAGCGCCACGGTTTGGAGGGCAAACAAAGTCTGCAGAAGCTGGAGAATAGAAGATTTCCCGATCTAATAGTTAAAAAAATTCTCATTATTTGACTATCATAATAGTGCGGAAAGAAAGCCCGGAGGAAGAGTGGCCTTGAGTTTCCCGCCCTTTTGCCTTATGATTCGTTAATTCTCTTTCTCGATGGGACGAGGAAGGGATATAACTCAGCGGTAGAGTGTCACCTTGACGTGGTGGAAGTCATCAATTTGAGCCGGATTATCCCTAAATCTGATGTGACTTTTTTTTTCTATTTTGACTTAATCCCCCGCCACGAGCGAACAGAAATGGATAAGAGGCTTGTGGGATTTACGTGATAGGGTACGGTTGGCTATACTGCTGGTGGCGAACTCCAGGCTAATAATTTGAAGCGCATGGATACAAGTTATCCTTAAAAGAAAGATAATTCCGAATCTGCTTTGTCTACGAAGAAGGAAGCTATAAGTAATGCAACTATGAATCTCATGAAGAGTTTGATCGCGACATCTAGGAAATTTTTGTATGGAAATTGTAGGACTTCTCTTTCGTGTAGGCATTTATTTGTAAGGATGTACATTGCACTTGTAAAATGCAATTGCCATGAATGATATAATAAATATTTGTCTGCAATACACCGTATGTTTGTAATGCTTTTTGTTCAATGAAGGATGTAATTTGATTTAAGTTATATGGTATGATATGCACCGGTGGAAATTGTGCCAAGATTAAAATATATTTACAATATAATGCAAAAATAATCCCCACTCAAGGATACAATGAAGTGACTAAACCTTGATTGAGACGATATGTTAAGAATCTGCAAAACTCCTATTCATAAACACGCTTATGAAAAAGTCTCATTTCACTTGTGAGATGCTCGCAATGCGTCTTCATGTTATTTGAGATAGTGCATGGAAAGATGTTCCTACAACGCTTTACGACAGCATCTTTACAATTACATAGAGATGAAATTTGCGTATACAACCACTAAATTAGATTTCTCTACATGCCTTTTTTCTGGTAGTCTAGAAGTTGTGGATTTTGATCTGAAGTTCACCTACGTGCTAGCTGGTTGGGATGGTTATGCTCATGATGCAAGCATCCTAGTAGACATATTGTCTAGGTCTGATAGGTTGAAGATTCGTGAAGGTAAGTTCTACCTTGGGGATGTTGGATATGCATACCGTTCTGGGATTCTACCCCTCTTCAGGAAAACAAGGTACCATTTCAATGAGTTCAGTACAAAGAACATGCTCGAGAATACCAAAGAGTTGTTCAATCTGAAATAGTCAATTCTTAGAGTCACCATCAAGAGGGCTCTTTTTCTTTTCTTTGAAGAACATGTTTAAGGTCCTTGACCAGAAATCCTTCCACACTTACGAGGCTCAAGTGAAGCTGGTACTTGCTTGCTGCATTACTCACAGCTGGATCTTAGCCTGGGGCAAAGATGACTTCTTCCGAGAAACCGTTATGCCTAATGAAGTTGATACCGACCATGATGTTGAGCAAGGCAAAATGAAGCTTGGAAAAAGAAGAGGCTGGAGTGGGAAAAATGCAATGTGGCATGACAGAGGTAACGTCACCATCTGAGAAGACAAAGAAACTACCCTATGATCCCCCTTTGCTGAACTCCCTTATGATTACTGTCATATTGTAATGTTAGACCCCCAATCGTAGTAGCTAGGTACTGTGATCATTAATTGACATTCGTAATAGCTAGAGACTATGCTTATGAACAACCATTCGTAATAGGTAGGAACTCTGCTTATGAACTGATGAACTGTGTGTGTGATGGTGGTGAAAGTATGGTCAGGTGAGTTGACCGTAACCCTTGCCTGGATGGTACCAAACATCCAACATTGCATGACCAAGGCAAATTATGCTAGGTTGCAAGCATGCATGCAACCAACCACATGGAACTTTTTGGCCCTATCGATGCAAATCCAAGCTACCAAAAAAATTGCCAAAAGTGGCCCAGAGCTTGTTCCAAACGGGCTAACACCCACAGAGCCTACCCCTCAGGGAGCCCCAAAACCAATTCAGGCAACCAAACGCGCCCTAAATACCCCTATAAGGCCACTATTCCTTCGCTCTGCATCACTGCTAAACTTCGAGAGACGTCTCGATCATGGTGTCCCAGTGCCAACTCGTCACGTCATCCCCGTGGCGGCGCTCGCCGCAATGCCTTGTTATGTTGTGATCCAAATTCATATAAATGGGAGGCTTACTTAGCCATATGTCATGCTCTGCATGGACGCCTAGGGGTGCGCGGGGGGGCAAGCCCCCCGCGGTACAAATCGTCATCACCACCTATTTATACCTAGTGTAGGGTTTAATCGCATCATATAAGATAACTCATGGTGTTTATAAATACTCCTGATATAGTGAATCTTCGTTGGCTCGCTCCCATGATTTTTTCCTCTCTTTATTTGAGAGGTTTTTCATATTGAAATCTTGTGTCTCACGCTGTGATTTCTTACTTTTTCTTTGTTGTTGCCTATCACGTTAATAACACGCATCTATCTGGCATCGCCACCCTGGCAGAGACCAATATCGTGTTGCTGATGCAGTTGTAAAGTGGATCCGCCCCACCGTGGCGGACGTTGTCGTGCATATGCCGCCGGTCCGCGTCAGCGGCTGAGCAGCAGTTGGCGCGACCAGCGCCCTCGGCGGGCGGTCGGCGCTATTATATCTACTTCCTTTGTGTATCCATGGTTCCATGTTTGTTGTCTTCGACCATTTTCTTCGATCACATATATTCATGTATCCACAAACTTTGTTTTGTTTTCTCCATAATTAATCATCACATGGAGTTCTCCTACATGCATGGACCGAGAAGGAAAAAATATCACCGAAAGATAATTAAAAACATACGCCAATATTTTTTACACACAAATAAAGAAAAGTGTGAAAATCAATATATACATTATTAATGTTTGACATGATTTTGTACGTGTCGCTACAAGCACTTACTCCCTCCGTCAAAAAATAAGCGTGTCACTTTTATTTAGATACAACTCTACCTACATGCATTTAATTTATAAATACCATGGATGGGCCTACGTGTATTCATGGGTATTCAGATGAATACACTTTTTTTGTCAAACATTTCAAATTATATGATACACTATCAATTGTTGTTTATTAAATTTAATTCAAGTGTTATTACTACAATAGGACATAGTTTTGGTAACACGCACTTGTGCTACTATAGGTCAAATGTTGTTACTAGACCATGTAGTAACATAGTTTGAGTTGTGTTAAGTTAGGCCATGTTACCTTCACACATAATAGATGTTCCTATATATTATAAATAGTGTTAGAATCTTTGTATAGTAAGATAAATAAAATTTGTTACTGCATATGCAAGTATGCCACTTAAAGGTTGCCGAGGAACATCCGGAGAACTCATTGTATCTCACAACACCACTTCGTGATCCTATCCGGGAAGAAGCAAATGCTACAACAAACAACAGATGCAAAACTTACAACTACCGAAGAAGAACCGACATGATGAAGATGATATGCATGACATGGCAATTATGATGCGATGCAACTTATCCAATTAATCGGAATTGGAGTCCGGACAAACAATTATTAGGTTCGAGTTACTTTTCTACCCTGCAATATTAAATATTGATTAGCATGGCAAAACATGGCATGGGTGAGCTACGGCAAAATTAAATGGAACCGGGACAAGAATAGCAATCCCACATAATTCCATATTTAATTATTAGGTGAATTGGTATTACCCGAACAACCACATATGCGATGCAAGATGATATGCGATACACACATGACGATATGATAAATGCACAAGTTATATAGCATTTAGAAAATAGGGCTCATGGTCGAGGTCTCACGGTATCAGAACATAGGTGGTCACCGGATTCGGGTTCGGAGAGGAAGAACATGAAGCCAAGATCTCGGCCTTGGGATCCGTGAAGAAGACCTTCCGGTTTGATGCTCTTCCAGGTTCCGTCTTCGTGTTGGTGCGTACTTGAATTGACGCTGGTAGTTCTCGAGTGATGCAGGTAGGTGTCCTGTGAGTGGCACCGGAGCACGACAAGGGTCAGAGCTGTGTAAGGAGCAGGCCATGGCATCGTATTGAGCAAGAGCAAAATTGCAGAACACGGTCACCACCGTACCAAGACAGCAACACCGGACTTGGAAGCCGATAGAGTAGCCGAGCAGCAACAGAACAAAATGCAGAGCTACTGCTATGAATTGATTCCCTGCAAGATGTGTTTCCCGTATCAGGCAATATCACAAACAGCTGCCGGACATAGCGAGAACAGACAACAGCAAGCGGAGACGAACGTCCTGGGCCTGGAGTGCAGCACGACAGGGAGCAGAGGGTCGGGCTAGGGGACGATGCAGGCCAGCCACACGAGGAGGCCGGGGCGCACAGCGGCGCTGTGCTCAGGGAGGCGGCGCCGACGGGAAGAAAAGGGCGGCGGGCTGTGCAAGTATTAGATGATTTACTTATATTTATTTTGGTTATTTATTTGCATTCATGGACTCATTTTTTGGGATCAATTATGACATGTGAAGTGGCAAAGATCAACTTATAATGAAGTTTTTAGGATAATTGAATTATTCTCTGCTCCATGCATGACATGCTAACTCATTGAAAAGCCAAAGTAAGTTACAAATTGATCGAGATAGGTTTGCTCTTCACAACACCGCTGCCGCCTTTTGCTATTGATTCACATGGCATCACAACCGGGGATTCAGACTAAGAACGAGAAGTGCATCAAGAAGATTGTCAGTTCCGTGGGATTAGTTCGTGCTCTAAAGTTTCCATTTTTATGTTAGTTTTGAAAATTGTTTGTAGGAGGAGCAGAGGTCTTCAAGAGCAGATCATGATGTGGCATCAGGAAATCCAGGACGATGCGGCGTGGTTATTGTGTTCGGTATTATTATGCTACAATATATTATGATATCCCTGATTTGTTTGGAATTATTATTGTGAGTTATGAATTATATATGTGAATTGAAAAATTAAATTTCAGAACACGTGGCAACTCACGGACATTTGTACTGAAAAGAGCAACATGTCCCGTTGTCAGGCGGTACGTTGTTCGCTTCGTCGATGGTTTCATCCGCTCCCGATACATCGTTGTTTCGTCCCACTTTCCTCAGAGCATCTCCAACAGGCGCGCTAAAACGGCCGCGCGGCATAAAAACCGCCGGTATGCAGCACGCGGGAGGAAAATAGGCGCTCCAGCAGGCGCTGAAAACGGCGCGGCGCTGTAATTTTTTTTGGGCGCGGGCGGTTTTGCGCCATCGCGTGCGCTATACTTTGTGCGCCGACTACAGCGCGCGGCATCGCTCGTCCACGCGTGAAGAAACCCCGCGCTGAATTTTCCCCTTCCGTCTCGCCGCCCGACCGCACAATCCCTCGTCTCCGCGCGGCCGACGACGCAATCCCGACGATGGAAGGGCCCTCCAGCCACCCAGCGACCCCTCCCTACTCCATCCCGCCCTCCGCCGCAGCCGCCGCGTCCGCAGCGCCTCCGCCCGCGGCAAACCCTAGCGGTGGCGCCGACGCCGGCAACACAATGGCTGCTGCTCGTGCGCTGTTCATTCCGCCGCGCGGGACGCTGCACACAGGCGCCGCCGCAGCACCGATGGCTGCCGCGCAGGCCGCCGGCAATGTGCGGGCGGCGCCGAGGAGGAAGGCGCCGTCGAACAAACGGCCGTACATCGCCGCCGCCTCCGTCGCGCCGCCGAAGAAACCGAAGGCGCCCACCTCCCGCCGGCCGCAGCCTCCACCGCCTCCTTCACCGACGAACCAGACGCCGCCAGCGCCTCTGTCCGGCAACCCCGCGGGCGCACATACGGTGCATGATGAAATGCCCGAGAGGTAAAAAAACACTACTTTTCATCCAAATTTTAGTTTAGATGCATACATAGCTGGAGAATAATGAATTTCATTGCAATGTAGAGTCGATGATGACACATTCATGGAGACAATGAATGTTGGATCTTCGTTTATGCATGATGAGACCGTTGAGGGATATGAGGAATATGAGGATGTAGATGAGGAAGGAGAAGGGTTGATCGAACCTCGCCATCCCGATCGGTCGGTGAACTACACCATAGCGGAGGACAAGTTACTTTGCAAGACGTGGTTGACAATTGGAATGGATCCAACAACCGGTACCGATCAAACAAGAGAAACATATTAGGTGAGGATGACGGAGTACTTCAACACACACAACACAAGTGGGAACGAGCGAACCATGCGCTCACTTCGGTCCCGTTGGTCCGGCATCAACACCGATTGCCAAAAATGGGCGGGCGTGCAAGCCAACGTCGATGTTCTTAATCCAAGTGTGGCACAAATGAGAATGATAGGGTAAGCCATTCTACTACTATGTTGACCATATGGCTCATATGTGAAGAATACGGTTGTAGTTCATATAGCTCATCTATTCTCTTTTGCTTGCTTTGTAGAACTGTATGGCTCAAGGATTGTTTAGGGATGTGGGAAAGAAGAACAAGAAAGGCAACAAGATTCTTGGCAAGCCATTCACGTTGCATCATTGCTATGAAGTTCTAGGGAATGAAGAGAAGTGGAAGACCCGCGGCAAGTTGGATGCGGCAACTATGGCGGCCAATGCTACCGGTGATGCAACAATCATCGATGATGATGATTCAAGTGACGAAGGCAAGAAGAGAAGCTCCACTCCTCACTCGGTCAACAATGGGCGGAGGAATGTGCTTGGTAGGAAGACCGTTAAAGATATGAAGGGAAAGAAGGCCTGAGATGATGACATTGCAATGGCTATGGAAAGGATTGCAAATGCACGGTTGCAAGCAAATGAAGATAGGAAGATGGCAAGAAACTTGGAGAAAGAGGCTATGGATGCTATTGAAGCTCGGAGAGCCGCTTTGGAGGAGAGGATTGCCGCCAACGAGGAGAGGAAGTTGGCTTTGGAGGAGAAGAGGCAAGCCACCGAGGAGCATCTACGCCTAGCGAAGGAGGAGAGGAAGCTTTTCTTCATGGATACTTCCCAAATGGATGAGAGGCAAAAGGAGTACATCAACCTTGCTCGCGACAAAGTGCTGGCCAAGAAGAGATTGTTGATGGCCAACATGAACACACCCACGGCCGACATGTTTGGAGGAGGCATGCCGACGTTTGGAGGAGGCATGGGAGGCATGACCGGCATGGGAGGCATGGCCGGCATGGGAAGCATGCCCATGCCCGCCATGGGAGGCATGGCCGGCATGGGAGGACCAAGCTATGGAGGAGTGTTTGGAGGGACTATGGGAGGCTCGGTGAGTGGTGTGTATGGGACTATGGGAGCACCACCGGGAGGCTTCGTGTCTTCCATGAATGCTACTATTCCCCCTTCAACCAAAGATGACGAGGAAGAAGAAGAAGGTGTTGACTTGGAAAATGCGCAAGTGTGATATGCATTTGTCATATGCAAATTGTGTGTTCCACTTTGTCCATTTGAACCATATGTCGTGTGTTGTTGTTGAACTATGTCATTTTGTGTGCCGTTCTTGAACTATGTGATGTGTGTTGCACTTTGTGTCCATTTATTCATGATTTATATGTGAGTGTTTGATCTTGTGAGATCCATAGTAGTGTAGAAAGTTGTTTTCCGCGCCCGCGCGCGGTGTATTTTGGCGCCCGGCGGAGGACCATTTTTACCGCTCGCGCAGGCACGGCATTTTTGCGCATCCGGCTTGGGAAAACATGCGTTTACCGCGCCACGAATAGGAGGTATAGGGCACCCTCTTTTAGCGCGCCTGTTGGACTGGGCCAAGCGGCCCAAGCCCAACGAAAACGTGGCCGGTCGACGGTCGTCACTCTCGCTTGGTTTCCCCTCCAGGAGAATCCCCAAACCCTGCTGTACTGAATAGTTTTATTATTCCTCCAATATACATACACCAGGGATATAGGAGGTAACACTGTCTTCCCCTCTCTCCATCTCCACCGCCGCCCCAACACCACCACCTCCACTCCCTAGTGCCCGTGCCCCACATGTGTGAAAGGCAGAGGGGGCGGCGTCTCTTCCTCTGGCATCTGCAGCCTGTATGTCATCGGCTCCGACCTGGCCGCACGGCGCGCACACGAGGAGATTGCCCAGCAGCCCGAGCTGCAGCCGGGAGCGAGGCATGGGCGGAGGACCTTGCTGCGTCCGGGGCACGGGAATCAAGCAGCAAGCTCCATCTCTAACTAGTCTGATTTAGCATGGAACCAAAGTTTCTTGGAGAGAGCTAAGGACAAAATACATGCACTAAACTGTCGTTCCTGATAATAATCATTTCATATGAGATGGCCATGTATAGAGTGCTGCTAGGTTTTGGTTGGATGTAGACTGGCGTTATCAATCCATGTCCGTGTGTGATTAACAATTTTTAGGGTTCAGGGCCTGTTATATTAAACGAGAGTAGATTTTCGTTTGTTGTAGCCTCCTATCTAAAGCTTAACAACATTCCTTCCATTCTTTTTCAAAATTATATAGAAAGTTTATTGTTCTTGATAAATTTTAATAAGTTTATTGACCCTCTTTGACAAGGTATCTTTTTCCCCGAATGTTAAATTTATTTTTTGTATGTTTCTCCCTATTAGTTATTTTAACTATTGTCTGAAAATGTCTATTATATTTTAAATTGTTGATAGTACTTAATACATTAAGCCCTGAAATGGATCTAGGAGTTACCACTCTTAAGTAATAAAATAATTATGTACTGTCTTTCCTAATACCATGAAAGAAAGCATACGATTCAAACACTTGGGTAGTTATCCTACAATCTCCTAAAAAACTTGCAGCCACTTAGGTTTAAGGAAGCATTTTGTTTAGTGCTCTATGCAAAGCTGAATTCCAGGAAATATCTCGGTTACGTAGATTTTATACCATCCATGGATATTTGCGTTCAAAGTAATACCAATATTAGTGTTACCTCGATGTTGTACTCACATCAAAGAAACAACATGCAAACCATAGAAAATACAGTTAGAAATATCAAACTGGAATAGGTACATAACAGACTGGTTATCAGCTACTTATAAATGGAAGTATGTTCTTGTAGATGAAATGATGGAATAGCACATGCTCAGAATTAATTTTCCTGGCACGTTTCTCCCCCTTCCCTATGTATTTATGTGACATCCCGCTACTTCTCTTTCTAGGGGCATTGGTTAGTAATTAAGGAGTTTTAATTATTGAGGGAGTTAAGGCACATTCCAATGGATAACA
Source organism: Lolium multiflorum (assembly GCA_030979885.1). NCBI lineage: Eukaryota > Viridiplantae > Streptophyta > Magnoliopsida > Poales > Poaceae > Lolium > Lolium multiflorum. The sequence continues at coordinate 402,685,741 of CM061750.1, forward strand.
AACCCGTTTTGACTGAAACACCTATTCAGAATAACCTAGCAAAACTGCGGTCACTACTAAACTTCATTCTGCCTGATATATATTCTTATCCCATCAGTAATTGAAGTCGTGGTATGATCTGTTGTGCTAACACATGCATCACTTGGTAGACGCTAGGGTTCTACCAGGTCTAGGGCGGAGGTTGTATGAGTGGAAGGGAGGATGGCGAGGCTGGAGGCGCGGACGTCGGCGACTCGGCGCCGTGGCCGCGCGTGAGGAGGAAGGCGGCGGTGCGCTGGAGGCGGCGGCTAGGGTTTAGGGATCCCGTCTCCTGAGGGAGACGGCAACAAATATGTTTATTGCTTGTCATAAAACGAAGGGGTACATGTGTTTATATAATAGGCTAGCTACTCGAAACCCTAGATAACTTGGGCTAAGCCCTTAATTCGGTCCACTATTGGGCCTCTTCCGTGCATACTGGAGCCCGACCATAACATCACTACCCGCCCTCTTCTCTATGTAATATCTGCGCTTGCTATTATTGGGACTGTTAGCTAATTTTAGAGCATGTCAAGGGTATTGCCGATTCATCAAGAAAATAGACAAATGGCTCATAACATTGTTGGGACTGTTAGCTATTTCCCTGCATTATTGAAATGTTTCTTTAAAAAAACACTTTGTTTGGTCTCAATTTTTTCAGTTTCATTTCTTTGGGAAATTCTTGGAGTTGTGGTTCTTATATATTAGTTCAGGAATTCAACACCCGACATTTTGCAATATCTAATGGTGAGTATGGTTTCTTCAATGTGATATCCCATCCCTGAGTGCTTTAATATCAATTTTACTCACTCTTTGTAGAGAGGAGTATCTTCTTCAGTGTGTAGAAATTGATCAGGAAATACATTTCTTGAATCATGGACATTAACATTAACTGTGGACAGACGGATCAACGGAGGCATCTACATCGAGCTATCAAGGTCTGCTCCATCTCGAATTATCGATGCCTTGTATTTCTTGATTTCTTATGTATGAACATAAGGACCAGGTCGTCATACATCAACACATTTGTTGATTTATCAGATCTCTTCTATATTTCTTGCTCCAGCTCACGCTGTCTTTGTTGACTTATCGGATTTTGTGTCAGGAAGTGCAAAAAATGCAGAGGGAGGCTGGAAGGGGAAGGGAGCAGCGAAGAGGATAGATAATTTACTTTTCTAAAAAAATTCAATTGTGTCCATCGGTGAGACAGTGACTAGCGACGGTGATGGAGGAAAGCTTGTTGATCACGCCACTCGAACCAGGATAAGATTCATATTTTCCGGACAAGTCTGTGAGTGCAGTTTATATTATTTTTCGGCATCTATTCACGAAATTTAGGGCTTTCCTTACCTTTATATTACTAGAGAGAAACGGAGAATGTGTAGATGGAGTATTTGTTCGGAGTCAAGGTAGGAGATAGAACAACTGATGTGTAGGACTCACATACATAGTATACATAAAATGCAGGCTAAAAAGAGATCTACCTGTTTACCAAGGATTTGTTTGTAAGTGCTGGAGCTGACAAATAGGTATACTATATAAATAATATATGTTCAAAGTTTAGTCGATAAATAAATAATATTATACCCTATATAAAGGGTGGACGGATTCACGTTCTTGGGCTGTTCGGGACACTGTTGATGGCGATTTTTTACCAATTGGTGGTTTCTGTTTGCCTCTCTCCAGTCAAAAGCGCTGGCTTTTGTGAACTGCCCACCTCCAGAAAATTCTGCCCATACACGTTGCCATAGAACATAGGAGAAGATCTCACCGCCTTGAGAGGAACCAAAATTTGTCCCCTCTACCTTCGATTAGGCCTTCCCTGATCCATTCCTCTCTTCCTCTCTCATGTTGGCATCCTGCACCTCGGTGCACGTCTCCGACGAGAAGCACACGGTGGGCGGCCGGCCGAGCGGAGCCAAGCTGCTGCAGGTGATGGGCCGCTCCATCACTCTCCGTTGCCCTAGGATTCTTTCTCCATGGCCGTTGTACAGCCTCCCAAGGCGGCCATCGGCACGGCTGGAGGCGCGGTGGAGGAGCTCGGCGCCCTCCTCTCCCTCAGGCGGCTGACGGCGAGGAGGATTCGGCGGAGCAGGACGGCAACTACAGGGAGGTGCAGGCGCCGGCCAGGGACGGACACCTCGTGGCGGTGGTGGCGCGGGCCGGTGGCGGTGACCTTGGGGCGGAGCAGGCGCAAGCCGGGGACGGCGACCTTGCTGTCCTGCGGGTGGAGGTGCGATCGGCTGGCTCAGCTGGTCTGGCGATGCCATCCATGCCATCATGTTGGCACACATCATCCACCGAAATTACTACAGGCTCGGCGATCTCGGGAGCGGCGTCCGTCTCGGTTGCCGGAAGGCACGCAACCTGCACTGGAATCTCTACGTCTTCTGCTCTGTAGCCTTCCTGGAGATGAGATGGACACCTCCGGGTTCCAGCAACACTACCCAATTTTCAGCCATGTGTGTCCTGTATTGCAATCCGTGGTATATTGATCAAATAAATTTTTCAGCAATATAAACTGATCCTTCTTTTTGGTTACCTCAGGTTCTGAGTAGCGGAAAGAACAAGGCCAACAACGATATGATTACCCTGTTGGATTCAAGATCACCTGGAGTGAAGAATTAAGATGCAATAATTATGTTGGTTACATGACATATATGCCTCCCGACACAAGAGGTTCCAGGTCTAATGGCATTAAAGAGTGCCTTCAGGTTAGTTAGATTTTTCAAGTTTGGCCTTTTGCACTTTATGATCAGACATCTACGTTGTTTAATTGTAGTTTCATCTACTGCTTCGGTGGAAACATGAAAATAAGCAGTGGTAAATAATTGTTAGATCGTACTGAAAGGCTATGGATATGATTTTGTCACTTTCTGAAAATTGTTGCAATCCTTTAGGAGATGCACCCAACTGCTCTTTGGTTGGTCAGTTTGTCTTTGCAGGCCATCATATTTGTACAGACCTATCATTTTTATCTATACATATCCATGTGTCGATATCTTTTGTATGCAAAATTCTGCACTACCCTTTTGGCTATGATTCACTCTTCAATTTGCTCCTACGTGAGCAAAATTGTAAGTCAAAAATGTATTGTGTTGTCATATAGTTGTTCAGTTCATAATGGATACGCAAATTCATAATTATGAACTTTTCCTTGATTCTAATACTAATATAGCATATTCACTTCCATAATAAGATGATTTTACAAAAGTTATACCTTTCGGAAAGCCTTTTGTGATATCGCAATGCCACAACTTGGAAAGGCATGTATTTTGGAATCAAATAGTTGTGTCTACAATTTTTATATAAAAATAAATCTTGCACTCTTTGGTTGCAGTATGTAGGATAACCCATGGGAAAGTTGCGGTAGAGCATGTGCGCAGTGTGCACGCTTATCCGGGACGTCCGTTCCGTTTGGGATATGAGAGGGGGGCCCCATGTGCGCAGGCGGTTAGCAGCTTCGTCTCCATTAGTTCGGCTATCTCTTATACATCACTGCTCATTTGTATTCCTTATGGTCCTTACACACTTGGTTATGGAAGTGACATGGCATCTGGAAGGTTTGATTTTAGTATGATGATGGTTCGGCTATCACTATCCAAGTTGTGATCCCAGGTATGTTTACACACATGGTTACATTATGAACTGGATTAGTTACTTCAGAAAATAGCTATGTATAAAGGGATCTCCTCCCAAACGATAAGGTTACTGTTTGAGAGGGGCGACTCGCAGGCGGTGCGGTTCTTGGTCCTTGGCGGCGATTCCGTCGCTCCCCTTCGCCTCCGGTTGCCGTTCTGGCACCGCGAGGTGGAGGGGAGCCCTGGGATCTCGTCGGGGCTGTATATAGGTAGGTCTAGGAGGTGGGGCTTCGCCGTTTGGAGGGAGGCGGCGGTGTTGTCTCCAGTTTGGTGTCCGGTGCTCCAGCCCCTTCTCGACGGCGTCTCTCGGGGTGGCGTCGAGGAGCTCTCGGAAGGTGTGTCTTGCTGGATCTGTCGATCCGGTGAGTGTTGGTGCTCCTGGTGTGGCCGTCTGTGCGAAGGAGACGGCCAGCTGTGGGAGCTTTTGTCCCCTGCCTTCTGCTTCGTCTTCGTAGAGCTGCTCCTGCATCTGCGATGGAAGTGCTGGGGATGCGGCGGTGTCGGCTCGGCGCTGGTCGGCGGGCGATGCTGCTGCTTGTACAGGAGCTTGTTCTGGGTGAAGCTACAGCTGTTTCTCCTTCTCTGGCGTGTGCTGTTGCAGGCCGGGGTGTTGGTCTTGGCCAGCGACCCTGCCCTGACCGCCGGAGTGGACCGGGGCGTGTCCCCCGCCGACGTGCCTTCAGCCTCCTTCAGATCCCGGCGTCCGCGTTGGGTGGCTACTGCGGCGCCTTCTACGAGGCGTGGTCCTCTAAAGGTCCGTTCCGGCGACCTAGCTGCGGCCACTGGAGGGTTCGTCTCTCTGTCCGGCGAGGTGGAGCTCTCGAAGATGGCGGCGGCTGATCGTGTTCGTCTCAGTGGAGCCCGAGGACTTGATTGCGTTTTTCATGTTTCTTTCAGGGTTCTATCTGTAATTTGGGGACAGCTGTCCCAGTTTCTGGTTGTTTCTGTAATATCTTGTTTCCTTACTAAATAAAATCAGATATCTGGGTTCAAAAAAAAAAAAAAAATAGCTATGTATATGAAATGTAACACGTACCTAATGGTGACCCGGTACAACAGCACGTTCTGCTCCGCTGGACGCCCTCATCGCCAGCATATCTACCATAGCATGCTCTCCGCACTGGTGTTTACAGTATTGCTGTCCTCTCCGGGATTGTGCATGCAGAAACTCCTGAGGGCGAAGCATGTGCCAAGGTGAACGATCAGGAGAGGTGGAGATCATCAAAACTAGCTCAGCTCAGCCAGAAGAGTGATTACAATGACACGACCAGGCACTGTACTACTACTTCTTCAGTATTAAATTTACAAGTTTCTAAATTGTGTTCCGTTGATTGGCAGGAAGTGGACGGCCCTGTTAGGTTTGATTGGATTGAATCCAGATATGGATTCCACCCAGGCAGGGATTGGGTTAATCTGGAGGGTGGTCATAGATAATGAAGCTAGCTGGGACTCCAAATTAACCCTATGCGCTCGTACTGGACTACTGGGTCCTGATACTATGTCTACAATACCTTAAGCTCCTCCCTCCCCCCTCCCCCCATATACATATACATATACATATAAGCTTATGGGCCTCCTATGTACTAATATCAACAAATAAATAAGTATGTAAATATTGTGTGTACTAGAAGAACAAATCAGGTGTTTTTCACAAATAGAGACATACAGTCACGCGGGAAAGTACTATTTAGAAGGTAATACAAAAATACTGGAGGCCAAACTAACATGTGGTACACTGTATTGAATAATTCTCCTGACAATTTGACTTGAAAATTCCCATGCGAAATTCTATAGTAGCAATCTAGATGCAAGGCTTGAATAAGTGTTCACTCTATTTATACTTAAATCTGACTATCATCTGTTTAATGGTGTGAAAGGAGTCTGTTAGAAATAAGAATATGTCTACTATGGTATTATACTGATACAGTTGTTGAAAGGAGTCTGTTGAAATGAGTCTGTTGGGTTTCGTTGACTCCATGCTTTGTTCAGTGAGAATGAGAGAGTTAAGAGTGATGTTGATGTATAGACGCAGATATATTACCTCCGTTTTATTCAGGTACATTGAATGTATGGATGCTACTCCTCATGGGATTCATGATCACTGGTTATGCATTGGCTAGCTATCTGGTACACAGATGCAATGAGTGTTTGATGGGTTGCAGTTTTTTTTCTATGTTATTACATGAACTAGTTGCAGTAAAATTGAATGTAATTGCAAGAGTGGTTCTACTTATTTTGCTTAAAGTACTTGGTACTTATTTGCTGTCAAATAGTTTCGAATATAATAATGCAGTCCGTTCAACATCATACATACCCTGCCTTTATGTGATCTCTCCTGATGCTTGTTAACTTGTATGATCAGATCGGAAGCCCTCCCTCCCTCCCTCCCTCCCTCGCTCTCTCTCTCTCTCTCTCCCTCCCTCCCTCCCTCCCTCTCTCGCTCTCTCTCTCTCTCTCTCCCTCCCTCTCTCGCTCTCTCCCTCCCTCCCTCCCTCCTCCCTCTCTCTCTCTCTCTCTCTCTCTCTCTCTCTCTCTCTCTCTCTCTCTCTCTCTCTCTCTCTCTCTCTCTCTGCGTGCGTGATGAAGTGGCTTCAGATCGCATCGTGGCGCTCGAACGACTAATTCAGTTGGCAACTATTTATTGCATGATTTTAATGTACCAATTTACTTGTTTTCATACATCATACATGTTATTCACAAAACTCTATACTTGAACTATTTGAAAAGTAGGATAAAGAGTATACAATTTGTTTATTGGATAACAAGATTTCTGAATCAAACAAGATATACCTATCATAGTTGCAAGACAACTGAATCAAACATAATGACAAATTGAATTAAACACTACAAAACTGGATTAAAAACAACTGTCAAGGTAGAAATCAATTCCCTCCATCATGACTCGCCATAAAGACTGGACCTGTGCCGCCGATCCTGCCACGACATGTCTTAAATTTGTGCTTGCAGCTCAGGACTCCATCCTCGTCAAGGTAGAAATCAATTCCCTCCATCATCAAAGGGCCGCGGTCGATCACCTCTTTCACGTGTAGAAACAGATTGTACTCCTGTGTTCGCTTCTCTGTTCGGGAGCTTGGAGCTGGTGGTGATTCGACGTCCTCGAAGGAGTTGGGCTGCACTTATAAAATTTTCAACCATTAATTTGGAAGCAGATTGCACACCATTAACTTTCTACATTGCAGGTCTATGTAAACAATTTTCGACCCAAGTTGGCGGCCACACTTATAAAATCACCTCACATTAAGGAGAAGAAAGGACCATAGAACACTGAAAAGAAAAAGAAAAACTGTAAAACTCACCACAACAACTTGGACGGAGCCATCTGCCAAGGGGCGCAGGCTCAAATGCTTGCGGCTCAAGAGAAACTCTAGGAGATGAGTGAGGGCTCTAGCGACCGCGAAGGCGACGGCGCGTCGCCAACGCGCGACCTCTCGTTGGCCGTCCTCAGTGCCCGTCCTCCCCTAGGCTCCATCCACCTTAGCCTCCTCCTCCCACCCACCAACCTCGCGCTGCCCCTGCTCCTGTTGGCAACGTCGCCGGAAGCTCGGACCATCCTCTCGACGGCGAGAGCCATGGTGACTGGTGCTCCCGATGGCGAGCTCCGCCCTCCTCGTGCGGACAGCTGCACGGACCTCCCCAGCTCTCTAGTCATCGACGCTCCGGCACAGGAGGAAGCTGTCGTCCTCAAAATGGCCGGCGTGCAGTACCACTCCCTAGGTGCGACATTCTTGGACTCGATGCTTGTACGGTTTCATTCCATGGTAGCTCGTCCGGTCGGTGGTAATGGTGAGTTTTCTCGTTTCTGGGTTACTCCGGACAGTCGGTCCCCTCGGTTCAACTCGTCTTTCCCAATTCCTTCACGGTCGCTAGCCATGGAGCCGCTATTTTCTCTTCTTTCGCTGCCCTACCGTCGATCAGAGACTTCATCGTCGCTCATCGTTCGGTCAAGCTGAGACGCTCGACCTACTCGCTACACCGATCCAGGACGGCGGCGGTGGCGCGGCTACTGGCCTGGCCGCCGTGCTTGGACCTGGCGGTCTGCACAACTGCCGATGCTGCCGTTCCAGCCCAGCCCTCTCGGTCAACCGTGTCCAACGTGGACGCCGCTCCCAACGTGGTCGTGGCCCGTGCGCCCGACTGTTGGGAACAAGTGGGCCTGGCCCATGCGATGCAGCATGCCCTACCCGTTTTGGAAACCATCCCACCTCCTTTTGCCCTAGCTGACCCTGCCCTTTCCTCTCCCCTCCCCTGCGGCGCCCCCATACCCTATCCCCTTCCCTACGCTGACCAGAGACATGCCCTTTCCGGAGAAACCTCGAGCTCTGACCTCTAGATCCCCTCCGCGCCCTGCCTTTGTCCTCCGGTCGCTGCCCCTCCTCCTAGAGAAGATTCGCCTCCGCGTCGCGTCTCATCACCAAGGCCACCTTTTTCACCAGTCTCCCCGGCTGACCGGGGCGTGCCCCTGGTTTTCGCTGCCGCGCAGTTCCTGAAGGATGGGGGCGCCACCCATCTCTCTGCTCTGTCCACAGTGTAACCATGTGCCTCCTCCAGGCCCTTGTCCTATAAGGAGGCTCTGCCCTCCTCCTCCTCTCCCTCCAAACAACCAAGTCCCAAGCGCCTCGTCTTCTCCCCTATCAAGGGTCACCGCCTCTGCTTCCGCTGCCTGGCTCCGGAGAATGAAGTTGGTGAGTGCAGGGATCCAACCAAGTGCGCTACCTGCGGATGATCCGGTCACCGCCGGCGAGGATGTGAGTTGCCTCCCCTCACTTTCTTCCGTTCTGCCCCTTCCCTTCCCCTTCTGGCTAATCTCCCTGCTTCTGGCTCTCCTAGGCTTCGTTGTGCCAGGTCCAGGTCCTCCTCGCCTTCGACTCCGCGCGCCACCGCCGCTGCCAGTGGCTATGTCTTGGCCCAGAGGCGCTATCTCCTCACCCGCCCGCCAACGCCTTACCCGCGGGGACTCACCTTGGTTGGGTCGGGCTCGCACGGGGCATCCTCTCTGGTGGAGGCTAGCCCCGCTCCCCTGGTGCCGGCTGCCACGGCGACACGGCTTGCGCATCGAGGGCCGACCACCTTCGCCCCGATCCCGCTGCGGATGGCCACGCCTGCCCCACCCCAGGCCCGTGGTGACCACCTCTGCTGCACGCTCCCCGCGCGCCCCATCTCCGCTGAGATCTTCCTGCCGGCAGACGGCCTTCCGGGGGCGGGGCGTTTCGCCTATGCTCTCATTGAGCCTGTGGCTGCTACCCCGGGCTTCCTCCTTCGTCGGGCTCTGGAGGAACGTGTCGGCAACCCGCACGTCAGCCTGGCCGCCAACGACTATGGAGCAATGTTGCTGATTTTCGCCTCCGATGAGAGCCGTGAGGCTACCTTGGATAGGTTCCCCCACTTCTTCGACGGCCATCAGATCAGCCTCGTGCGCCCGGAAGAGGGGGACAACCGTTTCGCCTCCAACTTCACGTTCTTCGCTCAGCTGTCCGCCACGGGGTTCCCTCTAGAACATTGGAGCGACGGAGGGATCCGTGCAGCATTCAGCTCCATTGGGAGTGTGTGCTGCATAGACCCCCTCTGCCTCGATGGGAAGGACTTCTCGGCGGTTAGGCTAGTGATCAAGCGGATGGACACAACCGAGGCTTCCCCGGTGCTTTTCGTCCGCGATGCCCTTGCGGGTAGCTCCACCGAGGTGCGCATCCGCACGGTCCACGCCAGGCCGTGGGATGGGGACAGCTCCTTCCCACACGCCGGTCACTTCGAGGCATGGGCTGGCTCTGGGAACTCCCCCTTCCCCGGCGACGTCCCGCTCGGTCCATGCTTGAGCGACATCGACGAGTTTTCCTTGCCAGGAGAGGCTCCCCCGAGTCCGGGCGTCGCTCGGCAACCGGTGTCCTCCGTCCTTAACCTCTGGAGTTGCATTGTCGCGTGTCATCAAGCTGGCATGGCCCGTGCGGCCGCTCTGGATGACATCGACGGGGTGCCCCTCGACGACGGGTTCCCCTAGGCCCCCGCGCCTCCTGGCTCGCCGGTGGAGCTCTGGGACCGGATCCTCACCCGTCGCTTGGCCACACAGTACCCTGAGACTGGGTTGGACGCTGACCAGGTATCTGCCCAACCCTCTCACCTCTCCTCCTCGTCGGTTGCCCAGCCTGCCCTTAAACCCTTGCCCCCTTTGTTACTGCAGTGGTACGATACCTTGAATGTTCCGGTGACCCCTCTTGTGCCCTCGTCCGAGGATGAAGCGGACGGCTTCCACGGAGCTAAGGTTGTGGTGGCCATTGACGGCGATGGGGCCGCTCCCGCGGCCACGGGCGCACTCTCCTCGACGACCATGAGGATGTTGTCCGCAAGCAGCGCGTCCGGCAAGCGCGCGATCGATTCGGCATTCAAGGCTCGTCGCAGTTCCCGCCTCGCCTCAAAGGAGCCAACCACCTTTGTCAACATGCTTTCCAAGGCCAAGGCCATGAAAGCCTCCTGGTTTGACCTCTCCGGCGGGTCTCCTCGCCTCCGTGCAGCGGCGGAGGCGGCGGGCTTCAATGCAGGCTCCGACCCGGGTCCTCTCCCTCTACCTCGCCTCTAGGAGCTTGTGGTGGCATGTGGTGTCGATCCCGACGCCATCGCCGACGCTGCTGAGGTGTCCTCCTCGTCTGAATGACGACACGACGCTGCAGCGACGCCTCCTCTCCATGGCTGCTAAGCTCTATGGTGGCTGAGGAGCCCTGGCTTCGTTTCTGTCCTTGCTGTGCAAGGCCCTTTAGTTTGAGCTGCTGTTTTAACTCCCATGCAGGGAGCCCTGCTGGGAGTTTCGTTCGTCCCTCTCCCCTTAGTAATCCCCCGTGTAATCCTTCTGTCCTTAAGCCTATGTACGTTGCAGCTAGCTCCTTTTTTTGCTGTTTGCCCGGTGCTTCTGGTTATATATGATGAACCGGGGCCTTTGTGACTCGATCAAATGTTGTAACGTTCTCGCTGACTTAGCCTACGCCAAGCCTAGTCTCATGGGCCTCCAGGAAACAAAACTTGGGCCGATATCATCGTCCAAAGCGGCGTCTTTCCATCCCCCTAAACTTCGGAACTAATCGTCGGTGGACTCTACCGGAGCCTCCGGTGGGCTTGCCACGGCCTGGGACCAATCTCTCTTCACTTTGGTTGCCTCGCACTCAACTCGCAGCATCCTCTCCTTCGATCTCTCGCTTAACGACGACGGCAGCCTCTTTCGCTTCACAAACGTCTACGCCCTCTGCGACCTTGCGGAAAAAACCTTGTTCCTGCAGGACTTAGTCACGCATGACCCTTCGGACAACATCCCATGGCTCATCGCTAGCGATTTTAACATTACCCGCGACCGGTCTAACCGTAACAATGACAACTTCTCTATGCCGGAAGCAAAGTTGTTCAATGACTGTATTAACACTCTTGGTCTGATTGAGCTTCCTCTTCGGGACCGTTGTTACACTTGGTCGAACAAAAGGACTTCCCCTACCCTTATTCGCTTAGACCGTGTTTTCATTAACCACTCCTGGAACACTCGTTTCCCCTCCTCCTCCATGTCCTCCCTCGCTCGTGATACCTCCGACCACGTTCCGTTGGTGGCCAAAATCTCTACGGCAAAATCTGTACGGCCATTCCAAAACGTGGCTATTCCAGATAAGAGATGGCTTGGGGCCTCCACTCTAGCTTCCGCCAGTCCATCATCTCGGCTTGGGGCTACACGTCTCGTCGGGATCCCACTGCACAACTAGTCGCGCGCCTCCGGTTATGCAGATCCAGGTGTAAGAACTTGGATAGGCGCATTTCGCCTACCACCCAACGTGAAAAGGATTGTCGCATTCTCATCAAACTCCTTGACATGCTGGAGGAAGGCCGGCCCCTCTCGGAGTTGGAAACAGACTCCTGGCGCTTACAATGGATGCTCTCCATATTTCTATTAAAGAGCGCTCTCTGTACTGGAAGGCGCGGGAAAAAATAAAGTTCGCCCTAGAAGGTGATGAAAACACCAAGTTCTTTCACGCCTTTGCCACGTGCAAGCTTCGGCGCAACACCATCCCCTCTTTGATTATTGGCGGGGTTGACACATCTGCCCACGACCAAAAAGCTGCCATTCTTACGAACATTTACTCCAACCTGCTCGGTGCGGTCTCAACCCCCTCCTGGAATTTTGACCTCGCCTCCCTCTACCCTAGTTCACCATCTACCCTAACCTGCCTCAGTGCTCCTTTTTCATACAATGAGATACGTGAGGCCTTTACATCTATGAACAAGATGTCCAGCCCTGGCCCGGACGGTTTCGACCCCTCCTTTTTCTCCACCTTCTGGGGTACTGTCTCCGTGGATGTTGTTAAGGTTTTCTCCTCGTTCCACGATGGCTCGATTGATCTCTCGCGGATCAACCGAGCTTTCCTTGTCCTTCTTCCTAAGGTTGACTCTGCCACGCACCCCTCCGATTTTCGACCCATCTCCCTCCAGAACTGTATTATGAAAGCCATCACCAAGGTCCTTACGACTCGGCTCAAGATGGCTATTCATGGGCTCGTTGATGCCGATCAAACTGGCTTCCTCTCGGGGAGACATATCTCTGAGAACATTGTCTACGCGGCTGACCTGATTCGCTGTTGCCACACCAGGAAGGCTCCAGCCATTGTGTTCAAAATTGATTTCCGCAAGGCCTTTGACTCTGTCAACTAGGCTAGCCTCATTTCTATCCTCGATGACCTTTGGTGCACTTGGATGCAGCGTATCCTTAATTCTGGTCACACGACGATTCTTCTTAATGGGGTACCTGGCGACTGGATCCGCTGCAAAAATGGTCTGCGCCAGGGGGACCCGCTCTCTCCGTACCTCTTCATCATCATTGCCGACGTGCTCCAACGCCTTATTCGCAAGGCCTGGGCAGAGGGCTCCCTATCCCACCCCATCTTCCCTACCACTCAGTGCCCCGTTCTTCAATATGCCGACGACACCCTAATCATCTGTAAAGCCGACGAGGGTGCGACCGAGTGCCTCAAGAGGGTTCTTGATGATTTTGCATCCGCCACGGGTCTTGCCATTAACTTCCACAAGTCTTACTTTATCCCTATGCACGTGGCTCCATCGATCACTGTCGATATGGCCTCTACTATTGGTTGCCCCATCTCCTCCTTCCCTCAGCCGTACTGATGACCCACAAGTATAGGGGATCGCAACAGTCTTCGAGGGAAGTAAAACCCAATTTATTGATTCGACACAAGGGGAGACAAAGAACACTTAAGCCTTAACAACGGAGTTGTCAATTCAGCTGCACCAGAAACAGACTTGCTCGCAAGAGTTTATCGAGTACAGCTTTTAAAGAAGAGCTTATGAACAACAGAGTGATGGATTTTAGTAAACAACAGGATTAAAATACTGTAGGCACGGGGACGGATGACGGCGTTGCATGGATGAGAGAAACTCATGTAACAATCATAGCAGGGCATTTGCAGATAATAATAAAACGGTGTCCAAGTACAAAGCAATCAATAGGCATGTGTTCCATATATAGTCGTGCGTGCTCGCAATGAGAAACTTGCACAACATCTTTTGTCCTACCAGCCTGGGGCCTCAAGGGAAACCACGGATATTAAGGTACTCTTTTAATAAAGTACCGAGCAAAGCATTAACACTCCGTGAACACATGTGATCCTCACATCACTACCATTCCTCCGGTTGTCCCGATTTCCACTTCCCATCGGTTCCGACAAATACATGTGTATACAACTTATAGGTAAGACCATAAACAATGATTATCTTGATGAAACAATAACATGTTCAGATCTGAGATCATGGCACTCGGGCCCTAGTGACAAGCATTAAGCATAACAAGTTGCAACAATATCATGAAAGTACCAATAACGGACACTAGGCACTATGCCCTAACAATCTTATGCTATTACATGACCAATCTCATCCAATCCCTACCATCCCCTTCGGCCTACAGCGGGGGAATTACTCACACATGGATGGGGGAAACATGGCTGGTTGATGTAGAGGCGTTGGCGGTGATGGCGTGATGATCTCCTCCAATCCCGTCCCCGGCGGAGCCGTAACGAGACTGGCTCCCGCGACGGAGTTTCGCGATGTGGCGGCGTTCGAGGGTTTCCGCGACTTCGACTTCTCTCCGGCGTTTTTAGGTCGAGGCGAATAAGTAGTCCGAAGGAGGCGTGGAGGCGGCCGAGGGGCCACACCACAGGGCCGTGCGCCCCCCCGCGCGCCGCCCTATGGTGTGGGGCCCTGCCCACTTCAATTGTCCTTCGCTCCGTTAGTTTCGGGAAAATAGGGCCTTATAAATTCCGAGGTTTTTCCAAAGTTGGATTTCTCGCACAAAACGAGACACTGGAGTTCTAAAACAGCGTTAGTCCATGTTAGTTGCATCCAAAATACACAAATTGGAGGCAAAACAATAGCAAAGTAGATACGTTTTGGACGTATCAACTCCCCCCAAGCTTAGCTTATTGCTTGTCCTCAAGCAATTCAGTTAACAACTGAGCGATAAAAGAACTTTCACGAACACATTTGCTCATATGATGTATATATTCTCATGCTATGGCTAATACTTAAATTCATAATGAGATACATGCAAATAAGATCATTTAACAGCTATGTCAATCATGGAGAAGTACCAACAATTAATAAGAAGCATCATGAATCATGTATATAAGCAGAATTGTAATGTTCATAAGAGAGCATGATAAAGTGATATCTCGCTTGCCTGTATTTGGTTGGCAAAACATAAATGCCCGGGCACCTTTGGAGTTCATAGAAAGACTAGAAGTAGTGATTGTCAAAAGATAAATGCATCAAAGTTATACCACAATCAATCATATTTTGAGACAAGCATATTATACTAAGAATGACAATTGTGCTCTCAAGATAGTGCTCAAAGAAATAATGGAGACACAACATAAAAGTAAAAGATTGACCCTTCGCAGAGGGAAGCAGGGATTAACATGCGCTAGAGCTTTTCATTTTTATAAAGATAGGAGTAAAATTATTTTGAGAGGTGTTTGTTGTTGTCAACGAATGGTAATGGGTACACTAACTACCTAGCCAACCGGACTTTCAAGAGCGGCTCCCATGAATTATTGCATATTTATTTGGCACTCCTTCCAACCTTTCTTGCACAAACCATGGCTAACCGAATCCTTCGGGTACCGTCCAACAATCACAAACCATGGAGGAGTGTCTATTTAAGTTAATTAATTCGGGACTGGGAATCCCATTGCCGCTCTTTTTGCAAAATTATTGGATAAGCGGATGTGCCACTAGTCCATATGAGAGTCCGTCAAAAGTAAATGACAAGGTTGAAAGTTAAACACCACATACTTCCTCATGAGCTATGAAACATAAACACAAATTGAGAAGCATTTTGAAGGTTTTAAAGGTAGCGCATGAGAATTTACTTGAATGGTTTGAAATGCCATGCATAGGTATTTATGGTGGACACTGAATAACTTGGTTTTCATGTGTTTGGAAGTACGAGCAGCGTTCCCGCTCAGACAAGTGAAGGCTAGCAATAGACTAGGGAGCGACAAATCAAGAGAGCAGTAACTGTCATAATCATGCTTGCGGCAAAATAAATTAACGGAGGCATAAAAGTGATACAAGAACTCGAAGCAATATAGATCATCGAGGCTTAATTGACTTTTTGTTCAGTCATATGCATGCGTGAGCATGTGCCAAGTCGATATAAATGAATTATTCAGAGGAGGATACCACAATGCCATACTTACTTATGAATAAAACAATGCAAACAAACATACATGACATGCTACTCATATTAATAAATTGGAGCTAAACATGAGAGATCATGAACTACTAGACTTTCTCAAATAACATATACCTCACATGAACCAACTAAGCATGCTCACATGGATGAGTATATGTACAAAAATGAAAGCAAATAGAGTTCATACCAGCCTCTCACCACAATCAGATTGTCGTAGATCGTCATTATTGCCCTTTTCACTTGTGTAGCTTGGATAATATGAAATGAAAACCACGCTCCAGCCATCGAAGACCATTGAACTCAAGATGAACTTTACAAACCAAAGAAGAACAGCAAATATTTTTGGTGTTTTCGAATTGCAAATAAGAACAAGAGGGAACAAACAAACAAAGCAAAATCTTTTTGGGTTTTCTTATAGCAAACTGGCAATAGCAAATAAAGCGAAACAAATGCAAGAAACCAAAGCAAACAAATGGTGAAGAGAAACAACAGAAATATTTTTGGTCTTTTTGTGTTTTGGGAAAGAAACAAAGCAAAAACAAGAAATAGCAAACTAAAAGAAACACAGAAAAGCGAGATGGCAGAAATCTGCCAAAACCTGACAGCAGTACAGAAATCGATTTTTACAAAATCTTACGTTGCTCAGATCGAAAAGTGTTCAACTAATGAAAGTTAGATAACAACCTGGGGAACCTGCATAAAAATTTGCAGCTTAAAATGACGCTCTGGCTATTTTTAACGATTTTTACAGTAACGTTCCAGAATCTGTTTTCAGGCAGCACTTCCCCAAAATATCATCTTCCTCTCATTAGAAAACCACTCAAACGAACAAAACAAGTATGTGCAAGTATCCAGCAACCATAATGTGCAAAGAATGAGTGATGCCGGTATACCTCCCCCCAAGCTTAGGCTTTTGGCCTAAGTGGAGTTCAGCCCCAACGAGGGTCGTTGTTCCTCGCCTGGGTAGTCCATGGAGTAGTCATAGTAAAGCTCCTGCAAGAAAAGCGTGGAGGCTCCGCATATCCACCATGTTGATGCGAGGAACTTGCTGCATCGGATGATGAGTCGAGGTGCTCCCTCGACCTCCGTGTCGTCTCTTGCATGTTGACCTCCTCTCTCTATGTGTGCATCCAATGCACCTTCTGTGACCGACCAATCTCCCCCGGAATCAAGGTTAGACAAAACAGGCGCAGGCAATCTTACTAGTTTCTCAGTTTTCTTAGTTATTCTCCAAACTTTCTTATAAAATATCATCTTATAATACAGGTTACCCAAGTTGGAGGAATCTGAAACAAATTCATGTTTAATCATAGAGGCTATATCAAGTTTTTCTATGGGGAACGGAATATCAAAATGATGAGGTTCTACATTATGAAAAGCTAGTAAACGAGAGGCGATGAGACCTCCACAAATTCCACCTTCTCACGGTTAGTAGCAAGTCTATAGGCTATTAATGCCCCCAAATTATAAGACCTACTATTTTGCAGTGCTGCAGCTAGAAAAGCCAAATCCGGGATAGAAAGTTTACCACCAATCCTTTTAGCGAGAACGCACTTGGTAATAAAATAGGCAAAGTAGCGGATAGCCGGGAGTTGAATACTAGTGATTTTACCACTTTCACCTGAGAAACTCCTTCCATCGCAAATCATCTTGTAGAGATCCGAGAGTTCTTGCGGCGATCCCTTTATCTTCTCACATGATCCCCATTGCGGTACTCTAATGCACACAAAGCACTAAATGGCAAGTTGACAGCTTTATTGTAAATTTTATACTGGACCGTGGGGTTAGATCGCGACCAATTGAACTTGAAGTCCTGCACAAAAGACATAGTTAATTTCACATATTGTCTTGGCTCTCCTTCAACAAAGTCACTCAGCCCTGCACGAGAAATTAGAGTTTGAACATCTTCAAATATCCCCGCGCTTCTCATGAAATCCGCGCACGGGTAGTAAGAGGGGTATACTCCCTCTTCACGATTGACTATCATAACTTGTTGGACTTCCAATTCTTGCTGGTTCAAGTGATATCTATTCCACTCCATTTTCTGAAATTTCAACAACCAATATAGAAATTTGATTTGGTGACATATAATTGAGGGAACTACCATAGGAACTTGCTAGAGTACTAATCATGCATCAAAACTAGTTTCTACCACTTAGAACAAGCATGCAAGCTCACTAAACATGTTACCTACAGCAGCAAAATATTCAAGATATACTCAACCAAATGAAATTCTACTTGGATGGGTGGAGGAGTCACATACCAAAGAGCAAATGTGCCAAATTTCGACATCTGGGCTGAGCAAAGAGATCGAGAAACTGAGCTCTGAGCAAAACGCGAGAGAGATGAACTTGGTACGAGTTTTTTCTGAGAGAGAAGAGTCCTGAGGAAGAGATGACAAAGGGCAGAGGGGCTCACACCACATGGTGGCGCCCACCTCCTTGGCCGCGCGCCGGGTGCAGTCGGTGCCCCACAGTCATCCTCTCGGTGCTCCTGTGTGCCTCGTCGAAAAATAGGACCAACGGTATAATTTTGTGAATTTTTGAAAACTTTGAAAAACGCACATTTCTGGGTATTTAGTTTATTATTAATGGCCAGGAAAATTTTGAAATCTTCAAATAACTAAAGAACTTTGCAAATTAAAAGTGCTACAGCAACTAGAGCAAGTGGAGGAAGAAAGATATGTTGTTTACCTCCTCTATGCATATAAAAAGTATCCGTTAACAAGGTTGATCAAGTCTTGTCACCAAATAACTTTTTCATAGCATAAGAAGAAATAAACCTCAAATCAATCATGTTACCTTGAATTGTATTGATATGGATCCAATCACGAGTTTGATATTCTTCCTTAGGCTCATATATAGGACAATCAATAGTTCCCACTTTGATAGTTCTCACATTAGAAATAGTATTAACTCCACACGCTTTCAATCCTCTTGGGAAATAAACGTATGCTCCCTATCATCAACATTGAAGGTAACCTTTCCTTTGTTGCAATCAATAACAGCCCCCCGGTGTTAAGAAAAGGTCTCCCAAGAATAATAGACATATTATCATCTTCGCATTTCCAACACAACAAAATCAGTTAATATCAAGCTTAGTAACTTGAACAGGAACATTCTCACATATACCAACAAGAATAGCAGTAGATTTATCAGCCATTTGCAAAGATATATCATGGGTATCAACTTATCTAAGTAAAGTCTCTTATAAAGAGAAAAAGGCATAACACTAACACCGCTCCCAAATCACATAGAGCAGTTTTAACATAATTATTCTTGATAGAACAAGGAATAGTAGGTATACCTGGGTCGCCCAACTTCTTTGGAATTTTGCCATTGAAAGAGTAATTAGCAAGCATAGTGGAAATTTCCTCATTGGGGATTTTTCTTTTGTTAGTAACAATATCTTTCATATACTTTGAATAAGGAGGCAATTTAATAGCATCAGTCAAAGGGATTTGCAAGAATAAAGGTTTCATCCAATCGCAAAATTTATTATAGTGTTCTTCATCCTTTGATTTTAGTTTCTTAGCAGGAAAAGGCATTTGCTTTTGCACCCAAGGTTCTCTTTCATTACCATGTTTCTCAGCTATAAAATCTTCTTTAGTATACTTTTTATTTTTAGCATGCTTTTTGTTCTTCTTCAACCTCTTCTTTATCGGAGTATCATTCTTATCATTATCTTTATCATTATCATGTTCATTACCACTTTCAGTTTCAGCATCAGAAATAGAAATACTATTAGGATCATTAACAAGTTCAGAGGATTCTACAACATTTTTATGTTTCTTCTTCTTTTTCTTCCTAGAATGAGCACTAGGTTCAATGCGTTGAGAATCTTGTTCAATTCTTTTGGGATGCCCTTCAGGATATAGAGGATCCTGGGTAGAGACACCACCTCTAGTTGTTACTTCATAAGCATGTTTCTCTTTAGAATTATTCCCTAACAAGTCATTTTGCACTTTAGTGAGTTGATCAATTTGAGTTTGAATCATTTGAAAATGTTTAACAAGCATCTTAACATCATTGGAGGTTCTCTCCACAATATCATGCAATTCACTAATAGCTCGAGAATTTTCCATTAAATGATTCTCTACTCTCATATTAAAATTTTCTTGCTTAACAATATAATTATCAAACTCATCTAAGCATTGTGCAGGAGGTTTCGAATACGGAATATCTTCCCTAGTAAAGCGTTGAAGGAGTTTACCTCAATCATAGATGAAGGGGGAATTATCTCACATATATCTTCATAGGAGGTAGATTCTTCACATCTTCGATTTAATACCTTTCTCCTTGAGAGACTTCTTGGCTTCCCTCATATCTTCATCATTCAATTTAATTAAACCCCGCTTCTTCAATATTGGAGTTGGAGTCGGTTCAGGCGTAGTCCATTCATCATGATTCCGGCTTATTTTAGCCAATAATTCTTCAGCGTCGTCGAGTTCTTTTCAAAACACAACCACACAACTATCCGGTATGCCCTAGACTCAATGGTTAGTCCACTATAAAATATATCAAGTAAATCATGCTTCTCCAAATCATGCTCAGGCCGAGCTCTAATAAGAGAGCAAAATCTCGACCAAGCCTCAGCAATTTCTCTTCATCTTCCTGATTAAAGTTATAAATTCTCTCCAAAGCAATATGTTGAGCACTAGCAGGTATTATTTGGGAAGAAAACATCAAGCAATTCTTTCTGACTTTTAATAGAATTAGGTGGCAAATTATTATACCAAGTTTTAGCGTCATCCTTCAATGAGAATGGAAGATTTTAGCAACAAAGTAAGTACGCATCTTGACATCATCAAAACAAGCTACTTAGAGTAGATAGCTCAGTCATGTGTTCAACAACACTTTCTTTTTCAGTACCACAAAAGGGTGTTTTCAACAATAGCTATATGAGATAGATCAAGAGAAAAATCATAATCTTTATCCCTAATGTTTATAGGAGATGTGGCAAACTTAGGATCAGGAGACAGTTTATATCTAACAGCATGTTCTGCAAGCAACTTTTTAATTTTTCTTGCATCGGTAGTAGCATTACATTTTTCAATAAAATCATCATTAAGCTCCACATAATCTTCCTAGATCATCACTAAAATAACCAAGTTCAGGTGAACTAACATGTAGTAGCATTAGGAGTTTCAAAGATTTTCAATTTGTCTAGACCTAGCAATTGTAGCATCTAGAAAAGATCCCAATGAACCACTATCATCAAGCACAAGAAACATTATCAATATTATGAGAGTGTTCAGATTCAAATACCGATGCTGAAGCATGTGGCGGTGAAACAAGTTTATCAATCACAGATGGTGAATCAAGTGTAGCGGAGGTATTGAAATTGTACCTTTTCTTGTAGTGGATGGTAATATGGCGATCTTAGTATCGCGAGGTTTACCCATGATGGAGAATTTGCGAACAATATTAATCCAAGTGAACTTCCAAATAAAGCTATGCCTCCGGCAACGGCAAAAAATAGTCTTGATGACCCACAAGTATAGGGGATCGCAATAGCTTCTCGAGGGAAGTAAAACCCAATTTATTGATTCACACAAGGGGAGACAAAGAACACTTGGAAGCCTTAACAACGGAGTTGTCAATTCAGTTGCACTGGAAACGTACTTGCTCGCAAGAGTTTATCGAGTAACAGCTTTACAAAGAAGTAAGAGGAAAAAAGTATGAGAGAACAGACAGCGGTGATTTTAGTAAACAAAAGGATTAAATACGTAGGCACGGATATGACGGCGTTGCATGGATGAGAGAAACTCATGTAACAATCATAGCAGGGCATTTGGCAGATAATAATAAAACGGTGTCCAAGTACAAAGCAATCAATAGGCATGTGTTCCATATATAGTCGTGCGTGCTCGCAATGAGAAACTTGCACAACATCTTTTGTCCTACCGGCAGGCCTGGCCTCAAGGGAAACTACCGGATATTAAGGTACTCCTTTAATAAAGTACCGGAGCAAAGCATTAACACTCCGTGAACACATGTGATCCTCACATCACTACCATTCCTCCGGTTGTCCCGATTTCCGGGCCACGGTTCACAACATGTGTATACAACTTATAGATAAGACCATAAACAATGATTATCTTGATGAAACAATAACATGTTCAGATCTGAGATCATGGCACTCGGGCCCAAGCATTAAGCATAACAAGTTGCAACAATATCATCAAAGTACCAATAACGGACACTAGGCACTATGCCCTAACAATCTTATGCTATTACATGACCAATCTCATCCAATCCCTACCATCCCCTTCGCCTACAGCGGGGGAATACTCACACATGGATGGGGGAAACATGGCTGGTTGATGTAGAGGCGTTGGCGGTGATGGCGGTGATGATCTCCTCCAATTCCCTCCCGGCGAGTGCCGAACGGAGACTTCTCCCGCGACGGAGTTTCGCGATGTGGCGGCGTTGGAGGGTTTCGGCGACGACTTCTCTCCGGCGTTTTTAGGTCGAGCGAATAAGTAGTCCGAAGGAGGGCGTCGGAGGCCGGCCGAGGGGCCACACCACGGGGCGCGGGGCCCCCCTGGGCCGCCATGGTGTGGGGCCCTCGCCTCCACTTCAATTGTCCTTCGGCTCCGTTAGTTTCCAGGGAAAATAGGCCTTCATAAATTCGAGGTTTTTCCGAAAGTTGGATTTCTGCACAAAACGAGACACCAGAGCGCTCAAAATGGGTTAGTCCATGTTAGTTGCATCCAAAATACACAAATTAGAGGCAAAACAATAGCAAAAGTGTTCGGGAAAGTAGATACGTTTTGGACGTATCACGTACCTAGGACTTCCCATCTCTCTCCGACTAAATTACAAGCCTCCGCCTATGCCCCCTCCTTCTATCCTTCGACCGTCGCCTTTCTGGGTGACGAGCTCATCTTCTTTCCTCTGGTGGCTGACTTGTCCTGTGTAATGTTGTTACCTGTGGGGTGCTGGAAAGCATCGATAAGAGATGACGTGCCTTTTTCTGGACTGGTAAGGACTCCTGTTCTGGAGCCCGCTTTCTAATTGCTTGGGACAAAGTGCTTTTGTCTAAACAGGAGGGTGGTTTCGGCATCAAGGACCTCCACCGACAGAACATGTATTTGCTGCTTAATTTTATTCATAGGTTGCATAGTGCTGACTCCCTCCCCTGGAAGGGTTGGTTCTTTTCTCACACAGGTCGGGACCTTAGTGACTCCTCCTCCTCTCTCTCGTTCCTTGAGAGGATTGTTGCGAAGTGCCTCCCTCTCTACCGTGCCATCACCAGGTGCACGGTGGTGGACGGGAGATCGACGTCTTTCTGGCTCGACAAGTGGCTGACTAGGGGATGCTTGCGACGCGTTTCCCTGCCTTGCTCAGCCATTGCACCCAGCCCCACGCCACGGTGGCCTCTGTGACTTCTGGGGGGCTCGACCTCCACCCTCGCCTCTCAACGGTTGTGGCGAGCGAGCTCACTCAGGTTATGCGCATCATTGACGACACCTCCCTCACGGTGGGGGCGGACGGACGCGTCATCGACTCTCCTTCGAGCCCTGCCTTCAGCTCGCGCGAGGCTTACATGATGCTCTCCCCGAGCCGCCTTCTAGATGCCTCGGCATGCACGACATGGGCCCTCCGGCTTCCCGCGAAGCTAAAGATCTTTGCGTACCTGGCAGATATCGACATGCTCAGCACCCGGGCGAACCTGTTCTACAAAAATTGTGCTCCCTCGGCGATGTGTGCTGCTTGCCCCGATATTGAAACCGGGCAGCACTTGTTCTTCGACTATCCTCCCGCGGTGGCCCTTTGGAGTCGCCTGGGTGTCTCCATCCCGACGGGGCAGTCCTCTATCTGGGATCTTCCGACTTCCATCCAGGTTCCGGCTAGTGCATGACACTCTGCTATTGCCGCGCTCCTTTGGTCCATTTGGAAGGCACTGAATGACCGTGTTTTCAATGGCTGTGACTCGGCGCTGAGTATGGTGGCCAGGAGGGCTTGTGACGACCTCGCTCTTTGGCGCTGGCGTTTTAGAGTGGAGGAGCGCGCCCCTTGGACACGCTTCGCTCTTATTTTCTCACATGTGTTGCTTGATCTGCCTTTGTGTATTGTACCCCTTCCTCCCCCTGCTTGCTTCCTCACCTCCATGTAAGATGGATTGACTGCTAAGTCGTTTTCGGGTAATAATAATAACAAGCGGTGGGGAGCCTCCCCCCCTGTCATTCCTCGAAAAAAAATAGAACACTGAAAACTCAGCTCGGAGATCTAAGTTATTTTATAAATGTTTGATAAACTTCAATGGACTTTGGCTTTTGTAATAGGCAGTACAGTATACGTTAAACTTTCTAAACTTTACTTAATGTTTTGCTTGCTTGTTATAGTATAGTACAACAGGTTGCCGCATCCAAATTATTGCATGTGCCTTATATTTTCTTGGTCGAGCCAAACTGTTGCGCTGAACAGCTGTCGGTCATGACCAGATTAGGATTGCTTTAGTTTCTTTAACACTCAATACTAGCACCTTATGCGTGAGATGCAAGGATAAATTTACAAAAATAGCCTATGTGAAGCGTCCAAAACAAACATTACCAACATAAGTATATTATAATCCTCAAAGAAACTGCCTACTTTTTATCTTAGTGATGGAAATACAAGCTCAGGAAGACAGAAAAGCAGAAAACTGATAGGGAACTATAACAGATTACAACATCGACAATAATGATGCTCTGTACTAATCCATGCGTCGAATGTAAGTATTTCCTTACATAGTTAGCCTATGTGGAGCGTCTAAAATAAACGTCACCCGGTGAACTCTATTAGATTTCTTAGAGAAGTTTCCTACTTCTGATTTTAGTAAAGGAAATGAAGTTCAAGAAGATGGCTGTGCGTCATGGTCTGAACTAAGACTCGGACCAGTAATAGACTGATAAGTCCGGTTTTAAAAGGAGGCCATAAGAGACAATCCTGCCGAACTTCAGCGATATGATATCATGTCAGGTTTAGGGATATTTTCGGAGAACTAAGAACTCTAATGTATTGATTCTGCCATTTGCGTGGTAGCGCAACGGATCATCTAGTGGAAGGAAACAACGGAAGTCAGCGCATGAATTAGCCTAGGTCCATACAGCCCGCGGCAGAGGAGCTTTGTGGCGAGCGCCGACACAGAAATGAGAAAGGCTGCATCGGCCAGAGCGCATTGCGCTCGTGAGTCAGAGAGGAACAAGAGGGCTTAACTAGAGCACTCAAGCAGAGGCCGGCGGTAGATGAGCTCTGTTGCGAGCACCGGCACAGAAATTTTCCTAGCGTTGCACACAAAATGAGCCAAGGAGCCGAGTCAGCCGTGACTTTTACAAACAACCGTGAAGTTTGGATGACAACTAATATATAAAGCGGTGCACTTGCATCATTCCAGTAGTTCATGCACATAAACGAGCAAAAAATAGAAGTTCACTTAGCTCACATAACAAGTTAACTTCCTTTTTTTTAGGACTTCGTTCCGTTAGCATGTCAGTTTCAGTTAAAAACACACAACCAAACTTAAAGTTCGTCTCAATTTATCGAGAATTTCAGCTCGTCCAATGCAGGGTTTACTTATTTTGGCAAAAAGTTAGTCCAAAAGTTTCTTAGTGTGACTACGCTATTCGGATGTCCATAAAATATACTAGTATTTTTAAAAATCAATCCGTGACCATATGGTCGGAGCTTGGCAATGCTTCTACTGTCAGCATCTTATCTTTGGAAAACAGAAACTCTTGGTTGCATGATTAGTTTCCCATTATTAGTTGCAGAGCGGTTACTTCTACTTCAAGCCTTATGAGTTCGCAGATTGTACAAGTTAAGGCATCGGTGCAAACTGGCTTATGTAGATTATACAAAATTAAGGCATAGAAGTGGACGCTGAACCAAACTGATAAGAAGATGGCTTGAAGTAGGTGCACCCCAAATAGAAGCACTCTCCATCTCGTGCCTGCTCCACATATTTTCAAATCTAAAAGGCCGACTTGAATTTACCCTGCCATGCCAGTCCGACCGGCCCACTTTAATCAAAAGAGCACAGTGATCGGATGATCAGTAGTAGTTTGTTCATGGCAAACTGAGAAATTATGAAACAGTTACATCGACCACAATCTAACTGAACCTTGATATTGTCCATACCTTGTTGCCGATTATCCCACGTGTACAGAAGTCCTAAGAAGCCCAAATCTGTCAAGCGACAATAATCCACAGCATCTCTGAATCCATTCTTCTCTGTCATTGCCACCGAATTGTTCGGTACCACACAACAGTTGCTAAAATCTCCCGCGCACAGCCACAACTTATATGATACTCAAGCCGTAAGTATTTCATCAATTCCCGGCTTCACCTTCGTAGCCAGTGCGATCTAGACGAAGGTGAATGAGCGAGACATGTTGCGATCGGCACATGTTGGGGCTGAACCAGTCCATTAGGCTGGGCCTGTCTGTTAGGCCGGGCCTCTTTAAGGTTTTTTTCCAAGGTGCGAAAATTGACAGAACTCCGGCCAGGTGTTCGACAAATGGGGAGTCCCTGCGCCGTGCTCGTCCACCTCAAATACCCCTCCATCTCCATGGTCTAGGCCATTACTTCCTCTGAGGTCTGAACTCCACCCCTTACTCCCTCCACGATACACGCCACAGACGAGAGTCGAGAGACGAGTGCCCACTGCTGAGACTCCTTCATGGCGGCCGCTGCCAACCGCCTCGTCGTCGCCGCCGTCCTCGCGGCGGCGCTCGTGGTCGGCTTCGCGACGCGTGACGTCCACCCGGGCGTCGACATCGCGCCGCCTCCACCGAGCTCGTCCGGGGAACACTCTTCCCACCATCTGACCGCGGGCGGCATTGCCGGCATCGCCGCCGCGGCCGTCATCGTCGTCGTCGTCGTCGGCCTTCTTCTCTGCTGCTTCTGCTGCCACTCTGCGGTGGAACCGCCGGCGCAGCCCGTCCGCCGGGCCGACATCGTCGTCCGCATGCCACCGGTTGCAGTCCGCGCGTGAGCGCCGCGCCGTCGCCGGTTCGTGACTTCGCGTGAGTGCCATGTCTAGGCGAAAACCTGAATATGTACTGGTACTTGTGAATGAATGATCTGAATATGTACTGGTACATGTGAATAAATGTTCGTGTGAATGAATTTGAATATCGGAGCATTTATTCTTATGTTTGAGCTAGCTAGAAATGACAGAGTTAGACTTATCCAGTTAGCTAGCCTCTGCATCAAACGCAACATACTCCACCTCGTTCCAAGATACTAGTAGTACTCAGGTTGATCGCGTTACATTGAATTCCAGGTGAGTAAAGTGCAGGGGTAGTGCAGATTTCGGGGGATCCTGTCTGTGAGGGCTCCTGCGACTCGACTGGCGAGCGCGGAGGGGGCGGCCGCTCGGCCCTCACCCCTCTGCTCACGCCCTTCGCTGAGTGGAGGCGGGACCAAGGGCAGGTTCTGGGCGTCGGAAGTACTCCTCGTTGACGACGAGACAGTGAGTGACGCTAGCTGGGAGGCCGTGTCCTCCCCGTCGGCTCCGTCGACCCGAGTAGGTTAGGCGCCTCGCGCGACCTTCGGTGATTTCCTGGCAGCGGCACAGGAGCTTGGAGCTCTCTTCGTGCTGACCGGAGCTTTTTTTTTTTACAGGGTCGTGCTGACCCGAGTTCGTCATTCGCTCCCGTGTCATAACACAGCTGCTTAACCGAACCCAGAAACGCTAGTGTCAAGGACGAGTTCTTCCGTCAGCTAACGGACGGCCCAGATCATCCAAAGGCCCAGATTGAATGATGTCAGCAAACGGCTTCCCGCCGTCCCTTTTCCTCTTTTTTTCTCTCTTTATCGTTACTTTTTTTTCTGTTCTTCGTGTTCCCTCCATTTAACATATGTTGTGTTATAAAGCCAGAGCTAGCTCACTATAATCCCTATCTCGAATATTACCAACAAGCAAAAACCCTAGTCGCCGACTATCTATGTTTTCTCACCAAAATTCTCTCTGTTTTCTCCTCTCATGCTCTGAAATTGAGTACCTCAAGAATGTGGCATCCCAGTGGTTGTGGCTCCCAGTTCCGCTACCGGCGACATCCCACTTAGAAGTAAGCACAAATCTGTTGTGACCTGGTGTGCCCAACAGTCGGGCCAGGACGCCGGGGGAAAATTCCCCGCGTGGAGCATGTCTCTCCGTAGCGGGTGGCGACTGGCGTCAATGGGGACTGCTCGGACCCATCCCTACGCGATCTGTGGGCGCCATCGCCAAGCAACGGAAACAGATGTGGGGAAAAGTGAGGATGCCCCGCTCTAGGCTGTCCCAGAAAGTTGGCGCGATTGATCGCTCTCACCCGCACTCCGCTGCCGCTCGTCCGTTACTTTGCTTAGGTGGTGATGGCGACGCGAGGTAACAACGGCCATAACGGCAACAGTCGGAGCAAGTGCTTGGCGGTGGAGGATGCCCGAGAGGAGGCGGACACTTGCATGAATCTCATCCAAGGCCAAGGCACGGGGAACGATCGCTAGGGGCAGAGGTACTTCCAAATTCCACCATCAGCGTGGTCGGTGGCCCGACAGAAGAAGCGGGAAGTGAACACAAGGCGGCGGAGCTCACTGGCAGCGATGAAGCTACGAGGGATCCCAATCGAGGTAGGGGCCATGGCTCGAAGAGAGGCGTGGAGAAGCCACTAGCTCCCTTCCCAAAAAAGAATCATGCTCCAAAAGGGGCGCCGACCCATGCATTTTCTCCTTCGGGTAGCGCGCCACAGAGATGGAGCTTCTGAGTTGGAATACTGCAACTGTGGTTGCCCTGGGCATTTCCATGCGGCCTGCCCCAACGACCAGTTTTGTGTCTTGTGCGCGCATGAGGGGCATAACTCGGCAGACTGCCCTATGAGAGGAAAGGCGCCAAAGTCGCTGGTGATGGGCCAAGCCATCTCGAGCGAGGGATTTTTCTACTTGGATTTTGAGGAGGATGAGCTTGATGCAGTGGAGAACTCGAACGAGGCCAACATCTCCTTCAAGGGTGTGGCTATTTCTGTTGTAGCGCTCGAGGTAGAACTCAGGAACATCATGGAGTGTGACTAGTACTGGCAGGGCACCTACCGCTTGGCCCTGGAGTTCTTGGTCTTCTTTCCCTCGCTGGGCATGCTCAAGATGAGCGCGAGGAGTGGACGACTATTCGACCCGTTGCGTGGAATAGAGGCCGCAATTCGGCTAGCAAATGCAGACCATGTTCCCTACGGGTTTGCCCAAGAAAATGCGGCGTGAAGCGGAGGTGATGGCGGCCTCCCTATGCTCGGACGCACCATCTCGATGGAAAAGGCATCCCTGAGCGGCTTGGTGGCTGTGAAATACGCAATTTTTCCTCACATTTAAACCCTTAGGTATGTCAAGAAATTGACTAAACCTCTCTCTAAGTGTGCCACTAATGGAAAATTAATGCAAAGATGTGCAATCCTTCCTATCTTTGATTGGTGTGCAGGAAATAGAGTCTTAATTGCAAATATGCTTGCAATTACTGAAGAAAATCTTGTCACAAGTGCAGCAAAACCAAACAGAGGCCGAAAGTCGGTTCTAGGGAGTTTAGGGGGCACCGGTACGGGAAAGGCCCGCCCGTACGGTGGGCCTCCGCACTCCCGAGGTCAACCTTATAAGTTCTGTGAAGGGAGCCACACCGAAAAGAGAGCTATTCGTTGCCAAACAAAGCTTCCACCCATCAGATCCATCTACACCACACCGAAGGAGATCCACCACCATTGTTCATCCATTCCATCTCCAATCCCCTCCATAGCCATAGCCATAGCCATAACCATCTAGAGATCTCCTCGAGAATTGGCGACCATTGTAAGAATATTGTGAATTCAATACAAGTATTTGCAACAATGATTTCTATCTTTGACCTTGATATTATGTGTGAGTAGTCCTCACGGGTTGCAAGTTGGGGTGAATCCTCACAACGTTTATATGCATCTAATCTCATGATTTTATGTAGGAATTGAATAGGAGTTTTGCAATCTTGTATCCTTGTCTCTTTTCCGCAATTTGAAGGACTTGCAGGTACCCATGTCCCTCGGATCGATCGAGGGAAGAGGTGGGATGAGTGGAGAATTAGGTGCTCTCACAAAATCTAAGTGATAGAAAGGGGAAAGTAACGGTACATGCTTAGTGATTCGCTTGGGATCAATGGCATAGTCATCTAGCTTAATGCTTTGGTATGTATTCATTTACTTAATAATTGTTGTTACTAGCGGTTGTGGGGACAATGGTTGTATCAAGATACTATTGTCACCTCTGGCTTTAGGTGCAATAGTATTTATGGATGTGCTGCTCACAAATTAATTATCACTATTTTATTTACTACACATTTGCACTTCATTTCTATATGTATGCATAGCTGCAGGAGAATCCTTGACCCAGGACTATTTTAATCCATTGAACACAACAACAAACAAAGTAAACTTGAGAGGTCTGGTAACTGTAAGATAAAACTAACTAGCAAGTCTTGTAGATTTTTCCTTTAAGCCACTTTAGCAATTCCTCCCAAGGTTCGATTAAGCCTAAGTCTTCTAGGGAAAAAGCTTACATACTACTATCCGTAATCCGGATCGAAGGTATCACGGCTGTGGTCCGGTCCAAATGTGCATCATGTGCCGCAACCCGAACAAATCTTGTGGCATGCTGTAGATATTTCACAAGAATCTGGACTTCAATGTGGGGTTTCACCCCTCCTCCGCGCCTATTGGATGATATGGATGATGACAACAAAGGCGATGGTCTCAGCCCTACTCAGCAGGAGTGGAATGTGATGGGGAAGAAGGGCTAGGACCGGGCCGCAACACGGTCGGAGTATCCAGCAAAGGAGGAGGGAGTTCTTCGGCCCCGCCTTCGACCCACTGCCAAAGCGCCCTGCCCACCTTCGTCCCTAGGCTGCTGGAACAGTATGGCTCCAACATCCCCAAGCCTGGAGGCTGGCCTCTGCCACTCACTATGCTCGAGCATCTCCGGGAGAAGGGAGCTGGGCATATGGTGGAGGAGGACTGGTTGGAACCACAACCGGAGTCACTACCGTTTGACTCCTCGATGCTCCTGACGTCAAGGTTAGCAGACTCCAAGATCACGCGTGGCTCCCTATCCCTCACTACTGCGCGTGGTTCCTCGGCCAAGACCCTAAGTGGGGCACACACTTAGTCGATCATGTTGCTAGAGGCGATAACTCAGCAGAGGCAGGAGGCAGTGTTGGAGGAGGTGGGTGGCAAGCCAATACCCAAGGGTAAGCACACACAGACTATACTGGTTGGTCCTGCGCACGAGAGTGTGAAATTCCTCGGCTCGGACGCATCGATCCCAGTCATGCAGCGCATGAAGACCCGCATGGCGTTAAAGATATTGATGGTGCAGGTACAAAGACTGATCATGAGGTTGATGGATTCTCTATACTGCAAAGTCTCACTGACTCCAACTTAGAAATGGTAACGCATGATTTCGGGCTCGCATTCTCCTATGAGGTGGGTTCCGCTTCTAAGGTCCTTTCAATCATCAGAGCGAAGGAGGTAGCTCAAGTTGTTTTAGCATAAGCAACTTTTTGTAAGCAAAACCTAGTGTAGGTGATAGAGGAGGTTTCACCGGTGGAACTTAGGGAGGGAGTGGGGTTGCTAATCCCATAATAGATCAACACCAAACCTCGTGCGACGAGGTAGAGGCACCGGTCTTCCTTGATGCCAATAAAAGAGGAAGTGAGTTGGATGTGTTTGCATCCTTCCAGGGGTGGAGGAAAGTCCGTCATACCTAATGCGGGCTAGCATTTGGAACATTCGCGGGTATCGGCAACACCGTACCTAGGTCAGAGAGTTCATCTCCAAAGAGCACTTGGACTTCGTCGTTCTTCAGGAGACTATCATGTCTACCTTTGCTACCGCGAATATTTTGGGAATTGATCTTAGTGGTAAGTATGCCTAACACTTTACTCATGCTCAGGGGTGATCAAGCGGTATATTTCTAGGGGTTACTGAAGACACCTTTGAGTTGATTGCTTCGAGTTCAGTCACCTTCTTCATTTGGGCACATGTGTTACAAATTGATACGGCCAATACATGGTCGGTTTTGTCATCTATGCCCCTACTGACCACCGTAAGATGCAGGAGTTCCTCACGGAGCTCTTTACAGTTTTCTCGACTTTCCCTTACCCTCTTGTGGTAGCAAGGTATTTTAACCTGATTCGGGGATCAGAGGACAAGAACAACGCTAATATTAACTAGTCGCGAGTCCATAGTTCCAATGATTTTATTGTGAGCCTGGCGCTGAGGGAAATCCAGAGGGAGCTCCCGTTACACCTGGACAAATACATAATTGAACCCAGTGTGGTGTGTTCTCAACTGTGTATTTTTGTTGATGGAGTGGAAACCTTCTTCCCGCTATGCACACTGCTAGAGGAGACCATTACTGGTTTAGACCACCTGCCTCTTATCATGACCTCAGTTGTGGATTTGAGGAATAGGAGCCCTCACTTCTCATCGAGAAGACCTGGCTTTAACAACTAGGGTTTGATGAGCTTGTTCGAGATAAATGGCCGATGATGGAGTCACTAGGAGGTGCTTTCCATGATCCCATTGATGCCTCTCATTAGATCTCCGAGGACATTTGCCAATTCCTTAAGGGATGGGAAACCTACTTGGGTAGGGTGGAAAGGGGCCTCAAGGCTAATATGTCGGCGCAGATCTAGAGGCTCGATAGCCAGGCCAACACATGCATATTCAAGGATGATGGCTGGTCCCATGGGTATCACCTAAAAGCTAGCTAACTCATCTTGTGAAGGTGGAGGAAGGGTACTGGAAACAACGTAGTCACTAAGACTTTGCTTCTAACAAGGATATGCCAATATGGCTTTGTTCCATTCCATGGCCAATGGCCGTAGGAGAAAGTGCCCCATCTTTAGACTTTTTTCTGACGAGAGGGTCATGTTGGATTTTATCGGACTACATAAACATATTTATGATTTATACTAAGAACTTCTTGGCACATATACCGAGCCTAGAACTTTTAGCCTCTCCTCGGCTATCTAGAAC
Source organism: Lolium multiflorum (assembly GCA_030979885.1). Lineage (NCBI taxonomy): Eukaryota > Viridiplantae > Streptophyta > Magnoliopsida > Poales > Poaceae > Lolium > Lolium multiflorum. Next base: position 402,718,160 of record CM061750.1, read on the forward strand.
ATGTTGGGGCATGTTTCAGATGAGGAAAATCATGACCTAATATTGATATTTACTGAGAAACAGATGGAACAGGTCCTTGCTAGCATGAAGGTGGACACGGTACTGGGACCTGATGGGTTGCCAGTGATTTTCTTCAACTATGATTAGGACCTCACTAGACCGTACATCATTTACATTGCGAATGGTTTTGCTTTAGGGAGAATGGATGTGGCGAGATTGAACTTTGAGATCCTCACCTTGATCCCCCAAAGTCCAGGCGCGGATGAAATTCCCAATTTAGACATATTGCGCTTATTAAGATTATCTTCAAATTCATGGCCAAAGCATTCACGCTTAGGTTATCTCTTGTTGCCCGCCGTATTATTAGTCAGACACAATCTGATTTCATCAAACGGCAACACATCCATGAAGAGATTGTGCATGATACCAAGTCCAAGAAAGTTTAGGGAGTTTCCTGAAATTGGACATTGAAAAGGCTTATGATCGTGTAAACTGGGGCTTAGTCAAGGAAGTCCTACTATGCAAGGGCTTAGAACCAAGGTGGGTTCATCGATCCTTTGGCCTGGTCTCGGGGGGACATACTACCCATTGCTATTAACGGACAAACTGAGAATTTGATCAGAAATGGGAGGGGGTGTGCCAAGGCGACCCTCCCTCCCTAATCATTTTTTACTTTGCACTGGATGACTTGACGATGTTGTTGGATGTGGCCAGGGCAGCTAGACATAATTATGTGGTAATCCCCATTATCATCCTAGGTGGTGTGTCGCACGTGCAATATGCAGATGATGCGACCATTGTTTTCCAACCAGAGGATATGGCTATTGCCAATCTAAATTTCATGCTTCTATGTTTTGAAAACATACCGGGTCTCCGTATTTATTTCCATAAAAGCGAGGCGATGGTTTTGAGGACCACACCAGAGGAACAATATAGGATGACCAACAGGCTTAACTGCAAATTGGGATCCTTCACTTTCACCTACATGGGGCTTCCTATCAATGATAGTGCATTAATTGCAGGGGATTGGGGGTCGCTGGGTTCCAAAGTGGGGAAGCAAGCGGACCAGTGGATGGGAAAGTTTATGTCCTTGGCAGCTAGACTATCTTAATGCTTGACTATCCAATCTCATGCTCCATGCAATGGGCGTTTTCTTACTAGGCAAAAGGGGTGCACAAGATCTTTGATGCACACAGGGCTAGATTCTATTGGAAAGGGAATGGCCCAAAACACAAATTCCATTGGGTTTAGCTTGGAGGGAAAGCACCAGGTTCACAATGGTTCTTCCACTAGGTTCTGGTATGACCGGTGGCAGGGAACGGGTCCCATGAAAGACCACTTCCCCGTGATTTTCATGCTGGTGGTGGAGTCTGAGAAGTTTACCGTGAAAGCGTGGGCTGATGATTCTTGGCACATCCCTTTTTGCTAGGCCCTGGGCCATGAGGATAGGATCGCTTGGCATAATATGTTGCGGGAGATCGACAATGTTTGACTGTCCAACTCACCGGATCACATCTCCTGGACACTGGAACCTTCAGGTAGGTTTACGGTGTGTTCACTTTATGGGAAGCTTTATCATTGAACACCTCGAAAACCTTACAGCGAAATCTGGAGGATTGATGTACCCCTAAAAATCCGGGTGTTCTTGTTGGCCAGGAAGAGAATTCTGTCAACGACAACATCCGCCTAAGGCAAACCCCCTCCACGGGAATATGTGCCCTATATTATGAGTGGGAGGATACCAACCACGTCTTTTTCTCCTTCCCTTTGGTGGTGAGCGCAGTTATAGAACTGTTGGGATGCTCTTGAAACCCTTTGTGCTTTGATGATGACTATAGATTGTTGAACCGATGTGTGGGACAAACTAAGCGAGTATTTTGGATTTGATATGTGGCCATCTTGTGGGTGTTGTGGAACATTTGGTACAAATTCACGATTGAGGGGATCCTCTCATCGCAACTAGCTGATGGTCTATACAAAATGTCTATGTAACTGGAGGTGTGGATGCCACTGGCTAAGCGACAAGATTGGGAGGCGCTGGAGCTGACGATTACTAGGATTCACATGCTCCATGCTGCCGTGAGGGATGGTCTCGAGGAAGGCTAACTGTTCATTGCTTGCTTTGGTCCTTGTTGTTTGCCGCGGTGCAGGGGCACCTTGAGTCTAGTTTCTTACTTAATTTTTTGTGTTGCACTGATCGATGTTCGTATGTAGGGGTCTCGTACATCTCTGTTATGTCGGTAATATCCTAGTTTTGCACTCCGTCATTGTGTGGATTCATTAAGTTATAGTTGGGATCATCTTGAGCCTACCGTCTTAGCTAGCATTTGATGCATGTAAAATGCGTACATGAACTTTTTACTTTATTGACACATAATTCCACATATTTTCAATATATATGATGGTATATCCATGTTTTATATTTATTATGGGGATTTACCAATGATCCCCTTTACTTGGGTTATAACTCTCTAGAACAGGAAAACCTTGTTTTGCGTATTTTTCACTTTCAGGGACCTATGAGGAGTCAAATTGAACTAGAATTTCGGGGATATCAATATTTCACCACAAGAAGTATCTGGAGCGATTGGACCTCACGAGGGAGCGCACGAGGCCCAAAAGAGCATAGGTGGCGCGTTCATTAAGGGTGGAAGCGCCACCCTGCCTCTTTTTGTTGTTCGACGGTCCGTTTCGTCTGATTCTTTCGCCCACAAACTCCGTTTGGGGTTCCTCGACGAGACCGTCGCAGAAACACCGAAGCACGAAAATAGAGGCTGCAACAGGAAAGTTTGGAGGGGGAAACTCCGCCGAAGTCACCGCCGGAGGGATCTCAACCTTCTCCAACATCTTCCACATCACCACCATGATGAAGAGGGAGTAGTCCACCTCTGGACTATGGGTTTGTGGGACTAGTTTGATCTATTTCTCTCTTGTTATTCATATATCTTAGTACCATATGAGCTACCCAACATGATTATAGTCATATATGAAATACTTATGTGATGGATCTTTATTCTGTGATATTGATATATGATATTGGAATTGACATAAGTATGCCCAAGGGGCATACCATGAGTATACCCATGTTTGTGTTCTTAGAGTTGAAGATGCATGGACCTGAAGATTTGGAGGCCCACGAAGTCGAAGATGTGAAGCCCAAGAAAGTAGAGTCAATATAGGGAAACTTGTAATAGCATATGGAAAGGACCAGTACAACCTGCTATTTTGTGTACTTGTACGACAAGGAAAGTCTCGGCTTCGCCTCCTTTACAAGGGCGAAGTAGAGGGTGAAAAGAAGATCAATCAATTGTAAACCCTAGCCACCATGTTGTTTCTAGTTGGACGCCTTTGTTCGTCTGACCACCTTCGAGTTCTACTTTCCCTCTACTTTCCACGAAACCCTAAGTCTACAATCCGTAGGCATTGACGAGTTGATACCTCGTCGGGAATCTATTATGTGTAAGATGTATTGATAGATGCATATCATGTACCCTATTCTTAAGTGCTTATTTTGATCCAACTTGTATGCAAGAACACGTGTGGGGCGAAGTGTGTATTAGATGGAGTAGCATGGTTGTAGTGATTGAATAGTGATAAAAAATTCATGATCTATTATGGTTTTACCTTTTCCTTTGCTGCCTCACTAGGAATAAAGTGAATAAATGTGCTATGTTTATCATGTGACAATTAATCTTGTTAATCAAGGTAGCATATTTTATTCAAATATCATGTAAAATTAATTAAGGGTATGCTCTCTTAATTCTTAATGCAAGATGGTTGGAGTTTTCCCTTTCTTGTGAAGCATAAGAGAGATGTGTTGCATCATCTTTATGTTAGGACATTATGCCCATACGAATGCTTATCAAACACATATTGAAGTTCCATTAATATTATGTCATTTATGAATTATTACTATCCATTACAACTTAGAAAGAGAGTAGACAAGGGAACCCATGAATCCCGGTCCAATTTTAATCATAAGAAACACCTTTTCATTACTTTTATATTATTTTATATTTGCAGCAATATTGAAATCTGAAAGTACAAAAACAGTGTCTTAGTCATACACAAAACCCAAAATAACTATCTCTTTACCGCTTTAGTTTACTTGTTTTATTTACTTTACATTATCTCCAGTACTTCTTTTATCTACAATCACTAATTCAACAGCTTGTGCTTGAAAACCACACGGTGGAGTTGGGGGCACAAGGCAAAAACTTTGCTTTGCAGGATTGCTGGAAGAAGAGAAAGAGGAGATAACTCTTACTCAATTCCCCGAGAGTTCGATGTAAACCCTACAGTCACACTTGTGGGGAGAACTTATCTTGCACGACACTCTACGCTTGGAATCTTGACGATATACGTGAGCATCGTCGAGACGAAGTTTTCTGGCGTTGTTGTTGGGTAATTGGAAGAGCATCTCACAATTGCATCCTCGTCAAGCTAGGTGCAACTATCAGTACGTTTTCTGACGCCGTGGTGGTTCATTTGTGGTTGACGTCTCACAGTAAGAAGAAGATTTCTGGCGCCAAGAACATCACCAACTTTGTGCAAATGCCCATGCTTGGGGAGGTTGCACCACTGTGAGCTTTACTCTCTCTTTTAGATTTTGCAAAGTATTTTTTGTGTCTTGTTTTTAGTCTTTTCTTTCTAGTTTTATCTTTAAAACACAAAAACACATAAAAATTAGTAATAACCTTCTGCTACAAAATATGGAGAAAGAGGTACAAAATGGTGTGACTACACAAACAATCCTATTGTTCACTTTATTGCTAAGCCTATCAAAACTCCTGAAATAACTATTGAAAGCTTTGAAGTAAGTCCTGGCTTATTAAATCTTATAACTAGAGAGCAATTTGTCGCTACTACTAGTGGAGATGCCTCTATGCACTTGCATGACTTTTGTGAAGTTTGTGATATGCAAAATTTAAAAATGTGGAAAATAATATTGTCAAATTTAAATAATGATAATGTTCCCCTACAAGAACTAGTTGGAAACACCAATTAAAGTGTAGATGTTAACTACATAAGGACCTTTGGTAATAATGGATATGGGAACAACTACAATAACTCTTATGGTAGGCCACCTTATTCTAAAAATAGCTATATGGCAGTCATCCTTTCATTCCGTACCCTCGTGCCAATGAAAACAAATGGAAGCTTACCACTGTTCCACAAAATGGTGATAATTCTTATAAACAACAAGAGCCAGATAAAAACCTTGCTGAAAAGTATCTAATCATGCTACTATGATAGAAGAATTGCCTAGGTCACTTTCATCCATAAGTTTTGACATTAAAGGACTACAACACCAAGCAACTGGCTTAGATAAAGCTTTATCAAAATTGCTTGACAACCAAGCAACCATATAAAGTATGTCTGCAGGGAAGCCACAAGTACCACTAGCCATTGGTATGAACTCTATCGCCATTACAACAACTACACATTCTACATTTGAAGAAACCTATATGAATTAATGCAATATACTAACCTTCTTGAACCACTATTACTACAATTTTAAACTCATATAAATGGGCCGATGGAAAAAAGTAGAAACTATTACTATACTTACTGATAAGAAAGAAACTCAAATGATAAAAATAATGAACAATTAGAAGAAGTTAAAATGTTGAGTGAAGTAAGAGAGTCTTTACTTGATCTTGATAAATGTAGCTTGCATGAACTTTTTAATATTCTCGAAAAGTTTTTTAAAGATCCACCTATTAATCTTCATCAAGCAGGATTTGTCTCCTACATAGCAAATTATATAATCAAAGAAAATATAGAAATATACAACAATGAAGCTATGATAGCACCTAAGCTTGGGGATGCATGGATCCCCAATATATTAATTACTATAGATAAAGAGATACATCATGCTATTTTATATCTTGGATCTAGTGTCTCTGTTTTATGTGAAGAGCTATATGAACTACTAGAACTTAAAAATATGGAAAAATGTTCAATAGATCAATTATTTGCTGATGATTCAACTGAAAAGGCCTTAGGAAGAATAAATAATTTTGTGATTGAATTACATATGACTTATGTGCCTGTTGATTTTATTGTCATGGACATGGGGAGCAATACCTCTAGTCATATAAATCTTAGGAGACCCTTTTTGAGAACTACATGTGCAATTATTTACTGAAAGGAAGGGAATGTGAAGTTTGAATCCCCACAAAATAAGTGTATGGAACACTTTCCAAGGAATAATGAGGTGGCACCAATATTAAAGCTACCACATGCCTTCCATACCACTTAAGCCAAGTAAGTAAGCCTAGCTATATGGCTTTAAAGAAAGCTCTTTACGCGAGGCAACCCGAGATGTTTTTATTTTTGGTTTTTATTTTGAATTCTTGCTATTCCAAGAAATTTTATTTTTTGTTTACTCTCTAGTTTTTAAATAAAGTACCAAGTTTTACCTGTTTGGATATTTTAAAGTTGTGAAACAAAATGGGAGTTGCTGATTTCTGCATTGCACTTTTTAGTGCACGATATTTTTGATTTTTTGGTAACTCTTATTGGTAAATTCACAGTAGCTACAAATTTCATCATCTATAAGCACAAAATTTTGTTAAAATTCCTTACATGTCTAGGTAGTCGAAAAAATTACGTTTTGCTGCTGTTAATTTTTTTGACAGATTTTGCTCCGTAATGTTTGAACCATTCTTTTGGGTTCCAAATGATTTTTCTTGAATTTTTACATTTTCTAGGAATGTGCACGACATTATGCGCTCTATGGTTCATAAACAAATATTTTTTCTTTAATTAATATGGAAGCAAGCATGATATTTTTGTACCACTAATGTTACTCCACAGAAAAGGAATGGGAGAAAATTTCGTGTTGAAGTTTTTTCACATGGAATAGAGGAACAACACATCAAGAGCTATCCAAGAATTGTGAAGACCATAATCTTGGGGATGCCCAAGGCACCCCACTGTACTCATCTTAAAACTCTCGGTTTGCACACCCCTAAACTTTGTTTTTTGAGCAACATAGAGTTATCGCAAAAACTTGGAGCATCTTTTATTTTTGTTCTGTCGAGTTTCGCTTTTAAATAAATAAGGCCACCATCATAAATAATTTTCATATTTATTTAAGAGCTACTGAAATTAATCATCCTTGAATACCACAATGAAAACAAGTTGCATGATATGAAAAAAAGGATGAAAACAAAGCTCGAAGTTAAGTTATGCATGGTATTACTAGTTTCAAATGCTTTATTCAATGATGATTTGCTGAGTGCCTTCTTTAGTGATACTTCCTAGTAGTATACATATATATTTAACATTAAGTATCATTGTTTGAATGAATAGCAGTATGAACACTGTTGCATGCTTTTAGATCTCTTGCTAGCCAAAAAGAAGAAAAAAATTCTCACACAAGCTTAGACTTGTATCCAAATCAAGTAAAACCAAACACCCACCATACCTACCTATATAGAACTTGATATTCCAAGTATAATATGTGTGTTATGCCCCCAATTACTTCAAAATATTCTTTTTGTGGAATTTAAAGCTCATTCGAAAGTAAGATATGGAAGGAAAAGCACCATTATGGAAGTTGTGGATTTGAAAAATTATAAGTAATGAGCTAGGTAGGAACCATGCTGACATGGGAAACACCTTTCAACATTTCACTTATTTTTTAGTTGATCATCATGTTTTTGGTTACTTGATAGCTATCTCAGGCAAAATAAAGGGGGTTATCAAACAAAAGACTAGAGTATGCATATATGCTAGAGAAGAGCATTGGGCCGCTAACCAAAGAAATGCCTAATCATGGTGGAATTTTCAGCATGGGCATCATTAATAAACAAACAAATAATAATAAAACATATTTAAGGAAATATTTTAATTAGAGGATGCTCATTTGTATGTTTTCTTGTCTTCCCGGTATATATGGCCTATATGAGTGAGGTTGAAAAATATCCTTGGGACCTTTGTACAGGAGGCATGGAGGTACCCCTTTGTGATACTTGGTTCAAACAATATGCGAAAAATCTATGATAATCTAAAGTTGATTAGCACGAGGTGTGCCTTGTTAGTAGCTAAAGGGCATGAGGCACTAACTTATAAGATGTCAAACACATGAATCATGAGTATCTCTAAAACAAAGTAACAAAGAGATGCTTGTAAACCCCATCCTTATGATTATTGTTTACATGAATTAGATAGCTCAAAAAGTTACTTTATGCTCTCTTTATCTTTTTTGTTGTTGGAGGACTAGCACATGAATTCCCTACTTACTTTCTGTTATTCAAGAGTCAAAAGAGTCAAACGTATGAAAAGAGAAGAAAAAGAGTCTTCCAAATAAATTGTGTAGGTTCATCCAAACATGCATTATGGTTCATAATACTTCTCATTTCTTTGCTTACAATGCCACTTTTTATTACGTGTGCTGATACGGGGTGGCCCGATCTTCTCAGTAAGCAACGGTGGTGATGATGATCACGGGATGAACACAGCGGAGATACACGGATGATGAAGTGGATAATAACTTGTATGACGCAACAAGATCTCTCGATTGGTCCCTATCGCCAATGCAACAGCTCTCAACCCTGCAAGATATTCGCAACTCCACACACTTGCGCACGTAGCCGCCGACCACGAAGCGGTAAGTTGCAACCGTCTAATTCTCAATGGAACAACAGATCACATAGGACTTTCAGGGGTTTACACCAAATCAATGCAATATGGTGTAGAGATTTAATAGAGTTGCAAAGCAATCAACTATGAACTAGGGTTTTTCTTAAACATGGTCTAAACATAATTTGGGGCGTCATGGGCACTTATATAGGGGTTCATGACGACCTCAAGTCGAAAAGATACATAGAAAACCGACCCAGATCGGATCTGGTCGAGACAGACTCGGAGTCGGCCGGTCATACGGTCGGTCGACCGGGCCTGGGACCGGGCCATCCGGTTTCAACCGGGTCTGGCACCGGGTGGTGACCGGGCTAAGCGTCTGGGCTTACTGGATAGTGCCCAGCTAGCACAAGCGTGGCATCCGGTCGGCGCCGGGCTGGGCCAGTCGGGCGCCCGGTTGAACCGGGCCTGGGACCGGGTGCGCCAGCGTGGCGGCCGGTCTGACCAGGCCTGGCGCCGGCCTGGACTTCTTCTTCTCCCCTCGCGCATGCCTCCCTCTCCTCCCTCGCGTTTCCATGGGATGTCTTCATGTCCAGCTTCATGGCCAGCTCCATGTCCAGCTTCACGTCCAACTTCTTGTCCAGCTGCTCCTCTCCTCCTCGTGCGATGCTTGCTCCCTCTTCATACTTGATCATACATAAGTAATAGGACTTATGCAGTATAAAGTTCTCATCGATCAAAGTATCACTTAGGAACAAGTTCACCTGTTGTTTGAGTAGCTTCGCACGAGCTCGTGTCATTGGTCCAATCCTGACTTCATTGAACTTGAGGTTCACAGCAGCATCGTCTTCGTCTTGCAATGACGGAGGTAGTAGTGTAGTAGGGATGTCCTCATCACGTGCTTTGTAGAATGTGAGAGACACCACTTTATAGTTCATTTGCTTATTGTCATTCTTTAATGACTAAACCTTGTGAACCTTTGCATGATAACATATAAGCAATGCAATAAAATCCAGAGCCCATGTTAGTTCATCACCTTTATGCTCGAGGACAAACATAGGTTAAGCTTGGGGATGTTGATGCATGTAAAATGCATACATGAACTTTGTACTTTATTGACACATAATCCCACATATTTGAAATATATATGATGTTATATCCATGTTTTATATTGATTTATGGGGATTTACCAATGATCCCCTTTATTTGGGTTATAAATCTGCAGAACGGGAAAACCCAGTTTTCTGCATTTTTTACTTTCAGGGACTTGAGCTATGATTTCGGGGACGACAATATTTCACCACGAGAAGCATCTGGACCGCTTGGACCTCACGAGGAGGGCCTGAGGCCCAAAAGAGCATAGGTACTGGGCACGCCACCCTGCCTCTTTTCACCGTTGACCGTCCGTTTCTCCTAATTCTTTCGCCCACGGACTCCGTTTGACCTAAAAACATCTATATATGACTCCCACCCCTGGATTTCCTCGAGAAAGACACTGCAGAAACATAGAAACACGAAAACGAAGGCTGCATCACGAAAGATTGGAGGGGGAAACTCCGTTAGAGCCTCCACTAGAGGGATCTCCATGTTCTCCAACATCGTCCACAACACCACCATGATGAAGAGGGAGTAGTCCACCTCTAGACTATGAGTTTGCCGTAGTAGCTTAATCTATTTCTCCCATGGTCTTCATAGATCTTAGTACCATATGAGCTGCCCAACATGATTATGGTCATATATAATACCTATGTCGTGGATCTTTATTCTACTATATTGATATATGAGATTGGAATCTATTAGGTGTAATATGTATTAATAGATGCATATCATGTACCCCGTTCTTAAGTGCTTGTTCTAATCCAACTTGTACGCAAGAACATGTGTGGGGAGACGTGTGTATTATATGAAGTACCATGATTGACAACAAATTCATAATCTATTGTGGTTTTACCTTTTCATTTGCTACCTCACTAGGGATAAACTGAATACATGTGTTATGTTTATCATGTGAAAATTAATCTTGTTAAATCAAGGTAGAATACTTGATATTCAAACATCATGTCAAATTACTTAAGGACATGCTCTATTCATTATTAATATAAGATTTCTTGGAGTTTTCCCTTTCTTGTGGAGTGTAAGAGAGATGTGTTGCATCATCTCTATGTTAGGATGTGATGCCTATATGAATGCTCATCAAACACATATTAAAGTTTCATTAATATTATGTCATTGATGAATTGAGTGTCCACAACTTAAAAAGAGAGTAGACAAGTGAACCCATGAACTCCAGTCCAATTTTAATCATAAGAAAACACATTTCCTTTACTTTTATCTTACTTTATATTTGTAAAAATATTAAATGTGAAAATAGAAAAATACTTCTTTACTTAGTCATACAAAAAACCTAAAAAAACAACTATCTCTTTACCGCTTTTATCAATTTACATGTTTGATTTACTTTATTTTATCTTCAGTACCGCTTTTATCTGCAATCACTAATTTAACACCTTGTGCTTGACAAGCACACTGTGGAGTTGGGGGCACAAGGCAAATACTTTGCTTTACAGGATTGCTGAAAGAAGAGAAAAAGGAGATAACTCTTACTCAATTTTCCAAGAGTTCGATATAAACTCTCGAGTCATCCTTGTGGGGAAAACTTCTCTTGCTACGACACTCTACGCTTGGAGTCCCAACATTGATGATATACGTGAGCATCATCAGGGTTACATATACGATATAACTGATGTAGAAGATAAGAGCAGTTTAACATTTTGTTAAACCCAAAAGCTCCTAAATATACCTGAGCGGTTTATATATCATGATGCCGTGTTGGTGTAATACTCTCGGTTAAGCTAGGAGGATACGTGTAGATGGGTGTTGTCTTGTTGGAGGAAAATGGTTGTTCTTGGATAAAATCGGTGTATTTGCCCTCAAATCTCAACAAGTCAAACTACCTTGCACAATGTTTAGCTTACTAAAATTCCTCTAAGAATCTAGGTTTTCTTATGATTTCCCTTGGAAACAATGTTTTCACTAAGAACAATTTCGTTAACAGGGGATGAGACTTGTAGGTTTTGTCACTGTAAGGAAAGTGTGGTCTATTTTTCCAATGTGGTGTAGCTAGCTACGCCACGTATGCATGTGTTCTCTTGACGTACAAAAGTCGGCTACCAAGATGGGGACCTTTATGAGTTGGTTTTATGTTTAGAGGATCAAAAATTTATCATGTATAGGGGGATGCTGGCCACCCTCCCCCGCTGCTGCCGGAGGAGGTCGCCTGGCGGCGAATGCGGTGGTGGGGCGCTCCTGGCCACTTTTTCTTTTTTTCCTTTTCTTGAAGCCTGGCGGTCTTCCCTCAAAAATTGACGCCATTCTGTCACTGTTTCGACCTAGCTTGGCAGCCTCATTGCATGTGTCGTGCCTAGGGGCAAGGTGGCTGCTGGACCGGCAGCTGCTCGGGGATTCGCCCCTGGTCTGCAACGACCGATCGTATATGTGGATGCCAGTGGACCACCGGCGATATCAACTCCAAGATATGCGTCCTGTGGTACAGTACATGGCATAAAGTGCTTTGTGGGGTTGGTGCAGCTCAGCTCCTTGACCAGATCTATGCGCCGGCATTCGGCCCAGGTCGGCTATCACGGCTGGCTGCCATGGCCAGCTGTGGACGTATCATTAGGGTCCCACTTTTGTTGGCATCATCCGGTACGCCATGGAATTTTTAGCTAAGATTGCCGCGGTGCTGAAAATTATGAGGAATATCAAGATGGTCGCAGTTGATCAAGGGATCTCAATGGTAGTTTGATATCACAAGAGATGACATAGACGATTTTGGAGGTGGTGAAGACTATGAGTGAGATAATTGTTTTTTTGTGGCAGTTCTGGCTGTAAGGATTGCCTAAGTGTGTTTTTGGTAATTAATGACAATTTTATGGACTAAAGTTTTAATTGACTTTATATGAACGAATATTCCTTAGGTAATTCTTGTAGTCTATGTGTTGGATTCAAGTGTGGATGCCATGAAGCTAAAGAGATACCTTGGGCATTGGCATCAAGATAATTATTTTCAAGCGAAGAATATTATATGATCAAGTTCTTGATAGTTTGATTTCAAGATGAAGAATTCAAGATATGGCTCTGATCCATAGTCATGATAGTCCCATGAGTTGAGTTATGGTTGAATAAGGTTTAGAGCATTCGATCAAATAAGATTTCTCTATGTATCTGAAGATGTTATGATAAAGCATGAGGAGATACAAGGTTGACCAAGACTAAGAGTGAATATGTAATTCAAGTTGGTCAACACATGAAGCATAAAGATTATACCACTTTGGATCATGTGATCTTGTGGATGGTAAGATTTGTGAATTATTCTTCATGAGCTCACCCACTATATATGTGCATTTGTGTTATCTATGTGGGTTAGGTTTCTTGCCATAGGCATGCATCAAGAGTATGATCTATAACCCATGAGAGGATGGCATAGTATGGATGTCATCAAGGTTGAGATGGGCAAGCTCAAGATGAGCATATCGATAAGATTTGCTTGAAAGCCTACCATCCATTTCGTGATAATAGACTTTGGAAGATGTGCTTCAATGAAGCTTTCCCATAGTGGTGTATGCGGGAGCAACAGTGAGTCTTCACGAAGCAACAATGATCAACGGGGCATTTCGGCTTGAATGAAGCATGCATGCCATCGTCAAGATCAAGCGGGATGCGCAAGGCAAAGGTATGGCCTTGCTAGATTTTCCTTTTACTGTCTCATGGTGGTTGTTGGGAGACTGGGTTATAGGATAGATAGCCGCACTATCAAGAGGGGCTTTAGGTTCGGTAACTTGATCGCATCGTCTTAGCTAGGGATATCAATCATTTTAATACTTTGCATCCCTATATTCTTGTTGATTCTTGGTGTTTCTCTATGTGAGGTTCTTGAGCTTGTTGCTAGCTTTTCAAAAAGCCCAAGTTCATCAAAAGCAGAATCTGTGTGCATCTTCTATTGCGTTTCTGAGTTTGGACTTCTTTACCATTTCTTGATGTTGAGAGGGTTCCACTCTAAAACCATCTAAAAACACTCTGTGAGGAGTCTTAATATTTGTTGGGGTCCTTTTCGTTGTTATCTTGCCAATAAAACTGGTTTCGTCTTATTCAGAGTTTGGGAAGTTTGTCAAAGTTCAGTTTTTTCGAGAAAACTACAGTTTGAGGGTTTTGGCAATTTTGGCATAGAAATCGGCGGCGCCGGCTCTCCAGCCGGAATTTCCCCGTGAGCCGAACTAGTTCCGGTTTCAACGAAACATGTACCAGTACATTGTTTAGGTGAAACCGGTTTTGTTCCGGCGAGCCAGTCTCATCCCGGCGAGGGAACCGGTGTGTCGGTTTCAGAACCGGTCAAACCTCGTGTGCTGCGGAAAATCGACAAAGGTTCCGGTCCGCCGGTTTTCTCGCTAGAATATTCTGGTGTGGAACCGGCGCTGACGAACTTACCACCAGTTTGTGCCACGGGAATTCCCCCTAATGGCTAGTTTTCTGTTGGAGATAGTGCTCTAGATGCAAATAATAATGGTTATTATTTATATCTCAAAATTTTCATAATAGTTTCTTGACATGCTATAACTGTATTAAGCAGAAACATTAATACACGTGTGGTATTGTAAACAAACAATAAGATCCTCGGTAAGCACAAAAGTGCATAACTGGTTAATTGTGGTCAATCGTTGGTCGAGGTTTCCCGCTCATGGACATACACGTTGTTTTAAGAACCGGTCCAACCTCGTGTGCTGCGGAAAATCGGCAAAGGCCTCGGTCCGCCGGTTTTCTCACTAGCCCATTCCGGTGTGGAACTGGCGCCAACGAACTTACCACCAGTTTGCGCCACAGGTATTCCCCCTAACGGCTAGTTTTCTGTTGGAGATAGTGCTCTAGATGCAAATAATAATGGTTATTATTTATATCTCAAAATTTTCATAATAGTTTCTTGACATGCTATAACTGTATTAAGCAGAAACATTAATACACGTGTGATATTGTAAATAAACAATAAGGTCCTCGGTAAGCACACAAGTGCATAACTGGTTCATTGTTGTCAATCGTTGGTCGAGGTTTCCCGCTCATGGACATACACGTCATTGATATGTCCAAAACGTATCTACTTTCCCGAACACTTTTGTTGTTGTTTGCCCTCTATCTTGTGTGTTTTGAATGCAAACAACACAATTCCGTTTTGTGCAGAAATCCAACTTTCACGAAAATTCCCGGAAAATATCGCAAAACTCATATTTCACCCGAAGACTCACGGAGCCAGAAGATGAGACGGAGGGGGCCACGAGAGGCCCACACCTGCCCTAGGCGCGGGCCAGGCTCGGCCACGCCTATGGGTGGTCTGGCCACCTCGGCCACCCCCTCGGCCTCTCCTCCCAACTATATTAAGCCTCCTAGCCTGAAAACCGAGGGAGGTTCGACGTTTTTCCAGAAAGATTTCCGCTACTCTGCTGCCACTAGAAACCCTAATTCGGGACCAGAAACTCCGTTCTGGCACCCTGCCGGGACGAGGAATTGGAAGAGATCATCGCCATCACCATCACCGATGCCTCTCCATCAACCATCCATGATTCCCCCATCCATGTGTAAGTAATTCCCCGATGTAGGCTGTAGGGGGTGGTAGGTATTTGATGAGATTGTTCATGTAATAGCTATAAGATTGTTATGGGCATAGTGCCTAGTATTCGTTGTTAGTATTTTTTAACATTGTTGCAACTTGTTATGCTTAATGCTTGTCACTTTGGGCCCGAGTGCCATGATCTCATATCTGAACATGTTATTGATTCATGAGGATAATAATTGTTTTGATCGTACCTACAAGTTTTATACACATATTGTTGTCCGGAACCCGAGGCCCCAAAGTGACAGAAATTGGGATAACCGGAGGGGATGGCTATGATGTGAGGATCACGTGTGTTCACGAAGTGTTAATGCTTTACTCAGGTACTATATTAAAAGGAGTACCTTAATTACCAGTAGTTTTCCTTGAGGCCCCGCTGCAACGGGCTGGTAGGACAAAAGATGTCGTGCAAGTTTCTCATTGCGAGCACGTACGACTAAATAGGAACACACACTTATGATTATTTTATACTAGGATGATTTTATCATTATTACCTGCAATGCCCATGTCTTGTTATTATATGAACTACTATCTCATTCATGCAGCGCCCGTTCATCCATCCATGTGCCTACAGTATTTTAATACTGCTATCTATTGCAATCATCGCTACTGCTATTTTTTATTTCATTACTGATGTTACTTCACTACTACCACTGCTATAAAATTGCTACTACTGATAAACTGTTGCGAGCAAGTCTATTTCCAGATGTAGGTGAATTGAAAACTCATCTGTTAAAGCTTATAAATATTCTTTGGCTCCCCTTGTGTCGAATCAATAAATTTGGGTTTTACTTCCCTCGAAGACTATTGAGATCCCCTATACTTGTTGGTCATCAGTTATTGAAAATTAGATCATACCATTTGGATAAACGATGTGATGGACATACCCAAAACATAAGTGTTGTAACAGATCAAGTCACATCAGTTCAATGTTGCGATAACACTTAGTGACCTAAATTCTCAGACCATGAGATCATGTCTAATCACTGTCACTGGAGACTGCTTTGATTGCATCAACCGTGACACCATAACATGGTGATCATAAATGTCTAGTTGGGTATTCCAATGGGATGGTTTGAGGTGTATGTATCAAGAGCGGGATTTGTTCGTCCGCGTGACTGAAAGATACGAAGGTCCCACTCGGTAAGATTACAACCGAAGAGTTGTGCACGTATGATTAGCTCAGCTCAAGGGGATGGAACCACACGTAACGAGCTAAAAAATACTTGTCAGAAACAAGACCGAACTAGGTATGGAGATACTGACGATCATATCTTGGACGAGTGCAGGTATCGAATGAACAAAAGGAGTATGACTGAACGTTATGGTTCAAACAATGATCACATCTTCGTGAAATACATAAGGATCGCTATGGTTCTCCAGACCACCCAGGTGATCATTGACCGGAGAATTTGTCTTGGTCATGTTTGCATTATTCCCGAACCATAGGGTAACACACTTAAGGGTTCAACTAAACTAAATATAGTTGTGGATTCATCGAAATTGAGAGAGAAATCCGTAATAGGGTTCCTGTGTTGTCTGAAAGGTGTTCGGAGGAGTCCGAGAGGTGTCTCGGGCGGATGGCAATTGTGTGATATGTTTAATATGTTAATTAAATGAATTAATATATCCTCAATCAAGGAGTACTTCAGCATGAAAGGATCATGAAAGTGAGAAAAATAGTTAATATGAAGCAGTAGAAGTGGAGCCATATTCATTATGGAAGAAGGGAATGCAAGTGAAGTCACTTATGATACTATCTTTATAGTGTCAACAAGTGATTCTTTTGCAAAATAAACCCTGGAAGAAGGAAAATGGACAAGTTAAGCCGCAACTTATATAACAAGACCTTAACTGATATAGGATGATCATGAAGAGAAGGTATTGGAAGTGAGGTAAAGGTTGACTTGAACTATAATAGAGTTCACATCTGGTATCAGATAAGCCACAGCTGGTACCAGATAGTCCGCAGTTGGTGTAATGATAACAAGAAATGGTTATCAAACAAAACCATACCACCCAGATAGTTGTGATATATAACCATTAAGTCGGAGGATTCACATCGGATACCCACAAATGTGTGGATACACCGCAAATAATTCTTCATGAGACTCTAGAAAAGTACAAATAATAAGCCAGACCAAAACCAATTCTCTAACCTTGGAGTTTAATGATTAGAAGAAAAGGAGCTTGAAGATCATTAGTAAACTCCAAGGGGGAGAGGAAGACTGAATGAGAAGTATTAAGATATGAAATTTGGAGTATGATGGACCAAGAAGAAAGTCTGAACTGGGAGGAAGCCCGATCTTATTTTCATAAGGTTGCCTATATGTTAGTACTCTCAGGAGGATGTCAGGCCAGAAGCCGAGGTTCATATCTCGAAGAAGTAAGGGTTAGACCCTAACTTGAGCGGGTAATTGATAATTACTCAGAAGTAAAAGAGCTCAAATAAGTCTTAGGTAATGATGTTAGATGAAGAAGGTGTCGTAGGACAATTAAAAGCTTATGAAGGCTTAAGACCGAAGGGTTTGACCAAAGCAAAACTAATGTTTACTAGAAAGCAGATTCCTTTCATGGAACCTAAATAAAGCAAAAGGAGGATAATTAGCATAAACTAGAAGCCATGATTGGATGGACCAAATGAGTCTAATCCATTCGTAGGAATAAACCACAAGGACCATTCTTATTGAAAATACCTTACCAAGTATCATTACTATAGTTATGGTAGTAAGGGAAAACAATACCTTATCTTAAACCAATCTTTTAGAACCAAGCTTTGGGTACTCATATAGGAAACTATCACCACAATTATTAGTAAAGTCAATAGCACAAGAAGATGTCCTAATCCAAGAATCTTTGGAGAGCAGGACTATAAGTGAGTGTTGGAAGAAATCATAGAATTGAAGAAAGTATCAGTACTAGACATCAGAAGAATCCAGGAAGGATCTGAACAAGTGGTATATCCAATTATATCTAATTAGATCACCATGGAGTTTGAAAGAGATCGTGATCTGTTAAGTCAGTTCCACATTCCGAAACATGAGAGGCGAAGTTCAGTTTAAGGGGGAGAGGCTGTAATATCCCAGGTTTAGAGGCTATAAAATGAGAGAACACCAGAGTGTGCATTGCATTCATGCATAGAAAATCCGGGAATTTTCGCGCTTTCAAATAAAACCTATCACAGTAACTGAAGTTTTACTTGACTTGCTGGAATTGAAGTAGATCATCAAGTAAAGCACTATAAACTTCATTGTGATCTTTCCTAAAATCTTGTTTTGGGTAGAGATGATTTGATCTATGGGCTAGATCAAACGGAATTAGCTTTACAACAACAACACCTTAAGTAAGTGTCAACTACAAGATCTTATAAAAGGTCTCAACATGACATTCCTTACAACAACATATGAATATTTATCCAACTATAAATCAAAGAACACAATTAATCAAGAAACTATTCTTTACTTATATTTTCCATGTATTTTACTAAATAAATATCCCTACCATGATTCCCATGGTATATCTTTTCAACTACAATACTTGAATCCATGTCAAGGACATTCATACTAGTTCCTTATTAAAACCTTGACTATTCCAATCTTGTTTCTCCAAACTCATTTCCACTAAACCTCAGAGAAGGAGAGGATCATATATATATATATGTTTACACCATCCATTGAGTAGAACCATAGGTTAATATTCAAACCCTATCTAAGTGAGGTAAGTCATTGATACTAATGCTATAAGAAGTACAAGTCAAGTACTAAACCCTACTTGACTTAACCAACATTTGATGGTAAGTGTGAACATATTTCACTAGTGATCTAAGTGAGCCCAATGTTATGATCATTGCAACTTGGTGATGATCATAAATCCTAAGAATATAGATGAGTGTGTAGAGAGGAATAATAAAGAGATATTAGTGAGAAATAAGTTGATCATGTCTAATGCATGACCATGTCTTGTAGATTTAGATGATAAGTAAAGCTTGTGGGATAATTAGATACCATTTATCACATGAAATGATAGGTATATCACTAGTAGTTAACCCCAGACCAATCATCATGCCTTGAGTGGAGGAGTGATAGCATCAAACCTAAATCTTGCTTATCACAATATTTGAGACACCTCTAGTTTTGCCTTGATCCAAGAATTCTATCAGTGGTGAGGAAGATTAACCCTAGTTAATTAAACATAACCATACCTATGCCATATACCAATTATAGTTTGTGCATCACTTGGGTGATCACAACTAAACCCTAGACCACATTTCAAATTCAATCCATGTAGCACTTGGGATTATAAGTAGAACCCTGCCATACCTCATGCCCCTTTATACTTCAATTAGTGAAGCATCACCAAACCCCTAAACCATTCCACATAAAATCACATCTCCTAACTTGTGTATCATGGATCACAAGTGTAAACATAAGCTAGAAATACCTTAAGCTTAACTACCATAGAGGTGATTTGAGTTAAACCAATACCCAATTGTATTTTTCCTTCCAAGTAACTTGTAGTTGACCAAATGGAATAATATATTATAGTTTGGACCATAACCTTAGCATGTGAATTGACCATGATGAGCATAGGATCTACTCTAAGCATTTCTAGCTAAAGTTTACTAAAATAAGATTAGTGATTACAGAATGTACCTAACCCTTCTCTAAATCTCCAGAAAATATAAGCACATGAAATCATGACCATAACATCACTTCTCAATTAAGAAACCAATTTAGTATTAGCTTATAAATTGTTATTTGCAAGTAAACACAAAATGAAACTAATACTATCACTTGGTAAGTAAAGTACTTTTTAAAAAGTAATTTGAACACTTCAAAATTGAAATCTCAAATTATACCTATGGGGAATATTTTCTTCTCATACCCAATAATGTTAATAAGTATATATAAGTATTCAAACAAAGTATCTTAAATAGACCCAAAGTATTTGTAAATACTTGAGATATTGAAGTAGGATTTAACTATTTCAAAAACCTGCAAAAGTGAGAACAATTCAAAATTTGAATTCAAATAGAATTTAAAACAGAAAATGCAAAACAGAAAATACAAAACAAAAGAGAGTAGGCTCACCTTGGTAGCCGAAGCAGGCCACCGCAACCCAGGAGTAGCCCAACAGCAACCTAGTACCTCACCCCACATCACGGCCCAACCCAGCATACCGTTTCACAACAAAACAAAACAATGGGAGGATCGTCTTCCACCTCCCAATCGAGCAAGCACCTGCATGTCGCCACGACCATCGTCCTCTGCGCCAAGATGCTCGCCGCCGTCGTTGATCATCTATAAATCCTTGACGCCACCACTGAGGAACCCTAGAACGCCATTTCACCTCTTGATTCCTGATAATTTCGAAACCCTAGCTCACCAGCCTCTGCTTCGTTTCCCCATTTCCGACCACCCCGGAGCCAACGGAGTAGCTTCGGAGAAGCGCCTTGTCGTGCTGATCTTCCTGGAGAAGTCACTTATCAAGGGGAGCCCGAAGAAAGGAGAAATCTAAGATTCCCTTCCATGGTTCTGAGAGGAAAACGGCGACCGTATCATCGCCGATGTCCTCCATCCACCCCAGCGACAGTCCAAAGAGCATCTAGGTGATTATCTGCTTCTCTAGACCTTTCTTTTGCATCCTAGCTCGCACTACAGCTCGCTATCGCCATCGCTCGCCGGAGACCTCCGCATTTCATCGTCGTCGATAGAGTTCAAGTAACCATTTTCGAGCGGCGTCATCGCCATCTGTTTCGCCTCTGTGTGCTGGTTTGAGCTGAACCACTCGCCCGTCCGCACGAACCTAGGATCATCGACACAGTCCTGGATTGGCTGCCGACAATGAGCTCCCAGGACACATCCTCTATTTTGACTTGGTCAGCCTCACGTGGCTGCTGACATGGCCTAGACCCCACCAGTCAGTGCCTGAGAGTAGTCCTGTCCGGGTACGTTTAGTGTTTCTATTTTATTTTCAAAATCCAGAAAATAACTAAAACTTTGACAAAATACATAAATTCATTTAAACTCAGAAAAATACAAATAAGATATCAATATGCTCACAAAAATAAACTCTATTCAATAAAAATACTCCCTCCGTTTCTTTCTATAGTGCCTATTGTTTTTTGGCACGGAAATTAGCGCGAGCCATTTTTTCACACAAAACCTTCTAGCGATATCACAAACAAAATAGGAAACTGAAAACAGATCTCAGAAATACATGACCAGATCGGTGGAAGGGGTTCTTTGCAAAAAAAACATAGATTTACTCTTATATTCTGAAACAAATGCGAAAACAATAGGCATTATAGAAAGGAACGGAGGGATTATAATATAAAAATGTTTGTCAAAATAAAAATTCACTTATTTTAGTCTTTATTAATTATGCTTTCTCTTTTACCCTTAATTCAATTTTTTTTTGAATTAGTTTAGTTACAAAAGTAAATAATAACTAATCAGTAAATAAAGAAAATATTCAAATTCAATTACTTTATCATATTTCATTAACTTAAATGTTAGTGGTATTTTAAAAACCCTAATTTGTAATTTACCATTTCCTATTTTCATTAAAATATAATAAAGTAAGAAAATATTAAAAAAATATTTACAAAATCAAAAGTTGTTTATTTACTTCAAATTTTTAGTTACCAATTTATTATTATTTTAAAATTTAACAACAACTATAAAACCCTAATTTCTAATTAAACCCTAAATAGTATTCCCCTTTATTATTAAATCTTTTGAAATTTAATAAAATATTAAACCCATTACTAATTTTATTTCAAAGTACTTAATCACATTAACTCTATTCCCAATTGTTATTTAAGAATAATATCACAACTTAGAAACCTAGTTCTAAAATAAATAGAAACTTAACCTCATTATTTTATGTGATCATTCCAAATTGTTTTCAACTCTAAAACCCTAGGGGTTTATCCCATGTGATCATATAAACTTCACCTTTACCTATAGAACCTTATTACGAAACAAATGAATGCATGCTCATGATCCACTAAAGTAAAATCAACTCATATGAAGTCATCATTTGAAGTCATTATTTTGGAATAAACCTTATATGATCCACTAGTGCCACTTGGTGCAAACCCTAACTTGTTACTGACATATTAACACCGTTGATCACCATTCTTAGTACCACACCATAGGAATCAACCTCAAACATCATACCCTAATAGAACCATGGTGATTGATGACCCACAAGTATAGGGGATCGCAACAGTCTTCGCGGGAAGTAAAACCCAATTTATTGATTCGACACAAGGGGAGCCAAACAATACTTGAAAGCCTTAACAACGGAGTTGTCAATTCAGCTACACCTGGAAATAGACTTGCTCACAAGAGTTTATCAGTAGTAACAGTTTATAGCAGTAGCAGTAGTGAAATAACAGCAGCAGAGTAACAAAGACAGCAGTAGTGATTATAGTAAACAACAGGATTAAAATACTGTAGGCACAGGGATGGATGACGGGCGTTGCATGGATGAGAGAAACTCATGTAACAATCAAAGCAGGGCATTTGCAGATAATAATAAAACAGTGTCCAAGTACTAAGCAATCCATATGCATGTGTTCCGTATATAGTCGTACGTGCTCGCAATGAGAAACTTGCACAACATCTTTTGTCCTACCAGCCGGTGGCAGCCGGGCCTCTAGGGAATCTACTGGATATTAAGGTACTCCTTTAATAGAGTACCAGAGCAAAGCATTAACACTCCGTGAACACATGTGATCCTCACATCACGCCTTCCCCTCCGGTTGTCCCAATTTCTGTCACTTTGGGGCCTCGGGTTGACAGCGACATGTGTATACAACTTGCAGGTAAGATCATAAAACAATGCATATCATCATGAAACAATAACATGTTCAGATCTGAGATCATGGCACTCGGGCCCTAGTGACAAGCATTAAGCATAACAAGTTGCAACAATATCATCAAAGTACCAATTACGGACACTAGGCACTATGCCCTAACAATCTTATGCTATTACATGACCAATCTCATCCAATCCCTACCATCCCCTTCAGCCTATAGCGGGGAATTACTCACACATGGATGGGGGAAACATTGCTGGTCGATGGAGCGTCGGTGGTGACGATGGCGATGATCTCCTCCAATTCCCCGTCCCGCGGGCCAGACGGAGTTTCTCGTCCCGAGACGGAGTTTCGCGACGGTGGGTGAACTGGATGGTTTCGCGACTTCGACTTCTCGTCTCGCGTTTTTAGATCGAAACCCTTAAGTAGTCCGGAGGAGGGCGTCGGGGGGCCGAGGGGCCACACGCTAGGGGCGGCGCCCCTCCGGCCGCGCCGGCCTGCCAGGGGCCCGGGCCTCCCAGGTCTGCCCTTCTGGCTCCGTGATTCTTCTGGAAAAATAGGCCCTTCGACATAAATTCCCGGGATTTTCCTGAAAGCTGAATTTCTGCACAAAAACGAGACACCAATTCTGCTGAAAACAGCGTTAGTCCGTGTTAGTTGTATCCAAAATACACAAATTAGAGGCAAAACAATAGCAAAAGTGTTCGGGAAAGTAGATACGTTTTGGACGTATCAACTCCCCTGCTTAGCTTATTGCTTGTCCTCAAGCAATTCTGTTAACAACTGAGTGCGATAAAAGAACTTTCACGAACACATTTGTTCATATGATGTAAATATTCTCATGACATGGACAAGTACTTAGGCAATTCATAATAAGATACATGCAAATAAGATCATCTAGTAGCTATGTCAATCATGGAAAAGGTACCAATAAATTAATAATAAGCATCATGAATCATGTCTATCAGCAGGATTGCAATGTTCATAAAAGGGTATGATAAAGTGGTATCTCGCTTGCCCGTATTTGTACAGCAAAACATAAATGCTCAGGCACCTCTGAAGTTCATGGAAAGACTAGAAATAGAGATTGTCAAAGATAAAAGCATCAAAGTTACCACAGTCAATCATATTTTGGGACAAGCATATTATACTAAGAATGACAGTTGTGCTCTCAAGAAAGTGCTCAAAGAAAGGATGGTGACTCAACATAAAAGTAAAAGATTGACCCTTCGCAGAGGGAAGCAGGGATTAACATGCGCTAGAGCTTTTCATTTTTTAAAACAGGAGTAAAGTTATTTTGAGAGGTGTTTGTTGTTGTCAATGAATGGTAATGGGTACACCAACTACCTCGCCAACCAGACTTTCAAGAGCGGCTCCAACGAAGGACGTTATTTCTACCAGCAAGGTAGATCATCCCTCTTCTCTTTTGTTTACACATGTACTTTAGTTTTATTATAGGTGACACTCCCCCAACCTTTGCTTACACAAGCCATGGCTAACCGAATCCTCGGGTGCCTTCCATCAATCTCATACCATGGAGGAGTGTCTATTTGCAAAATGAAGTTGCTTACTGATGAATCAGAGCGAAACATGTGAAGAGAATTATTAATGAAGTTATTAGTTGGGGCTGGGCACCCCGTTGCCAGCTCTTATTATGAAAGTCTGTCAAAAGTAAATGACAAGGTTGAAAGATAAACACCACATACTTCCTCATGAGCTATAAAATATTAACACAAATTGAGAAGCATTTTGAAGGTTTAAAGGTAGCGCATGAGAATTTACTTGGAATGGTTTGAAATGCCATGCATAGGTATTTATGGTGGACACTTTGGAACAACTTGGTTTTCAGGAGTTTGGAAGCACGAGCAGCTTTCCCGCTCAGTACATGTGAAGGGTAGCAATAGACTGGGAGCGACAATCAAGAGAGCAGTCACTGTCATAATCATGCTTGCGACAAAATAAATTAACGGAGGCATAAAAGTGATACAAGAACTCTGAAGCAAAGTAAATCATCGAGGCTTAATTGACTTTTGTTCAGTCATATGCATGCGTGAGCATGTGCCAAGTCGATTCGAATGAGTTATTCAGAGGAGGATACCACAATGTCATACCTATTTATGAATAAAACAATGCAAGCAAACATCCATGACATGCTAATCATATTAATAAACTGGAGCTAAACATGAGAGATCATGAACTACTAGACTTTCTTAAATGCCATATACCTCACATGAACCAACTAAGCATGCTCACACGGATGAGTATATGTACAAAAATGAAAACAAATAGAGTTCATACCAGCCTCTCACCACAGTCGAATTGTCGTAGATCGTCATTATTGCCTTTCACTTGTGTAGCTTGAATAATATGAAATGAAAACCACGCTCCAGCCACCGAAGACCATTGACCTCCAAAATGAACTTTACAAAACCAAAGAAGAACAACAAATATTTTTGTGTTTTCGAATTGGAAACAAGAACAAAAGGAAACAAGCAAACAAAGCAAAATCTTTTTGGATTTTCTTATAGCAAACCAACGATAGCAAATAAAGCAAAATAAAAGCAAGAAACCAAAATAAACAAATGTTGAAGAGAAACAACAGAAATATTTTTGGTCTTTTTGTGTTTTAGGAAAGAAACAAAGCAAAAACAAGAAAATGAAAACTAGAAGAGTCACATAAACACAAAGCAGCAGGAATTCGTCAAACTTGACAGCAGTACAGTAATCGATTTTTAAGAAATTCTTCCGCTGCCCAGCTCGAAAAGTATTCAACTAATGAAAGTTAGATAACAACCTGGGGAACATGCACAAAAATTGGCTTTGCAAAATAACGTTCTGGCTGGTTTTGAGAATGTTTTTTGTAACAGTCCAGAATCGGTTTTCAGGCAGCACTTCCCAAAATATCATCTCCCTCTTATTAGAAAACCACTTTAAGAAACTAAAAAAGTATATACAAGTATCCAGCAACTATAATATGCAAAGAATGAGTGATGCCGGTATACCTCCCCCCAAGCTTAGGCTTTTGGCCTAAGTGGAGTTCAACCCAGTGAGGGTCAGTGTTCCACGCCGGTGGATCATACATGGCGTAGTCATAATGAGGTCCCGGTGCAGAAGAAAAGGGTGAAGGCTCCACATGCCCAAAATGTTGATGCGAAGAACTTGCTGCATCGGATGACGAGTCGAGGTGTTCCTCGGCCTCCTCCGTTCCGTCTCTTGCACGATGGCCATCTCCCTCTATGTGTGTATTCAGTTCACCTTCCGTGACTGACCAATCCTTCCTGGAATCAAGGTTAAACAGAACAGGCGCAGGCAATCCTACTAATTTTTCAGTTTTCTTAGTTGTTCTCCAAGTTTTCTTATAAAATGTTATCTTGTAAGACAGGTTACTCAAATTAGACAAATCAGAAACAAATTCATGTTTAATCATGGATACTATGTCAAGTTTCTCTACGGAAAGCTGAATATCAAGATGGTGAGGTTCTACACCATGCATAGCTAATAAACGAGAGGTGATGAGACCTCCGCAAATTCCTCCCTTCTCACGGTTAGTAGCAAGTCTATGGGCTATCAAAGCTCCCAAATTATAAGTCCTATAACCTTGTAATGCAGCAGCTAGAAAAGCTAAATCCTAGATAGATAACTTACTGGCATTCTTTTTAGCAAGAACGCACTTGGTGATGAAATAAGCAAAGTAACGAATAGCTGGGAGTTGAATACTACTGATTTTACCACCATCCTCTGAGAAGCTTCTTCCAAGACAAATCATCTTCTAGAGATTCAAGAGCTCTTGCGGTGATCCCCTTATCTTCTCGCACGATCCCCATTGCGGCACTCTAATTGCTGCACAAAAATCATTGAAAGGCAAGTTGACAATTTTATTATAAATTTTGTACCGAACCATGGGGTTAGATTGAGACCAATTGAATTCAAAATCCTGCACAACAGACATAGTCAACTTTGCATATTGACATGGTTCACCAACAACAAAATCATCCAACCCTGTACTGGAAATTAGATTTTGAACATCTCGCAGAATTCCTGCATTCCTCATAAAATCAACGCACGGGTAGTAAGAAGGGTATACTCCCTCTTCGCGGAAAACTCTCATAACCTGTTGCACTTCCAATTCTTGTTGGTTTAGTTGGTGACCATTCCACTCCATTTTCTGAAATTTTCAACAAACAATATAAAATTTGATTTGGTGACATATAATTGAAGGAAACTACTATAGGAACTTGCTAGAGTACTAATCATGCATCAAAACTAGTTTCTACAACTTAGAACAAGCATGCAAGCTCACTAAACATGTTACCTACAGCAGCAAAATATTCAAGATATACTCAACCAAACAAAATTCTACTTGGATAATCGGAGGAGTCACATACCGGAGAGCAAATGTGCCAAATTTCAGACAAAAATCTGGGCTGAGCAAAGAGATCGAGAAATCTTGAGCTCTTGAGCAGAAACGCGAGTGAGAGAAAGCTGGTGCGAGTTTTTTCGGGAGAGAGAAGAGAATGGGAGGAAGAGATGAAGTAGTGGGGCAAGGAGGGGCCCACACAACAGGGTGGCACGCCCCCCCTTGCTGGCCGCGCCAGCCTGTGGGGTGCCACCCTGGGGTGCCCCACTGGTCATCCCCAGGTGCTCCCGTGCGTCTTCGAAAAACAAGACCAACGGTATAATTTTTGTGAATTTTTGAAAACTTTGAAAATGCACATTTCTGGGTATTAAATTTATTATTACTGGGCAGAAAAAGATTTTGAAATCTCTAATTGACTAAAGAACTTTGCAAAACAAAAGTGCTACAGCAAGTAAAACAAGTGGAGGAAGAAAGAAATGTTGTTTACCTCCTCTATGCATATAAAAGTATTTGTTAACAAGGTTGATCAAGTCTTGCCACCAAATAAATTTTACATAGCATAAGAAGAAATAAACCTCAAATCAATCATGTTACCTTGAATTGTATTGATATGGATCCAATCATAATATTTTGATATCCTTCTTTAGGCTCAAATATAGGACAATCAATAGTTCCCACTTTAATAGTTCTCACATTAGAAATTGTATTAACTCCACATACTTTATCAATCTTCTTGGGGAAATAAACGGTATGCTCCTTGTCATCAACATTGAAAGTATCTTTTCCTTTATTGCAATCAATAACAGCCCCTGCGGTGTTAAGAAAAGGTCTCCCAAGAATAATAGACATATTATCATCTTCGGGCATTTCCAACACAACAAAATCAGTTAATATCAAGCACTTATTAGTAACTTGAACAGGAACATCCTCACATATACCAACAGGAATAGCAGTAGATTTATCAGCCATTTGCAAGGATATATCAGTTGGTATCAATTTATCTAAATAAAGTCTCTTGTAAAGAGAAAAAGGCATAACACTAACACCGGCTCCCAAATCACATAGAGCAGTTCTAACATAATTATTCTTAATAGAACAAGGAATAGTCGGTATAACTGGATCACCCAACTTCTTTGGAACTTTGCCATTGAAAGAGTAATAGCAAGCATAGTGGAAATCTCCTAATTAGGAGTTTTCCTTTTGTTAGAGACAATATCTTTCATATACTTTGAATAAGGAGGCAATTTAATAGCATCAGTCAAAGGGATTTGCAAGAATAAAGGTTTCATCCAATCGCAAAATTTATTATAATGTTCTTCTTCTTTTGATTTTAGTTTCTTAGCAGGAAAAGGCATTTGTTTTTGTACCCAAGGTTCCCTTTCATTACCATGTTTCTTAGCAGTAAAATCTTCTTTAGTATACTTTTTATTTTTAGCATGCTTTTAGGTTCATCTTCAACCTCTTCTTTATCAAAGCATCATTCTTATCATTATCATTATCATGTTCATTACCACTTTCAGTTTCAGCATCAGAAATAGAAATACTATTAGGATCATTAACAGGTTTGGAGGATTCTACAACATTTTTATGTTTCTTCTTCTTTTTCTTAGAAGGAGCACTAGGTTCAATTTGTTGAGAATCTTGTTCAACTCTTTTGGGATGCCCCTCAGGATATAGAGGATCCTGGGTGGAAACACCGCCTCTAGTTGTTACTTCATAAGCATGTTTCTCTTTAGAATTATTTTTTAACAAGTAATTTTGCACTTTAGTGAGCTGATCAATTTGAGTTTGAACCATATGAAAATGTTTAACAAGCATCTTAACATCATTGGAGGTTCTCTCCACAATATCATGCAAATTGCTAATAGCTTGAGAATTTTCCATTAAATGATTCTCTACTCTCATATTAAAATTTTCTTGCTTAACAATATAATTATCAAACTCATCTAAGCATTGAGCATGAGGTTTTGAATACGGAATATCTTCCCTAGTAAAGCGTTGAAGAGAGTTTACCTCAATAATGGATGAAGGGGGAATTATCTTACATAAATCTTCTATGGGAGGTAAATTCTTCACATCTTCAGATTTAATACCTTTCTCCTTAAGAGATTTCTTGGCTTCCCTCATATCTTCATCATTTAATTTAATTAGACCCCTCTTCTTCAATATTGGCGTCGGAGTTGGTTCAGGTGTAGTCCAATCATCATGATTCCGGCCTATTTTAGCCAATAATTCTTCAGCTTCGTCCGGAGTTCTTTTCCTGAAAACACAACCAGCACAACTATCCAAATATGCTCTAGATTCAATGGTTAGTCCACTATAAAATATATCAAGTAAATCATGCTTTTCCAAATCATGTCCAGGTCGAGCTCTGATAAGAGAGCAAAATCTTGCCCACGCCTCAGGCAATTTCTCTCCATCTCCGTGGTCAAAGCTATAAATTTTCTGCAAAGCAGCATGTTGAGCACTAGCTGGAAAGTATTTCCGAAAGAAAACATCAAGCAAACAACTTGGACTATCAATAGAACCAGGAGGAAAACTATTATACCAAGTTTTAGCATCATCCTTTAATGAGAAAGGAAAAAATTTAGCAACAAAATAAGTACGCATCATGACATCATCAGAAAACAAGCTACTCATAGAAGAAAGTTCATTCATGTGTTCTACAGCACTTTCTTTTTCAGTACCACAAAGGGTGTTTTCTCAACAATAGCTATATGAGATAAATCAAGAGAAAAATCATAATGTTTATCCTTAATGCTTATAGGAGATGTGGCAAATTTAGGATCAGGAGACAAATTATATCTAACAGTATGTTGTGCGAGAAACTTTTTAATTTTTCTGGCATTAGCATTAGCATTGCATCTATTAATAAAATCATCATCAAGCTCCACATAATCCTCATCAGGATCATCACTAGAGTAATCAACGGACTCGGGTGAATTAACAGGTGTAGCAGCATTTTCATTAGGAGTTTCAGTATTTTCAATTTGTCTAGACCTAGCAATTGTAGCATCTAGAAAAGATCCCAATGAACCACTATCATCAAGCACAGCAGAAACATCATCAATATTATGAGAATTTTCAGATTCAGCAGAAGTACCAGCAAGTGAAGCTTGCGGTGGTGAAACAAGTTGACTTATCACAGATGGTGAATCAAGAGCAGCAGAGGTACTCAGAGTTGTACCTTTTCTTGTAGTGGATGGTAATATGGCGACTTTAGGATCGTGAGATTTACCCATGATGGAGAATTTGCAGCGAACAATATCAATCCAAGTGAACTTCCAAATAAAGCTATGCTCCCCGACAATGGCGCAGAAAATAGTCTTGATGACCCACAAGTATAGGGGATCGCAACAGTCTTCGGGAAGTAAAACCCAATTTATTGATTCGACACAAGGGGAGCCAAAGAATACTTGAAAGCCTTAACGCGGAGTTGTCAATTCAGCTGCACCTGGAACAGACTTGCTCGCAAGAGTTTATCGTAGTAACAGTTTATAGCAAGCGGTAGTGAAATAACAGCAGCAGAGTAACAAAGACAACAGTAGTGATTATAGTAAACAGCAGGATTAAAATACTGTAGGCACAGGGATGGATGACGGGCGTTGCATGGATGAGAGAAACTCATGTAACAATCAAAGCAGGGCATTTGCAGATAACAATAAAACGATGTCCAAGTACTAAGCAATCCATAGGCATGTGTTTCGTATATAGTCGTACGTGCTCGCAATGAGAAACTTGCACAACATCTTTTGTCCTACCAGCCGGTGGCAGCCGGGCCTCTAGGGAATCTACTGGATATTAAGGTACTCCTTTAATAAAGTACCGGAGCAAAGCATTAACACTCCGTGAACACATGTGATCCTCACATCATGCCTTCCCCTCCGGTTGTCCCAATTCTGTCACTTTGGGGCCTCGGGTTCCGGACAGCGACATGTGTATACAACTTGCAGGTAAGATCATAAAACAATGCATATCATCATGAAACAATAACATGTTCAGATCTGAGATCATGGCACTCGGGCCCTAGTGACAAGCATTAAGCATAACAAGTTGCAACAATATCATCAAAGTACCAATTACGGACACTAGGCACTATGCCCTAACAATCTTATGCTATTACATGACCAATCTCATCCAATCCCTACCATCCCCTTCAGCCTACAACGGGGGAATTACTCACACATGGATGGGGGAATCATTGCTGGTCGATGGAGAGCGTCAGTGGTGATGATGGCGATGATCTCCTCCAATTCCCGTCCAGGTGCCGAACGGAGTTTCGGTCCCGAGACGGAGTTTCGCGACGGTGGCGGCGTACTGGATGGTTTCGCGACTTCGACTTCTCGTCTCGCGTTTTTAGATCGAAACCATTAAGTAGTCCAGAGGAGGGTGTCAGAGGCTAGCCGAGGGGGGCACACGCTAGAGCGGCGCGCCCCTCTCAGCTGCGCCGCCTCTGTCAGGGGGCTGGGCCTGGTCTCTCTCCGTGATTCTTCTGGAAAAATAGGCCCATTCGACATAAATTCCGGGGATTTTCCTGAAAGTTGAATTTTTGCACAAAAACGGGACACCAGAGCAATTCTGCTGAAACAGCGTTAGTCCGTGTTAGTTGTATCCAAAATACACAAATTAGAGGCAAAATAATAGCAAAAGTGTTCGGGAAAGTAGATACGTTTTGGACGTATCAGTGATCAACCATAATACCAATCTGAGATAGCAATTCACTTTACATGCTCTTATTCAACTGAACCCTACTTGAGGCATAATAAACCACCTAGCTTAGAAAACATTAAGTGATTACATAGTAAAGCAAATGAGAAGTCATAGTAAGCCCTGATGTTTAACTCATAGCACCACCTTGTTAACCATCCTCTGATATGATACCCTATGATCAACCATAGTAATAAACATGCCAATACTTGCTGCATATGGACTCATTCAACTTAATAACCAACTAGTCCCTATTAGTGAATTAAATAAACCTAATAGTGAATCTTAGTAAACCCTAGAAGCACCTAGCTCCTATGTATAGTAGTTCTTTCTTCAAAAGTTATTCTTTTGAACTAAATACACAAGTAAACCATATAAGTAAATAGTTCCTATTGGAACTACTTATTATTTCTTAATTAACATGTTCTTCAAAAGTTATTCTTTTGAAATATAACAAGTAATCATCAACCATGCACTATATAACTTAAAACTGACAACCACTCTTTAAATATTATTCAACTACAATTCCTTTGTGTGCATGCTTGTTATGATGTCTTATCTCACTTGTTTATGATACTAATATAACCCAACCATAATAAGAACCTTGTTTGCGAACCATCCTAAAAGTGCAACACACCCTAAAGAAATCTTTACAACTCACCCAATCCTAAATCATCGGGGTTAGGTTACGCTCGGGGCAATTGCATCTCATACTATGCATTATAGCATTTTTGCAAGTTCTTTAAACATTGTCCTTACCGGACGATGATGGTATTTCAAAATTTGGAGTTATCACGTATCGAAGCTTTTGCCTGCATAATCTTGCAGTCAAAAAAGGCAAGTTCATCGCTTGCTCATGTCATTTGATTATTTTTTTTCAAACTATATGCAAAGTATTATACTTATCGCTCCTGCATTGAAAATAAAATGTTACTTTTCCAATTATGAATATGACTATGTGGTTGGCAATGGAACCATGGTATGTGTTGATGGTGGAGGTTCCATTGCAAGGGTTCTACTCATCTAGGACTAATCACTAATGCCGTCTAGTGATTCTAGCGTCGTACATTTCGCGTTAACCATAAGATCTATAATGGCTCTGGGGAAGTCAGTTGTATCTTTTCCCTCTTGCATATCAACTGACTAGTGATAAGGGTTGCCTATATCGGTGTATCTATTTCGTAAAGGTGAGGACATTGGTCCAGAACGGTCTACCAATATATACAGGAGAGGGCAGACTTATTAAAGGTCTATGATGGATTGTAAGGGTTGTCTGGTTGGTCTATCTATGGTGTATAGAGCAGGGCGTAAGAATTGTTCGGAATGGTCTACCTTAATGGTATAGGTGAGAACAAATGCCTAGGTCGGTCTACCTATAGATAAAGAACATGACATACTTACAATAGGGTGGGTCTGCGGGGTCGCGGAGAAGGCAGTGATTGGCTTGGATCTTATACTGGGCCTCACACCAAGGAAGTGTGGACAAGGCTCGCGACTTGGTTGGCAACAAGGATAAGGTATCTTATGGGAAAAGTAACACACCTCTGCAGAGTGTATCAAATTGTGGCTATCACTCCCTGTTCCGGGAAGGGAACTACGAACGCGGCAGGAAAGGAACTCCATGAAGTTCTAGTCAACCTGTGAAGACTGGCGGGCATAGTTTTCAGAATAAAATAAACCTTTTGAAGAAATGTTTACGAAAACTTGCATTCGCCTATGACTTTCTGGTCTGTGGCTGTAGCTAGTGCAGGATACACCTATTTCCTATAATGAACTTGTTGAGTACGCTCGTACTCATCCCTCTTTGAATCCCCTGCTTAGTTATGGAGGCATCGGAGGAGAAACTACCGTGGAACTTGAAGACAAAGGAGTCAACTGCAACAAGATGAAGAATCCAATCAAAGAAGTCAATGGAGTCAAATTCTGCATCAACTAGAGTGGAAACTTAGAATAGTAATAGAAGGAAACCTTTCCCTAATCCTAGCACCTAAGTAGCTAGAGTTCTATAGGAAGCCAAGTATCTCTAGAGCTAGAATTAGCAATAAGTTAGACTACGAGTCGTTCTTCTAGAGCTTTATTTGAAGTTTTATCTCACTGTAAAGTAGGAGGCTGTGTTGATCAAACAGTTCGTGTATCCTTCTATAGGCATGCCTTGGACTCACATATGTTTCTGTTGTACCACTCTGAGGGATGTAATATGAGTGGAACGGTGTTTCAGTTGTGTTATGTCAACGACTTGCGTACTACACCATGCAGTGGTATGATGGGTCACCGCATGGAGGTTATGAAGTGGTTGTGGAGCTTGTCATCTCCAGAGTGGAGAAAAAGCTAGCCATAAGGGGAAGTCCTTTGTCTTTCGTGGAATTGGCTTGGAGAAGAAGGTGAGTCGTCGTGGCGTTCGGGATACCATTGTGGTAGCCCGCATCTCTCCAACTTGAGCGTAACTCACTTCGTGTGAGAGAACACGATATTACATCTTCGTCTCCGTGTGCCTTGGTTATCTCTATACCCAAGTTTACTTTCCTTGTGATAGCCATCGAGTTGGAAGTACCTATATCTTGCATTCACTTGTGTTACATGTATCTTGTGCTCATCTTACTTAGCTTGAGTTGTGGTTGTTGCGGTTAGTTGAGCCTAGCATATTTAGGTTTTGTGCTTGTAAATAAAAGTTAGTTTAATTATGCAATCTTACAAGCCAAATCCGTAATTGTTTTTAAAACTCCCATTTACCCCCCCCCCTCTAGGAGACATATCGTCCTTTCGACAAGTGGGGGCAGCAACATAGTGGAGCGCTCTTTTGACGGGGGCGTATCAGGTGAAACGTAAGAGATACTGAAAATCTGAAAATTGTTGTTCTGCGCCGTTGGATCATGTACTAACGCCTAGATGTCCACCTCAGTCCCACGTCCACTAGTTTTACACAAAGCACCCCAGAAGCACAACAAAAAACCATCCCCTCCCCCCACTCTCTCTCATGGTCATGTTCTTCGCCATCTCTCCGCCATGAACGGATGAGGTTCCCAGCCACCAGAGACAACTTTCTAAAGAACAAGCCTCAATTCTGAAGTTGCAGCCAGATCTATCATCGCTATGTTCGGCTTCATCGACAGCCGCCTTGCACAGATCCATCTACAGAAGACCAGATCTTGGCCACTATTTCTGGGAACCACCGTCTTGGATTCCTTTTTTCTTGATTTCGTTGATTTAGATTTCTAGCCCGATGTGCTGCCCCATTTTGGCACTGGTAGAAAAACGCTCATCTATACCGGTTCCAGAGGGGCATTCGTACCGGTTGAGCAACCGGTATAAATTATCCGGCACTAAAGGCCCCCCCCTTTCGTACCGGTTGCTTACGAACCGGTATAAAAGGGGCCCCACGTGGGCCACCAGGAGAGCTCAGGGCCAAGGAGCTTTGGTACCGGTTGGTAATACGAACCGGTACCAAAGGTTCCCACCCGCGGCAGGGAAATTGCCCAAATCTGCCGCGGCGAAGGAATTGAATTTTTAGGGTTTTTGGAGGGGTTTAGGGATATCGGTTTGTTTCATATCGCGTCGATGCACCAGAAACGCGTTTGGGTTTAGGTAGTACATGAAGATCAAGATGATGCATAGCAAGTTGGTGCATATAATATAACACACATGTAATTGCATAAGATCGCAAATTAAGTAGCACTATGCATGAAGATCGATCTTCATGCATAGTGGTACTCTTCGAGGCGTACTCTATATATGTCTATTACATGTAGCATAGTGGTACTCTTCGAGTCAACTATATATGTAACATGTACATCTTCATTCATAGTGGTACTCTGCGAATGGTGGTATGACGTCCCGAAAGAAAAATCCCGCCAATTCCTCGCCTATTGCTATGAAGCGGTCATTGAGACGTCTCTGACGTATCGATAATTTCTTGTGTTCCATGCCACATTATTGATGTTATCTACATGTTTTATGCACACTTTATGTCATATTCGTGCATTTTCTGGAACTAACC
This sequence comes from Lolium multiflorum, assembly GCA_030979885.1. Taxonomy (NCBI): domain Eukaryota; kingdom Viridiplantae; phylum Streptophyta; class Magnoliopsida; order Poales; family Poaceae; genus Lolium; species Lolium multiflorum. The sequence continues at coordinate 402,754,296 of CM061750.1, forward strand.
TATTAACAAGATGCCGAAGTGCCAGTTCCTGTTTTCTGCTGTTTTTGGTTTCAGAAATTCTAGTAACGAAATATTCTCGGAATCGGACGAAATCAACGCCCAGGTTCCTATTTTGCCCAGAAGCATCCAGAACACACGAGAACCACCAGAGAGGGGGCACAGGGCCACCAAACCCTAGGCCGGCGCGGCCAGGGGGGCCCGCCCCCTATAGTGTGGGCCCCAGAAGTCCACCGACCTTGCCCTTCCGCCTATTTAAAGCCTCCGTCGCGAAAACCACGATACGTTCGACGAAACCGGAGAAAACCTTCCGAGCCGCCGCCATCGCGAAGCCAAGATCGGGGACAGGAGTCTTGTTCCGGCACACCGCCGGAACGGGGAAGTGCCCCCGGAAGGCTTCTCCATCGACACTACCGCCATCTCCATCAACGCTGCTGCTCCCATGAGGAGGGAGTAGTTCTCCATCGAGGCTCGGGGCTGTACCGGTAGCTATGTGGTTCATCTCTCTCCTATGTACTTCAATACAATAATCTCATGAGCTGCCTTACATGATTGAGATTCATATGATGATGCTTGTAATCTAGATGTCGTTATGCTAGTCAAGTGAATTTTACTTATGTGATCTCCGGAGACTCCTTGTCCCACGTGTGTAAAGGTGACAGTGTGTGCACCGTGTGGGTCTCTTAGGCTATATTTCACAGAATACTTATTCACTGTTATGAATGGCATAGTGAAGTGCTTATTTATATCTCTTTATGATTGCAATGAGTTTTGTATCACAATTTATCTATGTGCTACTCTAGTGATGTTATTAAAGTAGTTTTATTCCTCCTGCACGGTGTAATGGTGACAGTGTGTGCACCCGTGTTAGTACTTGGCGTAGGCTATGATTATGATCTCTTGTAGATTATGAAGTTAACTATTGCTATGATGGTATTGATGTGATCTATTCCTCCTACATAGTGTGAAGGTGACAGTGTGCATGCTATGTTAGTACTTGGTTTAGTTGTGTTGATCTATCTTACACTCTAAGGTTATTTAAATATGAACATTGAATTGTGGAGCTTGTTAACTCCGGCATTGAGGGTTCGTGTAATCCTACGCAATGTGTTCATCATCCAACAAGAGGGTGTAGAGTATGCATTTATCTATTCATTATGTGATCAATGTTGAGAGTGTCCACTAGTGAAAGTATGATCCCTAGGCCTTGTTCCTAAATACTGTTATCGCTGCTTGTTTCTGTTTTACTGCGTTACTACTGCTACGTTACTACCTTGTTTACTGTCTGGGCAAAGCACTTTTCTTGCCGTTGCCACTGCTCATATATATTCATACCACCTGTATTTCACTATCTCTTCGCCAAACTAGTGCACCTATTAGGTGTGTTGGGGACACAAGAGACTTCTTGCTTTGTGGTTGCAGGGTTGCATGAGAGGGATATCTTTGACCTCTTCCTCCCTGAGTTCGATAAACCTTGGGTGATCCACTTAAGGGAAACTTGCTGCTGTTCTACAAACCTCTGCTCTTGGAGGCCCAACACTGTCTACAGGAAAAGGAGGGGGCGTAGACATCAAGCTATTTTCTGGCACCGTTGCCGGGGAACTGAAGAAAAGAAGACTTCTAACTCCCACGTCAACTACACGCCAGCAAGCTATTTTCTGGCGCCGTTGCCGGGGAGGAAAGGTAAAAGGTACTCACACTCCGGACCTCGGCTACCAAGCTATTTTCCGCCGTCGTAAGTACTCGACGCTATTTCCTTTAGATCCTGCAATTGCATCTTTTTGTTTCTTGTTTACACTAGTTTGGCATAATGGACAAGAATGAGCTTCTTATGCTATTTCCTGATTTAAAACATGGATTGTTTGATGCTAAAATTAAAAAACCTATGGAATCTTATTTGCATGCTGGTAGTAATATTAGTATGAACGCTTTGAACACCATTGTTGATAATGATATAGAAAGTTCTAAGCTTGGGGAAGCTGGTTTTCATGATCTTTTTAGTCCCCCAAGCATTGAGGAGAAAATTTTCTTTGATGATACTTTGCCTCCTATATATGATGATTATAATGATAGTAGTCTTTTGTTGCCACCTGTTATGGAGGATAAATTTGATTATGATTACAATATGCCTCCTATATTTGATGATAGCTACTTTGTTGAATTTGCTCCCACTACAACTAATAAAATTGATTATGCTTATGTGGAGAGTAATAATTTTATGCATAAGACTCATGATAAGAATGCTTTATGTGATAGTTATATTGTTGAGTTTGCTCATGATGCTACTGAAAGTTATTATGAGAGAGGAAAATATGGTTGTAGAAATTTTCATGTTACTAAAACACCTCTCTATGTGCTGAAATTTTTGAAGCTGCACTTGTTTTATCTTCCTATGCTTGTCACTTTGCTCTTCATAAACTTGTTTATTTACAAGAGTCCTATGCATAGGAAGCATGTTAGACTTAAATGTGTTTTGAATTTGCCTCTTGATGCTCTCTTTTGCTTCAAATACTATTTCTTGCGAGTGCATCATTAAAACTGCTGAGCCCATCTTAATGGCTATAAAGAAAGAACTTCTTGGGAGATAACCCATGTGTTATTTTGCTACAGTACTTTGTTTTTATTTTGTGTCTTGGAAGTTGTTTACTACTGTAGCAACCTCTCCTTATCTTAGTTTTGTGTTTTGTTGTGCCAAGTGAAGCCTCTAATCGAAGGTTGATACTAGATTTGGATTTCTGCGCAGAAACAGATTTCTATCTGTCACGAATCTGGGCTGTTTTCTCTGTAGAAAAATCAGAAAAATATGCCAATTTACGTGCGCGTTCCACAGATATGTACGCAACTTTTATTAGTTTTGAGTTTTCTGATCTGAGCAAGGAAAGTATTTATTAAAAATTCGTCTTTACGGACTGTTCTGTTTTGACAGTTTCTGCCTTTTATTTCGCATTGCTTCTTTCGCTGTGTTGGGTGGATTTCTTTGTTCCATTACCTTCCAGTAGCTTTGAGCAATGTCCAGAAGTGTTAAGAATGATTGTGTCACCTCTGAACATGTGAGTTTTTGACTATGTACTAACCCCTCTAATGAAGTTTATGAGAAGTTCGGTGTGAAGCAAGTTTTCAAGGGTCAAGAGAGGAGGATGATATACTATGATCAAGAAGAGTGAAAAGTCTAAGCTTGGGGATGCCCGGTGGTCCACCCCTGCATATTTCAAGAAGACTCAAGCGTCTAAGCTTGGGGATGCCCAAGGCATCCCCTTCTTCATCGACAACATTATCAGGTTCCTCCCTGAAACTATATTTTTATTCCATCACATCTTATGTGCTTTTCTTGGAGCGTCTGTATGCTTTTATTTTTGTTTGTGTTTGAATAAATTGGATTACATCATGCTTGTGTGGGAGAGAGACACGCTCCACTGTTGCATATGAACACATGTGTTCTTAGCTTTTAGTATTCATGGCGAAGTTTCTTCTTCGTTAAATTGTTATATGGTTGGAATTGGAAAATGATACATGTAGTAATTGCTATAATGTCTTGGGTAATGTGATACTTGGCAATTGTTGTGCTCATGTTTCAGCTCTTGCATCATATACTTTGCACCTATTAATGAAGAAATACATAGAGCATGCTAAAATTTGGTTTGCATATTTGGTCTCTCTAAGGTCTAGATAATTTCTAGTATTGAGTTTGAACAACAAGGAAGACGGTGTAGAGTCTTATAATGTTTTCAATATGTCTTTTATGTGAGTTTTGCTGCACCGTTTCATCCTTGTGTTTGTTTCAAATAGCCTTGCTAGCCTAAACCTTGTATCGAGAGGGAATACTTCTCATGCATCCAAAATCCTTGAGCCAACCACTATACCATTTGTGTCCACCATACCTACCTACTACATGGTATTTCTCCGCCATTCCAAAGTAAATTGCTTGAGTGCTACCTTTAAAATTCCAACATTCACCTTTGCAATATATAGCTCATGGGACAAATAGCTTAAAAACTATTGTGGTATTGAATATGTACTTATGCACTTTATCTCTTATTAAGTTGCTTGTTGTGCGATAACCATGTTCCTGGGGACACCATCAACTATTCTTTGTTGAATTTCATGTGAGTTGCTATGCATGTTCGTCTTGTCTGAAGTAAGAGAGATCTACCACCTTATGGTTAAGCATGCATATTGTTAGAGAAGAACATTGGGCCGCTAACTAAAGCCATGATCCATGGTGGAAGTTTCAGTTTTGGACATATATCCTCAATCTCATATGAGAAAATTATTAATTGTTGCCACATGCTTATGCATAAAAGAGGAGTCCATTATCTGTTGTCTATGTTGTCCCGGTATGGATGTCTAAGTTGAGAATAATCAATAGCGAGAAATCCAATGCGAGCTTTCTCCTTAGACCTTTGTACATGCGGCATAGAGGTACCCCTTTGTGACACTTGGTTAAAACATGTGCATTGCGATGATCCGGTAGTCCAAGCTAATTAGGACAAGGTGCGGGCACTATTAGTATACTATGCATGAGGCTTGCAACTTGTAAGATATAATTTACATGATATATATGCTTTATTACTACCGTTGACAAAATTGTTTCATGTTTTCAAAATCAAAGCTCTAGCACAAATATAGCAATCGATGCTTTTCCTCTATGGAGGACCATTCTTTTACTTTCATTGTTGAGTCAGTTCACCTATTTCTCTCCACCTCAAGAAGCAAACACTTGTGTGAACTGTGCATTGATTCCTACATACTTGCATATTGCACTTATTATATTACTATATGTTGACAATATCCATGAGATATACATGTTACAAGTTGAAAGCAACCGCTGAAACTTAATCTTCCTTTGTGTTGCTTCAATGCTTTTACTATGAATTATTGCTTTATGAGTTAACTCTTATGCAAGACTTATTGATGCTTGTCTTGAAGTACTATTCATGAAAAGTCTTTGCTTTATGATTCACTTGTTTACTCATGTCATATACATTGTTTTGATCGCTGCATTCACTACATATGCTTTACAAATAGTATGATCAAGGTTATGATGGCATGTCACTCCAGAAATTATCTTTGTTATCGTTTTACCTGCTCGGGACAGAACTAAGCTTGGGGATGCTGATACGTCTCCGACGTATCGATAATTTCTTGTGTTCCATGCCACATTATTGATGTTATCTACATGTTTTATGCACACTTTATGTCATATTCGTGCATTTTGGGGAACTAACCTATTAACAAGATGCGAAGTGCCAGTTCTGTTTTGCTGTTTTTGGTTTGAAATCCTAGTAACGAAATATTCTCGGAATCGGACGAAATCAACGCCCAGGTTCCTATTTTGCCCGGAAGCATCAGAACACGAGAACCACCAGAGAGGGGGCACGGGGCCACCAAACCCTAGGCAGCGCGGCCAGGGGCCGCGCCCCCTATAGTGTGGGCCCCAGTCCACCGACCTTGCCCTTCCGCCTATTTAAAGCCTCCGTCGCGAAAACCCTGATACGTTCGACGAAACCAGAGAAAACCTTCCAGAGCTGCCGCCATCGCGAAGCCAAGATCTGGGGGATAGGAGTCTCTGTTCCGGCACGCCGCCGGAAGGGCCCCCAAGGCTTCTCCATCGACACTACCGCCATCTCCATCAACGCTGCTGCTCCCATGAGGAGGGAGTAGTTCTCCATCGAGGCGCGGGGCTGTACCGGTAGCTATGTGGTTCATCTCTCTCCTATGTACTTCAATACAATAATCTCATGAGCTGCCTTACATGATTGAGATTCATATGATGATGCTTATAATCTAGATGTCGTTATGCTAGTCAAGTGAATTTTACTTATGTGATCTCCGGAGACTCCTTGTCCCACGTGTGTAAAGGTGACAGTGTGTGCACCGTGTGGGTCTCTTAGGCTATATTTCACAGAATACTTATTCACTGTTATGAATGGCATAGTGAAGTGCTTATTTATATCTCTTTATGATTGCAATGAGTTTTGTATCACAATTTATCTATGTGCTACTCTAGTGATGTTATTAAAGTAGTTTTATTCCTCCTGCACGGTGTAATGGTGACAGTGTGTGCATCCGTGTTAGTACTTGGCGTAGGCTATGATTATGATCTCTTGTAGATTATGAAGTTAACTATTGCTATGATGGTATTGATGTGATCTATTCCTCCTACATAGTGTGAAGGTGACAGTGTGCATGCTATGTTAGTACTTGGTTTAGTTGTGTTGATCTATCTTACACTCTAAGGTTATTTAAATATGAACATTGAATTGTGGAGCTTGTTAACTCCGGCATTGAGGGTTCGTGTAATCCTACGCAATGTGTTCATCATCCAACAAGAGGGTGTAGAGTATGCATTTATCTATTGTTATGTGATCAATGTTGAGAGTGTCCACTAGTGAAAGTATGATCCCTAGGCCTTGTTCCTAAATACTGCTATCGCTGCTTGTTTACTGTTTTACTGCGTTACTACTGCTGCGTTACTACTGCTTGTTTACTGTCTGGGCAAAGCACTTTTGGTGCCGTTGCCATTGCTCATATATATTCATACCACCTGTATTTCACTATCTCTTCGCCAAACTAGTGCACCTATTAGGTGTGTTGGGGACACAAGAGACTTCTTGCTTTGTGGTTGCGGGGTTGCATGAGAGGGATATCTTTGACCTCTTCCTCCCTGAGTTCGATAAACCTTGGGTGATCCACTTAAGGGAAACTTGCTGCTGTTCTACAAACCTCTGCTCTTGGAGGCCCAACACGTCTACCTATTGCTATGAAGCGGTCATCGATTGAGAGCTTGTTCCGCTTTCTTGCCAACTATAAAAGAATAAGATACAAATGAATACATGAAACAACTATTACTGAAACTCAGCACAACTTATGATAAGAAAACAAATTTGTGAAGATTGTTTTTGTACCTCTTTATTTCTTTCATTATTCGTTCTCTCGCTGACAATTCTGCGGATGTACTCGCAAACGAAGAATCCACAGAGATCAGTCCCTTCTGGTTGTTGCGGGCATTTCTTTACAAGAATATAATTCAATCAAAAAATAGTCAAGTATGATAATTAAAGGTGTGTGGACCTAGGTAGTACTACTTACTTTCGCACGCCATCGCAGCTTCGGTGTCCATTCATGGGACTTATCTTCCTTGATGAAAGTTTCCCATACGCTGCTCGACAAAAGAAAATGCATAAAAGAGTCATCAATTAGTTCATAGCAGGAAATTAACGAAACAAACCGATAAGAATTAAAATTACCTTCTGAGCATTAAATAACAAGACACATATAGTTCCGATTTTTTGGTTAGTGAGTCAAAGACTTCAACTTCTCCAATTTCCATATTGATGACGAGAAGAATAAAGTGAAACCTACGCACGTTTCAATATGTAGTGTCATATATATAAGTCATTAGTTAAAATTTTGACATACGGTGAGCAAAATATAATGTGTTATAAGACAGTAAGACTCACTCGAAGTTGTAAGGCCAAATTATTAGCTTTTTGTCACGTTGTCGCTTCAAAAACCTTAGCAAAGTCTCCGGTGTATCCTTGTTATAGAGGGGATCTTCTATGGTTTTAACATGCATTGTGTGCGGGTCAATGAACCCAATGTCTGTGATATCGTCCCTTTTGCATTCGAGCATCTTCGATCTGCATAATATAGCGCACAAAAGATTATAATCTGCAGACAATGAACGAGCTGAGCTAAAGACTTCTCAAATTAAATAAATAAATCACTTACAGACAATAGCAACTGATGATTGATTTGTCGAGGGCCCGGAGATTGTATAACTGAAAGAGTTCGGCGAAGTCAACGTTCACACAGTACTCCTGGAAGTAGTGCTCTTCCCTAACTCGCACCATGATAGTCTCGATCCCTTCCTTTGAGGCATTAAGGTACCACAAATGCAAGTTACGCATACATGTTGGTACCTTCCTGAGATTCTCGACCAAATCTTTCCCTTGAACAAATTGATATGCTCGTTCAGCGAAGGCGTAATCAGTTGTGTCTTGTCGAGAACTTTGAACGGGCTTCCCGTCAAACACCTTGAGAGGGGCGACCGATTGAACGGGTTGTTGTCCGAGCTGGTAGACTTGGTGTATCCCTTTTATCTCCCTGATACCCGATTGAACGGGTTTTGTCGCCTCGATCATCTTGTCATACGACCTTTCAATAGAACGCGCATAGTCAGATGGCGGCGATGGTACAGGGTCATATAGATTCTCAACGGTACGCACAACTTTCACCGGATCTAGTGTCTTCTCGAAAGGTATCTCTGGCACTTTCGGTGCAATTTTTTTTTCAACTCGGCCTGAACGGCCTCCGCGTTTTCCTCGGGAGTTTTTTCCCAAGGTAACTTCTCAGTAGGCGGCAGTTGTTTCTCCTTTCTAGCTTTCTTCCTAGGCGGCGTACCGTTCCGCTTAACGGACGCTGTCTTACGCGGAGGATCTCGAGATGGTGGACTCACGCTGGGGTCCCTCTCAGGTAGGTGTGGACTTGGCTGCTCACCAGGACTGCCACCAGGAGGAGTCGATGGCATTTGCTGCTCATGTGTAGGAGTCGGTGGCCTTTGCAAAAGGACGACGTACTTCTTCGGCCATAGGGCGAAACCGTGCTTGACATCGGCCAGTGTCCTCTCATCTTCACCTCTAGGAATATCAAGCTCCACTGTTTCAAAACCCGGAACAACTTCATCCACCCCGACACGAACACAGCCAGGTGGAATGGGCATATGATGGTGCATTGCTCCATCTTCACTTGGGTACACATAGCCGACCGCCACCTTAACGGACGCGGTCCTGAATAACATATGTAGCTCGCAATCTGTCTTCTCCGTGACATAATCCACGGGGTAGCTTCCTCCACATCCGTCAAGATGCGAGGAACCGACACTGCTTCTTCGCTGAGATGGGGCAGCATCGGCTTGTGGATCCTGTAGAAACAGCGGCTGATCAGGTGCCCTCTGATTTCTCTCAAGAGCCTCCACCCTAGTTAACAATTCCGTTACAATGTCGGCGTCCTTCTTCTTCTTCTTTCGCGAACGGCTTCTATAAGTGTCAGCGCTGTCCGGCCACGCTTCCTTCATGGTGAGACCTGGGCGAGCTCGTACCCGTCCAACGTGTTCAGGGTTCCCCAGAGCGAGTGTCAGCTCGTCATTCTCTCGATCGGGCATGTACTCTCCCTTTCTGACCTTTTCAATTGCATCTACAAGCTTCGGTACAATTGCCTCAATTTTTTCCTTCCATTTTCCCTTCGCAACGATCAGCCCTGTCTTTGGGTCCAACCCTGCCCCATGAGCGAACAACCAGAACTTGGACCGTTCGGGCCAGTCCCATGTCTGTGGAGTGATTCCTGCATTCATCAGTTTATTCTCAAACGCTGCTGATACGTCTCCGACGTATCGATAATTTCTTATGTTCCATGCCACATTATTGATGTTATCTACATGTTTTATGCACACTTTATGTCATATTCGTGCATTTTGGAACTAACCTATTAACAAGATGCCGAAGTGCCGGTTGCTGTTTTCTGCTGTTTTGGTTTCAGAAATCCTAGTAACGAAATATTCTCGGAATTGGACGAAATCAACGCCAGGGTCCTATTTTGCCACGAAGCTTCCGGAAGTCCGAAGAGGCGATGGGGGCACGAGGCGCCCAAACCATAGGGCGGCGCGGCCCCCCCCTTGGCGCGCGGCCCTGTGGTGTGGGGCCCTCGTGCCGCCTCGACCTGCCCTTCCGCCTACTTAAAGCCTCCGTTGCGAAACCCCGTACCGAGAGCCACGATACGAAAAACCTTCCAGACGCCGCCGCCGCCGATCCCATCTCGGGGGATCCAGGAGATCGCCTCCGGCACCCTGCCGGAGAGGGGAATCATCTCCCGGAGGACTCTACGCCGCCATGGTCGCCTCCGGAGTGATGTGTGAGTAGTCTACCCCGGACTATGGGTCCATAGCAGTAGCTAGATGGTTGTCTTCTCCCCATTGTGCTATCATTGTCGGATCTTGTGAGCTGCCTAACATGATCAAGATCATCTATTGTAATTCTATATGTTGCGTTTGTTGGGATCCGATGAATACAGAATACTTGTTATGTTGATTATCAAAGTTATATCTATGTGTTGTTTATGATCTTGCATGCTCTCCGTTACTAGTAGATGCTCTGGCCAAGTAGATGCTTGTAACTCCAAGAGGGAGTATTTATGCTCGATAGTGGGTTCATGCCTCCATTGAATCTGGGACAGTGACAGAAAGTTCTAAGGTTGTGTTGTGCTGTTGCCACTAGGGATAAAACATTGATGCTATGTCTAAGGATGTAGTTGTTGATTACATTACGCACCATACTTAATGCAATTGTCTGTTGCTTTGCAACTTAATACTGGAGGGGTTCGGATGATAACCTGAAGGTGGACTTTTTAGGCATAGATGCAGTTGGATGGCGGTCTATGTACTTTGTCGTAATGCCCAATTAAATCTCACTATACTCATCATGATATGTATGTGCATGGTCATGCCCTCTTTATTTGTCAATTGCCCAACTAATTTGTTCACCCAACATGCCGTTTATCTTATGGGAGAGACACTCTAGTGAACTGTGGACCCCGGTCCAATTCTCTATACTGAAATACAATCTACTGTAATACTGTTCTCTTTTAAACAATCATCTTCCACACAATACGGTTAATCCTTTGTTACAGCAAGCGGTGAGATTGACAACCTCACTGTTTCGTTGGGGCAAAGTACTTTGGTTGTGTTGTGCAGGTTCCGTTGGCGCCGGAATCCCTGGTGTTGCGCCGCACTACATCCCGCCGCATCAACCTTCAACGTGCTTCTTGGCTCCTCCTGGTTCGATAAACCTTGGTTTCTTTCTGAGGGAAAACTTGCTGCTGTGCGCATCATACCTTCCTCTTGGGGTTCCCAACGAACGTGTGAGTTACACGCCATCAAGCTCTTTTTCGGCGCCGTTGCCGGGAGATCAAGACACGCTGCAGTACTTCTCAATCTCTTTACTTTGTTTTTGTCTTGCTTAGTTTTATTTACTTCTTTGTTTGCTGCACTAAATCAAAATACAAAAAAATTAGTTGCTAGTTTTACTCTATTTGCTATCTTGTTTGCTATATCAAAAACACAAAAAAATTAGTTACTTGCATTTACTTTATCTAGTTTGCTTTATTTACTGTTGCTAAAATGGCCAACCCTGAAAATACTAAGTTGTGTGACTTCACAACCACAAATAATAATGATTTCTTATGCACACCTATTGCTCCACCTGCTACTACAGCAGAATTCTTTGAAATTAAACCTGCTTTACTGAATCTTGTTATGCGAGCAATTTTCTGGTGTTAGTTCTGATGATGCTGCTGCCCATCTTAATAACTTTGTTGAACTATGTGAAATGCAAAATTATAAAGATGTAGATGGTGACATTATAAAATTAAAATTGTTCCCTTTCTCATTAAGAGGAAGAGCTAAAGATTGGTTGCTATCTCTGCCTAAGAATAGTATTGATTCATGGACTAAATGCAAGGATGCTTTTATTGGTAGATATTATCCCCCTGCTAAAATTATATCTTTGAGGAGTAGCATAATGAATTTTAAACAATTAGATACTGAATATGTTGCTCAAGCTTGGGAAAGAATGAAATCTCTGGTTAAAAATTGCCCAACCCATGGACTGACTACTTGGATGATCATCCAAACCTTCTATGCAGGACTAAATTTTTCTTCGCGGAATTTATTGGATTCAGCTGCTGGAGGTACCTTTATGTCCATCACTCTTGGTGAAGCAACAAAGCTTCTTGATAATATGATGATCAACTACTCTGAATGGCACACGGAAAGAGCTCCACAAGGTAAGAAGGTAAATTCTGTCGAAGAAACCTCTTCCTTGAGTGATAAGATTGATGCTATTATGTCTATTCTTATGAATAGTAGGCCTAATGTTAATCCTAATAATGTTCCGTTAGCGTCATTGGTAGCTCAAAAAGAATATGTTGATGTGAATTTCATTAAAAATAACAATCACAATGATTCTAGGCCATACCCTGCTAATGGTAACTCTTATGGTAGATATGTTTCACCTAATGAAGAAAAGATGCTAGAAATTGAAAGATCCACCAAGAGCTTTATGCAATCACAATATGAGCAAAATAAATTGTTTACTAAAACTATGAATGAGCAATCTACCTTGTTGAAGAATATAGGGAATCAACTTGAAAATCTGAATAGGGAGATCTCGGGGTTGCAAACTAAACTTGCTAATGCTGAAAACCGAATCTCATACATGTCTGCATCACAATCTTCTTTAATTAATAAAATGGCTGCTAAACCTGAGGATTTAGATGACAAAATTACTACTACAGCAAATGCCATCCAAGTTAGAATTAATGAGAATATAAGATTAATGGCTGAACTGCGTGCTAGGTGGGATAGAGAAGAAAATGAAAAACTAGCTAAAGAGAAGAATGTAGCTAAAGTTTGGACTATTACCACCACTAGCAATGCTAATGCTACACATGTTGCTGCACCTCCTACTATTAATAATAAAAGAATTGGTGTTAGCAATGTTTCCACTTCTAATGCAAAGCGCGAAAACTGCTAAAACTGCCTGTGATAAAACTGCTGAAATTTTTTCCAACATTGGGGATGATGATCCCATTGCTTTAGATTATAATGGTTTGAATTTTTATGATTGCCACATCTCTGAAGTTATAAAGTTCTTGCAAAAACTTGCTAAAAGTCCTAATGCTAGTGCTATAAATTTGGCTTTCACGCAACATATTACAAATGCTCTCATAAAAGCTAGAGAAGAGAAACTAGAGCGCGAAGCCTCTATTCCTAGAAAGCTAGAGGATGGTTGGGAGCCCATAATTAAGATGAAGGTTAAATATTTTGATTGTAATGCTTTATGTGATCTTGGTGCAAGTATTTCCGTTATGCCTAAGAAAATTTATAATATGCTTGACTTGCCACCATTGAAAAATTGTTATTTGGATGTTAATCTTGCTGATCATTCTACAAAGAAACCTTTGGGGAAAGTTGATAATGTTCGCATTACCGTTAACAATAACCTTGTCCCCGTTGATTTTGTTGTCTTGGATATTGAATGCAATGCATCTTGTCCCATTATATTGGGAAGACCTTTTCTTCGAACTGTTGGTGCTATCATTGATATGAAGGAAGGTAATATAAAATATCAATTTCCTCTCAAGAAAGGTATGGAACACTTCCCTAGAAAGAGAATGAAGTTACCTTTTGATTCTATTATGAGAACAAATTATGATGTTGACACTTCGTCTCTTGATAATACTTGATACACACTTTCTGCGCCTAGCTGAAAGGCGTTAAAGAAAAGCGCTTATGGGAGACAACCCATGTTTTTACCTACAGTACTTTGTTCTTATTTTGTGTCTTGGAAGTTGTTTACTACTGTAGCAACCTCTCCTTATCTTAGTTTACTGTTTTGTTGTGCCAAGTAAAGTCTTTGATAGTAAAGTAAGTACTAGATTTGGATTACTGCGCAGTTCCAGATTTCTTTGCTGTCACGAATCTGTGTCTACCTCCCTGTAGGTAGCTCAGAAAATTAAGCCAATTTACGTGCATGATCCTCAGATATGTACGCAACTTTCATTCAATTTGAGAATTTTCATTTGAGCAAGTCTGGTGGCCTAATAAAATTCGTCAATACGAACTGTTCTGTTTTGACAGATTCTGCCTTTTATTTCGCATTGCCTCTTTTGCTATCTTGGATGAATTTCTTTGATCCACTAATGTCCAGTAGCTTTATGCAATGTCCAGAAGTGTTAAGAATGATTGTGTCACCTCTGAATATGTTAATTTTTATTGTCACTAACCCTCTAATGAGTTGTTCTAAGTTTGGTGTGGAGGAAGTTTTCAAGGATCAAGAGAGGAGTATGATGCAACATGATCAAGGAGAGTGAAAGCTCTAAGCTTGGGGATGCCCGGTGGTTCACCCCTGCATATACCAAGAAGACTCAAGCGTAAGCTTGGGGATGCCCAAGGCATCCCCTTCTTCATCGACAACATTATCAGGTTCCTCCCGAAACTATATTTTTATTCCATCACATCTTATGTGCTTTGCTTGGAGCGTCGGTTTGCTTTTGTTTTTGTTTTGTTTGAATAAAATGGATCCTAGCATTCACTTTATGGGAGAGAGACACGCTCCGCTGTAGCATATGGACAAGTATGTCCTTAGTTTCTACTCATAGTATTCATGGCGAAGTTTCTTCTTCGTTAAATTGTTATATGGTTGGAATTGGAAAATGATACATGTAGTAATTGCTATAAATGTCTTGGGTAATGTGATACTTGGCAATTGTTGTGCTCATGTTTAAGCTCTTGCATCATATTCTTTGCACCCATTAATGAAGAAATACATAGAGCATGCTAAAATTTGGTTTGCATATTTGGTTTCTCTAAGGTCTAGATAATTTCTAGTATTGAGTTTGAACAACAAGGAAGACGGTGTAGAGTCTTATAATGTTTTCAATATGTCTTTTATGTGAGTTTTGCTGCACCGGTTCATCCTTGTGTTTGTTTCAAATAAGCCTTGCTAGCCTAAACCTTGTATCGAGAGAATACTTCTCATGCATCCAAAATACTTGAGCCAACCACTATGCCATTTGTGTCCACCATACCTACCTACTACATGGTATTTCCCGCCATTCCAAAGTAAATTGCTTGAGTGCTACCTTTAAAATTCCATTATTCACCTTTGCAATATATAGCTCATGGGACAAATAGCTTAAAAACTATTGTGGTATTGAATATGTACTTATGCACTTTATCTCTTATTAAGTTGCTTGTTGTGCGATAACCATGTTCACTGGGGATGCCATCAACTATTCTTTGTTGAATTTCATGTGAGTTGCTATGCATGTTCGTCTTGTCTGAAGTAAGAGAGATCTACCACCTTATGATTAAGCATGCATATTGTTAGAGAAGAACATTGGGCCGCTAACTAAAGCCATGATCCATGGTGGAAGTTTCAGTTTTGGACATATATCCTCAATCTCATATGAGAAAATTATTAATTGTTGTTACATGCTTATGCATAAAATAGGAGTCCATTATCTGTTGTCTATGTTGTCCCGTATGGATGTCTAAGTTGAGAATAATCAATAGCGAGAAATCCAATGCGAGCTTTCTCCTTAGACCTTTGTACAGGCGGCATAGAGGTACCCCTTTGTGACACTTGGTTAAAACATGTGCATTGTGATGATCCGGTAGTCCAAGCTAATTAGGACAAGGTGCGGGCACTATTAGTACACTATGCATGAGGCTTGCAACTTATAAGATATAATTTACATGATACATATGCTTTATTACTACCGTTGACAAAAATGTTTCATGTTTTCAAAATCAAAGCTCTAGCACAAATATAGCAATCGATGCTTTTCCTCTATGGAGGACCATTCTTTTACTTTCAATGTTGAGTCAGTTCACCTATTTCTCTCCACCTCAAGAAGCAAACACTTGTGTGAACTGTGCATTGATTCATACATACTTGCATATTGCACTTATTATATTACTCTATGTTGACAATATCCATGAGATATACATGTTACAAGTTGAAAGCAACCGCTGAAACTTAATCTTCCTTTGTGTTGCTTCAATGCTTTTACTATGAATTATTGCTTTATGAGTTAACTCTTATGCAAGACTTATTGATGCTTGTCTTGAAGTGCTATTCATGAAAAGTCTTTGCTTTATGATTCACTTGTTTACTCATGTCATATACATTGTTTTGATCGCTGCATTCACTACATATGCTTTACAAATAGTATGATCAAGGTTATGATGGCATGTCACTCCAGAAATTATCTGTGTTATCGTTTTACCTGCTCGGGACGAGCAGAACTAAGCTTGGGATGCTGATACGTCTCCGACGTATCGATAATTTCTTATGTTCCATGCCACATTATTGATGTTATCTACATGTTTTATGCACACTTTATGTCATATTCGTGCATTTTCTGGAACTAACCTATTAACAAGATGCCGAAGTGCCAGTTCTGTTTTCTGCTGTTTTTGGTTTCAGAAATCCTAGTAACGAAATATTCTCGGAATTGGACGAAATCAACGCCCAGGGTCCTATTTTGCCACGAAGCTTCCAGAAGTCCGAAGAGGAGACGAAGTGGGGCCACGAGGCGCCCAAACCATAGGGCGGCGCGGCCCCCCCCTTGGCCGCGCGGCCCTGTGGTGTGGGGCCCTCGTGCCGCCTCCTGACCTGCCCTTCCGCCTACTTAAAGCCTCCGTTGCGAAACCCCTGTACCGAGAGCCACGATACGGACGCCGCCGCCGCCGATCCCATCTCGGGGATCCAGGAGATCGCCTCCGCACCCTGCCGGAGAGGGGAATCATCTCCCGGAGGACTCTACGCCGCCATGGTCGCCTCCGGAGTGATGTGTGAGTAGTCTACCCCTGGACTATGGGTCCATAGCAGTAGCTAGATGGTTGTCTTCTCCCCATTGTGCTATCATTGTCGGATCTTGTGAGCTGCCTAACATGATCAAGATCATCTATGTAATTCTATATGTTGCGTTTGTTGGGATCCGATGAATAGAGAATACTTGTTATGTTGATTATCAAAGTTATATCTATGTGTTGTTTATGATCTTGCATGCTCTCCGTTACTAGTAGATGCTCTGGCCAAGTAGATGCTTGTAACTCCAAGAGGGAGTATTTATGCTCGATAGTGGGTTCATGCCCCATTGACACCTGGGACAGTGACAGAAAGTTCTAAGGTTGTGTTGTGCTGTTGCCACTAGGGATAAAACATTGATGCTATGTCTAAGGATGTAGTTGTTGATTACATTACGCACCATACTTAATGCAATTGTCTGTTGCTTTGCAACTTAATACGGAGGGGTTCGGATGATAACAAAGGTGGACTTTTTAGGCATAGATGCAGTTGGATGGCGGTCTATGTACTTTGTCGTAATGCCCAATTAAATCTCACTATACTCATCATGATATGTATGTGCATGGTCATGCCCTCTTTATTTGTCAATTGCCCAACTGTAATTTGTTCACCCAACATGCCGTTTATCTTATGGGAGAGACACCTCTAGTGAACTGTGGACCCCGGTCCAATTCTCTATACTGAAATACAATCTACTGCAATCTTGTTCTCTGTTTTCTGAAACAATCATCTTCCACACAATACGGTTAATCCTTTGTTACAGCAAGCCGGTGAGATTGACAACCTCACGTTTCGTTGGGGCAAAGTACTTGTGGTGTGTGCAGGTTCCACGTTGGCGTCGAATCCCGGTGTTGCGCCGCACTACATCCCGCCGCCATCAACCTTCAACGTGCTTCTTGGCTCCTCCTGGTTCGATAAACCTTGGTTTCTTTCTGAGGGAAAACTTGCTGCTGTGCGCATCATACCTTCCTCTTGGGGTTCCCAACGAACGTGTGAGTTACACGCCATCAGCTGTCCACTTCGGAATGGCACTCTTGTAGCCACCTGACCCCAAATGATGCGGAAGTTTCTTCTTTGAAGCATTTTCGGTATTTTTCTTCGATCGGGACAGAAAAGTAGACGATTGCTTATACTCCTTAAATGCGGGCCAGTGATCTTTTATCTTCACTAGATTATCATCGAATACTGGATCTTCATTCTTATATTTGTCCCATAAATTTTTCTTCCAGGTCTGGAATTGTATGGCCATCTTCTTCCATGTCCATTCCTTGACTTTATTCTTCTGGCCTTCCGTCATGTCTTCCGGTAGGCTGAACTTTGTCAGTAGCGTGTCCCAAAGAAAATTTTCATCGTGTCGTCGACATAACTAGCACGACTCTCCGCATTCTTTGGCTTATGCCACTCTTGAATGCTGATCGGTACATGGTCCCTAACAATAACTCCGGCTTGACTTGTAAATTTGCGGCAAAACTCCTTGGGATGCTCTGGTTCACCATTATCCTTGAATGCCGTGAGGGCTAACCTGCCCTCGCCCTTTAGCACCCGCGTCGGGCCTCGTTTTGTTCTAACAGACTTGCTCGATGATCCAGAAGGCTAAAAGAAAAAATTATTCGTTAATAAGTGCAATACAAATAAATGAATGCATCTAGGGATGAACATAGACTAATTGATACATAGATATACACCTCCCCGGAGTTTGTGATGGACACTTCATTGTCTTTTCTAACTTGTTCAGACTCAAGTCCCTCGCCGAAATCATTCAGAAAGTCTTGGAACTCGTTGTCATCTCCATCGTCGGGTTCCGGACCACGGGCACTCTCATAGATCAATTTCTGCACCGCTTCTTCCCCCTCCTCATCTCGGACGAAGGTGCCGTCCTCCATACCTCAATGTCACTACAAAATTAAGAAAGCAATTGTATTTCATTCATCATGTCATGATCATATAATTGCTAGATGGATAACAATTGAAGTTCGCGCCACGGTCCTCGGCGTTCCCCCTCCTCCTCTCGCTCTTCTCGACCCTAACACTACTCGGCATCCCCCTCCTCCTCTTGCTCTTCTCGACCCTAACACTACTCGGCGGCGCGCCCTCTCGCTCTTCTCGACCCTAACACTACTCGGTGGCGCGCCCCTCTCGCTCTTCTCGACCCTAATAACACTACTCGGCATGACCTTTGCTAAAAATTCGGCAAATATCCCTGCAACTATAACCAGCACTTATAACAAGAGACAAATATCATATATTTGCAACAGCACATCATATATTTGCAAAAACACATCATATATTTGCTAAAAAAAATTCAACCTGTAACCACAACCATCAATCATACTGATTTCCTGATACATCTAGGAATTTTCTCCAACCTCCCATCTCAAATTACATGACTCAAGTTATATAACCAGAGACAATAGTAGCAGCAACAATTGTTTTAAATGAACAATTCCCATCTCAAATTACATAACTAGAGAATGAATTTAAAATAAAAAAAGTCATACTGCCTAGTGTCTAGAGAATGATACACTGACAAGCATACAACATCATCTATGCATACTACTAACTACTGCTAACTAAATGTATGAATGCATTACTGTTTCAAGAACACAAAGCAAATGTATGAATGCATATTTATTTAACATAACGGAGCAAAAATTGTTAGAATATCTGGTAGCATTTTATGAACCAGAGCTTACTTTCCATTAGCCCTTCCTTTCAAAAATGACTACTAAACCTACTGCTGGCATTTTATGAAACAGAGCACATCAAATATTTATGGGCATGAGATTGTGATCTTTTCTAAACTGACATGAAATCAACTGTAGCCAGAGAACTATAGTTAAATGAACCAAGAATTTGCTACTGCAACTTGCTAAAGAATTTGCTATTACTAAAGAATTTGCTATTACTAAAAAATGCTCAAAATGGCATTTTGTGATCTTTTCTAAATGGACAGGGCGGGGCTCGTCGGCGCGGATGGCCCCACGCACTGCGGCGCATTCGATGTCACCTACATGGCATGCCTGCCTAAAATGGTGGTCTGGCGCCCGCCGACGAGGCCTCCGCGCCGCCTACATCACCCTCCAAACCTGGCGCCGCACCGCCATCTTCTCCGACCCGACCAACTTCACCGCCAACTGGGCGGGCCCCAACGTCTGCGCCTACAACGGCGTCTACTGCGCGCCGCACCCAGCCGACGGCGCCGTGCTCGTCGTCGTCGGCCTCGACCTCAACCACGCCGACATCGCGGGCTTCCTCCCCGCCAACCTCCCGGCCGGCCTCCCGGACCTGGCCCTCCTCCACCTCAACTCCAACCGCTTCTGCGGCGTGCTCCCGGGCACCTTCCTCCACCTGCGCCTCCTCCACGAGCTCGACATCAGCAACAACCGCTTCGTCGGCGCCTTCCCGGCCGTCGTCCTCGCCCTCCCCTCCCTCAAGTACCTCGACCTCCGCTTCAACGACTTCGAGGGCCCCATCCCGCCGGCGCTCTTCGACCGACCGCTCGACGCCATCTTCCTCAACTCCAACCGCCTCACACGCATTTCCTCGAACACCCTGCGGGCGTGCGTGAGGGGAGGCCGGCGGCGACCGCGGCGAGGCAATCGACGCGCGCGGGCTCCTCCCGGCGAGGCGCGCGGCGGCCAGGGAGGCGACGCGAGGGAGGCGAGGTGAGGGAGGGAGAGGAGGGGGTGCTCACCTCGGTTGCCGGCGCGGTGGAGCGGCGGGCGACACGGCGACGACGGCGGCGGCTTCGGTGAGGGCGACGACGGCGGCTACTGCGAGGGCGACGGCGACGGCGATGGCGACGGCGGCGTCTACGGCGACGGCGGCGGCTATGGCGTCGGCGACGGGGAGCTCTCGATCGGCCTGTCTCTGGCGCGCGGCGGCGGTGCTGAGTGATTTGGCAAATTTTTGCCAACGCCTAAGTCATAACAGGGGAGAGGGACCACCAACCGGTACGAAGGTCTTTTGTACCGGTTGGTGGTACCAACCGGTACGAAAGGTTTTTTTTGTTTTTCTTTTTCTTTTAAGTTTCTTTTGTTTTTCGTTTGCTGTTTCTTTTTCTTTTCTTTTTCTTTCCTGTTTCTTTTCTTTTCTTTTTCTGTTTCTTTTTCTTTTCTTTTCTATTCTATTTATTTTTTCTATTGTTTTTCTTTTTCTTTTGTTGTTTCTTTTGTTTTTCTTTTCTTTTTCTTTTCTTTTCTTTTCTTTTCTTTTTCTTTTTCTGTTTCTTTTCTTTTCTTTTCTATTTATTTTTTCTATGTTTTTTCTTTTTCTTTTTCTTTTCTTTTCTGTTTCTTTTCTTTTCTATTTTTTCTATTTCTATTTCTTTTCCTTTTCTTTTCTTTTTCTTTCCTGTTTCTTTTCTTTTTATGTTTCTTTTTCTGTTTCTTTTTTTATTTTCTTTTCTTTTCTGTTTCTTTTCTTTTCTTTTCTTTTTATTTTCTATTTCTTTTCTTTTTTATTTCTTTTCTATTTCTATTTGTTTTCTATTTCTTATCAATGAAACTTTCCCGCCACGACGCCGCACGGGAGAAAAAATGCGGGAAAGAAAGGGCGGGAATAAAATTTTATTACGATTGAACTCGAATTAAAAGTACATAGCTAAACTGAAAATTAAGATACATGGCCAGATTTGACTGTTGGAGTCAGTCATACTCGTGCCTAGCCCTATAGTACTCGCCACGGTAGTCGTTGTAGTCGCCATCATCATCGTCGCTGGCATCGGGGTCGCGGTAGTCGAACCTCGGCGGGAGAGCACGCGTGGGCTGGGACTGAGGGTAGCGTAGGCAGGGGCCATGGTAGGCCATGACGCCCTGGAGAGTCCGACCGCGCCACCACAGCCGACGGCCGGCCTCGTTGAAGTTCGAAGGAGGTGGGCCGCCCTCCTCGTGCCTGGCAAGCGCCCTCTCACGCCGATTGATGAAGAAGCTTTCCCAAGTCGGGCTGTAATCGGGATGCCACTCGGGATTCCTCCGCTGCTCTGGCGTGAGCTCGAAGTAGTAGTGGTTTGTGATGGCCATCTCGCGCGCCACACCTAGAGGGACTGGAGGGACCGGTACGCCTCCGACGCTTAGCAACCAGCCGGTCGGGACGCGGTAGCCCGGCGGGCAGGGGTAGTTCGAGGCGCAAAGCGCCTCCGCCTCCCGGGAGGTTAGAGATGCGATGGAAGCCATGGGAGAGAATGATGAGGTTTGCAGATATGAGTCTAGATGTGATATGTAAATGGTGGCCAAGCCTACATATATATAGTGAAAAAATGGTGGGAAGACAGAGGCGGGAACCGGTGGAAAGCGCGGGAAGAAAATAGGCGGAAGACAGAGGCAAACCTTTAGTACCGGTTGGTGGGTGCACGACAGGATAAGGACGCCCTGCTCGATGAGATAAAGTATGTAGCGCACGATGCCTGTCGGTGGGATAAGGACGCGTGGGTAACCTTTAGTACCGGTTGGTGGGTGCAACCGGTACTAAAGCTGTCGGCAGGATAAGGACGTCCCTGCTCGATGAGATAAAGTATGTAGCGCACGACGCCCTGTCGGTGGGATAAGGACGCGTGGGTAACCTTTAGTACCGGTTGGTGGGTGCAACCGGTACTAAAGCTGTCGGCAGGATAAGGACGCCCTGCTCGATGAGATAAAGTATGTAGCGCACAACACCCTGTCGGTGGGATAAGGATGCGTGGGTAACCTTTAGTACCGGTTGGTGGGTGCAACCGGTACTAAAGTTGTCGGCAGGATAAGGACGCCCTGCTCGATGAGATAAAGTATGTAGCGCACGACGCCCTGTCGGTGGGATAAGGACGCGTGGGTAACCTTTAGTACCGGTTGGTGGGTGCAACCGGTACTAAAGCTGTCGGCAGGATAAGGATGCCCTGCTCGATGAGCTAAAGTATGTAGCGCACGACGCCCTGTCGGAGGAAGAAGAAGACAAAGTAGAAGCGGCGCCGTGCCTATGAAAGGAGCATCGATACACCATGGGAAGCAGCTCAACAAGCCAACATGGATGGAGAGTTTCATCACCATGGATGGAGGAAAGGGTTGGGAAATCTCCCGTGGCGGAACTTGTCGAAGATGCCCTTGGTGCACACGCCCTATGGCATCTTCGAAGTTCCGCCTCGGAAAATTTCCTGCAAGCCCGTGGAAGACTCCATCTCCTCTAACAATGTTGGGGAAAGGGTTGGGAAATCTCCCGTGGCGGAACTTGTCGAAGATGCCCTTGGTGCACACGCCCTATGGCATCTTCGGAAGTTCTCGGAAAAATTTCCAAGCCCGTGAAAGACTCCATCTCGTCTAACAATGTTGGGGAAAGGGTTGGGAAATCTCCGTGGCGGAACTTCTCGAATATGCCCTTGGTGCACATGCCCTATATGGCATATTCGGAAGTTCCGCCTTGGAAAAATTTCCTGCAAGCCCGTGAAAGCTACTTAACTAGTAAAACAAGCCAACCATCTCCATTGTTAATATCTTACATATAGTAACATCATTACACAAAAGTGATTTCCATATTGAGATACACAAGTTATGATCCCTATATGTAGCTAGTCTTCTGAGTTTTCTTCGTCTGTTTCCCTTTCTTCTTACTGCGACGCAACCATGGAAAATCTTCATTGTTTAAGATGATGCTTGGGTCAATTTTTACCTTGAAGGGTGGAATATCGTCAAACTTATTATAATCTTCTGACATGTCTGTCTTGTCCTCTACTCTCACGATGTTTCTTTTTCCTGAAAGAACTATGTGCCGCTTTGGCTCATCGAATGATGTGTCCTCTTGCCTTTCTTTTCTTTTTTTCGGTTTGCTAGACATATCCTTCACATAAAAAACCTGAGCCACTTCACTGGCTAGGACGAATGGTTCGGTGTCGTACCTTAGATTCTTGAAATCCATTGTAGTCATTCCGTACTGCGGGTCTACCTGTACCCCGTCTTTCAGGTTGAACCATTTGCACCGGAACAAAGGGACCTTGAAATTAGGTCCATAGTCAAGTTCCCATATCTCCTCTATGTACCCATAATATGTGACCTTGTTCCCATTGCCATCTTCTGCATCAAAGCGGACACCACTGTTTTGGTTGGTGCTCTTTTTGTCTTGGGCGAAAGTGTAAAATGTGTTCCCATTAATCTCGTACCCTTGAAAAGTCGATATAGTAGAAGATTGTTGCTTGGCCAACAAGTACAACTGCTCGTCATCGGTGACATTCGTGAGACGTGTTTGCAACCAACCGCCAAAAGTCTTCATGTGTTCTCCATCAATCCAATCTTCACGTTGCTCCGGGTATTTAGAGCGTAAGATATCCTTGTGTTCCTCTTTGTACGGAGCCACCAAGATGGAATTATGTAGAACTGTGTAGTGTGCTTGAGTGAAAGAATGTCCTTCCATACACGTTGCTGATTTCTTTCCTAGCGTGCCTTTTCCACGCAGTCTCCCCTCATAGCGCGATTCAGGAACACCGATCGGCTTAAGGTCAGGAATAAAGTCAACACAAAACTCAATGACCTCCTCTGTTCCATAGCCCTTGGAGATGCTTCCTTCTGGCCTAGCACGGTTATGAACGTACTTCTTTAAGACTCCCATGAATCTCTCAAAGGGGAACATGTTGTGTAGAAATACAGGACCGAGAATGCCAATCTCTTCGACCAAGTGAACTAGGAGAAGTGTCATAATATTGAAGAAGGATGGTGGGAACACCAACTCGAAGCTGACAATACATTGGACCACATCCTTCTGTAAATTTTGTAGAGTAAGTGGATTGATCACCTTCTGAGAAATTGCATTGAGGAACGCACATAGCTTCACAATGGGTACTCGAACATTTTCCGGCAGAAGCCCCCTCAATGCAACCGGAAGTAATTGTGTCATAATCACGTGGCAGTCATGAGACTTTAGGTTTTGAAACTTTTTCTCCGACATGTTTATTATTCCCTTTATATTCGACGAGAAGCCAGACGGGACCTTGATGCTACTCAGGACTTCAAAAAAGATCTCCTTCTCCTCTTTGGTAAGAGCGTAGCTGGCAGGACCTTGATACTTCTCTGGATTCAGGTTGTTTCCTTCGTGGATACTTTGCTGGTCCTGCCGTGCATCCGGTGTATCTTTTGTCTTCCCATACACGCCCAAGAAGTTTAGCAGGTTCACGCAAAGATTTTCGTCACGTGCATCACGTCGATTGCAGAGTGAACCTCTAAGAATTTCCAGTAGGGTAGCTCCCAAAATATCGACTTCTTCTTCCACATGGGTACGTGTCCGTCAACATCATGCGGAACAGATTGTCCGCCCGGACCCTTTCCAAAGATCACTTTTAAATCCTTGACCATATCATATATAACTTTCCCAGTAGGGCGGGTAGGCTTCGTTCGGTTATCTGCCTCACCTCCGAAATGCTTTCCTCTCTTTCTTACGTGATGTTGTTTTGGAAGAAATCGACGATGCCCCGGGTACACATTCTTGTTTCCCAAATAATTACTATCAGTCTCACCTAAACAGTGTGTGCATGCATTGTATCCCTTGTTTGACTGCCCTGAAATGTTACCAAGAGCAGGCCAATCATTGATGTTTACAAATAACAACGCTCGTAGGTTAAATTACTTTTGTTCGTGCTCATCCCACACAGGTACACCTTCGTCACGCCACAACTCTAAAAGTTCTTCAACCAATGGCCTCAGGTACACATCAATGTCGTTGCCGGGTTGCTTCGGGCCCTGGATGAGCACTGGTAATGAACTTCCGCTTCATGCACAACCAAGGAGGAAGGTTATAGATACATAGAGTCACCGGCCAGGTGCTATGACTGGAGCTCTGCTCCCCGAAACCATTAGACCAAATCTTAAGTTCCTTGCGTCATCTGAAAATGACTTGAACTCTCTGTCGATTTTTCTCCACTGCGACCCGTCAGCGGGGTGTCTCAGCATCACATCTTTCTTACGGTCCTCTTTGTGCCATCGCAACAACTTGGCATGCTCTTTGTTCTGGAACAAACGTTTCAACCGTGGTATTATAGGAGCATACCACATCACCTTCGCAGGAACCCTCTTCCTGGGGGTGGACTCGCCCTCAACATCGCCAGGGTCATCTCGCCTGATCTTATACCTCAATGCACTACATACCGGGCATGCATTCAAATTCTCGTACTCCCCGCGGTAGAGGATGCAGTCATTGATGCATGCATGTATCTTCTGCACCTCTAATCCTAGAGGGCAGCCAACCTTCTTTGCTTCGTACGTGCTAGAGGGCAACACGTTCTCCCCTGGAAGCATCTTCTTTATTATTTTCAGCAACTTTTCAAATCCCTTGTCAGAAGTACCATTCTCTGCCTTCCACTGCAGCAATTCTAGCGTGGTACCCAGCTTTTTCTGACCATTTTTGCAATTTGGGTACAACAGTTTGTTGTGATCCTCTAACATTTTCTCCAACTTCAACCTCTCATTTTCATTTCCGCAGTTCATCTTCGCATCAAGAATGGCCCGACCCAAATCGTCATCCGGGTCATCAAAAATCGGCTCATCGAAAATGGGCTCTTCTTCAGCTTCGTCTTCCCCATTCTACTATCACCGTCTTCAGTGAATAAGGGATAGTTGTCACTATCCTCTTCTTCTTCGTTGTCTTCCAATATAACCCCTCTTTCTCCGTGCTTGGTCCAACAATTATAGCTGGGCATGAAACCGTTCTCCAGCAGGTGGACGTGAAGGGTCTTCGAGGTAGAGTAATCCTTCATATTCTTACAGGAACTACATGGACAATACATGAAACCATTCGACCGCATGTTTGCCTCAGCCACGTTGAGAAAATAATGCATGCCATTAATGAACTCGGGATGGCACCGGTCACCATACATCCATTGTTGACTCATCTGCATTTTATATGAGTGACCAACTTAATTAATATTCAAGTTCATCACATAAAACTAATTGTTTTTATAAAAAAGAAGAGGGGCTCACCGAGGTGGTACCGTGCCGGCTAGGGGACGACGCTGGCGATCGACGGCGGTAAGGACGGGGATGATACTAATTAAAGCCTACAAAACATACCATAATTTCAGCTCAAATTGCATATAAAAAAAATAAAATCACTAACTTAGCCATTTCATCGAACACCTTGCTTGCACTAGAAAAATAGTACGAGTTAAAACTACCAAAGAAATGAGCTAAATTAGAAACGCCGGAAGGAAGGATGATATTGCTAACCCTTGGATAGATGTATGCCGTTAATCTTGTTAAAATGGTGGAGAAAAATGAAAATTATTGGAGTGTGAGAGGTGCAAAATATTTGGAAATGTGAGGGAGGAGGAGATTTGGAGAATGATATGCAGGGGCTCGGGCGGGTTGGCGCGCGCTGATATAGGGAGGACCCTTTAGTACCGGTTCCTTAGAAGAACCGGTACTAAAGGTGTAGCCCTGGCCCCACCTCAGCCTGGAATTTGGGCAGAAACCCTTTCATACCGGTTCGTAACACGAACCGGTATTAAAGGTCCATTACGAACCGGTATAGATGTTCCACCCCTGGAACCGGTATTAATAAAGCCTTTCGTACCGGTTCGTAAGGGAACCGGTACTAAAGGCTTAGATGGATGAGAGGTTTTCTACTAGTGTGGGTTGTGTTCTTGATATATGGAATTCCAGTTCGTGGTCTAATTCTTCACGAGATGGCCTCACTGATTCTGATCCGTGCTTGTTTGTCTTCCCATTCATATGTGAAAGCTTGAAATTCGAAGCAACTTGTTGATGATTATTTAAGGCATGTGCAATTGTTCTTATTCAAGTGCGTATACATAAGAAATATCTCAAACTATTCAATAGTGCAAATCTGGAGCGAGAATCTGTTTGCTCGTCGGTAGGAGCAACTAGGAACATCTAAGAATTACTAATACTAGGAAGCGTTGGCGCGGCGACACGCCACTCCCGTTATCATAAATGTTTCTATTATATTAACTTTTGCATGTGTCTTGCGATACTATGTGATATAAGCACAAAGGAACCCTTTGAACTTTTCGCCTAACTATTTTTTACATACACTTGTTCCAATGAACAAAGCGTGCACAACTTGTATACATCGGAAAAAAAACACCTACAATGCCATCAAACTTTCGTGACTTATTAAAGACAACACTGTCATCATCGCCAATACACCTAAAGAAAACTTTGAATAGGCAAAAATGTATCCTCTCAGTTATATTCTCAGCCATCCTCTTGAACTTGAACCTCTTCCTCGTCACCACCGGGTAAGTCCTAAGGGTGACATCATAGTATGCTGTTAGTAATTCCTACTTGTTCATTCTTCAGATTATGAGTTACGATGTAGTTTTACGTATTTCGCTTCACATGTAAAATTCATCTCATCAAGCCAAGATTACATGGCATCCATCCGTTTATTTTATCAGCCCGCTATACATGTTGAATGCCCTCTTTGGATATTTTTATTTGAATGGAAATATCTAAAAAGGAGGTGCAGATTGAGAGGAAAAAATTGGTGTGTTACCAAGAGAAATTGTTCCCCTTGTGAGTAGTGTCGCACATATATTAGATGCATGCCTTCTCTCCTGAAAAATCTAAAAGCAGGAAACTGCTTACTGCATTCAGCAACTGGAACAAAATGCAAACTCTGCAAAAATATTTATCAGCACTAACTGTAGATAGAAGATCCACAGGACGTCCTACAATATACACATATTTATGTATCAGAAATGAAAATATGTCACTTCCATGTCCTCCAAAATAGAAAGGTTTTCAGTCAAAATAATATATTTTCTGGCTAGAGTCTTGATGAGTGCTAAAATAGGTTTGATCTAAGCATGTTGTATTCATGTACAATATAGCTACACTTGCATCGAACTTCTTTTCATCCTGAAGCAGTATGTATGAATAAGCTTAGACAATGAGGAAATCTGGCTTATTGAACTATAACTTCAAAATCATTGAAAAAGTAAAGTTAAGGTTGTGTTATTTATACGTAAAATGCAGCTCATAAATTTCTATTTTAAGACCGAGAAGCTAAGTGAAATGATATCTCAATGCTTGTATTCATCTGAATATTCATGTGCCAGGTTTATTTTTCATGGTTTGCTACTTATTTACAAATATGTTTCTTATGACATGATGCATGGCCAGCTTAGTTGACAATTCATAACTATGAAGCTCCTGAAAAAGGAAACTGGAGCATAAGAAATAATGAACTGCTTCTCTACTATCCAAATAAGTCCACAGTTTCATGTTTCTCATTTGACATTTAGGCAACTTCGCCCTGTTTTTAGCAAGTGTGGTTTATCGGTTTCTCTGAATACCTGAATTTTAATGTACCTAACTTTCATAAATAATATTTTCCATATATAAATATATCCAGAAGCAACATAGAATAAGAATAACAATAATCACCTGATAGAATATTAGCACTATCAAACTGTGTTGAAGAACTCCAGCAAACAGCAGGCGACAATACCAACAGGGCGACAGGGTTATCAAAACCAGACACTCCTGAAAATAAAAGCGAAGTGAAAACGTATACAGGGCAACAGAACATGAAGCTATTCCTGAAGGCTAACATTGCAATGTCAATGCAAATATTATGCTAATTAATGAAGGGTGCATTTAGTCTATGAATGTTGTATGGACCCTCACCCGGAGGTGGCATACCTGACAAATGGGCAACACTCATGCCTGCAAACAGTATTGCAATGCTGTCATCATAAGAGGATTAATGAAGAGCAACCACATGACAGGTTTCTGCATGTTCTCGCCATAAAGTAACAATAGCACAGTTGCCACTTGGTTACATAAATTACAATGTCAGTGCATATGTATCTTCGGTAGGAGGTAAGAATAATCATTCATGGTTCTTGAAGAGATGATACATAGTACATTTATGCCGACACTGGATGTCAGCTATTTCAGAATACATGCAGTTTTTGAGATAATCTATGTATTTTACACCTTTATCTGCTAAAGCAATGGATGCAAGAGAACATGTTCAGACCATGTGAACACTGAATACATGAGAAATAAGGCAAAATTCATGATTATGACTTGGTAAATCCATTGTGTACTAAACTACAATAGGACAACACAAGTACATACCTGATTTATAATTTTACACATAGACCTTATGTATGGCGCATCCTAAGGCTTGACTAAGCATAATTTTGTTGTTGTCAAACCTGAGGCTCGATTGAGTGCTCCTCTTGTCATTTTTTATTTTCTGGGCAGGGCTCTCATTGGCCAGAAAAGGCATGATGTATTAACTATATTATATCAAGTGGAAATAAATAAGGGGTAGTTGATGAATGAAATAGAGTAGGGATTTTACTAAGTAAAAGTGCTAAATTTGTGCTACCACGCAAAAACTGCCCTGATGCACAAGCGAACATACCATTACAACCATACGACCGTGCTCCATGTATAAATGTAACAATCATACAGACTGAAAACTACCTATCCAGTTCTTGAGTTGATGTTAAAAAAATTTGATATAATTATCTATTCAGGAATGTATACGGAATGCATACCACATGCATCACAATAATAGCAAAAATTCATTTAGGCAAACTGTAGCAGAGTTCCAATCTTATCATGCTAACAAACTACAAAAGAATGCCAAACAAAATCTTGTCAGGCTAACCTGCTACATAATATATACCAACAAAGATGGTTTGAGCCTCCAGCTCTGAGAATAGGAGTTCATAACTCCGTGAATCTACAGCTAGCTCTTCTAGGTAGGAGACTGACTTACTTTCATCCTTGTGAAAACTGGGTCGGCCTTAGGCAACTATCTAAGCAAATTAACTACAGGTTCCTCTCTCCCCCTGATTAAGTTTGGAACCCCTGCTTGGAGAACTTTATTCAGATGTCAAAGCCATAAACATGAAAATTTTCACACTATTCTTACATCATCACATAGCATATAAGATACGTAATGTAGTTTGGTGATGTGTATCATTAATAATTTCCTAGAGTTATTGTGCAAACAGTACTAAGCCATTAATTCACTTACTACGTCCGATCCATATTACTTGATGCTAAAATGGATGTATCAACAACTAAAATGTGTTTAGATACATCTATATTAGCCTCAAGTAATATGGTCGGATGGAGTACTAATTGTTAGAACAAATTTTTCTTTTGAACAAATAATCAACTTATTTAACTACAGGCTTGAATGAAGATAGTTGTTAGTCCATTTATCCACACGAAGTAGAATAGGTGAATATGCAAACTTTTTCGTTTTCAGATGCTAGCTGGACTTAATATGTATTGATGTGCCAGTTCACCATCCTTACTTGAAAATTATGTAGTAGCTCAATAAATCTTATCAATTGAGAACTAAACAAAACAGAATTGGAAGACCTACAAACATATCCTCTAAAGCCTGAACATTGTGCAGGTGCAAACACCCTATATGCAAATTATATGGCCTAGCGAGGAACTGTGAACAGCTAAGCAAGCACAACACAACTGGACCAAGGAAAAGAACCAAGGTTCTCTGTAAAGAATACCACCACTTGGCCTATTAATTTGGAAATGACTTGGCAAGAAGTTGTCAACAATTAAAAGACATTGAATGAAAAGAATGACATACTGAAGCAACTCAGAGAGCAAGATGAAATACTCAAATTGCTAAATAGGAAAATGGCCAATTGCCTTAATCAATAAAGACGTTGGTCCAATGCTTATCCATGTTTTAACATCAGAAGTGGTGAGCCAGTGCAGTGGTTGCTAAAAAGTAAAAACAGCCTATTTTTAGAGAGACCGGGGCAAAGTAAATAGAGAAGATTTTATGTTACTACTATTCTACCAAATGGTTACATCAGGAAGTAAAAGTATACAATGATAATGGATGAACTGCTTTGGCTGACATAATATAAGACTCATAAAGTATAGTAGCTGCCTATTTCCGTTAATGATTTGCCAAAAATATTGAGGTGTAACAAATAGTGGTGTGTACGAAAACTGGTCGAACATCGTTATTACTGAAACCTGATTATTGTCCAGTTGCGCAATTCAACTCTGCGTCCTACATCCCTGCATCCGAGCGCCGTGCATCTCTGCATCCATGATAGGTTTGGAGCCTGAAGCATTGTCTGCACGCAAATACTACCAATTCAATCAATACCCTGTATGTCAATCACCGAAATCGTAGCGAATTTAGATAAATAGGAGGACTTTGCCTCACCTGTGGTCGGTGGAAACAACATACCAAGCCATTGGGATGGCATACTGCTCCAACATGCACAACCTCCCAGCGTGCGGCGTCCAAGACAAACCGGACCTTGAGCAGCAAAGGCTACTCCCCCTGACCAACTGTTGGCCGTGCTCCAGGATGTCCGTGTGGTGTGGTTGTCGTGGACCTGCAGTTTGGGCGAAGGACCAAGCGGAGCTGTCAACGTTGTCTATTGGAAATTGATTTGCCCTCTCCTCATACTGTTATGCAAAGAATCGATTTTGATTTAATTGGGAGAGAAGATGGTTTGGATTAGGTTTTGGGGCAGAAGGCCATACCTCTGGAGGCTGGCGCCGAGCGGATTGGGCTGCCGACGGGGGCAGTGATCCCCATGTGGAGCCACGCGAGGCATGGATGCGTTCGTCCTCGACGCTAGGGTTCGAGGATGGTGGATCGGTTATGCGCCGAGGAAGTGGACCGGGGGAAGTAAGGCGGACCTGCGTCGTCGAGGGATTGCTGCGCCGGGGAGCGGCGTGGCGGCGCTGTGGGTAGCAAGCCGTCGGAACACCTTAAATGTATCGGCGACAATCGTGCCCCCATCCCGCCCCGCGCCGCCGCCCGTGTTGACCGTGGGCCGCAAAGCGACAGTGCTGCAGCATCACTGCTACGACCCATCAGAACTTCGGCACCTGCGCCCGCTCCGGCGACAGAGCCGGACGCCGAGCTCGAGCTCGACTACCTACATGCGTGTTCAAGATGGAGTCCCCAAGCTCCCATCACCCAGCGATGGAAATGGACGACGTTCGGCGCCGCCTCAACGCCGGCAGACGGCGCAAGAGTCGCCCGCGCTCGTCGCAAGCCAACCTGGCCGAGCCAAGCACGGGGGCCGAGGGCGGCGCTGGCCGTCGAGGGAACTGGCCAGGAGCTCCAGGGAGGGCAAATCGGCCCCAGAGAATCCAAAGCTGTGGGGGGGATGGAGGGGATTGGGGATAGGTGATCCAATTAAACATGAGTTCTTCAGATGAGACAATAAAATTTCACCATTCGAGAGTAGATGAGCCACGCGTTCTCTAGAAAAATGCCCACATAATTTCTTCCAGAATCCACGATACTGAACAACCGGCGGAGCCAACGGTGGAAGAAATAAAAGCAAAGAAAAAATGCACTTACCGGAAGCAGCCGGTAAGGCAGGATAAATGGACAGGAAAAAAAAGAAATGTCTCCTGTAGATGTGTGCATTTATCCTCCCTAATTCAGAGTCTACAGTACAAATTGCTTAGTTGGCATCACTAAGAAAACGCTAATTTGAACATCTTTTATATAGGGTATAATGTTAGATCACAGGGAGATTTTAGAAAACGTCCAGGAAGTGGTTGGTGGGAGGACGATGACTCGAATCTGACCCTCAGAACATGATCCAAGGGCTAGGAACAGAAATTTTCAGATTTTCAAAATCTATCCCATTTTCACCTGATATGTTCCCCTCTTTTGACACCAAGTCTCAATTTTTTGGGGTGAAAACTCTAGGTCCGACCTTCACTGGTTGTACCTGGCAATGTCGGATCTCTATTCGTCTCCTTGTTGAAGGCATTGTGTGTAGTTCAGTCGAACCTTTTTCAGGGTGAAAACCCACGATCTATGATCAGGCGAAGATGTTTTTTGTGGATTGTTTCCTTCATGGAGGCGTCGTTTTCCAAGAAACTTTTTTCAATCAAGCTATGGCATTTGGTGGTGGTAGTTTTTGCTACTTCGTTGATCAGTTCAGCAGGGATATTTTCTATTTGCTTTATTTTCCTTTTGGTTGTGTGCATCCTTTTTTGAACTAGTTGTGTGCATCCTTGATGTGTCGACTAGGACTTTTACATTATGTTGTTGCAGAGGCTGGTGAACTTTATATCTGTATAATTTGTGCTCCTACAGTGGTTTGGTGTCTATAACAACTTTACATACAAACTTAACTGTGAAATTTCTTTTTTTATTGAAATGTCGGTCGATAGTGTCTTCTTCTATTTCTTGTATGGTATTTGCAAAATTGATTGTGCATCTTCCTTAGTAAAGGTTTGTTGAACTAATTGGACATACCAAAATGGGATCAATTAGTTCAACAACTTTGTTATCACTTCGGTGGTGTGGTTTGTCGGTGTCGGGTTCGGGTTCGGCGGTGCGGTGTCATTGGGCATGGATTCAACGAAGGAGGGTCCGGGCGGGCCTACGATATGGGTTGTTGCAGCGGCCAAGCACAACAGCACATATGGTGCCGGTTTCTAGGCACCGTGGAGGTGTCGGTGGCTGGCCAGGCGGCTACCATCTCGAACCCCACCATCCAACGTTCTATTGGAGGTTGGCCTAATGGAATGGATGGAGGTTCGTGGGGGCACATACAGGAGAAACTGTTGCGCCGCCCTTTTTGAAGACATCGTCGAGGTGACGCTCCACACTTTATTCTGCTAACTCCGGGGAAAATCCTAGATTCGTGAAGAAGATGATGGCGGCGCTCCTACTTAATTTTTTAATCTTGATGAAACGTCAGTCTAAAAACATGACCAAATCTAAAGATCTTCATCCCTATCTGTAAGGAAACTTAATGAAGATTAGTTTTCTTGGATGGATAAATCTTAAAGGATGGTTTAAGGGACTTTGAGAAAGGCACATACAGAACACCCTGATGTTTTCCCTCATCTCGATGAGCTCATCCACGGGGTAGCCGGGACTTCCATCTGTCATTCGTGGACTGTCAGGCGGGATCTCCGTGTCAGCCACGCTGCTTTGCCCCTAAGATGTGCTGACGGTATTATCTAGCTGGCGCCCTCCTTTAAGTTTGTCAGTCTCCCGCTGTTGTTGGTCAAGTCGGCGTTGGAACTCGGATAACCGTTCATTCTACACCTCCTCGTGGCGCTGTTTTGCTCTCGCTCGGCTTCTATAAGTCTCCACGTCGCTGGGAAACCCAATCGACCATGAATAATGTGCTAGTCTTTAAATATTGCAAAAAGAGCAAGGCAACTCAGTGCCCAGCCAACAAAAAATATAAAATAAATAGATAAACAAATAAAGCTCTGCACACTATGTACTGGAGAGATCCTCAATAATGGTGTGCAAATGGAGAACTACATGGGAGCCGCTCTTGAAGTCACTATATTAAAGGATGATAAACCATTTGATACCATTCTTTGACATATACATAAACCGCTCTCAAAATTACATTTTCATACCTCTGATTCATTTGAAACAAAAAGCTCTAGCACAAGAGTAATCTTGCTTTCCCCAGCAAAGGGCTTATCTTTTACTTTTATATTGAGTCAGTAAACCTATTCCCTTCTATCTCAAGCAAGCATTTGATTTGTTGTAATCTAACCATTTATGTGTGTTGATGCATTCAATCAAATCTTTTATCCTTTTTTGTGTAGCACAATGCTTTTATCTGAATGAAAACAACGTTGAAAGCTGTCTATAATTGTAAAGAGACTGTAATGATTGAGCATGTGATTTCTGCAATATAAGAGACTGTAATGATTGAGCATGTGATTTCTGCAATATAAGCTCTAATATAAATACTTTGCTCAAAAGATTAGTACAATCTGTTAATTGTTCTCTGACCAAGAACGTAATTTTGCCATCACCAATTATGATTTTCACTGTGCACTTCTATTAGTGACTCCTTACTCATTGCAAGTTGGATTATATAAGAAAAGTTCTTGTCTATAATGACTTGTGTATTGGTAAGTATGATGCTTCTTGTCCGTATTTTATTTATCGACACTTCACTCCATAAACCCGTGGTCTGGTTTACTAAGTTCAGTTTCGCTTTAAGAGAAGCGAGGTCTAAGATTGGGGGGACTTGATATGTCCAATTTGCATCACTATTTTATATCGTAATTTACAATTATTCATTGATATATTTCATATTTAGAGATGATATTTATGTTATTCCATCTATTTTTGCATGTTTGATGATTATTGGAGAATTAACTGCCGGAGTCAGAATTCTGCTGGAAAAAAGACCGTCAAGATACCATATTTCTGAAGAACAACAATTCCCAGAACATACCTAGAAACTCTTATTTTGCCACATGACGGAGGAATCCACAAGGGAAGCCTAAGGTGGGCTAGGAGGGGCCCACACTACCCCTGGGCGCGGGCCACCCACTGGCCGCGCCTAGGCATGGTGTGGTGGCCCTAGCCCACCTCTAACGCCGCCCCCTCGCGTATTTCATACCCCTGAGAACCCTAAGACAAGGGGAGCGAACAAAGAAATATTTCATCGTTGCTACGGGGCGGAAAACCACTGAGAGAAAATCTCTCCGGCAGGCAGAAATCTGCCGGGGAAATTCCTTCCCGGAGGAGGGAAAATCGTCGCCATCATCACCGCCATCAAGCTGGACTTCATCGGGGTCATCATCATCATCATCTCCACCACCAGCACCATCATCACCGCCATCTCCACGTTGTCCCGCTGTAACATCTTGGGTTTGATACTTATTTATTGCTCCACAACAATCGGCTTTAGTCATCATAAGTACAACAATCGGCTTGTCATTTGCTCCAAAAAGGATTGGGCCACTCGCTGCAATTATTATTGCTGTATTTTATTTACTCGTACTCTATTTATCTGCAATACCAAATATCCCTGAAAACCTGTTTGCTAGTGTTTACAGTGAATCCTTTATCGAAACTGCTCGTCAACATCTTCTGCTGCTCCTCGTCGGATTCGACACTCTTATCAAAAGTACTACCATATACCCCTATGCTTGTGGGTCATCAATGAGCAATACATGTGTAACAGAAACTCCTTCCACAAATGATATGCTCAAATAGCCCAATCAAATATAGCGTAACGCAATCAAGCAATCAAGCTCTGGAGGCAATGCCAAGATTGAAACAAGAAAAAAATGTCTATAACTACTATACTAAACCTGAACAGATCCGATTTTTCTTAGATTTTTGGCTAATTTAGTTGCTTAAACCGTTTGCTGACACGTGTATTTCGATGCATCCATTTAGTTTCGTGTACATGTATGGGGACGTCCTGCTTTTTCAGATCGGATTTCCTGTGTCTGCCCTCAGATTTCGTTCCTCCCGTGCGTGTGTGGTTAGCCTTCTCGTGCTGCTACTATGGGTCCACGCTGTCTCACCGCTGTTACTTTGTGGAGCCGGTTTGACTCAGTTTTTCTCTGCTCCGCCCGGCTCCTTCCTTTCTTTTGAATTTCTCTGGGATGGTCCGTCCGTCGTCTACTCCATTGGTTTCGTCTGCTGATGGAGGGCCTGCTAATCCTCCTTCTGCCTCTCTTCACACTCATGGAGAGGCGGTCCATGGAGGGTTGCCCGCTGTTCCTGGCCGCCGCGGTGGTCGGCCGGCTGGTCGCGGCCGACATGCCCCTCGATTGTCGCCGCGTACGGGCCGCCGTGCTGCGCGCCAGCGCCGGCCGTCTTCCTCTTCTCCTGTGTCCTTTGACCGCGCGGTGGCCTGCCTGTTCAGCGGCCAGACCTGCGACCCACGGCCAAGATCCAGCAAGCAATCGGCGACGGCGAACTCGGGGCGGAGCATGAGTAGGCTGGCGACCTCGGGGCGGGTAGACGCCGGCCGGGGACGGCGACCTCGAGGCGGAGCAAGTGTGGGCCGCGACGACCTCAAGGATCCGGCGAGCGACCGGCGACAACGACCTCGGGACGGACCAAGAGGGGGCCGGTGACCGTGGGAGGCGCCTGCCGGGGACGGCGACCTCAGGGCAGAGCAGGCGCGGGCCGGTGGCGGCGACCTCAGGGCAGAGAAGGCGTGGGCCGCCAGCGGCAACCTCGGGCCAGAGCAGGCAGGGGCCGGCAGCTGAGAAGCGTTTGTGGACCAGTAAGCAAGGGAGGGCCAAGATCCGGAGGAAATCAGTGGCGGCCAGATCAAGAAGAAGCAAGAAATTCGTGGCCGAATCGATAAGCAACAAGCAAGGGACCTGCTCGAGAGATCGGGCAGGAGAGAGCAGCGGTCACCATCTAGCTACTCTCCCTTCTAGCACAGGCTATTGTCCTTCTCTTCTCATCACCAAAAATCCAAGTCTGTAGCTTCATATTGACGTCTTCTTGGTCAGAAGGAGAAAAGGTTTGGCGGATCCCGGCTGCCTCCTGGCGGTTAAGCTGCGAACAAATCGCCGCGAGTCGCAACTTCTGAAGGATCCGCCTCCCCTGTGTGGGTGAGTTCTCTGTTTGCTCATTCTCTTTCTCGAGCCATATGTGATAGAAGATCTCTGTTAGCTTTGTTTTTTAGTTACATCTCATATCCTCTAGATATGTTCCCAGGTGATGATTATCTAGAGGAACATGTCAGGTAGAATCTTGAGATTACCACCACCTACTTGTGGTTTCTTTCTACAAATTGATCTACAAGTTATTGCTGAAAATCAATGCGGCATGTATGTAAAAATATCTATTTAGGATATTGTTTTCTATCCTACAAATGTACCAACATGTATGCTTATTTGCAAATATTTTATGCAATTTAGCATATTCAAAGACCACCACCTATTGTATATGTTAACATTTTTCATAGGTATGCAAATCTTTTGAAAATCCTTCATATCAATAGATCTCTTCGAATATGCTGAGTTTATTTCTCATTCAGATTTACAAGCTTTTACAACATGACTAGCTTTTATATGACTTCGTCACGCGCCAGAAGCTAAAGTATTGTATGTAGTACAGATATGAGTCGATTCTCATATTACCACTTCATT
This sequence comes from Lolium multiflorum, assembly GCA_030979885.1. Taxonomy (NCBI): domain Eukaryota; kingdom Viridiplantae; phylum Streptophyta; class Magnoliopsida; order Poales; family Poaceae; genus Lolium; species Lolium multiflorum. The sequence continues at coordinate 402,792,577 of CM061750.1, forward strand.
ATTGACACCTAATTTAATGACTTCCTTACATCTTTGGGCTATATAAGGGTGAACAAGGAACATTATTATTTGGTCCACGTGCTTTTCGACATATCTTCCCAAATTCTCTGGTCTTCCCAGATTACTTAGTTTGCTCATTGCAGTAGAAAAGCTAACACAAAGAAAGATGATACTTGATGCTAAGAAGGTTGGTGTTGATTCTTGGTGAGGTAAGGAAGAATGCCTCCTTTTTTGTGGCAGACACATTTGACTCATGTTATTTCTATGGCAAAGATTCTTCAATCTGGCTATTCTTTGTTTTCTTATCTTCCAGGTTTAGAGTTGTATTTGTTTCTTGCACACAAACTATAGCATGTGAGGTGAGCTACCTTCTGGTAAATACATCATGATGTCTATCTGTCATTCTGGAGGTAGTATGATTTACTTTAAAAGTCAGTTTTCAAATATCGTTATGTTTGATCACACACATCACTATTTTGTCATGCACCTAAATCTTTTATTCAACTAGATAACCGTTACTCTATAGTGAACTAACCTTTTGTTTCGTAAGTTTAATATGTCTGCCAGTTTGATTTAATGGAGATTGAGGACTGTGAAAATTATTTAGTTCTACTGTAACTTTGTGTTATCTAATTTTTTTAAAAAAATATTTGGAGGATGTGTTTAAATCTCTGCCACTATGACATAGATGGAGTTTCAGGAATATGCTAATTCAGTTTTGTCGTAGTTGCATGTTATTCTTTTCAGCTGATCTCTTTGATGAGGGCAACAAAGAATTGATAAGGTTTTCTTGGAGCTTCGTTGTACTGGAATTTGTTCAATGCATGTGGATTTTTCTCAATTCTACAACCAAGGAAATCTCTGAAACATCAACCTAGCTATCCAGGCTGTGGGTTGGGTTCAACTAGGCCACTGTGTTCAGCCGGCACTGCCCATCTTCTCCAGCTACTTTTTCCAAGGTTTTGCTTTCACTGAGCAGGAGTGCAGGGCAAGTGTTCTCTTGAAAGTTTCAAATATTCATTAAATCTAGAATCTCTAGATCTTTGTCTCCTCGAGAGTGAAATATAAAAAGAACGTGGTTTATTTTGTTCGAGGTACAGAGCTGTTTTGTAGGTTCAGTTGCCTATTGTAGATCACTCTCCCCTGCAAATTTTGTTGTTGTTGGTTGTTCCATTAGTTTCATAAGCTCATGTTTGCCACTACGAATCAATTTTTTCCAAGATTTATCAATTGGGATTATGTAGTTCCAGTAGTGAGTAAAGGGTAACATTCGGATGGTCAGAACGTGTTTAGTGTAGCACATATATATTTCCATGCCGGATTTACCTGTGTAGCATGAATTTTCCGTGACTTCTTGATGCAGCAAATGACAATAGTGTATGTAGTACCGAATTGGGGGTCGATTGTCACATTACTACTTTGTTATTGCAATCTAATTCATTTATCATGCGGTCTTCCCAAGCTTAATTTTTTTGGATTATATAAGGGTGGACAAGTTACCTCATTATTTGTTTGACAGTTTGTTATTGATGACTTCGACGGAAGGTAGTTTTCTTCTTGGTCTGATAGTTAAATATTGAGTACATGAAATTGATTCATAGCACTGTAAGTTAACTGTCATGGTTGGGCCCATCACAGTGTAGTTTCTGTTATTTGTGATTGTGCAGAGCTATGAAGGAATTGGTCCTTCTATATGTTAAGTAGTCATTGTTTCTTCTCCATATACATGTACGGTTGTAAAGATAATTGTTAAATGCATGTGACTGTGCGTTTTAATTTACTCTCTCTTTCTCTCTTGCCGTCCTTTCACACTGAACTTGATAATATCAATGAATGCTGTAGATTTATTTCAGAAAGGAATCCTATAGTATATATGATGAAACTCAATTGGGTTTCCTAATGTTTATTTTATTTGTGTTGAATTGGTCAGTTAGTGTTGCCATGAAGTAACATATTTTTTATTGTTACTTTTGCTCTGCCATTTGCTCGAGTGTGAGAAACACCAGTTAGTCACTTCTATGAGAGTTGAAGTTGCTGAGCCATGGGACAATTATGTCTTCCACTTTGGGAGATCATTGCTTGGTTTTGTTTACCTCTATCATTTTTTTGGCACTTCCATATCGTCTCTCAAGTTGTTGGGTACCATTAGGTACATATAATATATACATGCTTTCTACTACTTCTTCCTGCCAGTTGAGTGTATCGAGTATGTTACTTTGTGGCTTTTTCGTGTTCGTTGTTCCCGTATATCTGCACCTTCATATTGTCCGTCATTTAGTTATTTCCAAAGTTTCTGTTGCTTCCAAGTTAATAGGCTGTTATGTGATGTATGCCTCCTATATGCTCACGTTAACTGTAAACTCTTTATTTTGATGAGATGTGTATGCATATATAGGCTAATTATGAGCATCATGATGCATGTTTCAAACTGGAGGTTTCATGCCAATCATTCTTGTGCATTTAGGTTTCTGCACCTATTTTTATGTAATCATTGGTTCATCTGGGTTGGCAGTATTATGCTTGATAGTTACTCTTTTGAGTAAAGCATTTTCTCTACAGTACAGTATGAACCAAGTTATTCTTGTGTGTTCGTGATAGTTTTTGTCATCGCGCCTATTTTTATGTAACCATTGGTTCATCTGGCTTTAGCAGTATTATGCTTGATGATTATTCTTTAAGTAATCCATTTTCTTCATGCAATAGAAAGAAGTTGCCGGTTGAGGCAGGCCACTCATTGAAATTGTCACTGTTGATGGCCTATGGTAGATCTAAGAACTATACATAAACACAATTAAATGTTGGTGCTCAGTTCTCACTTAAACTAAATGAGACATACATACCTGGTTTCAAAAAGATTTGTTGGACGCAGGTCAGATTGGGTACACTTTGACATACCTGATGGCTTCTTGCTTTTGCTTAACTGTTCTGCATTATTCTCAATTTAATTCCCCAAAGTGTTGGATTTTGCAAATGATACAATTATCATTGGGGATAGTTTACTGATGATTATCAAATTGTAATTACTATTGTGTACCTTTGCTAATTTATCTCAATAATTCTTGCATGTTTCTTGACTATGTTCATCTACTGTCGATTTGCATCCACGGAGTTGAGGAGTTGTTGAATGCCCCTGCAGGACACTTAAGAATTTTCCAGCCGAAGGTTTTTCTTCAAAGGTATTACTGCTTCTCTTTGCTCCTACTGTAGTCATTACTTATCATTATTGAGCTTATCAGATTTTCATGGACTTTATATAACCAACTATATACGCATGTATATTTTTATATGATCAACTAAATACACATGTTTATTTTTCTTTCTGTTTTTAATAGAATTTTGTCAAGGATATATGTTGAATCTTCATCAGTATTTTTATTTGGAGCTGTTGTGTTGCCATATCTCAGTAAAAAATCCTCTTATGATCGGGTTTTTTTGTTATTGGTACAGTTTCCTGATATATATATATAGAAAAATCAACATAATAATGGCAAGTAATAGTCTATATTGATTGATAGGATGGTCTATTTTTGTCATTTGGGAGTACTATAAATACATTATTCAAACTTTCTTTGGGGGGAAAAGAGATTGTATTAATTCATATGAGAATGTTCATATAGTTAGAAAGAACGACATGGCATATAGTACAGGCCAACAGTGCCATTTTTTCTTAACTAATCTAGAGCTGGAAACTATAAAACTGCAAAGCTTTTCTACCATCTACATTAGAGTTGTACATAGTGCAGTGTCTACAGAACTGCTTCGCTCTTGACGAGTTAACAGATTGCCACTTTCAATAATTACTTGTTTCTTTACCCAGGCAACAACAAGTTTGATGGCGTCAAGGCATGCCTGGACTTCAGATTCTTCAGCATCGACACACCGTCACACCATTGAACAAGACATCCAGCAGAGAATTGGATGTTGTCGCCGTGATCATGAGCCACCAGGGCATTGCTCGCCCCCCCTGTATACTCAATAAACGGGGCATCAACATTGATTTTTGAATAGCCAGTAATTGGACGAATCTGAACGTTAGCAGAATAGGAAAAAGGTTGAGTTCATAGGAGCCTGATGTAAAATACCAGCGCTGAACAGAAGCTGACTTTTCTCTATTCACTAAAAACAAAGAGTTCACAAAGTGATTCCACTTTCACATAATTTTGCAGAAAAAAATGGTTCACTGTAGCCTTGCCTTTCCATGGATCATATCATCTTAGAGAAAATAGGCCCTGCAAATGAGAAGGACCAAGCTCTTTCATATGTGCTGAGACTATTAAATAGTATTATTTTCTACTTTTATTTTAGTTGTCCCTGAATCTGTTGTAGGTATATACTTGCCCTGCCAAGTAATTTGATAGTCCCATTTTGGTTCAAAGCCTGCATCACATAGCTACATTATTTTCAGTCTGCACAGACCCCTTGGGGCGACAGTCTCAGTTGCATAGGTTGAGGAGGGCTCACTATGTCAAATCTAACGAAACAACAAATTCATCAAGCATTCCCTAAAAAAAAGAATTTCATCAAGTAAAGAGAATTCAAAAGATAACTACCACTGCTGCTTGCACCAAAACACATCAACCTTACATAGCATACTATATATATATATATGATATATCACATTTTTTTGAATATGTCACACTTTAAATAAATGAAGAATCAAGGGTAATGGAAGTGAATGGTTAAGCTGGATACCAGCTTAGGAAATCAGCCTAGATTGTGGTCATCTAAGATGAAACAAACCGCTGAGGAACTTCTACGACTTGAGAAGTTCGCCCTATGCTCTCCATTTCCTTGAGAAACCTCTGAGATCTGAGTGTTTTGTCATTATTCTTTATTTTCTTGCCCCATAAATTGGTGCAATAAAATTGACCATGTATCTATTGAGTTCAACGCCAAATTTGGGTACATTTTGTCTCTTTCAAAAGAGTTTTAATGTCAAAACAAAATGCACGCCATTTAGTCTAATTCTTACCTATAATAATGAACTTTTAGTTTATCATAAATATGTTGACCCTGCCTTCACCTTGATTATTGCAAAATTGATCATGCTATTTTTTTTTGTGTGGAGAGTTCCATCTTGGTCGGAGTGGGCATGCCATTTCTCCTTTGCATGTTTATGGAGTCCTGGGACACTTTTTGAAATGTTCAAGATATATAGATGAATTATGAACTTTGTACGTGGTTTGCCATCATTATTGTCAAAGAAATCAAATTTTAGGACAGTGCATAGGTTTGAATATGAGCCAGTGCAACAATCTAAGTTCATAGTTTTAGTGCATTCAGAGAGTGTGAGGTCAAGTTGTGGTAGCCTAATTTGTAATTTCTAAATTCGATGAGAAATTGTAAATAATATAATACTGGTGACAACTTGCACCCTGCCCAAAAAACCACAATGTTTTCATCATTGTCTTGATATTCAATACAATTGCTCGGTAGAAAGGGCACCCTGCCCAAAAAACCACAATGTTTTGGACAACTTACGCCCTAACCTTAAAAATACCAACTCGCTGCGACTTACAAAATAACGGATTCTTACTAAACAACAAAATTAACTAGATAATTACCATGATCCGGCGCGGCGTGCCGCCGCGCCCTTCTTTGCTAGTTTCTATAATAGGCATTTCTGTTTAAATTAGCCGGGCTATAACCTGGCTATAGCCTTCCGCGATGCCCGCGGCTACAGCTAGAGCCTTTAAAGACTAAGTGGAAATAGCCGCTAATAGCCTGGATATAACTATTTTGTCCCTAGTTTAGCCTATTAGAGGCATTCTTCCCGCTCAACGGGCCCAAAAGAATTTGACCCAAATTTTCAGAGCGGCCCAATTAATAAACACTACTATATCATGAACTGCTACTACTTAATGATGTTGTAATATTTGGAGATAACTATGTCCTTAACTATCTATGAACTATGTTTTTGACATAACTATATGTGAACTATATTTTGGTTATGCGCATCTCTTATGTGACAATGTTACTATGGTATATGTGAATTATTGATCATATATACGATTTATATGTTGCCGTAATATTGGATTTTTTCCCTATTATTTAGCAAATCGGATATATGGTCTTATCGCGCTATAGCCTGGCTATAACTTTTTATAGCTTCACAAATCTCTGCGGCTATAGGCTATAGACCGCTATTTTAAAAAGAGATAGGCATAAGACTAAACTTACAGTGCTAGGACGATCTAGCGCATTGGCCATTGGGTGGTAGGATCAAACAACAGAAGGCTTCAAATGGCTGTGGTGGCTCCTAGGTTGTTGGGGTATATTTTCTCTTGATGTCTAGGACTGAATAACTCCATTTTGTATCATAAATTCGGAATGCAACAGATGATATGGAATAAGAACCATACTGATCTCAACAGCAACAGAAGATCATTGGTTGTTTGCATGACGCATCATATCTCGCTTCCATCAATCAGCTGAAACAAATATATGTGTCAAAGTTGTGTGCATAAGGAGAACTGTTCTGAGTGTTGCATATTATCCTACAAAACTTGACATGTGCTATATCCAGGAAACCAATGAAACATATCTTATCTTGTCACTCCTTTTCTCCAATGCGCTACATCACTTCTTTTAAGGAACTTGAGAAAGCTGCATCCTTTGGATTTCCTAGTCACATGATATATGCCATATTACTTTCAGTGTACGACACATCCATGAAAGAGGAAAATATCTAATCAGCGCAAACCCAAAATATGGCCAAAACAGATAGGTTAGCACTTCAGGTAACACTCCCATGCTGGAGAATACATCATTCCGTGCACTTTGTTGGTTTCATAGGACAGAACATACCTGCAACTCAATGGAAGAAATAGCAGGTCATCAAAAAATCTTGAATTATAAATCAGCAATACTACTGGAATGTTCAATGTTATGTAAATTATTCCTAAAATTATTTTAAAAGCGACCCTGTTTTAAATTGGAGACAATCTTTGTATTTGTGTGAGCGTAGTGGCCCATAGATTTAAGAGTGGCAACATAACTTTCATGCAAACAACTCAAGTTACCTTCCTCCAACTCAAGTATGTTGCAGCAATAACGTTGGATCATGCTTGCAGGGGTGGGAAATTCTGATGCCCCATTTAGCCATACCTACCCTTGAGTGCTATCTATACAGAGAAGGATATGGTTTCCATTTATGATGAACTGATAGAGAAAAGAAACAGCCTCGTTGCATCATGTGGTGGAGTAAGTACAGCCCAGTTCGCAACAATTATCCCTTCTTTTCCGCCACTAATTAAGTTTAGTGGAGTAAAATGGCACCAGAATTGGAAAAGGTTCTTGTGAGGAGGTTTAGTAACAGGTATTGTGCTATAAAAATGTCTCAACAACCAATACTACTTTACAACAATGAGAGGGGCATCGATCTGCCAACTGAAGTTATCAGGAAAGATCAGGTTTTCTTTTTGCAGATGAGAGGTATTATGTAATGAGAATAAGTAAACACATTACTTAATTTGGGATGCAAATTTAATAGTTGTCATAAATGGAGTCTAAATAGTAGTTCCATTCCAACAGTTCAAGAGAGAAGCTCAAGAACATCAGTTTGTCCCAGTTAGGTGTACAAATCAAGCCATGAATACACATTATCTGCTCTCCATTGTGCGGTCTTACACATATCCCATTTTCCTCAGATTGCAGTTTACTAAGTAGCTGCTCTTTCTTCAAAGCTATGAGTAGCTCCGGACCAGCTGAGTGCATCGGCTCGTAAAGGAAGAGAGCTACCTGTAGAAGATAACATAAGTCATCAGATATTGTGGAAAATAAACACATAATGTAACATGGAGGTGACAGTTTGACCTGTCAAAATCAATACATAGCGAGTACACCAGAATGAAATATTTGGCATCAATTACTTTCTTCAAACATCAACACTATGAAATAACCACAGTAGATCTTACCAGATAGAAGTTTTGACTATCGTAAAATATTTGATTTATTTTGCAGTTCCATGGCATGTCATCAAGCAAAAGATAACCCGGTTGATTCATTTCCGCAAACTGCCTATCGTAAAATATTTGATTCAATTTGCAGTTCCATGGTATGTCATCAAGCAAAAGATAACCCGGCACGAGTTTTTCTACACTTCAGTACGTGGAGCATATATATGTGACATGAAAAAGTGATTTAAGAGAAAAATGAGCACCCTTATGTGGCATTTAGAATCTGCTGCACCATACACCAAGCAATTCCTGTAGCTGTTGTCTTCAGTGTTGTCTAATAGTCTTTCTAGTTTTTTAAACTTTCAGTCTGAGCCAGTGTGTATCTGGATTAGCCAGCGTGTTTTGAGACTTACTAGGAAGTGTGTCCGTTAGTTGATTTTGGTGTCTGCAGTTCAGAGTATACATCCTCAACTTCTTGGCATATTGATACTAAATTGGTCTGCAATTTGGAGTATACATCACATCTTTGATTTTACACAATATAGAAGCAACATTGACTTGGTATAAGAAACATGATAGATAAATAGAAGAGAAATGGCTATTTTCGTAGGTAGGTTGGCAGATAATATTTCACATCTTGGTGCAGGCCCTCTCTTTCACCAGTTCAGATATTCTTCTACTTCTTACTGTCAGCCTAACTTGAGTTGTTGCTCATGATGTAATTATGGTGTTCGTTTTCTGTCAGGAAAAGAGTTCAGAATCAGTGTGAGCTATAGTACGGGATAGTTTGACGTTTAACTTGGCAATTGGTAGGAATAATTCCTTGGTTTACTTTTTCTTCTCATGTGTCCACTACAGGCAGTGAATGGACAGTGAGTTGCTACTTGTAATGTAATCCCGTTAATAAATATTGCAAACATCAATAACAAAAATAGATGAAATGCCACTTATATGATTGATTCTGTCTAAAACATCTCATGTAACAGACAGTGAGGATAACTGCAGTAGAGATGTACTGTCTATAAGGGATGCATGGTGGAAGCTACCTATGTTGAGTACGGCTGAAAGCAAATATCAATGGGTTGCTATACAGATGTAGAGGCAGAGATTTATACAAGGATAAATATAATAAGGAGCACCCAAAAGGACAGAGAATTGGTATATAATTAGGGTGGGCACCACATCAACTTGTAACAGGACTAATGGCTTCTTCTGTTTTTATCTTCCATGCTCATTGTGGCCTGCCTCTTCAGGTATATCTCTACCGAAAAATGCATGGGAATGTGAATGTGCTACATAATTTAACATGGCATTCAGTTCATTTACAGCAGCATATAACATCTACATATAGCAAATGGCGGGGAGGAGAGCGTTTAGAAAACTGCAATTCTATGTCACAAGATATATATCAGCTGAAGTTTAGTCACATATGTATACCCAACACTGGCATGGCATTTTATATGGCAAACAAAGAACTGTTGCTGAACTAAACAAAGCAGAAGGAAGAAATGAAGCATTACCAATGGCCCAATGCATCCTCTAGCTCAGTTCCTCCTCCTAAAGAGCATCTACAAGCAAGAAGATTAAGCACTACAATTAACATGGAATTTGGGGAAACATTAAAGTTTGCAATGTGTAAAACAACTAAAGTTAAAATTTATTTACTAAAATTAACTAATTCTTTTTAGAGGATGAATAAAGAGAAACTATGAAGGGCAGATAACACATACATATCATTGTGCATTTTCACAAATATTATTCAGTTTTGTTATGTTTCTCTCGTGATATCTTCCCTCCTCACCAAACTGTAAGTTTTAAGAATTACTTATCTAATGGTTCTAGATTGAGCACTTTAACCCCTTCATTCATCAGCATCTCACATAGTCTTCTAAATTAAGGTGCTCATCAATTTTGTTCCCCATCCAAGCAACAAAACAACACATATTATCTTGCGGACTATTAGATAAGTGCTTACATTGCAAGAGGAATTCACAACTTAGGAATCACCCATGTTTGCATCTTCAGGTTCTTTAGTTCAGTATTCTGAAACAGTTCCACATAGTCTTCTAAATTAAGATGCTATTGGTTCTGTTCCCCATCCAAGCAACTGCAGAGAAAACAACACATATTATCTTGCAGACTATTAGATAAGTGCTTACATTGCAAGAGAAATTCACAACTTAGGAATCACCCATGTTTGCATCTTCAGGTTCTTTAGTTCGGTATTCTGAAACAGTTCCACGAATTTATTAGAAATAATCCCAAGGGACGCAGACCACTCGGAGTTGCAGATGCTTCGGACATTATGGTGGAAAACCTTAACCTGCTAGGCCGATTGCAAAGTGGCTATGACATGTGTGTGAAATGAGCACCGAAGGCATTCCAGTCGCAGGCACAGACAACACGTCTGAGAGGAAATAAAAGATCTTTCACCACCGTAAACCAAATCCAAAACATGAAATTTCAGAAACATGGGCACATAGTAGAAAGCATCAATATGTTGCACTACATGACACTTCAATTCATATAATTCTCTAGTTGCATTCGAGATGGTACATACCTCGGCTAATGAAAACATCTGGCCCAAACAAATCATTTGCTCATAATCACTGCAGTACTTAAAATACTTGCCAAACAAATTTGGTATTTTCAATGCCAAAAGCGAAGCTGAAACCATTTCAGATAGCACGAAAGTTGATACCCTCTAAAAAAATTCTACTACATCATTTCTTCAAAGGGATATCAAAATACTACAACATAAATAAATTATCAAAATCCTAAAGCTTTGTCTATGTCATAAAAGATATTAGCAGAAAACAGTAACCAGAGAGTAGCAACGCATGAACTGTGCTAGAAAAACAGAGCAAAATGAATAACCATTCATAAAGGCTGAAGCTACATAGCACACAAATACGGGGGACAGCTTTATGTTTCAGATTTCAGAAGCTAGGGGTGCAAACTCTTTGATTTTCTTCGCTAGCGCATTCAAGCACACAAGATAAATAAAAATCACATGTCTCAAATACCTATGTCTAGCTTCTCTCGGGCAATCTCCAGGTTGGCCGAACAATACCTAGCTAATGCTAGACTTAAGATGCTCGTCCTGCTCACCGTGGGCATGGGGAGCAGTACTTCACTCGCCGGCTGCGAGCATGACATCCAGGGCCACAATTTCGTCTAAATCTTCATCAAGGTCAGCGCTTAAATACAGCAGACCCCACGGGGGCATGAAAATGGGACTTCACCCTATCCATGAGCGCAACTCACTAACAGCAGCTCCCCCTTGGAGTAACACAAATCATAGAAACAAACTCCAAATTCCATGTTTAGTTTTATCACTTTCATGCTCGACGACGAGCATGGGTTTAGCTTGAGGATGTTGATGCACATAAAGGGCATACATGAAGTTTTTAGTTAATTGCCACATATTCCCACATATTTTCAGCATATTAATAGTTATTATAAATGTTCTTAATTATTTCTGGGATTTTCTAAACAATCCTCTCTCCTCTTGTTCTAAAAATCTGTCTGGCAGAAAAAACTTCTGTTAGTATTTTGGACTTTTCATGAGCTATGGGACTCGAAAAAGGTAAAGGTCCGTGAAAGAGAAAAGTCTTCCGTAGTGTTCAGTGTGTTTGATGACAACACTAGAATATAACATCACCGTGTGTATAGTCGTCGATATGTTTGTAGGTACATGGTGCACTCATGTCCCACTCGAGTTTGGAATACCGAGATCATAGCTAGCTTAGTCTGATAGGTATTACTTGTGTGTGTGTGTGTCTTGTTGTAACAATTGTAGAGGATTAGAGAATCTGAGGAGATCATGTGGTCTCCGCATGACCAATAGTACCGGTGCTAAGAGCGGTAGTGCCGCTACCGCCTTCAGCACCAGGTACACGTCATCTAGAACCGCTGCGACGGTACTACCGGTTCTTCCACAAAATCGGTACTACCGCTTGCGGTACCGGCCATATGACCTAAAGCCCCTAGAACTTGCTACGATACCTGTGTGGTACCGATACCGGAAGTACCGCTTGAGTCACTCCTTCGAGTGACTCGCGGTAATACTAGTTGAGGTACTGGTCAAGTACCGCATCTATATTCCAAATTATGGTAGTTCCACACCTAGTACCGCTTAGGTACCGCAAGGGATGCGGTATGCACTTTCCATATGTCGGTACCTAGAGCGGTACTAGACCTGGTAGTACCGATCGTGCGGGACTTACCCAGTTTGTTGGGGTAACGATCATACGGACGTGGTAGTACCGCTCTGTAGTAGTACTGGTCGTGCGCGATCTGAGGAACGGCTGGATTTTGAACGACCCTATATCTTAGGTGTCTTCTTACCGAGCTCGCCCAAGCATCTTTTCACTCTCTCTCCTCCTTTGCTATAGAGCTCAAACCTTGAGGTTCTTCCTCTCCATCCAACCAATGAAGCTCATATTTTGAGGAGTGGGGGAGGAGACCCCGATCTATCATCCCACCAAGAAAGATCCCGCCAATCCCACCTAATTCTTTGTGGATCTTGTAGTAAAATTTCTCTTGTGGAATCCCTTGGAGATGAGCTCCTATGGAGACTAGCTTGGGTTATGCTAGTCCAATAGGGTGTTGGGAGCCTTCGATGCTGTGGATCTCGCCCCAACCTTGTGTGAAGGAATAGCTGCCACGACCGGCCTTGTTAGTGGAGAAAAGGGAACTCCTTTTGTGGGGTTTCCTTGAGGAAGAAGGTGAAGCCTTAGTGGTTGTTGGACCTTTGTGGTCCACACCTCCTCAACACAGGTGTACTCCCTCTTGTGGGGGAACTGTGGTAAAACATATCGCCTTGTCTCCGCTTCCGCCCTATTGTCTCGTTCTCTCATACTTGCTCATTTACTTGCTTTACTTTCCCTATTGCATTGAATCATTGTAGGATCACATTTCCTATCAAAGTTTACACCTTTACTTCCGCAATAATAAAAACTGAAAAAGAACTAAAAACTGAGTAGCGCCTATTCAGCCCCCCCTCCTCTAGTCGCACCGATACATTCAGTCGGAGAGAAAGCTTCTGAAGCGATTCAACCCGGCAAGGATTGGATCTCTGTGCATAACGTGCTAGTCCCTAGATCGACTTGCTAGCACACATATTTCAATGAATAAACAGAATGGCAAATGCATCATTTATTACAACGTATGATCCTGAATATATTTATTACAACTTGCATAGCTCATGGCTAGCTCAAATAAAAGAGTTCAGAGCGGAAAGCAAATCAATTCAAAGAGCTCCATCACGCCTGAGGCGAACATGTTGAGTGGAAGCTCGCGACCTAAAATGATACCTTACTCGTCCTCGGGGTAACCTGTAACATAAAACATTGCAGCCACGCAAGGTCAATACATTAATTTGGAATTGTATTGGCAAATGTCACTATTTGGTGGATATATAAATGGTGCCTAATTACGTGCTTAATTGGTAGGTGGAGTTCATGCACATTTGCAGAAAGCAATATTTATTTCTCCTATTTTCTTCAAAACTCACTAACTATCATCACACTGGCAACCCAGGTTACCCATCAAGTTTTAATTAAGAAATTGGAATGATGAGATCCTCCAAACAGTTCCAGACTCTAGTTTCTCATAATGTCCATAACCGGGGACACTGCTAAGTACTTTTAGTTTAACACTCTCGAGAGGATGTACACTTTGCCCACATGACCTAGCGAGCCTCTTTTACCATGATGCTCAATTTGATCAAATGGTTGGGAGAAAGCTAAGACGAGACCTTTGGGAAATAGAACCAAGAGCCACGCTTCGGATCATACCCAACCTACAATTCACTACCTGCTCATACACCACTGGCCATGGTCCTATAACTTAATTAGTCAAGATAGAGCTCATATGACATGTGGTTGTACTGGAAACTACAGAGATATAAACCTGTCAAATCTCTTTGTTTCTGGGTGTCCAACCACAAGTGTGATACACACGACCGCCATAGACATGACTCCGGTGTAACCACTCAACATAAACCAATCAAACACCTTCCACCCAGATGATTTATTATCTTAGGTTGTTTTATTACATCAAAACAATATTACGAAACAAATTACATCATGATTCCCAATCCACGCATCTAAAATAGCAGGGCTAAGCATTCTATAATACGACGGCGACAAGAGTCATGCCATGGAAGCATATAGCTATCCTAGATAGGTTTCTAGCATATCAATATATTATTTTGAACAAATCCTACACATACATAGCTACTGAAAATAACTATAATGTGCATACAAAAATAATAGGATGGTGTGTGACACTTGCCTTTTAGGTAATTGAAGAATTCTGCACTTCTCTCAATCAAAACTCGTAGCTCTCCGTACAACTATAACATACAAGTAACACAACATAACACACATATTCAAACAACAACAAAATCAAGCAAGACAAAAAAAAGTTGTTATTCAATGTATTTTAGTTTTCATTTAATTTTGGGTTAATTGGGAAATTGAAGGTATGGCACAGGCATGGCTTGCAATACATGGTTTGAGAATTGAATGGTGAGCTCAAATACTTAGAAAGAAAAGTACCATCAATGAACAATTGGAAAAAGAAGATTGGTTACATCAGAATGAACAAAAAAAATTGAGGTAAAACAGTGGGAAAGGCTCCCACTGCAATTTATATATATATATATATAATCAAACTGTATAAGCATATTTACAAAAGAAAAAAGGTAAAGAAACAGAAAAGAATTATACATCCGAGGCTAGCAAACTATCATAGAGAGTTTGTGTTTCTTTTTCATCCTAAAAGATAGCAATTTCAGTTCTTCCATGTAAATGGCTTTCCATCCTTGAAAACTTGGTCTATGTCCTTTGAAGATTTTGTCGTTTCTTGTCATCCAAATAGCCCAGGAAGCTAGGATGATAATCTCCATTGAGAAAGGCAGCTTCAATTTGTTCTTTAAATCTTGGAAAGCCTCGTTAACAGAAAGATTTATTTGTCTCATGGGGCAGATATAGTTCCAGCATTCTTCTGCAAAAGGACATGTCCAGAAAAGGTGTTGAAGAGTTTCTTCTCTGTGACATTCCAAAGTGGCACAATTATAAGATGGTAAAATCATTCTCTTCCTTCCCAACAGATTTCTAGTGTTGAGTCTATCATTGAGTAGTAGCTAGAAGAAGAATTTATGTTTTGCTTGACAAGAAGATTTCCAAATCCCTGAGAAGAGAGGTACTACTGGCTGAAACCCAATTAGTGCTTTATATACTTTTTGTGAAGAGAATTCAGAATTTACCCAAATATAGGTCCAGTTATCCTTTCCTCCTAGGATCAAATTTTCCATAGCATTCTGACAAGTGATCTCCAAATCATTAAATTCTTGAAAAGCTTCTTGTGAGAGTGGAAGGTTGAAGAGGTCCTCTGTGTATTTAGTAAAAATGGCTTCATTAACAGAGATATTGGTTTTCTTTGCGAATGTGACTAGGTGAGGAAATTTTTGGTGCAAACATTGGTCATTCCACAAATCACCCCAGAATAACACAGTCTTCCCATCACCAATATTACACTTAGCCAAGGCCTTGTAACTATCCAGAAGTTTCAAATGAGATTTCCACCAGAAGGAACCTATTAATCTCTGACCAGGAACAGCTCCAGAAGCATAATATGTGTTCCAAATTAAGTTAACCTAGGGGATGTCTTCTCTGTTAAAAAGCTTGTGAACATTTTTAAGGAGTAAGGCCTTATTTTGCAGGTCTAGATTTAATACTCCAAGCCCTCCTTGCTGTTTTGGCATGAAGATCTTTTTTCCAAGCAACCAGAGCAGAGCCTCTAGCTTGAACATCATCAGTTTATTCCTCCATAAGCAATGTCTCATATATTTCTGGACATGTTCTTTTATTGTGACTGGGATATCCAGACAACACATGAAAAAAATAGGCAGATATGCCAGCACTGATTTAAACATCAATAGTTTTCCTCCATAATTCAAGAAGTTGGCAATTCCACATAATTTTTTTTGTACTCTCTGAACCATTGGCAGAAAATGTTCAATGGAAGGTTTAGTGAGTCCAAGGGGTAAACCAAGATATGTGAAAGGGTAGGTTTCCAGTCTGACAATTCAGAGTGAGAGCAAAATGTTGTAATCTCTGCTCATTAACATTGATTGGCATCATGTTGGACTTACTGTAGTTAACTTTCAACCCAGTTGAGGTGGCAAAGGATTGTAACAGGGCTTTTAGACAAAACAATTGGGAGGCATCATCTTGGCAAATTACCAGGGTATCATCAGCATACTGTATCACAGGAAAATCTGGGCAAGAGGGACAAGCAATTGGCAGGGAGACAAGACCAAGCGCAAGAGCTTTGTTTAGTATTGACTGTAGAAGATCAGCAGCAAGAACGAATAGCAAAGGTGATAAAGGATCTCCTTGCCGTACACCTCTTTTGCAAAGGCACACCATTTAGCAAAACAGCTGAAGAACCAGAGCTAAGGATTATATGTATCCACTTTATCCATTTCTCCCCAAAACCTTTTGCTTTAAGTATATCAATGATAGCTAAATTCTCAATAGTGTCAAAAGCTTTGGCAAAGTCCAATTTGAGAATAAGAATCTCCTCTTTGGATTGATTACATTGATATAAATATTCAAAAGCCCACCTACGCAATCTTGAATTGATCTTTTCTTTAGGAAACCATATTGGTTTTTGTGTACAATCTTTAGGATAACTCTTTGCAATCTATTTGCCAAGATTTTGGTGATTATTTTGAGTACTGAATTAAGCAGAGAAATTGGTCTAAAATCACCAGCATTTAAAGGAGACTCTATCTTGGCAATAAGGGTGATAAAATAAGTATTGATACTTTCAAGCTCCACTTCTCCATTTTAAAAATCAGTAACCAAAGCGAAAATATCATCCCCAATAATGGTCCAACAACTCTTGATGAATTTATTGTTAAAACCATCTGGGCCAGGAGATTTGTCATTTGGTAACTTTTTTACAATGTCTTCCACCTCTTTCCTCTCAAAAGGACTTTCCAAAGCATTTCTCATGTCACTAGAGATTGGATCACAAAGATCTTCCAGATTAAACTTCATAGAGGAATTACCAGAAGTTCCCATTCTTTCTTTAAAAGCTTTCCAGAGAATGTATGCCTTTCCATCATGATCAGTAATATCATCTAGATCCTCATTTTGCAAAACAGCAATCTTGTTGTGTCTAAAATTAATTGTTGCCCTTGTGTGGAAGAATTTTGTGTTTTCATCTCCTAGTTTGACCCATTTAATCTTCCCTCTTTGCTTCCAGTAGATATTCTAATTTTTTAGCAAAGTGAGTACATGTGATTTCAACAGGTCTCTTAGACAGTTTTCCTCCACATATAAGTTTCTCATTTCTTCAAAATTATCCAGTAACTCAATCACATCATTAACACTCTTTATCAGATTCTTCAGGCATGGAAGATTTTTAGACCACAACTTAATGGCCCTTCTCAATTTTTTAAACTTTGCATTGATCCTTTTAGCATTGTTGGAGTAGTTAACAGGTATGTTCCAAGCATTTTGCACAATTTGCATAAAATCACTGTGTTGTAGCCAATAGTTTTCAAATCTGAAGATATTTGATCTTGGAATTTGCGTGTCAATATCAATAACACAAGAAATGTGGTCAGAAATTGGTTTCACAAGGGACTATACCATTGAATTTGGATATGAGAGAGTCCATGAAGCAGAGGTGAAGAACCAGTCTAACTTTTCCAAGAGAGGGTTACTTTGCATATTGCTCCAAGTGAATTTTCTTCCTTTTAAGTGGGAGCTCAATGATACCCAAGTTGCTGATGGCTTCATTAAACAGCAGCATACTATTTATGTCTCCCCCTGGTTTGTTTTTATCAGAAGGAGATCTGATGAAGTTAAAATCCCCCACTATAAGCCAATCAGCATCATCTGGCATATCAATATTTGCAAACCATTCAATAAACCTTGCTTTCCTTTCAGCTTGGCAAGGACCATAAATGTTTGTTAAAATCCAAGAATCCAGAGAACTTTTACAAGTGAATTTAATAGACAGAGATAACTCATTAGTAAAAATAATTTCCCCTTCAAAGATATTACTATTCCAAATGGTGATAATGCCTCCTGAGGCACCCACTGAAGGCAGCTACTCAAATTTGTTGAATTTTCTAGGACATAATTTTTTGATGAACTCCAAGTCAAAGGTTTGCCTTTTTGTTTCTTGTAAACAGATAATATCACATCCATTTTCAACAATTTTATTTGCCAAGGCCAGCCATTTTTCCTCTGCATTTATACCTCTGATATTCCAATTAAGGATTTTCCATAATTTTTTGTCACTCATTGATAAACTATGGGATTTTTTCATCACACAGACCCACATAGGAGGTCATCCATTTCACACCAAAAGGCCCATGGGAAATTGGCCCTGCAGATAGGGAAGCCAAAAGATCAGCAGCACAACCCATAAGCAAAAAGCATAGAATCACCACAAGATAATAACCATGTTTACTAGCATAGGGGAATATGTTCAACATTATTACAAACAATGTTTTTATCCATGTCATAACAACCTCTTGACATGCAAATAGAAGATATCCAAAAGCAGATGAAAAATGCCATTCATCATACACACAAAAGCTATTAGTTGCACTCATTTGGGAAACTATTTCTTCTTTTTCTTCTTGTCTTGCAGCTTGCTACCATCAGCCTCTGTATCTTTCAACTCCTTATCCTTCTTGCTTCCCAGATTCTTCACTCTTATATCATAGTCCTTCTCTGCCACCTTACAGAAAGAAGTTGCCAAGTTTTTAATATCTTTCTTTTGGCTCACCGGAGGTTTGGCATTACAAGGCAAGCAATTTTTATCATTGCAAGAGGAATGTTTCTTGAATCCTTTATTTATCTCAACAATTCTTGGGCTCCTTCTTACCTCAGATTCTACTAGAGGATTGTCACCTCTTCTCTTCCTCTTTGGAGCAGCAGGGGGAAGTAGCTGTTCCAAAGGATCCATGTCAGGTTCATTATTTAATTCCACAATCTTACAAGAAGGAGCCAGTGAGGAAACACATTTATCAGGAATATCAAAGAGGAAAACTTGTTCATTTGTATCAGATGCAGAAACAATATCCCATAGAGGAGATTTTAGTAGAGAAGAAGTCCAGTCAAATTTCTCAGGAGTGAGCAGCATCAGAGTAATACAATTAAACCAACTTGAAGGGATCTTGTAGAGACTCCCCTTCTTGTGCAAATCAGTCTCCATATGAGGTGCAAAATACTTTTCCCAGAGAGCCATTCCTTGAGGAGAGAACTTATTCTTATCATCTTCATGGTTGTCAGGGAAGAAAAAAGTCTGAACCATCCCCAGTAGCAGGTGTGCTACATTTGGTTGCACAAGGGCATTTCCTTCAAATATACCCAAGTCCTCATTATCTCCAGAATTGCTAGAGTTACTTGATTGTCCTTCCTCCATTTCACTATCATCAGATGCATATGATTCCAAAATGCACCGCAGGCCAGAACCTAGAATGTTTGATTGACTGAGCTCATTGCAAACAAGTCCACTAGTAACATCATTCTCTACAGCAGTTGAAGAGAGGCCATAAATTGTACTGTTCTCCACAGGTGGAGGTGGGATATCATGCTGAAGGTCCATCTCATCAGGGACAGCAGCATTAATCAAGTCCATCATGGCAGCATTGTGAGGTGCCTCTTCAATCTGCATGTTATTGTTGCCAGGTGGTAGGGCCCAGTGAACCCAACCTTGGTCCTCTACATTCTGCTCCACCACAGCATTCCCAACTACTTCATTAGCCTGTTCATTTGCAACAGGTGGAGGCAAAAATTGCTGCAGTTGCTCCTCTTCATTTGGCAGTGGGTGAGGGTCAACACCATCACCAGGTAAAGTATCTTCATCAGCAGGCAACTCACCCAGCAAAGTTTCCTCATGGATTTCAATAGAACAAGTCCATGATTTAGAATCAGGAGCATCACCAACAGTATACCTTAGGCTTTTTGGGATTTCCTCAAGATCAGTAGCACGAATCTTCACTAGAACTCTCTCTTTATGGGCAGGATCTTTCTCCCATATCAGCAGTTTACCAATGTCAACAAAGGTAGCAGACAGATCTTCAGTGTTGATTAAATCAAGAGGTGGACCAACAATCATCAGCCACCACTCTCTATTAAATAGAGCCCTACACCAATTTATCCCTTTGTCATGCCAAACAAAAGAGATACTTGCATCTAGGAACTGAATAGGGCTAGAACGCACCAATCTGTCCCTATCTCTCACATGAGCAAACTGAACATAGGCAGAACCAAAAGGGCAGGGTTGAAGATCTCGAAAAGAAACCCTAGCATCATTGGTCAAGAAGTCCTCCATCACTTCTCTGATATTCGCAAAAGGAATCTGACCTGGCGGAACAGGGTTAATGGTGGCGATGGCGATGTCCTCATGTTGACGCTGTCGCCGCGGAACCACAACTCTCTTGACGCCAACTCTGCCTGGAACCTCGAGAATCTGAAAGCCTCTCGAGACGAATGGACGAGGGTCAATCGGGATGTTCGCCATTGTTGCTGTGACCTTTGCTTCCGCTGTAGCAGATGAAGGGGAGGAATGGAATGGCACTGTAGATGGCGAAGCCGAGGAGGCGAGAGGAAAAGGTGGCGATGCTCCAGAGAAAACCGCCAGGTCATTCAGACAGGAAACCTCCTGAATTAGTGGGGTTGGGCCATGGGCCTTAAACCAAAAAAGGAAAGAGTTATCGGGCCAAGCAGAAGAATCCGGGGCAGGGAAGGTAGGGTATTTGAAAAAGTTGGCGGGATTTTTGGCAATGACTCGGCCATGATCACCAAAAGATGCCCTATTAAACTCTCCATAATGCCAATTAAAATTTTTCTTTTCTGATTGAAACTACCGTGATGAATTTTTGGGTCTTGCCGAGGAATAATCAGAGGGAAAACTTAAACGGTCAAATACAGATGGAGCCTCCACAGGGGTGCTTTTTTGATACGAAAGCCGGTCAAAGACTGAATTTTTCCTATGAACCACTTTCCAAGAACTAAGATCTTCTTTGTAGAACAATTTTTCTTCTGCTTGCCAATTTGCTCCACCATTACCCCATAGCTTGATAAAGAATTTGCAATTGCTGTAAGAGAAAGTCCCAATATTATAAATATGAAACCCACTGAAGACGATGTCACCGAAAATCTGAATGTTCTATCTCTCAAGAATTTCACTTTGAATAAGCTGCTTGTGCCTCCAAAATGGGCTTGAAGAACAGTACCAACAGTGTGAATATCCAGCCTAAAGGAGGCTCTCCCAAAAGAAATAACCAAGAAGAAATCCTTTCTAGCTCTGTTGGGCAAACAGTTAACATGGTGACCAAACTTGCTATGAACTTCTTTGGGAAAAGCCAAACCTTTGGCGAAATCAAAAGCAACTGGTAAGGATGTGGCAGGGACATCATGAGCAGGTGAAACAGATGAGACAACTTGAGCAAAGCTTCTATGCATGTTAGGAGCAACAACCTCGGCAAAACCATTATGGTATTTCCTTAAGGAAGGAAATTCACCCTTGTCTGAGTTATGCAATTTTATTCCATGATCAATAGAATCTGATGAGATACGTTCCCCAATCAAAACAGAGAACACTTGCATATCCAAAAATGTACCCGAGCAGACTTTCTCATTCAGAAGCAGAAATCTAGCATCAAGGACTTGCTCCTTAGAATCAAGCAGGAATAACCTCTTGGCATTAGGCTTCAGAATAAGAAACGCCGATTTTCCCAAAGGGAATTTGGAATCTTCAGACATCAAAGAGTTGCCCAGAGGCACATACATCACCCTCCATCTAACAGGAGGAGCTTCAGGGAACGAAGAAAACCCAGGAGGAGAGACCAAGCAAGAAGTCACCGTGACCGAATGAGAGGGGAAACTCACTGAAGAACCAGGGTAGAAAGCTTCACCATTTTTTATGTATTTTCCCACAATTGGTGAGTCCTTACGATTCACCAAAACAAGCCAATTCTTTGGCCAAAGAACAAGAAAACCAGGAATATGCAACGACTTGTCCTTTCCATGCAAGAAAACAAAAGAAACCTTCCATCTGCCAAGGGGGGAGGAGAATTGGGAGCCATGACACATCACCTTGATCCAGAGACCACGCCGGAGAGGGTGATTGGAGAAGCATCAACAGATCACCAAAGGTTTGCATGATCGCCGGAGGGAGAGGCGGCCAAGGAGGAGAGAGGTGGGAGAGCCATCTTCAATGAACCAAATTGTAATGTCCCATGTGATAAGAATCACATAGCTTCCTGATACGTCTCCAACGTATCGATAATTTCTTATGTTCCATGCCACATTATTGATGTTATCTACATGTTTTATGCACACTTTATGTCATATTCGTGCATTTTCTGGAACTAACCTATTAACAAGATGCCGAAGTGCGCTTTTTTGCTTTTGGTTTCGAAATCCTAGTAACGAAATATTCTCGGAATTGGACGAAATCAACGCCTGGGTCCTATTTTGCACGAAGCTTCCAGAAGATCGAAGAGGAGACGAAGTGGCCACGAGGTGGCCACACCCAGGCGGCGCGCCCCCTTGGCCGCGCGGCCTGTGGTGTGGGCCCCGTGCCGCCTGACCTGCCCTTTCGCCTACTTAAAGCCTCCGTCGCGAAACCCCCGACCGAGAGCCACGATACGGAAACCTTCCAGAGATGCCGCCGCCGATCCCATCTCGGGGATCCAGGAGATCGCCTCCGGACCGAGAGGGGAATCATCTCCCGGAGGACTCTACGCCGCCATGGTCGCCTCCGGAGTGATGTGTGAGTAGTCTACCCCTGGACTATGGGTCCATAGCAGTAGCTAGATGGTTGTCTTCTCCCATTGTGCTTAATTGTCGGATCTTGTGAGCTGCCTAACATGATCAAGATCATCTATCTGTAATTCTATATGTTGCGTTTGTTGGGATCCGATGAATAGAGAATACTTGTTATGTTGATTATCAAAGTTATGTCTATGTGTTGTTTATGATCTTGCATGCTCTCCGTTACTAGTAGATGCTCTGGCCAAGTAGATGCTTGTAACTCCAAGAGGGAGTATTTATGCTCGATAGTGGGTTCATGCCTCCATTGATATGGGACAGTGACAGAAAGTTCTAAGGTTGTGGATGTGTTTGCCACTAGGGATAAAACATTGGTGCTATGTTCGAGGATATAGTCACTGATTACATTACGCGCAATACTTAATGCAATTGTCTGTTGTTAGCAACTTAATACTGGAGGGGGTTCGATGATAACCGAAGGTGGACTTTTTAGGCATAGATGCATGCTGGATGGCGGTCTATGTACTTTGTCGTAATGCCCAATTAAATCTCACTATACTCATCATAATATGTATGTGCATGGTCATGCCCTCTTTATTTGTCAATTGCCCAACTGTAATTTGTTCACCCAACATGCTGTTTATCTTATGGGAGAGACACCTCTAGTGAACTGTGGACCCCGGTCCAATTCTCCATACTGAAATACAATCTACTGAAATACTTGTTCTACTGTTTTCTGCAAACAATCATCTTCCACACTATACATCTAATCCTTTGTTACAGCAAGCCGGTGAGATTGACAACCTCACTGTTTCGTTGGGGCAAAGTACTTTGATTGTGTTGTGCGTTCCACGTTGGCGAATCCGGTGTTGCGCCGCACTACATCCCGCCGCCATCAACCTTCAACGTGCTTCTTGGCTCCTCCTGGTTCGATAAACCTTGGTTTCTTTCGAGGGAAAACTTGCTGCTATGCGCATCATACCTTCCTCTTGGGGTTCCCAACGAACGTGTGAGTTACACGCCATCAAGCTCTTTTTGGCGCGCGTTGCCGGGGAGATCAAGACACGCTGCAAGGGGAGTCTCCACATCCCAATCTCTTTACTTTGTTTTTGTCTTGCTTAGTTTTATTTACTACTTTGTTTGCTGCACTAAATCAAAAAATACAAAAAAATTAGTTGCTAGTTTTACTTTATTTGTTATCTTGTTTGCTATATCAAAAACACACAAAAATTAGTTACTTGCATTTACTTTATCTAGTTTGCTTTATTTACTGTCTTGCACACTATATTAAAAATACAAAAAAATTAGTTACTTTTGTTACCATGTCTATCTCTGAACCTGTTACTTCTTCGCCTAAAGAATTAGTCTTCACTTTTAAACAAGGGGATGAGGAGAGTTTTAAGGATGCTTGGTCTAGAATTTTTACTTCTTATCGTAAAACTGAACCTCAAATGACTCTAAGTTTGCTCCTTAGTAATTTTTATTTTGGTCTTATGATTCGCTATAGATATGCTTTGGATGCTTTAGTGGGAGGAGATTTCCTTCATTGCAATGGGGATCAAGCTTTTAATGCCATAAAGAAGTTGGTTGCATCACATGATTCAGCTAATAACTTTGATTCAGCCCTCACTAGCATTTATAATAGATTAAACAATCTCGAGATAAGTACATCTCGCTTGGATGACAACTATTGCCATGTTCGTAATCGTCTTGAACAAGTTTTAGTGAACTCTAAACTTTCATTATGGGATCCTACTGTTAAAATTGTTATCGGTGATCAAACTTTTCGTGCCAACTATGATATTATGTCTGAATTTTGCCTTATACCTGAGAGCATTTATAAGTCTTTGAAACTTTGGGGAGTTGATGAAGGAGGAAAAGAAATAACTCTCATTGATAACTCTGTTATAATTCCTAAGGGAATAGCCGCAGGTGTGCATACAACTATTCTTGGAAGAACAATATCCATTGATTATCTTGTTATTGAATGTGTAGGGACAGAAAAATCACACTCGGAAGATCCTCTGCTAAAACTATTGGGAGCAGTCATAGATGTGGGAGAAGGCATCCTGGATTTCACCTCTATACCGGGGGGAATCATACATTTCCTAAATCAAAGAGAAAGAAAAACAACAAGAAAGGTAAGGGTAAAGCCCAAGGTAAGGATGATGTACCACCTTCGATAATACTTGATACACACTTTCTGCGCCTAGCTGAAAGGCGTTAAAGAAAAGCGCTTATGGGAGACAACCCATGGTTTTTACCTACAGTACTTTGTTTTTATTTTGTGTCTTGGAAGTTGTTTACTACTGTAGAAACCTCTCCTTATCTTAGTTTAGTGTTTTGTTGTGCCAAGTAAAGTCGTTGATAGTAAAGTTCATACTAGATTTGGATTACTGCGCAGAAACAGATTTCTTTGCTGTCACGAATCTGGGATGTTTTCTCTGTAGGTAACTCAGAAAATTATGCTAATTTACGTGAGTGATCCTCAGATATGTACGCAACTTTCATTCAATTTGAGCATTTTCATTTGAGCAAGTCTGGTGCCTCGATAAAATTCGTCAATACGAACTGTTCTGTTTTGACAGATTCTGCCTTTTATTTCGCATTGCCTCTTTTGCTATGTTGGATGAATTTCTTTGATCCATTAATGTCCAGTAGCTTTATGCAATGTCCAGAAGTGTTAAGAATGATTGTGTCACCTCTGAACATGTTAATTTTTATTGTCGCTAACCCTCTAATGAGTTGTTCTAAGTTTGGTGTGGAGGAAGTTTTCAAGGATCAAGAGAGGAGTATGATGCAACATGATCAAGGAGAGTGAAAGCTCTAAGCTTGGGGATGCCCCGGTGGTTCACCCCTGCATATTCTAAGAAGACTCAAGCGTCTAAGCTTGGGGATGCCCAAGGCATCCTTCTTCATCGACAACATCAGGTTCCTCCCCCGAAACTATATTTTTATTCCATCACATCTTATGTGCTTTTCTTGGAGCGTCGGTTTGTTTTTGTTTTTTGTTTTGTTTGAATAAAATGGATCCTAGCATTCACTTTATGGGAGAGAGACACGCTCCGCTGTAGCATATGGACAAGTATGTCCTTAGTTTCTACTCATAGTATTCATGGCGAAGTTTCTTCTTCGTTAAATTGTTATATGGTTGGAATTGGAAAATGATACATGTAGTAATTTGCTATAATGTCTTGGATAATGTGATACTTGGCAATTTTTGTGCTCATGTTTAAGCTCTTGCATCACATACTTTGCACCCATTAATGAAGAAATACATAGAGCATGCTAAAATTTGGTTTGCATATTTGGTCTCTTTAAGGTCTAGATAATTTCTAGTATTGAGTTTGAATAACAAGGAAGACGGTGTAGATTCTTATAATGTTTACAATATGTCTTTTATGTGAGTTTTGCTGCACCGGTTCATCCTTGTGTTTGTTTCAAACAACCCTGCTAGCCTAAACCTTGTATCGAGAGGGATTACTTCTCATGCATCCAAAATACTTGAGCCAACCACTATGCCATTTGTGTCCACCATACCTACCTACTACATGGTATTTCTCCGCCATTCCAAAGTAAATTTCTTGAGTGCTACCTTTAAATTTCCACTCTTCACCTTTACAATATATAGCTCATGGGACAAATAGCTTAAAACTATTGTGGTATTGAATATGTACTTATGCACTTTATCTCTTATTAAGTTGCTTGTTGTGCGATAACCATGTTCACTGGGGACACCATCAACTATTCTTTGTTGAATTTCATGTGAGTTGCTATGCATGTTCGTCTTGTCTGAAGTAAGAGCGATCTACCACCTTATGGTTAAGCATGCATATTGTTAGAGAAGAACATTGGGCCGCTAACTAAAGCCATGATCCATGGTGGAAGTTTCAGTTTGGACATACATCCTCAATCTCATATGAGAAAATTATTAATTGTTGTTACATGCTTATGCATAAAGAGGAGTCCATTATCTGTTGTCTATGTTGTCCCGGTATGGATGTCTAAGTTGAGAATAATCAATAGCGAGAAATCCAATGCGAGCTTTCTCCTTAGACCTTTGTACAGGCGGCATAGAGGTACCCCTTTGTGACACTTGGTTAAAACATGTGCATTGTGATGATCCGGTAGTCCAAACTAATTAGGACAAGGTGGGCACTATTAGTATACTATGCATGAGGCTTGCAACTTGTAAGATATAATTTACATGATACATATGCTTTATTACTACCGTTGACAAAATTGTTTCATGTTTTCAAAATCAAAGCTCTAGCACAAATATAGCAATCGATGCTTTTCCTCTATGGAGGACAATTCTTTACTTTCATTGTTGAGTCAGTTCACCTATTTCTCTCCACCTCAAGAAGCAAACACTTGTGTGAACTGTGCATTGATTCCTACATACTTGCATATTGCACTTATTATATTACTCTATGATGACAATATCCATGAGATATACATGTTACAAGTTGAAAGCAACCGCTGAAACTTAATCTTCCTTTGTGTTGCTTCAATGCCTTTACTTTGAATTATTGCTTTATGAGTTAACTCTTATGCAAGACTTATTGATGCTTGTCTTGAAGTAACTATTCATGAAAAGTCTTTGCTATATGATTCACTTGTTTACTCATGTCATTTACATTGTTTTGATCGCTGCATTCACTACATATGCTTTACAAATAGTATGATCAAGGTTATGATGGCATGTCACTCCTAAATTATCTTTGTTATCGTTTTACCGCTCGGGACGAGCACTAAGCTTGGGGATGCTGATACGTCTCCAACGTATCGATAATTTCTTATGTTCCATGCCACATTATTGATGTTATCTACATGTTTTATGCACACTTTATGTCATATTCGTGCATTTTCTGAACTAACCTATTAACAAGATGCCGAAGTGCCATTTTCTGTTGTTTTTGGTTTCAGAAATCCTAGTAACGAAATATTCTCAATTGGACGAAATCAACGCCCAGGGTCCTATTTTGCCACGAAGCTTCCGAAGACCGAAGAGGAGACGAAGTGGGCCACGAGGTGGCCACACCCTAGGCGGCGCGGCCCCCCCTTGGCCGCGCGCCCTGTGGTGTGGGCCCTCGTGCCGCCCTGACCTGCCCTTCCGCCTACTTAAAGCCTCCGTCGCGAAACCCCCATCCGAGAGCCACGATACGGAAAACCTTCCGACGCCGCCGCCGCCGATCCCATCTCGGGGATCCAGGAGATCGCCTCCGCACCCTGCCGGAGAGGGGAATCATCTCCCGGAGGACTCTACGCCGCCATGGTCGCCTCCGGAGTGATGTGTGAGTAGTCTACCCTGGACTATGGGTCCATAGCAGTAGCTAGATGGTTGTCTTCTCCCATTGTGCTTAATTGTCGGATCTTGTGAGCTGCCTAACATGATCAAGATAATCTATCTGTAATTCTATATGTTGCGTTTGTTGGGATCCGATGAATAGAGAATACTTGTTATGTTGATTATCAAAGTTATGTCTATGTGTTGTTTATGATCTTGCATGCTCTCCGTTACTAGTAGATGCTCTGCCAAGTAGATGCTTGTAACTCCAAGAGGGAGTATTTATGCTCGATAGTGGGTTCATGCCTCCATTGATATCTGGGACAGTGACAGAAAGTTCTAAGGTTGTGGATGTGCTGTTGCCACTAGGGATAAAACATTGGTGCTATGTTCGAGGATATAGTCACTGATTACATTACGCGCAATACTTAATGCAATTGTCTGTTGTTAGCAACTTAATACTGAGGGGGTTCGGATGATAACCTGAAGGTGGACTTTTTAGGCATAGATGCATGTGGATGGCGGTCTATGTACTTTGTCGTAATGCCCAATTAAATCTCACTATACTCATCATAATATGTATGTGCATGGTCATGCCCTCTTTATTTGTCAATTTCCCAACGTAATTTGTTCACCCAACATGCTGTTTATCTTATGGGAGAGACACCTCTAGTGAACTGTGGACCCCGGTCCAATTCTCCATACCGAAATACAATCTACTGAAATACTTGTTCTACTTTTTCGCAAACAATCATCTTCCACACTATACATCTAATCCTTTGTTACAGCAAGCCGGTGAGATTGACAACCTCACTGTTTCGTTGGGGCAAAGTACTTTGGTTGTGTTGTGCAGGTTCCACGTTGGCGCCGGAATCCCTGGTGTTGCGCCGCACTACATCCCGCCGCCATCAACCTTCAACGTGCTTCTTGGCTCCTCCTGGTTCGATAAACCTTGGTTTCTTTCTGAGGGAAAACTTGCTGCTGTGCGCATCATACCTTCCTCTTGGGTTCCCAACGAACGTGTGAGTTACACGCCATCACTTCCACATGGTGAAAACTCAAATGCTATTAAGTTAAAGTGTGAAAACACTTATCACAATAGCTCAAGTTACAAAAAGGCTTGGATGTGAACTAATGGTATATTTAACTACCCAAATGACTCATTTGTAATTTGAATAGCCCAAGCTTAATAAATATGATCGAATGTGAATGGATCGTAGCGAACAAGAGGGGGGGTGAATGGCGCT
This sequence comes from Lolium multiflorum, assembly GCA_030979885.1. Classification (NCBI taxonomy): domain Eukaryota; kingdom Viridiplantae; phylum Streptophyta; class Magnoliopsida; order Poales; family Poaceae; genus Lolium; species Lolium multiflorum. The sequence goes on from CM061750.1 coordinate 402,821,831, forward strand.
ACGGCAAGTTTTAGTCTTTTTCAATTTTTATGCAACGGAAGGTAAAGGTGTGAACTTTAGCAATAGGGGTTATCCTACAATGAATATCGGACAAGTGCAACAAGTAAAGGAATCAACAAGATAACGAGAGTAAGGAGCGAGACAACCGGGGCGGCGCGAGGCGAGTCGAGGTTTGTTTCCCGCAGTTCCTTCCACTAAAGGAAGTACGTCTGCGTTGAGGAGGTGCTAGTCTCACACAAGAGACTAGGCGGCCACACCACGAAGGAAGGCCTCACCTTCTTCCTCGAGAGAGCTCCACGGAGGTGCTCTCCCTCTTCCACTAAGGCACCGGTCGAGGCGGTGATTCCTTCACAAGGTTGGGGCGAGCTCCACACACAAGGATGCTCCCAACACCCTATGGATCTAGTACATCACCAAGCTAGACTCCATAGCTGCACATCTCCAATGCTCCACCATAGGAACCCATCACCAATGCTCCACCAAAGGAACTCTCCAATGCTCCACCAAAGGAACTCTTCCAATGCTCCACAAAAGGAACTCTTCTCCAAGATCCACTAAAGGAACCCTACCACCAAGATCCACTAAGGAATAGCTAGTATTGGTGAAATCTCTCTTGGTAGAACTATAGATCGGGGTCTCCTCCACCTATCCTCAAAGTTTGGGCAAGATTGGTTGGATGGGGAAGGAGATCCTCAAGGATTAAGCTCAGCAACAATGGAGGAGAGAGAGGGGAAGAGATAAAATCGTGTTGGGGAAGAAGGGGCCCTTAAATAGGCTCCTCCAAATCCAACCGTTATGTCCAGATTTGGCCTAAGCGGTACTACCGCTTGGAAGCGTACTACCGCTCTGAGTTCGAAATCCTTCCAGATCTGGTCAAAGGGAGAGCGGTACTACCGCGAGGTACCGCTTGAGGTACCACAATAGGGTCCACCATCGGATCCAAAGAGGTACCGGAGCGGTACCGTGGCGAATCAGAACTCGGTTACGGTACCTGTGCACCTTGAGCGGTACTACCGTGAGCGTACTACCGCCTGTGCTCGCAGGGTACCGCAACGTGTTGGGGACGAAATCAGCGCAGACTAGCGGACCGAGGCGCACTTATAGGGGTAGCGGTACTACCGTACGACCGAGTACCGGCTAAATCTGGTTTTCTTCCTTTTTCTCTCCAACCTTGTTACGTCGCTAAACACACACAAAACCAGAAACCTATCAACTACGCTTCGGTCTTCCGATCTTGACGCGTCCGGCGAGGTCACCGTGCTCTTGCAAATCTAACAATGATACTCAAGGCACACGGTGAGATTACTCTTGTGTTGTCATCAAACACACAAAACTTGGGGTGTGAATTTTGCTCTTACAATCTCCCCTTTTTGGTGTTTGATGACAACACAAGAGTTGACAATAACATATGATATTATGATGAGATCATTAGATTTGCAAAAACTCGACGGAGCTCCCCCTACACATGTGCATATCATGAATATGTATTTGAATACAAATACACATGTTATAGAGACATCACTCCCCCTAGTTTTTACAAACCAAGCACATATGCAACATAGATAAATGACAAGTTCAAGAGCATATGCACAACATGGAGGCAACATAAGATCATGCACGGAGATTTGGGTGAAGTTATCATACCATCGCCTTGAGAATACCCAAACTCACAATAAGATGCCTCCATAGGGTTGTTGATGTAGCCATGAGACAAGATAAGCAACTAGAACCAAACGGCTACAAACAACAAAAGGTCCCCATCCACCTAGGAACTTCTCCCCCTTTGGCATCGGAACACCAAAAAGGAGGGTAATGAAACTAGAGGGATGGAGAAAAAATAACATACGACCAAGCTTGCAAAAATCACGAGAAAACAAGCTTGAAGGAGGTTCTCAAAAACAAGAAGAAGAAATCAAAGAAGAAAGACAAAACAAGGTCACGAAGAACCGAAAAACCCTCAAAGAGGGGGTGTTGGTGGCCGAAGCCACCGTGTAAGAGTATAGTAGTTGTGAGGTCGCGTAGATGTATCTAGGACTCACGGACTACAACTCAACATGAAGCTCATAAGTCACTTAATTGACAAATAGCAAATGTTTTGGATTTCTTTATGCATTATGGGGGGGTGATAGCTCAATGGATTTAAACCGCACTCCCCCTATGTCCATGCGTGCCTTTCATCGAGATATAACGGTAGGAGTGGTATGTGCGCACGACGGTCAAGCAAAGTTCGATGGATCAATGATATTTAGCTCATGCCTCAACTCAATAAAGCGCTTCTCATCCAAGGGCTTCGTGAAGATGTCCGCCAATTGCTCCTTGGTGCCAATATAGGATAGTACAATATCTCCGCGAGCAATGTGGTCCCGGATGAAGTGGTTCCGTATCTCAATGTGCTTCGTCTTGCCATGAAGAACCGGATTGTAGGCGATCTTGATTGCGCTCTCATTGTCACACAAAAGAGGCACCTTGCTATACTCGAGTCCATAATCTTGCAAGGTTTGCCTCATCCATAAGATTTGAGCACAACTACTTGCCGCGGCAATATATTCGGCTTCCGCGGTGGAGACGGAGACACAATTTTGCTTCTTCGAGGACCAACACACCAAAGATCTTCCAAGAAAGTGACATGCTCCGGAGGTAGACTTCCTATCAATCTTGTCGCCCGCCCAATCGGAGTCGGTGAAACCAACCAAAGCAAAGTCCGTGTCCCTTGGGTACCATAATCCGAAGTGTGGGGTATCAACTAAATATCGAAAGATCCTCTTGACCGCCACAAGGTGGCTTTCCTTCGGACTTGCTTGAAACCATGCACACATAGCAACGCTTAACATTATATCCGGGTGAGAGGCACAAAGGTAGAGAAGCGAACCTATCATCGAACGGTAGAGCTTGGTATCCACCGCCTTGCCGGCCTCGAGTGAGTTGACACTTGAGTTGCATCGGAGTTCCAATCCCCTTGGCTTCCTTCATATCAAAGCGCTTGAGCATGTCTTGGAGGTACTTTGCTTGATTGATGAAGGTGCCGTGTTGCATTTGCTTGATCTCGAACCCAAGAAAGTACTTGAGTTCACCCATCATTGACATCTCAAACCTATTTGTCATCAACATAGCAAACTCATCATTGAATTTTGTGTTAGTAGAGCCAAATATGATGTCATCTACATAGAGTTGGCATACGAAAAGCTCCCCATTGACCTTCTTAGTAAAAAGAGTGGGATCGATTTTCCCCACTTCGAAACCACGGTCTTCAAGCAACTCCTTGAGATGCTCATACCAAGCTCTAGGAGCTTGTTTGAGACCATATAGGGCCTTTTTGAGCTTGAAGACATGGTCCGGGAAATGGGGGTCCTCGAACCCCGGGGGTTGCTTCACATATACTTCCTCATGTAGAGGACCATTAAGACAAGCACTCTTAACATCCATTTGTTGCAACTTAAAGCCATGATGTGAGGCAAAGGCCAAAAGGATACGGATGGACTCAAGCCTTGCAATGGGTGCAAAGGTTTCACCAAAGTCCACGCCTTCGACTTGAGAATAGCCTTGTGCCACCAATCTTGCTTTGTTGCGGATGACCGTGCCACTTTCATCTTGCTTGTTCTTGAAGATCCACTTGGTGCCGATAACATTGCGGCAATGATCGGGTCGCTTCATGAGAGTCCATACATCATTCCTCTTGAAGTTGTTGAGTTCCTCTTGCATTGCATTCAACCAATCGGGATCTTTGAGAGCATCATCAACTTTGAGTGGTTCCACTTTAGAGACAAAGGCGTGGTGCACAAAAGTTTGCAAGTTGCCTCCGAGTGGTAACATTTCTCTTTAGATCACCAATGATGTTATGCAAGGAATGAGACTTAAGACGCAAGTGTCTTGTAGTAGGATCTTCACGGCGAGTGTCGGCTTGAGGAGATGGTTCTTGTGAGTCCTCTTGACCTTCATCACGGTTTAGGTCCTCGCCTTGACCTCCATTGTCGTTGAAAGAGGCAACTTTGTCATGGGAGCCGGACGGCTCGGGGGTATAGGGAATATTATTGTCCATGAAGATTATCCCTGAACCACTCGGAGAAGAACTTGAAGCTTGACCTTGGTCACTTGATGTTGGGTGTTGAGGTAGACGAGCTTGTGGTGTATGTTGTTCTTGAGCTTGTTGAGGTGAACTTGGACTTGATTGTCGTTGTAGATGTCGAGGTTGATCTTGAGGTTGAGGTTGAACTTGAGGTTGTTGTAGAGGTTGGCTTGCATTTGTTAGATCAACGGAAGAAGCCTGGCCTTGTGTTGTAGATAGCTCCACTTGGGTGGAACTTGGTCCTTCCCCGGTACTCATAGAAGGTAGCTCTTGAGGTAGGCGCATGCCAACACCCATCCTTCCTATGGTATCCGGGGGAATTGCATCTCCTTTCTCACAAGAAGCACTTCGCTCCTCCAAAGATCTATCATCTTCATCGAACGTCACATCACAAGACTCTGCAACACGTCCACTTGACTTGTTGAAGACTCTATAGGCGTGAGAATCCGTAGCATAGCCAACGAAAATTCCTTCTTGAGCTCTTGAATCAAACTTGGATAGGCGCGTGTCCTTGACAAGTATGTAGCATTTGCATCCGAAGACCTTGAAGTATGACACATTAGGCTTGTTGCCGGTGAGGATCTGATATGGTGTCTTCTCAAGACCTTTGCGAAAGTAGAGGCGATTAGTAGCATGGCATGCGGTAGAGATAGCTTCCGCCCAAAAATTATAGTTGGACTTGTATTCCATCATCATGGTTCGAGCGGCTTCGATCAAGGTTCGATTATTCCTTTTGGCGACCCCATTTTGTTGGGGAGTATATGGCGTGGAGTATTGGTGTTCGATTCCTTCTTCGCCGAGGAAGTCATCCAATGTGTAGTTCTTGAACTCAGTTCCATTGTCGCTCCTTATTGCGAGGATCTTGTTGTCGTACTTGCGTTGAACTTGGTTGGCAAACTCCATCATGGTCCATTGAGTCTCACTCTTGTACTTGAAGAAGAATACCCAACAATAGCGTGAATAGTCATCAACAATGACGAGGCAATACTTCTTTCCTCCAAGACTTTCATGAGATGGTGGACCAAAGAGATCAACATGTAGGAGCTCCAAGCATCTTGTGGTAGAGATGATAGTCTTGGCCTTGTGAGGAGCTCCATGCATTTTTCCTTGTACGCAAGCCCTACAAACACGATCCTTGCAAAAAGAGACATCTTCTTTTAGTCCGAGAATGTGGCCACCCTTGTGGAGACTTTGAAAAGTCCTCATGTTGACATGTGCTAGTCGGCGATGCCATAACCAACCCTTGTCACCTTTGGCGAATAGGCAAAGAGCGGAAGACGTTGTCTTTCCGGAGAAATCGACAACATACAAACCGTTCTCTACATATCCAACAAAAGCTACATTGAGTGTCTTGCTCCACAAGAGGACCACCATATGTTCATCAAAGAATGTGCATAGACCCATACGAGCAATTTGATGAACGGAGAGTAAGTTGTAACCAAGGGTCTCGACAAGGAGGACATTCACAAGTGAGATGTCGGGTGTTACCACCACCTTGCCAAGACCCAATACCTTAGAGCACGTGTTGTCGCCATATGAACGGTGGAGAGAGAAGGCACGAGGTCGACAACAATATCCTTGCTTCCGGTCATATGACTTGTGGCTCCACTATCAACCACCCATTTAGCGCCACCGGAAGCATAGTCCTACAAGGAATCAAGTCTTGGATTTAGGTACCCATTTTTCAATGGGTCCTAGCATGTTAGTAACAAGGGGTTTGGGAACCCAAATAGTCCAATCAACATTGTCCTTTTGAGGACCAATAAAGCGAGCACGAATATGTCCATAGTAATCAACAAAAAGAACATGAGAAGGGTTGTTAGAGCCGGCGAAACCCGTCGAGGCGGAGTTGGGTACTCCATCTCTTCTTGAGCTAGCATTGCTCCCTTCAAGGTTGGTCTCCATGTTCTCCTTGTCCTTCTTATTCTTGGTCCTCCTCTTCCTCTTTCTCTTTGGCTTGGTAGCCACTCCTCCTTCATTGCACGAGCCCTCTTTGGCTCCATCTTTAGCTTCAATGATTCCTTCCAAGTACTTGGCTTGAACTTGGAGTCTATCAACCTTGGCCATCAAGCGATTGACTTCATATTCATGCTCCGGGTGTGGATGGCAAATATCAAACACTTGGACCTCCTTTGCCTTGTTCACCCGGAAGTGTTCCATCAAAGCTTCTTCTTAGAGAGCGTTCATCTTCATGAGCATGCGCTTGTCATTCTCCATCTTGGCAATGTCACTTTCATGAGTGCAACATGCACGGTCCTTGCTCAAAGGAAAGTACTCCTTCAAGGTTTCTTCTTGCATGGAGTTGACCTCCATGAGCTTGGCTTCCCTTCTCTTCAAGGCGGCTATTTCCTCCTCATGATCACAACACGTATCCTTCTCCTTGCTCATGCGGAGACACTCCACCAACGACTCTTCTTGCTTGCTACTCAAACTCAATAGCTTGGCCTTGGTGATCTCAAGAGCGGCAATTTCTTCTTCATGGTTGCAACATGAGGTATTCTCTTTGAACAAGCGGTAATATTCATCCAAGGCTTCTTCTTGAAGAGCATTGACTTCCAAGAGAAGAGCATTGTGCCTCCTCAAGGAAGTAACTTGATCCACAAGCTCATCATGACAAGGATTGGGGTCTTCATCATCTTTTCCTTTGTTGGCTTCCTCGAGTGAGAGCATCTTCTTTTTGAGGTCACCGACCAACTCAAGAGCATGGTCTCGATCCTTGATGAGTCGTGAAACAATAACCTCGTTCTTGTCTTCAAGGACGATGACACTAGCTTCAAGATACATGTGAAGATTCCGTTCATCATCAAGTTCCTCCTTGAGATTGGCAAGCTCAAAGGCCGCTTCCCTTTCCAACTTCTCCCTCTTCTCAATAAGATCTTGTGCCGCACCAAGTTGGGCTAAGAGAGCCCCAACATGAATCTTGGTGTCCCCCTTCATGTTAGTGAGAAAAGAATCCAAGGAATCCAAACCCATAATCTCACGTTTAACGGTGAGACTAGTGGCATCATCAATATATAAGGCATTAGTCGAAGATGATGGTTTGGAAGGGGATTTTACCTCCGTGGATACCTTTGCCATAAGGCAACGTGCATTGTTGGTGACGAGGTTCTCATTAGGAGAGTCGAAGAGGGAGATAGAGGGAGTGGAAATGGCGATGGCGGCCACTCCTTCCTTGTTGGAGCGCTTGTCCTCATGCTCTCCATCTTCATCAGAGGAGTACTCTTCTCGAATGATGAAGGCTCTAGGCTTGTTGTTGGAGGAGACCTTGTCGTCATCGGACCTTGGGGAGAACTTGGAGAATCATTTGGAGAGTGGCTTGTACCTATCCTTTGGGATAAGCCTTCCACCATGATCTTCTCTTCTCTCAAACATACAATCCGCGACAAAATGATTCTTGTCACCGCAATTGTAGCATGTTCTTCCCTTTGTCCCTTCTCTTGGGCTCTTGGAGAGTCTTCTTGGAGAATCATGTGATCTTCTTGGTCTTGTGTTTCGGGACATGTTTCCATCCCAAAACTTCTTGGCGGCGAGAGCCATGTGCTCATGGTAGTTGACCTTGAGATCATCCAATCCCCACTCAACGGGATCCTCATCGCTTTCACTAGCTTCATGCACCTTCATCTTCAATGCAAGGTTGGGCTTGCGGGAGTTGTGGGCGCGAGCAACAAGATCCTCCGCATTCTTCTTGGAGATGTCCAAAGCGATGACTTCGCTAAGGACTTCATCGGATGTCATAGCACGGAAGGAGGCGTTTTGGCGGATGGCCGTCAACTTCACTTCCTCATAAGGGAGGAGAGCGTTGTAGAACTTGCGCTTGATCCAATGGTCATCCACGAACGTTGCTCCAAGATCTTGCATTTGCACGGCAAGAGCGATGAGGTGCCGATACATTTCTTCGGGGGACTCTCCTTCAATCATGACGAAATTGTCGGCCATGTTGTTCACTTCATCAAAACGAGAGCTTTGGATGCTTGCATTGCCGAGGAAGAGCTTCTCAAGTTTGTCCCATGCTTCCTTGGCGGTCTTGAGCGAGCGGATATGAGCGCGGTCCTTGGGGGTGATGGCCATATGAATCATGTTGATGGCGGTGGCGTTGAGTTGGTCATCCACCACATCTCTTCTTGTCAAGCTCTTTGGATCTCGTGGTGAATAGCCCTCCTCAATGATACGCCAAAGCTCGGTAGAAGCGCTGCGCACATGAGAACGCATTAAGAATTGCCAATTCTCAAAGTTGTTTGACTCGAACGGTGAACCATGCGACAAGATATGCGGCATCGGTATTGGAACGTTTATGGTGTAATCATTTGGTGGTGGCACCGCATGATAACCCCCTAGACGTTCTGCAACCGGTGTGTCATCATCCTTCCCTTTTGTTGAAGTGCCGGTATCCCCAAGCCCTTCCTTTTGTGGATCTTTTGACGCTTGCGCGACAAAAACAACAAGAGGAAGGGTGTTAGTTTTTGGTGGCGGATCCTCGGCACTTGCTTTTGGTGGAGGGTTTGGTTTTTGTACAACCAACTCCATCATCATCGCCTTCATTTGGGCAACGATGGATGACTCCAATTTCTTGAGGTCATCCAACGTAGCCGTCGTGGAATCGATGGGCGATGATGGAGCGTGGCACAAGGGAAGGTGACCCATTCTTGTCCGCCTCTTGTTCGGCCATTTCTTAGGCGGTAAAGCCCGAGCAAGAAAACCTTGCTCTGATACCACTTAAATGGATCGTAGCGAACAAGAGGGGGGAATGGCGCTACGGCAAGTTTTAGTCTTTTCAATTTTTATGCAACGGAAGGTAAAGGTGTGAACTTTAGCAATAGGGGTGATCCTACAATGAATATCGGACAAGTGCAACAAGTAAAGGAATCAACAAGATAACGAGAGTAAGGAGCGAGACAACCGGGGGGGCGAGGCGAGTCGAGGTTTGTTTCCCGCAGTTCCTTCCACTAATGAAGTACGTCTGCGTTGAGGATGTGCTGGTCTCACACAAGAGACTAGGCGGCCACACCACGAAGGAAGGCCTCACCTTCTTCCTCGAGAGAGCTCCACGGAGGTGCTCTCCCTCTTCCACTAAGGCACCGGTCGAGGCGGTGATTCCTTCACAAGGTTGGGGCGAGCTCCACACACAAGGATGCTCCCAACACCCTATGGATCTAGTACATCACCAAGCTAGACTCCATAGCTGCACATCTCCAATGCTCCACCATAGGAACCCATCACCAATGCTCCACCAAAGGAACTCTCCAATGCTCCACCAAAGAACTCTTCCAATGCTCCACTAAAGGAACCCTACCACCAAGATCCACTAAAGGAACCCTACCACCAAGATCCACTAAGGAATAGCTAGTATTGGTGAAATCTCTCTTGGTAGAACTATAGATCGGGGTCTCCTCCACCTATCCTCAAAGTTTGGACAAGATTGGTTGGATGGGGAAGGAGATCCTCAAGGATTAAGCTCAGCAACAATGGAGGAGAGAGAGGGTGAGAGAAAAATTGGGGAAGAAGGGGCCCTTAAATAGGCTCCTCCAAATCCAACCGTTATGTCCAGATTTGGCCTAAGCGGTACTACCGCTTCATGGAAGCGGTACTACCGCTCTGAGTTCGAATCCTTCCAGATCAGGTCAAAGGACGCAGAGCGGTACTACAGCACGAGGTACCGCTTGAGGTACCGCAATAGGGTCCAGACCATACTGGATCCAAAGCGGTACGAGCGGTACCAGGGCGGACGACCGTAACTCGGTTGCTACCCTAAGCGACCTTGAGGTACTACCGCCCTGTACTGCATGGGTACCGCAACGTGTTTCAGGGGACGAAATCAGCGCAGACTCGAGAGCGGTACCGGGGGCGGTACCTATAGGTAATGGTACTACCGCTATAGGTACCGGTAGTACCGGCCTGGCTAAATCTGGTTTTCTTCCCTTTTTCTCTCCAACCTTGTTACCTCGCTAAACACACACAAAACCAGAAAACCTATCAATTACGCTTCAGTCTTCCGATCTTGACGCGTCCGGCGAGGTCACCGTGCTCTTGCAAATCTAACAATGATACTCAAGGCACACGGTGAGATTACTCTTGTGTTGTCATCAAACACACAAAACTTGGGGTGTGAATTTTGCTCTTACAGAATGGCATGAGATTGGATAGACATGAATGGTATTCAAGATGTGGATCAAAGATTCTAAAGGATGTCAAGGTTCAACACATGTGTAGAGTGTCTCCACAACATTTGCACAAGAAAAAATCTATAAATAAGATTTGTCACAATTTACACAAATAACTCATGTATGCTTTGAATATTGTGAACTAGGCAAATATAATTAGGATAGATATGATTGTGGACATGATGAAAATATCTAAATGATTTTGGTAGATGGGTATGATCATATGATTCACTTTGGAAAAATGGAATTATAAGTTTAAACTTCAAATCAAATGTGCGCGTTAAAACATTGGTGGGTTTTCTATAGATACGGATGATTAATATGAAACCATAGGGAAAAGATATGTATCAAAGGGGTTATGGATTGTGTGACATTACATATAGAAGGATACAACTTCAATTGTAAACCCATGTGAAGTGAATATGATCAACGAGCATGCCATGGGTGCTTTAGTTGGGGCCGAATGGAATAGAATTCGGGGGAGGGTTTGCGACTAGATGGGATGAACTTCCGGATGCTTTCCTCAAGAACACAACCAAAGGTCGGTATGCAAGAAGAAACACAAGAGGAAGAACTCTGCTCTAGATCGCTAGCTTCATTGATCTCAACATGGTTACAGGTTTCTGGATACAGGATTTCTCTAGGGATCGATCTCCTGGGCGTACATGAACGTGTCCATGAAGGACGGTGCCCCCTCTCCTTATATAGGGGAGAGGGTTACAGAACAAGAAACCCTAATGGCATCTTTGACTGGACAAACTACTTTACAAAGCTACTTTAATCATGGATGACGCCGGTCTCTTTAATCAGGGACCTGACGCCCTCCGGCTTCTTTCAGCGTCACCCTCTCTTTGGCGCCAGGGCTCGATTAAAGTCACTTTGCTTAGCTCATCCTTGTCTTCTAGCTGTGAAGAGAATCTTTGACCAGTCTTGCCGACATGCTCTTCTTTCCGGTGCCCGGTTCTTTATCCGGTTCCGGTATACCCTCTTGGGGATACCGGCTTAGCTTTACTTAGCCAAACTCTTATCTTTGTGCTCCGGTATAAACATTAAACCGGTATCTTGATGGCCCAAACCATCCGGTTTGGCATGCCTTTGGCATACCGGGGTCATCCCCCCAACATTAGTCCCCAGCTTGTATAGCCGGAGGATTCTATCCGAGACCATGCGTTTCTTACGTCTTAGGATACCGGTTTAATATTTCCGACGCTTAGCTTAGATCCGGCATCTTTGCCCGGACTCACTCTTTCTCTCTCTGCTGAGTATTCTCCGGTATCTTATCTTCCGGCATCTTAGTCATTAACTACCTCCTCGGCGAAGTCGAGAATTTCTCGGGCCCACGCCGTCGCTGACATGCGCATCTGGATGACAGCCAGTGTCGTGGTCACTTCCCATCGACTTCGCGCATAATCTGCTCCACGGCGGATCCCACCACCGTTCCGATCCGTGTGCACCTTCCTGTGGCTTTTCATTTTTATGCGTGTATCGCCGCGCCACGTGGCGGCCCGTGAGCGAACCGTCGCGCCCGCGGAGCGAACCGCCGTGGCCCGGCGGTTTTCGGCCCACCTCTCTCTCCTTTATAAGGCGAAACCGCCCCTTCTTCTTCCTATTCTCGCATTCTCCGCTCCTCGCGCACAGTGCCATTTGCTTTCTGCGCCTCCGCCGCTCGCCGCTCGCACCTCTGCGCTCGGTGAGCCCTTGCTGCCGCTCCGCCAGAGTTCGCCGGACTTCGCCGCGCGGAGAATCTCCGTGGTGCTTCCCTCGCGACTGTAGCATTGGCGCTTCCTCGCGCTCTTCTCCACCTCGCCGTCGACGGACCTCTTCTGCAGCCGCAAGCTCTCCTTTCCTCCGGCGAACTTCTTCCTCCGCGACTGCATCGCCTCAGGTTAGGTTCAATCTACCTTTACCCCTCTTTGCTTGCTTTCCAGATCTTGGGTCGGTAGTATATTTATTTCCCCTTTTCTTTTGCTTTTTCTCTTACTCGTAGATCTTCGCGCGGGGGCAAATCGTGGGATTCCTATTTTTCCGTGGCTAATTTCATGTCTAGTGAGGAGTCTACCTCTTCTTCTGCCTCTTCTTCTGCCTCTTCCTCCAGTAGCCATCATACCCAATCTTCCGACGGTTTAACCGCCGATCTCGTCCAGATGGACGTCGATACCGGTAGCGACCAGGAAGCCGGTAGCTCTAGCCAAGCTTCCGGCGTAGATCCTTCCGGTGCCACACGCGGGGCCTGGATGGGCTCCAACGTCACCCAGTACGAAATAGACTGGCTTTACCGGTCCAGGAGGATTCCGGAGGGAGTATCCTGCCGGCTCCCTGGCGACGAGATTCAACCGGTGCTCAAACCCGGTGAACGCGTTGTTTTCCTCGCTCACTTTGAGCGCGGCTTCGGCCATCCCGCCTCTCCTTTCTTTCGGGAATTCCTTGATTTTTACCAGCTTCAACCTCATCATCTTCAATGCCATTTTTTACCTTTCTTGCTACGCCACCTTTATGGAGGCTTACATCGGCATTCGTCCCACTCGCGAGACGTTTGCCCATTTCTTTGCTCTACGGATTAATTCCGTTCAGGGCAAGGAAATCCCTAAACCCAAACCCCCCGCACAAGGCGGGTCTTGTATCATCGGCCTCGCCAAGGAGCCCTGCATCCAAGCGCTTTCCGGACGGAGCCTTGGGGGGAAGGAAGCAGGCGTGAGGCGCTACAAGCGCAAACAAATGCCGACCTCCTCTGGGTAAGCTCCTGCTTCCCTGCTTGTTTCGTTTTTACTAAGTTCTTTTGCCGGTTGCTTTTTCCAACCTTTTCTTTTTCTTTTGTTCAGCCCTGCACTCAAGCTTGGCCCAAGGCCTGAGGGCTCTGCTGGATCCGCAAGGACCTCAACCCCTCCTCCTCACTCAAGCCCGGCACCATCTGGTGCCGGCAACACCTCCGCCTCCCCTCTGGGAGGCACACAAGTTCGGGGCGCGCGCCCTACACCGCCGATCACCGCGCGTGAGGAGAACCTTGTCTCCGCTCCCGAGAACCAGAGACCGGTGCCAGCAACATCGGCGCCGGAGAAGAAGCTACCGGGCGGGCGGAACCTCTGGTTCTTCCCGTCCCAGAAAAGAAGAAGGAGAAGAAGACCACGACGTCTTCCCCCTCCAGAGCCGCGCCGGAAACTTCCGCGCCGGCTTCCTCCAACCCGGGTGATGCGCCCAATGCTCCCCCTGCTCCCGGGACCGCGCCAACGCCAACACCGGAAGCTCCCCGCACCGAGCCAGCCGGTGCCACTCCAACGCCGCCTGCGCCCAAGACCTTGACGCTCATCAAGGGGAAGGCCACGGCCTCCAACGTCGCCTCCGGCGGTCAGCAGCCCTTGGTGCTGCACGTCGCCCGCGCCGCTAGCGCTGCCGGCGAGAAGGCCACCGGCCTGCTTGGCCGGATCACCGAGTTCCAGCGCAAGGCCGGGAGCTGGGGCACTTGCTGCCTTACGCCCAGAAGTGGAACGCCACGGACATGTCTCCGGCGACCCGCGGCCTGGGCAAGGATAGGCTACCGGCGCCTGACCCTGCCGGTGACCAGTCCTCTGAGGAGCATTTCATGCGGCTGCGCCGGGCCGTCAAAGAGCTGGATAGCGCGTGGTACGATGCCACGAATAACTTGATGGTAAGTTCCATCAACTCTCTTCAATTCTTGCCGGTTTGTTTCCTTCCGGATTTTGTCTATGTTTTCTTCATCTTTTAAACTTTTGCTTTCTTTCTTTCCGAATCTTGTCTATTCTCCCAGTCCCCGAGTTTCGTGTTGAGAGCGTAGCTCTTAGCGCGAAACTTAAGTAAAACGCGCAAATCGCATAGCCAGTCCCCGGTTTCAAGAATCTTGCTCTTAGCGCGAAACTTAACTAGAACGCGCGAAACCGGCATAGCCAGTCCCCGAGTTTCGGGTTAAGAACTTTGCTCTTAGTGCGAAACTTAGCTAACATCTTTTTCTTGAACAGACCACGGCCGACGCTCGGAAGATCCTCTTTGAGGAGCTTCTCTGGGAGCACCGGGACCTCACTGAGGGACACAGCAAGTGCCAAGGTAAACTCTTTTAGCCTCCGCATCTTCATCGGTAACTTTTCTTCTCTCGAAACCTTACGATTTTCTCGTTTCCACACTATCCCGAAGCTTCTATTGAGGCCCTCAAGATGCAGCTTGCCGCCGCCCAAGGCACAGCCTCTGTTTTCCGGCTTGCTTGCTCCTTCTTCATTTTTACCGGCAACTTTTACTAACATTTTCTTTCCGGTTCAAGAGGAAAAGGACCAGCTTATCCGGCAGCACCAGGAGGAGCTGAGCGCCCAGAGAACCAGCTACCAGGAGCTCAAGGGTCAGCTCATCCAACTTGGTCTTGACCATGCCAAGGCGCTGAAGGCCGCTGAATCCGCTGCGGAGGCCAAGCTACATGAGGCGCTGGAGGATGCCAGCAACGCCAACGTGGTGTTGCAGGCTGAGCTGGAGGAGGCCGCCAAGGCGCAGAAGGTAGTATACCGGCCTCTGGACGGTTTTTCCTTCCTCTTCTCTTTCAACCACAACCACTACACTCACAACCCGGTTTGTTGCCGCTATATACAACATAGGCTCTCTCTCTAGAGGTGAAGCCAGTATAGGCGCCGTAGCCAGCATTGTTTTTAGCTCTTGAACGCCGCGTCCATGAGGGGTCCGTACGAACGTATCAGGATTTCTTCATCGTATAGAGTGGCGCAGCTTTTTCTCCAATCTCGCTTATGAACGAGCTCAGCGATGCCGATGTCTACTTCCCTCCTTTCCTAGAGATGTTGGGCCTCCAAGAGCAGAGGTTTGTAGAACAGCAAGAAGTTTTCCCTTAAGTGGATCACCCAAGGTTTATCGAACTCGGGGAGGAAGAGGTCAAAGATATCCTCTCATGCAACCCCGCAACCACAAAGCAAGAAGTTCTGTGTCCCCAACAAACCTAATAGGTGCACTAGTTCGGCGAAGAGATAGTGAAATACAAAAAGTATGAATATATATGAGTGAAAGCAATGCTTAAAATAGCTTGTCGGCGTGTAGTTGATGGTGGTAGTATTGCAGCAAAGAGGTAACGCAGAAAAACAAACAAGCAATTATAGCAGTATTTAGGAACAAGGCCTAGGATTACACTTTCACTAGTGGACACTCTCAACATTGATCACATAACAGAATAGATAAATGCATACTCTACACTTTTGTTGGATGATGAACACATTGCGTAGGATTACCCTCAATGCCGGAGTTAACAAGCTCCACAATTAATGTTCATATTTTAGTAACCTTATAGTGTAAGATAGATCAACATAACCAAATAGATCACATCAATACCATCATAGTAATAGTTAACTTCACAATCCACAAGAGATCATGATCATAGCCTACGACAAGAACCACATGGTGCACACACTAGTCACCTTTACACCATGCAGGAGGAATAGAATACTTTAATAACATCACTAGAGTAGCACATAGATGAATTGTGATACGAACTCATATGAATCTCAATCATGTAAAGCAGCTCATGAGATTATTGTATTGAGGTACATGGGAGAGAGATGAACCACATAGCACAAGCGAAGCCCTCACCCTGGGGTGGATTACTCCTCCCCCATCATGGAGGCATGGCGATGGAAGATGGCGGTGAAGACGGTGGAGATGGCTTCTGGGGCAATTCCTCGTCCCGGTGGTGCCGAAACAGAGTTCTCGTCCCCGAATTGGAGTTTCGCGATGGATGGCGGCGCCCCGGAGTCTTTCTGGGAGTTTCGTCAATTGTGTCGAAGTTTTAGGTCACGACGGCTTAAATAGGCGAAGAATCGGAGTCGGAGGGGCCACGGGCTGCCCAAACCATAGGGGGGCGCGCCCCCGGCCGCGCCTGGGTGTGGTTTGGTGGCCCCGTCCCCTTCTCCGCGTCTTCCGTGTGTTCGGATGCTCCGGTGAAAATAGGAACTTGGGCGTTGATTTCGTCCGATTCCGAGAATATTTCGTTACTAGGATTTCGAAACCAAAAACAGCAGAAAACAGAACCTGCACTTCCGCATCTTGTTAATAGGTTAGTTCCAGAAAATGCATGAATATGACATAAAGTGTGCATAAAACATGTAGATAACATCAATAATGTGGAATGGAACATAAGAAATTATCGATACGCTCGGGAGACGTATCAAGCATCCCAAGCTTAGTTCTCGTCGTCCCGAGCAAAAACGATAACACGATAATTTCTGGAGTGACATGCCATCATAACCTGATCATACTATTTGTAAAGCATATGTAGTGAATGCAGCGATCAAAACAATGGTAATGACATGAGTAAACAAGCGAATCATAAAGCAAAGACTTTTCATGAATAGCACTTCAAGACAAGCATCAATAAGTCTTGCATAAGAGTTAACTCATAAAGCAATAATTCAAAGTAAAGGCATTGAAGCAACATAAAGGAAGATGAAGTTTCAGCGGTTGCTTTCAACTTATAACATGTATATCTCATGGATAATTGTCAATGCAAAGCAATATAACAAATGCAATATGCAAATATGTAGGAATCAATGCACGGTTCACACAAGTGTTTGCTTCTTGAGGTGGAGAGAAATAGTGAACTGACTCAACATTAAAAATAAAAGAATGGTCCTCCATAGAGGAAAAGCATCGATTGCTATATTTGTGCTAGAGCTTTGATTTTGAAAACATAAAGAGAGCATAAAATAAAGTTTTGAGAGGTGTATGTTGTTGTCAACGAATGGTAGCGGGTACTCCCCTTGCCAGACAAACCTTCAAAGAGCGGCTCCCATTTTATTTTATTTTTGTTTGGCACTCCTTCCAACCTTTCTTTCACAAACCATGGCTAACCGAATCCTCTGCCTGCCAACAATCTCATACCATGAAGGAGTGCCTTTTTATTTTAGTTTTATTATGATGACACTCCTCCCCACCTTTGCTTTCACAAGCCATGGCTAACCGAATCCTTCGGGTGCCGTCCAACAATCACATACCATGGAGGAGTGTCTATTTTTGTTAATTAATTTGGGACTGGGAATCCCATTGCCAGCTCTTTTTGCAAAATTATTGGATAAGCTGATGAAGCCACTAGTCCATTGGTGAAAGTTGCCCAACAAGATTGAAAGATAAACACCACATACTTCCTCATGAGCTATAAAACATTGACACAAATCAGAGGTGATAAATTTTGAATTGTTTAAAGGTAGCACTCAAGCAATTTACTTTGGAATGGCAGGAAATACCATGTAGTAGGTAGGTATGGTGGACACAAATGGCATAGTGGTTGGCTCAAGTATTTTGGATGCATGAGAAGTATTCCCTCTCGATACAAGGTTTAGGCTAGCAAGGCTTATTTGAAACAAACACAAGGATGAACCGGTGCAGCAAAACTCACATAAAAGACATATTGAAAACATTATAAGACTCTACACCGTCTTCCTTGTTGTTCAAACTCAATACTAGAAATTATCTAGACCTTAGAGAGACCAAATATGCAAACCAAATTTTAGCATGCTCTATGTATTTCTTCATTAATGGGTGCAAAGCATATGATGCAAGAGCTTAAACATGAGCACAACAATTGCCAAGTATCACATTATCCAAGACATTATAGCAATAACTACATGTATCATTTTCCAATTCCAACCATATAACAATTTAACGAAGAAGAAACTTCGCCATGAATATTAAAAGCTAAGAACACATGTGTTCATATGAACCAGCGGAGCGTGTCTCTCTCCCACACAAGCATGATGTAATCCAATTTATTCAAACACAAACAAAAATAAGAAACATACAGATGAGCTCAAGCAAAGCACATAAGATGTGATGGAATAAAAATATAGTTTCAGGAGGAACCTGATAATGTTGTCGATGAAGAAGGGGATGCCTTGGGCATCCCCAAGCAGACGCTTGAGTCTTCTTAGAATATGCATGGGTGAACCACCGGGGCATCCCCAAGCTTAGAGCTTTCACTCTTCTTGATCATAGTATATCATCCTCCTCTTGATCCTTGAAAACTTCCTCCACAGCAAACCCGAAACAACTCATTAGAGGGTTAGTGCACAATAAAAATTAACATATTCAGAGGTGACACAATCATTCTTAACACTTCTGGACATTGCATAATGCTACTGGACATTAATGGATCAAATAAATTCATCCAACATAGCAAAAGAGGCAATGCGAAATAAAAGGCAGAATCTGTCAAAACAGAACAGTTCGTATTGACGAATTTTAAAATGGCACCAGACTTGATCAAATGAAAATGCTCAAATTGAATGAAAGTTGCGTACATATCTGAGGATCATGCACGTAAATTGGCTTAATTTTCTGAGCTACCTACAGGGAGGTACCCCAGATTCGTGACAGCAAAGAAATCTGGAACTGCGCAGTAATCCAAATCTAGTACTTACTTTTCTATCAAAGACTTTACTTGGCACAACAAAACATAAAACTAAGATAAGGAGAGGTTGCTACAGTAGTAAACAACTTCCAAGACACAAATATAAAACAAAGTACTGTAGCAAAATAACACATGGGTTATCTCCCAAGAAGTTCTTTTCTTTATAGCCATTAAGATGGGCTCAGCAGTTTTAATAATCCATTCGCGGGAAATAGTATTTGAAGCAAAAGAGAGCATCAAGAGGCAAATACAAAACACATTTAAGTCTAACATGCTTCCTATGCATAGGAATCTTGTAAATAAACAAGTTCATGAAGAGCAAAGTAACAAGCATAGGAAGATAAAACAAGCATAGCTTCAAAAATTTCAGCACATAGAGAGGTGTTTTAGTAACATGAAAATTTCTACAACCATATTTTCCTCTCTCATAATAACTTTCAGTAGCATCATGAGCAAACTCAACAATATAACTATCACATAAATCATGAGTCTCATGCATAAAATTATTTCTCTCCACATAAGCATAGTCAATTTTATTAGTAGTAGTGGGAGCAAATTCAACAAAGTAGCTATCATTATTATTCTCATCAAGTGTTGGAGGCATAGTATAATCACAACAAAATTTACTCTCCATAGTAGGTGGCACCAAAAGACCACTATCATTATAATCATCATATATGGGAGGCAAAGTATCATCAAAGAAAATTTTCTCCTCAATGCTTGGGGTACTAAAAAGATCATGAAAACCAGCTTCCCCAAGCTTAGAACTTTCTATATCATTATCAACAATGGTGTTCAAAGCGTTCATACTAATATTACTACCAACATGCAAATAAGATTCCATAGGTTTTTTAATTTTCGCATCAAACAATCCATGTTTTAAATCAGGAAATAGCAATAGAAGCTCATTTTTGTCCATTATGCCAAACTAGTGTAAACAAGAAACAAAAAGATGCAATTGCAGGGGATCTAAAGGAAATAGCTTTGAGTACTTACGACGATGGAAAATAGCTTGGTAGCGAAGTCCGGAGTGTGAGTACCTTTACCTTTCCTCCCGCAACGGCGCCAGAAAATAGCTTGATGTCTACTTCCTCCTTCTTTGAGAGCTGTTGGGCCTCCAAGAGCGTAGGTTTGTAGAACCAGCAGCAAGTTTTCCCTTAAGTGGATCACCCAAGGTTTATCGAACTGTGGAGGAAGAGGTCAAAGATATCCCCCTCATGCAACCCCGCAACCACAAAGCAAGAAGTCTTTGTGTCCCCAACACACCTAATAGGTGCACTAGTTCCGAAGAGATGAGATACATGTGGTATGAATATATATGAGCAATAGCAACGGTGCCAGAAAATAGCTTGGTGTGGCAGTTGATGGTGGTAGTATTGCAGCAGTAGTAACGCAAAAAGAAAAACAAGAAACAAGGGATAGTATTTAGGAACAAGGCCTAGGGATTACACTTTCACTAGTGGACACTCTCAACATTGATCACATAATGTAATAGATAAATGCATACTCTACACTTTTGTTGGATGATGAACACATTGCGTAGGATTACACGAACCTCAATGCCGGAGTTAACAAGCTCCACAATTAATGTTCATATTTTAGTAACCTTATAGTGTAAGATAGATCAACATAACCAAATAGATCACATCAATACCATCATAGTAATAGTTAACTTCACAATCCACAAGAGATCATGATCATAGCCTACGACAAGAACCACATGGTGCACACACTAGTCACCTTTACACCATGCAAGGGGGAATAGAATACTTTAATAACATCACTAGAGTAGCACATAGATGAATTGTGATACAAATTTCATAAATATCAATCATGAAAAGCAGCTCATGAGATTATTGTATTGAGGCACATGGGGAGAGAGATGAACCACATAGCTACAGCGAAGCCCCCAGCCCTGGGGTGGATTACTCCCTCCTCATCATGGAGCCAGGCTGTGAAGATGGCGGTGAAGACGGCGGCGGAGATGGCTCCGGGGCAATTCCCCGGTCCCTACAGGGTGCCGAACAGAGTTCGTCCCCCCGAATTGAGTTTCATGGCTGGCGGCGCGCCCCGGAGTCTTCTCGAGCTTCGTCAATTGGTGTCGGTTTTTTAGGTCACGGTTTTAAGTAGGCGGAAGGGCTGAGTCGGAGGGGTCACGGGGCCTCCTCACACTAGGGGCGCCCCCTGGCCGCGCTGGGGTGTGGTTTGGTGGCCCCGTCCTTCTCTCAAGTGCTCGCGTGTGTCTCCGATGCTCGGCAGGCTAATAGGAACTTGGGCGTTGATTTCGTCCGCCGATTCCGAGAATATTTCGTTACTAGGATTTCTGAAACCAAACAAATAGAAATACTCCAAAATACTTCGGCATTTCGTTAATAGGTTAGTTCCAAATGACGAATATGACATAAAGTGTGCATAAAACATGTAGATAACATCAATAATGTGGCATGGAACACAAGAAATTATCGATACGTCTGAGACATATCGATGCCAAGCTACCTGAATTTTTGCACGTCCTTGAGATCGCGCGGTATAGTCATTCTTTCAATTGTCCTGATTTTTATCGACACCCTCAATGCTCCCGCTTGATACGAGAAAACCACATCTTGCCGGCAGTGGACACCAAAGGTACATTTTGCCGGATTGAGCTTCATCCGTAATCTTCTCAAGTTATCAAATATTTGCCGAGGTCATCGATTAAGGTTTCTTTACCTTGGTTTTTACCACGATATCGTCCACATAGACTTGCACGTTTTTTTCCGATTTGATCAAACAAGCATTTTTGCACACAGCGCTGGTACGTGCACCAGCGTTGCGTAAACCAAAAGGCATAGTGACACAGCAGTAAGTGGGGTAATGAACGGAGTTTTTATTTGATCTTCCTTTTTCAAGGGGATTTGGTGGAAACCGGAGTACGCATCCAGGAAAGACAACAGCTCACACCCTGCAGTGGAATCAATCACTTGATCGATCCGAGGTAAAGGGAAAGGGTCTTTCAGGCAAGCTTTTGTTCAAGTTGGTGTAGTCGATGCACATGCCCCACACCTTGGGAGCTTTTGCTTCCATGTTCTCTTCTTTCTTCTTCTCGACCAGCAATCGGATTGGCTAGCCACTCAGTTTGCACGATGAAACCGGCAACCAACAACTTTGTCACTTCTTCTCCGATGATCTTTCTCCCTGCCTTCAGCAAACCTGCACGCAGCGGCCGCTTTTACGGCTTTGCATCTTTCCTGTGACATTTATGAGTGCTCAGCCAGCTCCCTAACACCTACCAAGTCATCAATAGACCAGGCAAAGATATTCCGATTCTCACTGAGAAGCCGACGAGTGCGCCTTTCCTATGCTTCATTCATGCCGGCACCGATACGAACGGTGCGTTCAGGGTGTAAGCCGGATCCAGCACAATATCCTTTGTTTCTTTTGTCGGCTTGAATGCCGGTGTGCCCATGTTTGCACTCATTGCCGCTATGCCCAACAGGAGGATCGAGCTGCCGAATCGCAGCTTGCATCCTCCTTCTCCTGCGATCACCGCCGACTCGCCAGTTTGGATCCGCTAAGTCGTTCAAAGGAGACTTTGTAGTTTCCCACCACAGCTAAGGGTCCACGAGGTGCCGCGGCATCTTCATCTTGAGATACGCCGTGTGAGTTGAGGCCATGAAAGCTGCCAAACGCCGGTCTCCCCAGCAATGCATGATAAGGACTATCTAAGTCCACCACCTCAAACCCGGTTTTCAACCCGACAATTGTCACATCCTCCAAATGACACATCCACCCTGGGATTTTCCAACCTAAGGCACAGGACAGACCCGTAACGATTTCATGGAAAGTCGCATTTAGCTACTGTGGTATGTTTTCTGCTATGCCCAGCATGTTCATGGTGTGCCGGTACATGATGTTTATGCTGCTCCCATTGTCTATCAGCACCTTGCTGAACTTGACTCGAGCGTTTGGCCCTTGCATGATTGGGTCCAAGACAAGAGCATAGCCACCCGGGTTAGGCATGATCGGTGATCCTTGAACGACCACGAGATCTCTTGATCAGACCCCAACATGTATTTTGGTACTGCCGGCATCACCACGTTCACTTCCATAGAACGGCGATGCAGGCTCTGTCTGGTTTGCCATACTCAATATTTAACACAACGCAGCACATATCTCGGGATCATGGTAAACATTCCGGCCTAATGGTGCCGTGGTGGAGGTGGTTGGCCATTGCCTTCTCCCACCGGTTAACTTACCGTATTGTTGCTGGTTTGGCCAGACTCTGCATGCTTGTCTCCTGTAAGCGTGGTGTGGTGGTAGTCATGTCGGCGCATGTCTTGCTGGCTGCCATCTTTCACTGCTCCTTTTGCATCGTACTTGGTCCAGGTACAATCCTTCGTCGATGGTTTGATGGGTGTGCCGGATTCGGTGTGCCACTGGCAAGGTTGGTCCATGGCAGCTCATGGCACTCATGTTCTGCCGCTCTTTTTCCTGCCTGTGGTTTTTCGACCCATCGTTTCTCGACCCGCCCATGGTCGCGATCCGGTTCTCTTCAGCTCCGATCGCCGGCCGGCCTCGTAGTTTTCTTGTACAAGAAGAACTTGATGCGACCATACCTTCGATCCGAAATCTTCCTTCTTTTATGTCTTAGTTATCCTGTTGCTCTTGGCGTCATTTGATATGTTTGACCGTTCCTACTGTTGCACCGCCTATCACAGCGGTCTCCCAACGATAGCTGCATCCGCCACACGATCATTTCCGCGAATGTCACGCAGATGTTTCTTATCGCAGCTTTGCCACAACCCATTAACCCTTTCGTATCCACTGAACCAAAGATGGCTTGCGCTCATCACTCTCTAAGAGTTCCTCAGGTGTTCCACCTGTGCCGTAGTCCCGACCGTTTCATTCGGCGCCGTATGCACAAAGCGAGCTGCTGTGGCCTGTCATGGCCTTCGATAGGTGTCACTGGTTGCTCTGCTGGTGTTTTCAAGTCCAGTCCAACTATTTATATCTCTGCCTCTGCAAGTTGTCTCACCCAAATTCTTGCCTGTCTCTACCAAGAATGATGGTATGACTCACGCCAACGCCTGCTTCTCCCTCCCCGTTATGCTTCCTCCGCCGCTCGCGACGATACCGCGGCGTACGTAATCCGCGAGCTTCGCCTCTTCCAGCTTCGTGTGTCATCGTATGTTTTTGTGTCACGGGCAATCGGAAGTTGCGAACCGGTGGTCCCTCTTTCATGATCCTTGGACCAAAACACTTTGGCCCTGAGACCTTCGCTTCGATCGCTCCGATTAAGTATATTTCTATCCAGGACGTGCCTCGCATCCCGTTCCGCGTATCTTCTCCCAAGCGTTCTCCCAAAGGGTTCCAGTGGACTCTTGTTCGTTCCGTCTCGGAACATTCCGCATCGCGGCCCTTGCCTCACGGTGACATTGGGGGATCTATTTCCTCCTCATCGCACGCCGCCCTTGCACTGGAGCACTGGCTCCGTTTCTTGTCTACCTATGATGATTGTTTCCTAAGATAGCCTTCTTTGGCGTAGCTCCTCTGCTTGCTCCTTGGATTTTTCTACCGCATCATGTTGTCTTTGCTTTGTTGTTTTCCAGCAAGAACCGGATCATACACACTCATCTCTGCCGCGCATTCATCTCTTTTTTCTCTTCTTCTGTCCGGATGGGGGGATGAAGTTCTCGCCTATGGACTTGCTACCGCATTCCTTGTCGAACGCGCGGGATTTTGTCATGCCTTGTTCAGCCTTATCGTCGTCAAGATTCGCCGCCGATACTTCAGCAGTCTCTGACACGCTCGTTGTTTCGCGTGAGCGTCCGAAAGCGATTCACATAGCCGTACGTACTTTAGCAGCTTTTATTGTTTTATCCGGTTACCGATTTAGGCTTTCTACTATGCTCACGATGCAGTATGCTTTTTGCCGGCATGAATTTTACGCGCATCCCGATCTAGATTACAGCCTTGCTTCTGCTCTCCCATCCCAGCGCATGAGCGTCAATGTACAAAGCCATGGGCAGCGTTATACCTCACGTACGGTTAGGTTCAGCTCGCGCCGCGCCCGACGACGTCCTCTTGCCGCTCTCTCAAGATCTTCGGCGCTCGCGCCTCCGCCTCCGCCCCGAGCCGCTGCCTGTTGATGTTCTCGCGTGACGGGGTGGCGAGGACGTTCATCGCTGCTTGGAGCGGTGTTTCCGGCGGTGCGGATGATGCTCCCGCAGCGCTCGCGCCCGTCTGGCCGTGGCTTGGCCGCACGGGTCGAAACCGCACGCCCGCACCTTCTTCCACAGCTTCTTTACCGTCGACCGCGCTCGCCATCATTACCTCCACGCCGCCTGGAGCGCGGCCAGCATGTAGCCACCTTGGCGGATCCGGTTTCACCTTCACCGCGAGAGGGGCGCCGCGCACAGGAACGGTGCCGATAGATGCGGTGGCCGCGAACTCATGACGCGCTGCTCTGAAGATGCCGCCGTTGCGAAGCAGCCCGCGTTGTCGTTGATGAAGTCCATGGCGCATGCGCCCGCAGACCAGCGCGGACATCGTACGCCGGCCAAAGGCGACGTCGAGATGCTCCGCCCCGAATGTGAACTCCAAACAGCACCGCCTTCATGCCCACGCGGGCACCAACCGTCATCGTGGGCGACCCAGCAGATGCTGCGATGGCTTGGTTGGGGCCGAATGGGCGCAAGAGGATTCGTGAGGTTTGGTGACAGATGGATGAACTTCCTGATGCTTTCCTCAAGAACACAACCAAAGGCCGGTATGCAAGAAGAAAAGAGGAAGAACTCTTCACTAGATCGCTAGCTTCATTGATCTCAACATGGTTGCTTCGAGCAAGGATCAGAGATTTCTCTAGGGATCGATCTCCTGGGCGTACATGAACGTGTCCATGAAGGACGGTGCCCCCTCTCCTTATATAGGAGAGAGGCTTTACATAACAAGAAACCCTAATGACATCTTTGACTGACAAACTACTTTACAAAGCTACTTTAATCATGGATGACGCCGGGTCTTCTTTTAATCAGGGACGACGCCCTCCGGCTCTTTTAGCGGCCACACTCCCTTCTCTTTGGCGCTCAGGTTCGAATAAAGTCACTTTGCTTAGCTCATCCTTGTCTTCTAGCTGCAAGAGAATCTTGACCAAGCCTTGCCGACATGCTCTCTTCCTGTGAGTCTTGCATCTTCTTTATCCGGTTCCGGTATACCCATCTTGCCGGCTTAGCTTTACTTAGCCAAACTTTATCTGGTCCCGGTATAAACATTAAACCGGTATCTTGATGGCCCAAACCCGGTTTTGCATGCCTTTGGCATACCGGAGGTCATCCCCCAACACGATCATAGCTACTAAAACAAACAGGTGTGTTACTGGATGGAGAGTTTAAATATAATTCATTTGCAAACAGGAATCATCTAAATTGGGTTCATATAATTTGAACTATATCCAAAATACTCAAATCCACATCTTTAAATTTGAATATTTACAACTTGTTTAAAAGTTAAATTTTATTTCATAATTGTGGTCTACTCATTTTTATGAGTTCACGGGTATGTCATGTTCAAATTTAGGGTGTGTAATTGTTTTTCTATAATTTTTACAAGATTAAATATTTTGCGGTCTTTTAATAAATTCGTCTGAAAAGTTGTCAGAAAAAGTTTCTTAGATGAGAAAGTGTAGAGAATTTAATTACAAACTCAACTCATGAAATCTCATCTAAAACTAAGCTCTAGATTGAAAGATATGAAATTTTAAAGATTTTGTAGGTGAATGAGCTAGCAGTCTGGCACGATCTAAAATAGATTTGCAGAAATCCAATCTAAACTACAGTGTGGAGCCTTACAGTGGTAGAGACGTGGTCGCCGTAGAGGAAGGAGACGGTGTCGCAGTGGTCGGGCATGGACGGCGACGTCGTCTCTGGTGGTCCTTCGCGATGGAGAATCGGACGACGAGTTCAGGGTGACGATGTGAAGTTGATGGTGGCCTCTATGTCAAGGTTCCCTTACTAGTTACTGGTGTGCTGCACGCGTGCTGCTCCGCTGGTTCCTGACCTCAGCGAAGTGGATGCGAAGTTGATTGGAACGGTGGTGTCGATGAAGCGTTTCGTACAACTGCCAGTGGAGGCTGACGACGATGGACGAACGACGGCAAGCTTCAGGTGATGATGATGGCATCAACATGGTGCGAAAAAAAGGAATGCAGGGCATGATAGGCCTTAGTTAATTCAGCTATTTTGTAGACTAAAAAATATACATTTGAAACTGTAGTCTGAACCGAAGAAAAATCTAACGTGTACAAACATTGGCATACCAGCTGCTCCAAGACAGACAGAGAAGACCATCGCGGTGGCTGGTCGGACGTGGACGCTGGCGACGGTTCCGTGATCTTTGGACAAGGATGATGGCCATGTGTGGTTCGACGAGGCGATCTCGTTCGCGTCCTCGCAAGGATTCTTGTCCTGAACGACGACAGTGCTAGTCTGTACTGCTGGGAAAAGCCCACGGGGTTGGCGGCGGCGGTGGATCTTCCTCCTGTTGCGCTGGGTGGCGGAGGCCAAGGGTTTCAAAGTGGAAGGAAAGGAGGAGATGTTGGGTATTTATAGGGATTTTATTTCGTGGCAAAGGGACAAAAATTTGAGCTAAATCTGAGATTTTTGTGGACAGTTTGGTTCAGTGGAGAGTTGGTCTCGTAGGCGAACCGGTATCCGTCTGAAGGTTGAGTCCTTCATCATGTAAAAAAATTAAAAATTCAGTCCCTTCTTAATCCCACAATCTTTTTTTGAGAAACTTAATCCCACAATCTGAAAAGTCCTAACCGACACCCCAATGCGGCACACGGCACACCCGCACGTGCCCCTCGCCCTCCAACTGCCGGCCTCTGCTGGAGCTAGGGATGACCTGTCAGGCGGGACCCACATGTTGAAAAGAAGAAAAAACGCAATGCGTGCCTTGCTGCCCTCTGGCTGTGTGCTGCTGCGTTCTTCGCTCGCGCAGGCGTGTGCATGTGTGGCTGGCTGGGCTGGCTCATTGAGTTGGCCTGGCCGGTCGGTTCTTTATTCTTCTCTGGTATCTTTTGTATAAATCGATTTAGGCTGCCAAATTGATTTAAATAAACTTTGTAAATATTGTAATCTGCCCAGTATGATTTTTGGATACTAAGGATTACTCTTTCAGTTCAAAATATGAATACAAGAGTAGATTGCTACACACTTGACGTATAGGCTATTTAGGAAAACAAGAAACATAATTTAGATTTATTGAAATCAAGCGATCAAAATATTTCTCGAAACTGAAAACTTTCGCAGGTTTTATTTCAAACATGGATTTTTAATATTGTAGACAAAAAAACGAATCAAATGACTATAAAACTAATTTTGGTCAAAGCCAAATTACAAAATTGTTATTATGCATATAATGCCTTATATGGATATTATGCAAAACTAAAATTGGGCTTGAAGTTCTTTTGAGTAAAACGAGTTTGTCAACATTTTGAAAACTAAACCTTCGGATATTTTCTTGTAGAGCCATTTGGCAAACTTTCAAAATAAGTTTGTGTTTAAAGAGAAAACCAAAATCGAATAGTTTGAAACCATCTTCATAAGGTTAAGAAAACAATTCCAAAAGTTTTAGTTTATTCTAAAATCTAAACGAGATATAGAACATGAATTACCTATTGTCTTTTGAAACAAGTCTCAAAAGTTCTTTTCTTATCTGATCCTTCCAGTCCAACCAACTATCCCACCGCCCAGCCCACCATCTGTTCACCGCCAGCCGCGTCACCCAGTTTCATACGATAATCCAGGCTTCGCCGCCAGACACACTAACCATCCCACACTCATCTTACTGACTGTTCATCCCTCATCACCATCCCTCTGCCGCCCAGCCAGTCCCAGCGCACTCCCCATACTCCTTGACACACATGAGACAAAACGAATGCCGTGAGGAAGGAGTTCGGAGGTGGGAACTGGCTGCCGGACCGCTTTCGTGGACTTCCACTTCTATGACGCCCGGGAACCGCATCATGAGGATTCCAAGATTTTTACCGCTAAAATCCGCACGATATCGATTCAGAGACGCCCTCCTACACAATGTGCGCGACGAATCACACACGTGATGCAAGAGGAATTATCACGATACAAATATACAAGATCCAAATCATAAGAAGATCAAATACGTCCCAGTACGGATAAGATACAAATTGGACTAAGAGTCCTGAAGCTAACAAGTGGCATCCATAACCATGCCCAGGCCAAGCCAGAGGGGTAACCTTGCTAACGTCGTCATCTCAAAACCTGCGAAAGTCGGGCCAAGGGTTGCTGACAAAAACGGGAGGAGACAAAAGAGAAATAAATGCGAGAGTAAGTACCAAGGCACCTACCTGCGAGACTAGATCGACTGTGCTCGCCGGTGGGCAATATATATTGCCCGACTATATGGAGTTTAACGGCAACAAAGCTTGTACTAAATAATAGAGACATGCTACAATATTCATCTACTCAGAGAAGATAAGAGAGCGCATAAAGATAACAGCTATATACTATAGAAACATAACCCAACCAAATACACATATCCCTTCAACAAAGAGAAGAAGCAATGTATAAGGCACTCAACAGTGGACAAGTTTTATTAGATGTTGGTTGTAGTAGTGATATATTAGTACGCAAGTTATTAACAAATTATTAACGACAATATAGAGGGGTGGTGTGGAGCCCTTCGGCGCCCACCGACCTCCCCCTTCCGCCTATATATTGCATTCGACGCAAAAACCCTAGATACCTGAGCCTCCGTCCATGAAAAGTTCTGTCACCGCCATCATCCAGACAAGTTTCGGGGGTCAGAAGTTCCTGTTCTGGCACCCTGCCGGGACGGGGATTGACCCTCAGAGCCATCTCCATCAACTCCACCGCCTCCATTTCGACTCCATGATGGTTTGTGAGTAGTTCCCCCTTGTACTACGGGTTCTCGGCTATAGCTAGTTGGTACTCTCTCTCCCATGTAAATCAATAAAATGATCTCATGAGCTGCCTTACATGATTGAGATCCATGTGATGTAATTGGTGTTGTGTTTGTTGGGATCCGATAAATTGTGTAATTGAGATCATATTGTTCATCATAATATCATACTACTATTATTTAAGATCTTTCATGCTCTCCGGTACTTGTAGTTACCCTGATCAAGTAGTTGCATGTATCTCCAAGAGGTAGTATTTATGCTCGATAGTGGGTTCATGCCTCTAGTAATCTGGAAGAGTAACAATACTTCTAAGATTGTAGATACGTTGTTGCTACTAGGGAGAAAACAACTATGTTTTGTCTAAGGATAATTCTATTGTTTACTTTACACACATTGCTTAATACGATAGTCTGTTGCTTGCAACTTAATACTGGAAGGGGTTCGGATGATAACCTCAAGGTGGATTATTAGTCACAGATGTAGTTGGATTACGGTCTATTTATTATGCTGTAATGCCCAATTAAATACTAAAGTAAACTTTATCTTATCATAGCATGCATTGTCATGCCCGCACAATTATCAGTTGCCCAATCGTAATTTGTTCACCCAACACATGTTATTTGTTCGAGAGTTACTGTAGTGTAGATAGCTGAACCCATCCTTCAATATCATCATTGGTTTATAGTCAACTATGCACTGGAATATTTTCTTGTGCCATTGCCTATGTGTTAATATTACTGCTGTTGTGTTACTATTTCCATTGCTCTCATATTACTGCTGCTTTCACATCACCCTCAGCATTAGTGCTTTTCTGTGCGTACTTGAATTGACAACTCGTGTTAAGGCTTATAAGTATTCTCTGTGGTCTCCTTGTGTCGAATCAATAAATTTGGGTTTTATTTCCCTCAAAGACTGTTGTGATCCCCTATACTTGTGGGTTATCAGGACTATTTTTTAGCGCTGTTGCCAGGAAGACATAGCTCTACTCATAAGTCCACCTGGGGAGTACACTTTACATGTCTCTTTGTTTTTTGTCTTGTCTAGTTTATTTTTTCTTAGTTTATTTCTGTTTAGTTGTGTTTTGTTTTGTTTACTTTTATCTAGTCTATTTTGTCTTGTTTTACTTTTCTTATATACCTAAAAATCCATAAAAATTTGAAACACAAAAAATCTAAAAAATAGTTGTTATGGAAGAACATGCTAGAACCTCTATGGAACTATTTATAAAGTATAGAGAATCATATAAGGGTATAGTCATGAGAGGCGTGTTAAAAAAGTTGAATCAAATTGCCAAAATTTTGCTTAAACGCCATGATATAAATTGTTGCTCTGAGCATGATACTAAACATCTTAAATTCCAATGTGGCTTTAGTAAAGAAGTTTTAATTGTGAACTATCATTGAAATAACTATATTTATCTTGGATTTGAAGAAGTAGAATAATTTGTTTTATTTGGGAGCCTCCGAAATAGAATCCTTCATGTCTAAAAATCATGAAACCTGTGTTGGCTTGTAACAAATTTAAAGATATGGTCTCTTTTATCCTTGATTATTGCATAGCAAATTTCCAGCAATAATTGTTATATCATTGATTATAAAGGGAGACTCAATCATGTACAAGAATGTATCCACAATTTGGCAGAACTCGTGGAAGAAGAAACCACCTAAGAAGAAATTGTTGGAACCTTTAAAGCTCATTAGATGAAAAAGAGGGAGGAGAGTGATGGACAAAATGAGGAATAATGGATTAGCTACCCATGCCTACCTTCTAATGAGAGTAACTCTTTATCTCTTACACTATTTGATTGTCCTCCATGCTTACCAAAGGAGGATGAATGTTATGTTCATATGGATTCTCTTGAAATATCTATTATGAGTAAAATTTGTGACAATAATTATGCTCCTATTATCTATGATAATCAATTCTATTTTTATAAATCTTATGAAAATACTTTGTTTGTCCCTAATTTTGAAATGCATGGTACTAAAGAGTTTTGCTTAGAAACTGTTTATGATAAAGCTCTAGATGATGGTCCAATATTGGTTGATAATATTTATTGTACTGCTATTGAAAATGGGATTGGAAGGGTCTTGATTTTATCTTGGATCCCCATAACTCTTGTGAATTATCAACCATCTTGTTACAAAATTGTTAAAAGTGGGTTTGAATGTTTTAATCCCATTATTTTTGAGCTTGATAAAATTATGTGTTTATAGATCATGAAAAGCATGCTTTATGTAATAGTTATATTGTTGAGTTTATTCTTGATGCTACTGAAAATTATAATGAGAGAGGAAAATATGGTTGTAGAAGTTTTCATGGTACTAAAACACCTCTCTATATCCTGAAAGTTTTGAAGAAACTCTTGTTTCATCTTCTTATGCTTGTCACTTTGTTCTTTGTGAATTTATTTGTGTACAAGATTCCTATGCATAGGAAGTGGGTTAGACTTAAATGTGTTTTGAATTTTCTTCTTGATGCTCCTTTTGCTTCATTTTCTATTTTCATAAGAGCATCATTAAAATTATCAAGCCTAGCTAAAAGGCGTTAAAGAAAGCACTCTTGAGAGATAACCCATGTTTATTTTCTGTATTTTTGTTTTTGTTTTTTTGAGTCTTGAAAGTTTTTTCCTTTGTAACAATCTCTCTTTATCATTTTTATTTCGTTTTTTTTCCAAGAGTAGCCTCTAATAGGAAGAAAGTAAGATTTGGGGAAGTTGTTGTCCTAACACAGATTTTGTGCTGTTATGAAAAAAAGATTCGTACTCCCAGCAAGAACGTAATTTTGAGCTGCCAATTTTTTATAATATGCCCCAGGTTATTATTTAACTTTCATTAGTTTTGCACTTTTCTATTTGAGCAATAGAGGATTTTCGAAATAATCGATCTTTACCTGCTGTTCTGTTTTGACAGATTTCTGCCATTATTTACATTTGCCTCTTAAACTCTTTATTTTTTAGTTCTTTTGAGAGAAAGAGCTTTTTGAAGAAGTTTCTACAGTAGCTAATGTCTTAATGGATGTTTGATATATGTTAGAACCGAACCCAAGTGGATTTGTTATATTGATTGCACTAATTCTGCTAATGAGAATTGTGTGAAGTTTTGTATGAAGGAAGTTTTCAAGTATAGGGAGAGAAGAATGATGTGATGAGATGATGGATGGACAAAAGCTCAAGCTTGGGGATTCCCACGTCACCCCAAGAAATATCCAAGAGGTACAAACGTCAAAGCTTGGGGATGCCCACATCATCCCCTTCTTCATCAACAAAGTATCACATCATCTTTCTAGACACTATATTTTTATTGCTTCATATGCTATGTGTTATTCTTGGAGCGTCTTTATTTTTTTTATAGTTTTATTTTGTTTTTTTGCTGTAGTATATGGTTGGATCCCAACATATTTGTTTTGGAGAATGACACACTCGTTTTTAATTGCATAGAACACTCTAGTTTTCACTTTTATTGTTCTGCGAGTGTTCTAGTTTTCTAGTACTGTATTTAGCTCTGGTTTCTCCACTCTTATTTTGTTCAGATCTTGTTAGTTTTCTTTAGTTAGGGATGATTAGCTCTCTGGTCTTTATTGATTATTATCTATGAGAGTTGTTTCAAATAAATTGATTGGTGTTGGAGACGAGTAAAATATTTCATGCTTATAGAGATGCAAAAGGAAGCTTGTTTAGACCGTGGCATAGACTTTGGCATGTCATGTTGGATGTTATTTTTATCATATGCTTAGTAGTTATTGTTGTAGCATGACTTGTCTCAAATATATGAGAGTGCTTAATGTGCCATTGAAAGAATCATGTGTTGTTTCCATCATATAAAAGCATAATATTGTGTTATTCTCCTTTGATACTTTATTGGGTTGACTTGGCACATGCTTACAACATGTTATGACTACAAACCAGTCACCTAAAGCCTCTATGATCATTTAGTTTTTGACTTGTAACATAACTTTATGCTTTGATTAATATTGTTTTGTCGCTATGCATGATTATGGCCATTATCGCTCTCTTAGTTGGTCACTCCTAGTCTTTTGCTAGCCTTCACCTGTACTGAGTATGAGCTCTACTCGTGCATCCAACTCCTAAAAAATAAAGTTTGCCAATTGTGTCTACCATACTCTTGATACGTCTCAAACGTATCTATAATTTCTTATGTTCCATGCTAGTTTTATGACAATACTCACATGTTTTATATACACTTTACATCATTTTGATGCATTTTCCGCACTAACCTATTAACAAGATGTCGAAGCGCTAGTTCCTGTTTCGCTGTTTTTGGTTTTAAATCCTACACAGAAATATTCTCGAAATTGGACGAAACAAAAGCCCATTGTCTTATTTTCCACGGAGCCTTAAGCCTCGAAGAGGAGACGAAGAGGGCGATGAGGCGGCCACACCCTAGGGGGCGCGGCCCCACCCCTGGCGCGCCGCCCTATGGGGTGGGCCCCTCGAGCATCCCCTCGCCTTCGCCTATATATTCTCTCCGTCGCGAAAAACCTAGTACCGAGGGCCACGATACGAGAAAAGTTACTGTGACGCCTGATACGTTTCCGACGTATCGATAATTTCTTATGTTCCATGCCACATTATTGATGATATCTACATGTTTTATGCACACTTTATGTCATATTCGTGCATTTTCCGGAACTAACCTATTAACAAGATGCCGAAGTGCCAGTGTCTGTTTCTGCTTTTGGTTTCAGAAATCCTAGTAAAGAAATATTCTCGGAATTGGACGAAATCAACGCCCAGGGTCCTATTTTGCCACGAAGCTTCCGGAAGACCGAAGAGGAGACGAAGTGGGGCCACGAGGTGGCCAAACCACGGGCGGCGTGGCCCAAGCCGGCCGCGCGACCTATAGTGTGGGCCCTCGTGTGGCCCCCGACCTGCCCTTCCGCCACAAATAGCCTCCATCGCGAAACCCCCGCAGCCGTAGAGCCACGATACACGGAAAACCCATCGTAGTCCGATCTCAGGAAAGAGGAGACCCGCCACGCAGGAGGGGAATCATCTCCTGAGGACTCTACGCCGCCATGGTCGCCTCCGGAGTGATGTGTGAGTAGTCTACCCCACTATGGGTCCATAGCAGTAGCTAGATGGTTGTCTTCTCCCATTGTGCTTAATTGTCGGGTCTTGTGAGCTGCTGAACATGATCAAGATCATCTATCCGTAATTCTATATGTTGCGTTTGTTGGGATCCGATGAATAGAGAATACTTGTTATGTTGATTATCAAAGTTATGTCTATGTGTTGTTTATGATCTTGCATGCTCTCCGTTACTAGTAGATGCTCTGGCCAAGTAGATGCTTGTAACTCCAAGAGGGAGTATTTATGCTCGATAGTGGGTTCATGTCTCCGTGAATCTGGGGAAGTGACAGAAATCTCTAAGATTATGGATGTGCTGTTGCCACTAGGGATAAAACATTGGTGCTATGTTCGAGGATGTAGTTACATTACACATGCGCAATACTTAATGCAATTACTGCTTGTTAGCAACTTAATACTGGGGGGTTCGGACGATAACCTCAAGGTGGACTTTTTAGGCATAGATGCATCGATAGCGGTACTTTGTCGTAATGCCCAATTAAATCTCACTATACTCACCATAATATGTATGTGCATGGTCATGCCCTCTTTATTTGTCAATTGCCCAACCGTAATTTGTTCACCCAACATGCTGTTTATCTTATGGGAGAGACACCTCTAGTGAACCTGTGGACCCCGGTCCAATTCTCTATACCGAAATATAATCTACTGCAATACTATTCTACTGTTTTTCGCAAACAATCATCATCCACACTATACATCTAATCCTTTATTACAGCAACCTGTGAGATTGACAACCTCGCTGTTTCGTTGGGGCAAAGTACTTGGTTTGTGTTGTGCAGGTTCCACGTTGGCGCCGGAACTCGGTGTTGCGCCGCACTACATCTCCGCCATCAACCTTCAACGTGCTTCTTGACTCACCGGTTCGATAAACCTTGGTTTCTAACTGAGGAAAACTTCTGCTGTACGCATCACACCTTCCACTTGGGGTTCCCAACGGTCGCTGTGCTTACGCGTGTCAAGCTAAATTTCTCGCGCCGTTGCGGGATCAAGAAAGTTACACCACAAAGATCCTAACCCCACGTCAACTACACTCCACAAGCTAAATTTCTCGCGCGTTGCCGGGGAGATCAAGACACTTGCAAGGAGTCTCCACATCCCAATCTCTTTACTTTGTTTTTGTCTTGCTTAGTTTTATTTACTACTTTGTTTGCTGCACTAAATCAAAATACAAAAAAATTAGTTGCTAGTTTTACTTTATTTGCTATCTTGTTTGCTATATCAAAAACACAAAAAAATTAGTTACTTGCATTTACTTTATCTAGTTTGCTTTATTTATTGCTCCTGCACTCTATATTTAAAATACAAAACAAAAATTATGATTTCTTATGCACACCTATTGCTCCACCTACTACTACAGCAGAATTCTTTGAAATTAAACCTGCTTTACTGAATCTTGTTATGCGAGAGCAATTTTCTCGTGTTAGTTCTGATGATGCTGCTGCCCATCTTAATAATTTTGTTGAATTGTGTGAAATGCAAATATAAAGATGTAGATGGTGACATTATTAAATTAAAATTGTTCCTTTCTCATTAAGAGGAAGAGCTAAAGATTGGTTGCTATCTCTGCCTAAGAATAGTATTGATTCATGGACTAAATGCAAGGATGCTTTTATTGGTAGATATTATCCCCCTGCTAAAATTATATCTTTGAGGATTAGCATAATGAATTTTAAACAATTGGATACTGAGCATGTTGCACAAGCATGGGAAAGAATGAAATCTTTGGTTAAAAATTGTCCAACCCATGGACTGACTACTTGGATGATCATCCAAACCTTTTATGCAGGACTGAATTTTTCTTCGCGGAACCTATTGGATTCAGCTGCTGGAGGTACCTTTATGTCCATCACTCTTGGTGAAGCAACAAAGCTTCTTGATAATATGATGATCAATTACTCGAATGGCACACGGAAAGAGCTCCACAAGGTAAGAAGGTAAATTCTGTTGAAGAAACCTCTTCCTTGAGTGATAAGATTGATGCTAATATGTCTATGCTTGTGAATGATAGGACAAATGTTGATCCTAATAATGTTCCGTTAGCTTCATTGGTTGCACAAGAAGAACATGTTGATGTAAACTTATTAAAAATAATAATTTCAACAACAATGCTTACCGAACAATTCTAGTAACAACTATAGGCCATATCCTTATAATAATGGCAACGACTATGGTAATTCTTATGGGAATTCTTACAACAATAATAGGAACACACCCCCTGGACTTGAAGCCATGCTTAAAGAATTTATTAGTACACAAACCGTTTTTAAAACTGTTGAAAAAAGCTTGGGAAAATTGATATACTTGCTTCTAAAGTCGATAGTCTTGTTGATGTTGATCTTTTGAAATCGAAAATTATGCCTCATGAGAATATTAATAATAAAATTGTTACTACAGCAAATGCCATTCAAGTTAGAATTAATGAGAATATAAGATTGATGGCCGAATTGCGTGCTAGGTGGGAAAGAGAAGAAAATGAAAAAGAAGATAATATAGCTAAAGTTTGGACTATTACCACCACTAGTAATGCTAATGCTACACAAGTTGCTGCACCTCCTACTAATAATAATAAAAGAATTGGTGTTAGCAATGTTTCCACTTCTAATGCAAAGCGAAACTGCCTGAAACGCTAAAACCGCCGAAATTGCTTGTGATAAAACTGCTGAAATTTTTTCCAACATTGGGGATGATGATCCCATTGCTTTAGATTATAATGGCTTGAATTTTGATGATTGCCACATCTCTGAAGTTATAAAGTTCTTACAAAAACTTGCTAAAAGTCCTAATGCTAGTGCTATAAATTTGGCTTTCACGCAACATATTACAAATGCTCTCATAAAAGCTAGAGAAGAGAAATTAGAGCGCGAAGCCTCTATTCCTAGAAAGCTAGAGGATGGTTGGGAGCCCATCAATAAGATGAAGGTTAAAGATTTTGATTGTAATGCTTTATGTGATAGTGCAAGTATTTCCATATGCCTAAGAAAATCTATAATATGCTTGACTTGCCACCGTCAAAAAATTGTTATTTGGATGTTAATCTTGCTGATCATTCTACAAAGAAACCTTTGGGGAAAGTTGATAATGTTCGCATTAGCGTTAACCCTTGTCCCTGTTGATTTTGTTGTCTTGGATATTGAATGCAATGCATCTTGTCCCCATATAACGGAAGACCTTTCTTCGAACTGTATGCTATCATTGATATGAAGGAAGGTAATATTAAATATCAATTTTCTCTCAAGAAGGTATGGAACACTTCCCTAGAAGAGAAATGAAGTTACCTTTTGATTCTATTATTAGAACAAATTATGATGTTGACACTTTCTGTCTCTGATAACACTTGATATACACTTTCGCACCTAGCAAAGGCGTTAAAAAGCGCTTATGGAGACAACCCATGGTTTTATTACAGTACTTTGTTTTTATTTTGTGTCTTGGAAGTTTTACTACTTAGCAAACCCTCCTTATCTTAGTTTAGTGTTTTGTTGTGCCAAGTAAAGTCGTTGATAGTAAAGTTCATACTAGATTTGGATTACTGCGCAGAAACAGATTTCTTTGCTGTCACGAATCTGGGCAAATTCTCGTAGGTAACTCAGAAAATTATGCCAATTTACGTGAGTGATCCTCAGATATGTACACAACTTTCATTCAATTTGAGCATTTTCATTTGAGCAAGTCTGGTTCCTCGATAAAATTCGTAAATACGAACTGTTCTGTTTTGACAGATTCTGCCTTTTATTTATTGCCTGTTTTGTTATGTTCGATGGATATTTCGATTCCATTGACTTTCAATAGCTTTGTGCAATGTCCAGAAGTGTTAAGAATGATTATGTCACCTCTAACATGTATATTTTGATTGTGCACTAACCCTCTAATGAGTTGTTCTAAGTTTAGTGTGGAGGAAGTTTTCAAGGATCAAGAGAGGGAGATGATACAACATGATCAAGTAGAGTGAAAGCTCTAAGCTTGGGGATGCCCCTTGGTTCCCCTGCATATATCAAGAATACTCAAGCATCTAAGCTTGGGATGCGGCATCCCCTCTTCATCGACAACATTATCGGGTTCCTCCTGAAACTATATTTTTATTCCATCACAGCTTATGTGCTTTGCGCGACGGTTTGTTTTTGTTTTTTGTTTTGTTTGAATAAAATGGATCCTAGCATTCACTTTGTGGGAGAGAGACACGCTCCGCTGTAGCATATGGACAAATATGTCCTTAGGCTTTACTCATAATATTCATGGCAAAGTTTCTTCTTCGTTAAATTGTTATATGGTTGGAATTGGAAAATAATACATGTAGTAATTTGCTAAAATGTCTTGGATAATGTGATACTTGGCAATTGTTGTGCTCATGTTTAAGCTCTTGCATCACATACTTTGCACCCATTAATGAAGAAATACATAGAGCATGCTAAAATTTGGTTTGCATATTTGGTCTCTCTAAGGTCTAGATAATTTCTAGTATTGAGTTTTGAACAACAAGGAAGACGGTGTAGAGTCTTATAATGTTTACAATATGTCTTTTATGTGAGTTTTGCTGCACCGCTTCATCCTTGTGTTTGTTTCAAATAGCCTTGCTAGCCTAAACCTTGTATCGAGAGGAATACTTCTCATGCATCCAAAATACTTGAGCCAACCACTACGCCATTTGTGTCCACCATACCTACCTACTACATGGTATTTCTCCGCCATTTCAAAGTAAATTGCTTGAGTGCTACCTTTAAATTTCCATTCTCCACCTTTACAATATATAGCTCATGGGACAAATAGCTTAAAAACTATTGTGGTATTGAATATGTACTTATGCACTTTATCTCTTATTAAGTTGCTTGTTGTGCGATAACCATGTTCCCTGGGACGCCATCAACTACTCTTTGTTGAATATCATGTGAGTTGCTATGCATGTTCGTCTGTCTCAAGTAAGGGCGATCTACCACCTTATGGCGTCAGAAAGCAAGGCATATTGTTAGAGAAGAAATTTGGTCGCTAACTAAAGCCATGATCCATGGTGGAAGTTTCAGCTTTGGACATATATCCTCAATCTCATATGAGAAAATTAATTGTTGCTACATGCTTATGCATAAAGAGGAGTCCATTATCTGCTGTCTATGTTGTCCCGTATGGATGTCTAAGTTGAGAATAATCAATAGCGGAGAAATCCAATGCGAGCTTTCTCCTTAGACCTTTGTACAGCGGCATAGAGGTACCCCTTTGTGACACTTGGTTAAAACATGTGCATTGCGATGATCCCGTAGTCCAAGCTAATTAGGACAAGGTGCGGGCACTATTAGTATACCATGCATGAGGCTTGCAACTTGTAAGATATAATTTACATGATACATATGCTTTATTACTGCCGTTGACAAAATTGCTCTTGATGTTTTCAAAATCAAAGCTCTAGCACAAATATAGCAATCAATGCTTTCCTCTTGAAGGACCATTCTTTTACTTTATTGTTGAGTCAGTTCACCTATTTCTCTCCACCTCAAGAAGCAAACACTTGTGTGAACTTTGCATTGATTCCTACATACTTGCATATTGCACTTATTATATTACTCTATGTTGACCATATCCATGAGATATACATGTTAAGTTGAAAGCAACCGCTGAAACTTAATCTTCCTTTGTGTTGCCTCAATGCTTTTACTTTGAATTATTGCTTTATGAGTTAACTCTTATGCAAGACTTATTGATGCTTGTCTTAAAGTACTATTCATGAAAAGTCTTTGTCATATGATTCACTTGTTTACTCATGTCATATACATTGTTTTGATCGCTGCATTCACTACATATGCTTACAAATAGTATGATCAAGGTTATGATGGCATGTCACTCAAGAAATTATCTTTGTTTATCGTTTACCTGCTCAGGACGAGCAGGAACTAAGCTTGGGGATGCTGATACGTCTCCGATGTATCGATAATTTCTTATGTTCCATGCCACATTATTGATGATATCTACATGTTTTATGCACACTTTATGTCATATTCGTGGCATTTTCTTTCGGAATTCAACGGATACCAAGATGCCATGCCGCTTGCTGTTTTCTCGCTGTTTTTGGTTTCGTAAATCCTAGTAAGGAAATATTCTCTTAATTGGACGAAATCAACGCCTTGTGGTCCTATTTTGCCACGAAGCTTCCGTAAGACCGAAGAGACGAGGCCAACAGGTGGCTGGCCCACGGCAGCGGCGTCCAAGCCCCCGGCCGCGTCGACCTATAGTGTGGACCCCCGTGTGGCCCCCCCGACCTGCCCTTCCGCCTACAAATAGCCTCCGTCGCGAAACCCCAGCATCGAGAGCCACGATACGGAAAACCTTCTCGAGACGCCGCCGCCGCCAATCCCATCTCGGGATTCAGGAGATCGCCTCCGCACCCTGCCGAGAGGGGAATCATCTCCCGGAGGACCTCTACGCCGCCATGGTCGCTTCCGGAGTGATGTGTGAGTAGTTCACCCCCCGGACTATGGGTCCATAGCAGAGGCTAGATGGTTGTCTTCTCCCCATTGTG
The DNA here is from genome assembly GCA_030979885.1 of Lolium multiflorum. Taxonomy (NCBI): domain Eukaryota; kingdom Viridiplantae; phylum Streptophyta; class Magnoliopsida; order Poales; family Poaceae; genus Lolium; species Lolium multiflorum. The sequence continues at coordinate 402,863,004 of CM061750.1, forward strand.
CTTAATTGCCGGGTCTTGCTGCCTAACATGATCAGATCATCTATCTATAATTCTATATGTTGCGTTTATTGGGATCCGCTGAATAGAGAATACTTGTTATGTTGATTATCAAAGTTATGTCTATGTGTTGTTTATGATCTTGCATGCTCTCCATTACTAGTAGATGCTCTGGCTAAGTAGATGCTTGTAACTCCAAGAGGGAGTATTTATGCTCGATAGTGGGTTCATGTCTCCGTGAATGGGAAGTGACATAAATCTCTAAGATTATGGATGTGTTGTTGCCACTAGGGATAAAACATTGGTGCTATGTTCGAGGATGTAGTTACCGATTACATTACGCGTAATACTTAATGCAATTGTCCGGTTGTTAGCAAACTTAACACCGGAGGGTCTTGACGATAACTCAAGGTGACTTTTTTAGGGCATAGATGCAGCCGGATAGCGGTCTATGTACTTAGTCGAATGCCCAATTAAATCTCACTATACTCATCATAATATGTATGCATGGTCATGAATCTTTATTCGTCAATTGCCCAACTATAATTTATTCACCCAACATGTCGTTTATCTTATGGGAGAGACACCTCTAGTGAACCGTGGACCCCTGTCTAATTCTCTATACTGAAATATAATCTACTGCAATCATCTACTGTTTTCGCAAACAATCATCATCCACACTATACATCTAATCCTTTGTTACGGCAAGCCGGTGAGGACAACCTCACTGCTTCGCTGGGGCAAAGTACTTGGTTTGTGTTGTGCAAGTTCCACGCTGGCGCCGATCCCTGGTGTTGCGCCGCACTACATCTCGCCGCCTATCAACCTTCAACGTGCTTCTGACTCCTACCGGTTCCGATAAACCTGGTTTAACTCGAGGGAAACTTATCGCTGTACGCATCACACCTTCCACTTGGGGTTCCCTACGGACGTGTGTCCTTCCAGAAACGCCGCCGCCAATCCCATCTCGGGGATTTAGGGAGGATCGCCCCGCACCCCCGCCGAGAGGGGAATCATCAACGTGAGGGCCTACATCACCATGCCCGCCTCCGACTAATGCGTGAGTTGTTCATCCTTTGACTACGGGCCTACAGCGTAGCCAGATGGCTGTCTTCCTCTCGTGCCATCATGTTTAGATCTTGTGAGCCGCCTATCATGATCAAGATCATCTATTTGTAATGCTACATGTTGTGTTTGTTGGGATCCGATGAATACTAACACTATGTCAAGTTGATTATTGATCTATCATATATGTGTTGTTTATGATCTTGCATGCTCTCCGCTGCTAGTAGAGGCTCTGGCAAGTTGATACTTGTAACTCCAAGAGGGGTATTTATGCTCGATAGTGGGTTCATGCCTCCATTGAATCTCGGACAGTGCGACAGAAAGTTCTAAGGTCGTGATGTGATGTTGCCACTAGGGATAAAACATCAATGCTTTGTCTAAGGATATTTGTATTGTTTACATTACGAACAGTACTTAATGCAATTGTCTGTTGTTCGTAACTTAATACCGGAAGGGGTGTTGATGCTAACCAAGGTGGACTTTTTGTGCATGTATGCATGCCGGATAGCGGCTCATGTTCTTTGGTCGTAATGCCCTAAGTAAACTCATAGTAGTCATTGATACGCTCCAACGTATCTATAATTTCTGATGTTTCATGCTTTTTTAGGACAATACCTACATGTTTTGTTCACACTTTATATCGTTTTTATGCGTTTTCCGAACTAACCTATCGATTTGATGCCATGAAGAGAAGTCGTCGTTTTTGGTTTCATAAATCCTACAAAGGAAATATTCTAATCGGACGAAATCAATGCCCAACATCTTATTTTTCCTAACCTTCCGTATCAATTTGAGACACTGTAGAGGGAGGCTCAGGCTACTCACATTTGTGGGCTGCTGTGCCTGTGGGCGCCATTTCTACCGTGTGGCTGCCCCGCAGCCCTCCGACTCCGCCTCTTCGCCTATTTAGGGCCTCCCCGGCCACCTAAAACATCGAGACCGATTGACGAAACCCACGAAAACCTCTGCAGCGCCGCCATCGCGAAATTCCAATTTGGGGAAGTCTCTGTTCCCGCACCCTGCCGGATGGGGAATTGCCCCCAGACGCCGCCTCCACCGCCATCTTCATCACTGCTTCCCATGAGGAGGGAGAAGTTCTCCATCGAGGGTAAGGGTTGTACCGGTAGCTACGTGGTTAATCTCTCTCCTGTGTACTTCAATACAATGATCTCAAGAGTGCTGTTTTACATGATTGAGATTCATTTGAGTTTTGTATCACTATTTATCTATGTGCTACTCTAGTGATGTTATTAAAGTACTCTATTCCTCCTCCATGATGTAATGGTGACAGTGTGTGCATCATGTAGTACTTGGCGGAGTTTATGATTGTGATCTCTTGTAGATTATGAAGTTAACTATTACTATGATGGTATTGATGGACCTATTCCTCCTTTCATAGTGTGATGGTGACAGTGGGCATCTATGTTAGTACTTGGTATAGCTGTGTTGATCTATCATGCACTCTAAGGCTATTTAAATATGAATATCGAATGTTGTGAGCTTGTTAACTCCGCATTGAGGTGTTCTTGTAGCCCTACACAATTAGTGGTGTTCATCATCCAACAATAGAGTGTGTAGAGTGGTTTTATTATGTGATCAATGCTGAGAGTGTCCACTAGTGAAAGTATGATCCCTAGGCCTTGTTTCCAAATATTGCAATCATCGTTGTTCAATGCTTTACCGTGATTCCCGCATTTCGGGTGAATATTACCGCCTATCAACTGCATGCTAGTTGTAGACATCAACCATTTTCTCGCGCTGCTAATACACGCTTCATATACATTCATACCACCGTATTTCACTATCTCTTCGCCGAACTAGTGCACCTATACATCTCGACAAGTGTATTAGGTGTGTTGGGACACAAGAGACTTCTTGCATTGTGATCACAGGGTTGCTTGGAGAGGGATATCTTTGACCTCTCTTCCTCCCCGAGTTCGATAAACCTTGGGTGACTCACTTATGTAAACTTGTCGCCGTTTTATAAACCTCTCGCTTCTGAGGCTCAACACCGTCTAAGGTGAAAAGGAGTGTGCGAGACATCAAGCTATTTTCTCGGCGCCGTTGCCGGGGAGGAAAGGTGTTGCACTAAGCACTCCGGGATTCTTCCTAGCACTGTTGCCGGTGGGTGAGTGCTCGAAGGTATTTCCTTTAGATCCTGCAATTGCATCTTTTTGTTTCTTGTTTATCACTAGTTTGGCATAATGGAAAGCAACTATGAACTTTTCAATCTATTTCCTGAGTTAAGACATGGATTGTTTGCTGCAAAAATTAAAAAACCTATGGAATCTTATTTGCATGCTAGTAGCAATGATATTAGTATGAACGCTTTGAACACCATTGTTGCTAATGATATGGAAAATTCTAAGCTTGGGGAAGCTAGCTTTGATGAGCATGATATTTTTAGTCCCCCAAGCATTGAGGAGAAAATTTTCTTTGATGATACTTGCCTCCTATTTATGATGATTATAATGATAGTGGACTTTTGGTGCCGCCTACTATGGAGGATAAATTTTATTATGATTATACTATGCCTCCTACACTTGATGAGAATAATAATGATAGCTACCTTGTTGAATTTGCTCCCACTACAACTAATAAAATTGATTATGCTTATGTGGAGAGTAATAATTTTATGCATGAGACTCATGATAAGAATGTTTCATTTGATAGTTATATTGGTGATTTTGCTCATGATGCTACTGGATTTTATTATGAGAGAGGAAAATATGGTTGTAGAATTTTTCATGTTACTAAAACACCTCTCTATATGCTAAAAATCTTGAAGTTGAGCTTGTCTAGTTTTCCTATGCTTGTTGCATTATGCCTACATGACTTGTTTATTTACAAGATTCCTTTTCAGAGGAAGTGGTTAGGCTTAAATTTGTGTTGAATTCGCTTTTTGATGCTCTCTTTGCTTTAACTCTCATCCTTATGAGTGCATCATTAAAACTGTCGAGCCCATCTTAATGGCTATAAAAGAAAGCACTTCTGGGAGATAACCCATGTGTTTATTTTACTACAGCATATTTGTTTTATATTTGAGTCTTGGTTGTTACTACTGTAGTAACCTCCTTATCTTTATTTTATTGCATTTTTGTGCCAAGTAAAGTCTTTTGATAGTAAGGTTGATACTAGATTTGGATTACCGCGTTATAAATGTATTTCCGTCTACGAATTGGGCAAGGTTCTCTACAGCTTAACTCATAGAAAAATCTGCCAATTTTTTTGTGTGTTCCCTCATATATATACGCAACTTTCATTCAATTGAGCATTTTCATTTGAGCAAGTCTGGTGCCTCTAAAAAATTCATCTTTACTGTTCTGCTTTTGACGATTCTGCCTTTATTTCGCATTGCCTCTTTTGTGTTGGATGGATTTCTTGTTCCATTAACTTCCAGTAGCTTTGAGCAATGTCCAGAAGTGTTAAGAATGATTGTGTCACCCCTGAACATGTGAATTTTTTATTATGCACTAACCCTCTAATGAGTTTGTTTCGAGTTTGGTGTGGAGGAAGTTTTCAAGGGTCAAGAGAGGAGGAGGATACAATATGATCAAGAAGAGTTAAAAGTCTAAGCTTGGGGATGCCCCGGTGGTTCATCCATGCATATTTCAAGAAGACTCAAGCTTGGGAATGCCCAAGGCATCCCCTTCTTCATCGACAACTTATCAGGTCACTTCTCTTGAAACTATATTTTTATTCGGTCACATCTTATGTACTTTACTTGGAGCGTTTGTGTGCTTTTGTTTTTGTTGTTATTTTCATTCTCTGAATAAATGCTTGTGTGGGAGAGACAACGCTCCGCGGGTTCATATGAACACATGTGTTCATAGCTTTTAATGTTCATGGCGAAGGTTGAAACGTTCGTTAATTGTTATATGGTTGAAATTTAAAATGCTACATGTGGTAATTGGATGATGTCTTGAATAATTTGATACTTGGCAATTGTCGTGCTCATATGGATCATGTTTAAGCTCTTGCATCATATACTTTGCACCTATTAATGAAGAACTACATAGAGCTTATTAAAATTTGGTTTGCATGATTGGTCTCTCTAAGGTCTAGATATTTTCTAGTAAGGGTCGAACAACAAGGAAGACGGTATAGAGTCTTATAATGTTGCAATATGTCTTTTATGTGAGTTTTGCTGTACCGGTTCATACTTGTGTTTGTTTCAAATAGCCTTGATAGCCTAAGCCTTGTATTGAGAGGGAATACTTCTCATGCATCCAAAATCCTTGAGCCAAACACTATGCCATTTGTGTCCACCATACCTACCTACTACATGGTATTTCTCCGCCATTCCAAAGTAACTTGCTTGAGTGCTACCTTTTAAATTTCATTTCCTTTATCTTTTGCAATATATAGCTCATGGGACAAATAGCCTAAAAACTATCGTATTGAATATGTACTTATGTATCTATTTCTACAAGTTGCTTGTTGAGCTTACAACCATAAGTCTGGGATCACCATCAACACTTTGTTGGAATATCATGAGTTGCTATGCATGTTCGTCTTGTCCGAAGTAAGGGAGATTTATCATGAGTTGAATGGTTTGAGTATTGTATATTGTTAGAGAAGAACATTGGGCTTAACTAAAGCCATGATTCATGGTGAAAGTTTAGTTTTGGACAACAATCCTCAATCTCTTATGAGAATATTATTTGTTGTTGAATGCTTATGCACAAAAGAGGAGTCCATTATCTCTTGTCCATGTTGTCCCCGTATGGATGTCTAAGTTGAGAATAATCAAAAGCGAGAACCAATGCGAGCTTTCTCCTTAGACATTTGTACATGCATAGAGGTACCCTTTGTGATACTTGCTAAAACATATGTATTGCGTGATAATCCATGCTAATCCGAGCTACTCACAGGGACAATAAAGGGCACTATTGGTATACTATGCATGAGGCTTGCAACTTGTAGGATATAATTTACATAATACATATGCTTTATTAATACCGTTGACAAAATTGTTTCTTGTTTTCAAAATAAAAGCTCTAGCACAAATATAGCAATCAATGCTTCCGTCTTCGAAGGGCCTTTCTTCTACTTTTTATGTTGAGTCAGTTTACCCATTTCCTTCTATCTTAGAAGCAAACACTTGTGTTAACTGTACATTGATTCCTACATACTTGCTTATTGCACTTGTTATATTACTTTATGTTGACAATATCCATGAGATATACATGTTACAAGTTGAAAGCAACCGCTGAAACTTAATCTTCCTTTGTGTTGCTTCAATGCCTTTACTTTGAATTTATTGCCTTATGAGTTAACTCTTATGCAAGACTTATTGATGCTTGTCTTGAAAGTACTATTCATGAAAAGTCTTTGCTATATGATTCACTTGTTTAATTATTGTCTTTACCATTGCTTTGAATCACTTCATTCATCTCATATGCTTTACAATAGTATGATTAAGATTATGTTGGTAGTATGTCACTTCAGAAATTATCTTTTTTTATCAAGCATCTACTCGAGGACGGGACGAGTAGGAACTAAGCTGGGGGATGCTGATACGTCTCCAACGTATCTATAATTTTTTGATGTTCCATGCTTGTTTTATGACAATACCTACATGTTTTGTTCACACTTTATATCGTTTTTAAGTGCTCGAACTAACCTATCGATTTAGATGTCAAGTGCCAGCTGTCGTCGCTGTTTTTGGTTTCAGAAATCCTACAAAGGAAATATTTTTGGAATCGGACGAAATCAATGCCCAACATCTTATTTTTCCCGGAACCTTCCAGAACACCGGAGAGACACCAGAGGGGAGGCCCAGGGCCACCACACGTGTGGGCGGCGCGGCCCAGGGGGGGCGCGCCCCCCTACTGTGTGGCTGCCCCGCAGCCCCTCCGACTCCGCCTCTTCGCCTATTTAGGCCTCCCTGACCTAAAACATCGACACCGATTGACGAAACCGAGAAAACCTTCCAGAGCCGCCACCATCGCGAAACTCCAATTGGGACAAGTTTCGTTCCTACACTCGCCGGGACGGGGAATTGTCTCCCCGAGGCCGCCTCCACCGCCATCTTCATCACCGCCGCTGCTCTCCCCCATGAGGAGGGAGTAGTTCTCCATCGAGGCTAAGGGGTTGTACCGGTAGCTATCTCTCTTCCTATGTACTTCAATACAATGATCTCATGAGCTGCCTTACATGATTGAGATTCATTTGAGTTTTGTATCACTATTTATCTATGTGCTACTCTAGTGATGTTATTAAAGTACTCTATTCCTCCTCCATGATATAATGTTGACAGGGTGTGCATCATGTAGTACTTGGCGTAGTTTATGATTGTGATCTCTTGTAGATTATGAAGTTAACTATTACTATGATGGTATTGATATGATCTATCCTCCTTTCATAGTGTGATGGTGACAGTGTGCATGCTATGTTAGTACTTGCATAGTTGTGTTGATCTATCATGTACTCTAAGGTTATTTAAATATGAATATTATCGAATGCTGTGGAGCTTGTTAACTCCGGCATTGAGGTGTTCTTCTTGTAGCCCTACACAATTAGTGGTGTTCATCATCCAACAATAGAGTGTAGAGTGGTTTTATTATGTGATCAATGTTGAGAGTGTCCACTAGTGAAAGTATGATCCCTAAGCCTTGTTTCCAAATACTGCAATTATCGCTTGTTCACTGTTTTACTGCATCTGTACTTCCTGCAATATTACCGCCATCAAATGCACGCCAGTTGTAGACATCAACTATTTTCTGGTGCCGTTACTACTGCTCATATACATTCATACCACCTGTATTTCACTATCTCTTTGCCGAACTAGTGCACCTATACATCTGACAAGTGTATTAGGTGTGTTGGGGACACAAGAGACTTCTTGCATTGTGATCGCAGGGTTGCTTGAGAGGGATATCTTTGACCTCTTCCTCCCTGAGTTCGATAAACCTTGGGTGATCCACCAAGGGAAAACTTGCTGCTGTTCTACAAACCTCTGCTCTTGGAGGCCCAACACTGTCTACAGGAAAAGAAGCGTGAAGTAGACATCAGTCATCATGATATGTATGTGCATTGTTATGCCCTCTCTATTTGTCGATTGCCCAACTGTAATTTGTTCACCCAACATGCTATTTATCTTATTGGAGAGACACCACTAGTGAATTGTGGACCCCGGTCCATTATTTTACATCTGAAATACACCCATCGTAATCACTGTTTTTACCGTTCTTTGCAAACAAACATCACCACACCATACGTTAATCCTCGTTGATAGCAGCCGGTGGAGACGACAACCTCATCGTTATGTTGGGGAAAATATTTTGATTAGCAAAGTAGTGTTCCACGTTGGCGCCGAACTCGGTGTTGCGCTCGCACTACACTCCTTCACCAACAACCTTCACGTGGCTTTCATCTCCTACTGGTTCGATTTTTCTTTCTGAGGGAAAACTTGTCGCTGTGCGCATCACACCTTCCTCTTGGGGTCTCCCAACGGACGGGTGTGCATCACATTTATCATGACCTTTTCTCGCGCTTACTGCTTCTGGGAGATCAAGACACGCTGCAAGGGGAGTCTCTCACATCCAATCTCTTACTTTGTTTATTGTCTTGCTTTACTTTATTTTATTTTCTATCTTGTTTTCTCTATATCAAAAACACACAAAAAATTAGTTACTTGTCTTTACTTTACTTAATTTAGCTTGCTTTACTTATTTTTATTACTGTTAAAATGAGTACTCATGAGAACACTAAGTTGGTGACTTCACTAGCACCAATAATAATGATTTTATATGCAATCCTATTGCTCCACCTGCTACTACAGCAGAATTTTATGAAATTAAACCTGCTTTACTAAATCTTGTTATGAGAGAGCAATTTTCTGGGGTTAGTACTGATGATGCCGCTGCCCATCTTAATAATTTTGTTGGAATTTTTCTGGTGTTAGTACTGATGATGCTGCTGCCCATCTTAAAATGGAAATTGTTTCCTTTCTCCTTAAGAGGAAGAGCTAAAGATTGGTTGCTGTCTTTGCCTAAAAATTGTATTGATTCATGGACTAAATGTAAAGATGCTTTTATTGGTAGATATTATCCTCCCGCTAAAATTATATCTTTGAGAAGTAGCATAATGAATTTTAAGAAATTGGATAATGAACATGTTGCCCAAGCATGGGAAAGAATGAAATCTTTGCGCAAAGAATTGCCCTACCCATGGACTGACTACTTGGATGATCATCCATTTATGCAGGATTAAAATTTTCTTCAAGGAACCTATTGGATTCAGTTGCTGGAGGTACTTATGTCCATCACTTTGGGTGCCGCAACAAAGCTTCTTGATGATATGATGACAATCTCTGAATGACACACGGAAAGGGCTCCACAGGGTAAGAAGGTAAATTCTGTTAAAAAAACCTCCTCCTTGAGTGATAAGATTGATGTTATTATGTCCATGCTTGTTAATGGTAGATCTAATGTTGATCCTAATAATGTTCCTTTAGCTTCATTGATGCTCAAGAAGAGCATGTTGATGTGAACTTCATTAAAAGTAATAATTTCAACAACAATGCTTATAGGAATAATTTTGGTAACAACTATAGGCCATTGATACGTCTCCGACGTATCGATAATTTCTTATGTTCCATGCCACATTATTGATGATATCTACATGTTTTATGCACACTTTGTGTCATATTCGTGCATTTTCTGGAACTAACCTATTAACAAGATGCCGAAGTGCCAGTTGCTGTTTTCGTTTTTGGTTTCATAAATCCTAGTAAGGAAATATTCTCGAATTGGACGAAATCAACGCCCAGGGTCCTATTTTGCCACGAAGCTTCCGTAGACCCCAATGAGCTGGTCTAAGGAAGCCACTTCTAGGCGGCTGCATCACGTGGCGGTTACGAGTCTTTGGTCAGGCGGGCTCCTCACATCCTGGGCCTCGTGACGCCCTTGACCTCGCCTCTTCCGCCACAAATAGCCTTCGTCGCGAAACCCCAAAGACCGAGAGCCACGATACCTAAAACTCGCACGTCAAGTAATCCCATCTCTGGGATTCAGGAGATCGCCGCAGCACCCCGTCGTGAGAGGGGAATCATCTCTCCGAGGACTCCCTTACGCCGCCATGGTCGCTTTCTCCGGAGTGATGTGTGAGTAGAGTTCACCCCCGGACTATGGGTCCATAGCGAGTTGGGATGTATGTCTTCTCTCATTGTGCTTAATTGTCGGGTCTTGTGAGCTGTCGAACATGATCAAGATCATCTATTCGTAATGCTACATGTTGTGCTTGTTGGGATCCGATGAATAGAGAATACTATGTTATGTTGATATCAATTTATATCTATGTGTTATGATCTTGCATGCTCTCCGTTATTAGTAGATGTCTTGGCCAAGTTGATGCTAGTAACTCCAAGAGGGAGTATTTATGCTCGATAGTGGCTTCATGTCTCCGTGAATCGGGGAGTGAGAGAAATTCTAAGGTTGGGATGTGCTGTTGCCACTAGGGATAAAACATTAGATGCTATGTCCGAGGATGTAGTTATTGGGATTACATTACGCGCAATACTTAATGCAATTCGTCTCACAGCCAGTAACCCCACTGAGGGGGTTCGATGATAACCCGAAGGTGGACTTTTTAGGCAGAGATTGCATGCCGGATAGCGGTCTATGTACTTGTCGTAATGCCCAATTAAATCTCACTATACTCATCATAATATGTATGTGCATGGTCATGCCCTCTATATTTGTCAATTGCCCAACTGTAATTTGTTCACCCAACATGTTATTTATCTTATGGGAGAGACACCTCTAGTGAACTGTGGACCCCGGTCCAATTCTCTATACCGAAATACAATCTACTGCAATACTGTTCTACTGTTCTTCGCAAACAATCATCATCCACACTATACATCTAATCCTTTGTTACAACAAGTTTCCAGCGAGATTGACAACCTCACTGTAGCGTTGGGGCAAAGTACTTGGTTTGTGTTACAGCAGTTCAATGCTACGCGGAACTCCGGTGCGCCACTCCATCTCGCGCTCATCAACCTTCAACGTGCTTCTTGACTCCTAATGGTTCGATAACCTTGGTTTCTAACTGAGGGAAACTTACTGCTGTACGCATCACACCTTCCACTTGGGGTTCCCAACGGCCGTGTGCTGTACGCGTGTCAAGCTAAATTTCTGGCGCCGTTGCCGGGGAGATCAAGACACGCTGCAAGGGGAGTCTCCACATCCCAATCTCTTTTACTTTGTTTTTGTCTTGCTTAGTTTTATGTACTACTTTGTTTTGCTGCACTAAATCAAAATACAAAAATTAGTTGCTAGTTTTACTTTATTTGCTATCTTGTTAGCTATATCAAAACACAAAAAATTAGTTACTTGCATTTACCTTATCTAGTTTGCTTTATTTACTACTGCTAAAATGAATACCCTGAAAATACTAAGTTGTGTGACTTCACAACCACAAATAATAATGATTTCCTATGCACACCTATTGCTCCACCTGCTACTACAGCAGAATTCTTTGAAATTAAACCTGCTTTACTGAATCTTGTTATGCGAGAGCAATTTTTTGGTGTTAGTTCCTGATGATGCTGCTGCTCATCTCAATAATTTTGTTGAACTATGTGAAATGTAAAAGTATAAAGATGTAGATGGTGACATTATAAAATTAAAATTGTTCCCTTTCTCATTAAGAGGAAGAGCTAAAGACTGGTTGCTATCTGCCTAAGAATAGTATTGATTCATGGACTAAATGCAAGGATGCTTTTATTGGTAGATATTATCCCCCTGCTAAAATTATATGTTTGAGGAGTAGCATAATGAATTTTAAACAATTGGATACTGAACATGTTGCACAAGCATGGGAAAGAATGGAATCTTTGGTTAAAAATTGCCCAACCCATGGACTGACTACTTGGATGATCATCCAAACCTTTTATGCAGGACTGAATTTTTCGCGAACCTATTGGATTCAGCTGCTGGAGGTACCTTTATGTCCATCACTCTTGGTGAAGCAACAAAGTTTCTTGATAATATGATGATCAATTACTCTGAATGGCACACGAAAAGAGCTCCACAAGGTAAGAAGGTAAATTCGTCGAAGAAACCTCTTCCTTGAGTGATAAGATTGATGCTATTATGTCTATGCTTGTGAATGATAGGACTAATATTGATCCTAATAATGTTCCGTTAGCTTCATTGGTTGCTCAAGAAGAACATGTTGATGTCAACTTCATTAAAAATAATAATTTCAACAACAATGCTTACCGGAACAATTCTAGTAACAACTATAGGCCATATCCTTATAATAATGGCAACGGCTATGGTAATTCTTATGGGAATTCTTACAACAATAATAGGAACACACCCCCTGGACTTGAAGCCATGCTTAAAGAATTTATTAGTACACAAACTGCTTTTAACAAATCTGTTGAAGAAAAGCTTGGGAAAATTGATATACTTGCTTCTAAAGTCGATAGTCTTACTGCTGATGTTGATCTTTTGAAATCAAAAGTTTTGCCTAATGAGAATCATCATAATAAAATTTTTACTACAGCAAATGCCATCCAAGTTAGAATTAATGAGAATATAAGATTGATGGCTGAATTGCGTGCTAGGTGGGAAAAGAAAAATGAAAAAGAAGATAATATAGCTAAAGTTTGGACTATTACCACCACTAGTAATGCTAATGCTACACAAGTTGCTGCACCTCCTACTATTAATGGTAAAATAATTGGTGTTAGCAATGTTTCCACTTCTAATGCAAAGCGCGAAAACTGCCTGAAACTGCTAAAACTGCTGAAACTGCCTGTGATAAAACTGCTGAATTTTTTTCCAACATTGGGGATGATGATCCCATTGCTTTAGATTATAATGGTCTAAATTTTGATGATTGCCACATCTCTGAAGTTATTGCAAAAACTTGCTAAAAGTCCTAATGCTAGTGCTATAAATTTGGCTTTCACGCAACATATTACAAATGCTCTCATAAAAGCTAGAGAAGAGAAACTAAAGCGAAGCTTCTATTCCTAGAAAGCTAGAGGATGGTTGGGAGCCCATCATTAAGATGAAGGTCAAATACTTTGATTGTAATGCTTTATGTGATCTTGGTGCAAGTATTTCCGTTATGCCTAAGAAAATTTATAATATGCTTGACTTGCCACCGCTGAAAAATTGTTATTTGGATGTTAATCTTGCTGATCATTCTACAAAGAAACCTTTGGGGAAAGTTGATAATGTTCGCATTACCGTTAACAATAACCTTGTCCCCGTTGATTTTGTTGTCTTGGATATTGAATGCAATGCATCTTGTCCCATTATATTGGAAAGACCTTTTCTTCGAACTGTTGGTGCTATCATTGATATGAAGGAAGGTAATATTAAATATCAATTTCCTCTCAAGAAAGGTATGGAACACTTCCTAGAAAGAGAATGAAGTTACCTTTTGATTCTATTATTAGAACAAATTATGATGCTGATACTTCGTCTCTTGATAATACTTGATACACACTTTCTGCGCCTAGCTGAAAGGCGTTAAAGAAAAGCGCTTATGGGAGACAACCCATGTTTTTACTACTACAGCACTTTGTTTTTATTTTGTGTCTTGGAAGTTTTTCACTACTGTAGCAACCTCTCCTTATCTTAGTTTAGTGTTTTGTTGTGCCAAGTAAAGTCGTTGATAGCAAAGTTCATACTAGATTTGGATTACTGCGCAGAAACAGATTTCTTTGCTGTCACGAATCTGGGCAAAATTCTCTGTAGGTAACTCAAAAAATTATGCCAATTTACGTGAGTGATCCTCAGATATGTACGCAACTTTCATTCAATTTGAGCATTTTCATTTGAGCAAGTCTGGTGCCTCAATAAAATTCGTCAATACGAACTATTCTGTTTTGACAGATTCTGCCTTTTATTTCGCATTGCCTGTTTTGTTATGTTCGATGGATATTTCGATTCCATTGACTTTTAGTAGCTTTGTGCAATGTCCAGAAGTGTTAAGAATGATTATGTCACCTCTGAACATGTATATTTTGATTGTGCACTAACCCTCTAATGAGTTGTTCTAAGTTTGGTGTGGAGGAAGTTTTCAAGGATCAAGAGAGGGAGATGATACAACATGATCAAGGAGAGTGAAAGCTCTAAGCTTGGGGATGCCCCGGTGGTTCACCCCTGCATATATCAAGAAGACTCAAAGCGTCCTAAGCTTGGGGATGCCCAAGGCATCCCCAATGTAATCTAGATTATTGACTCTAGTGCAAGTGGGAGACTGAAGGAGATATACCCTAGAGGCAATAATAAAGTGGTTATTATTTATATCTTTATGTTTATGATAAATGTTTATATATCATGCTAGAATTGTATTAACCGAAACATTAGTACATGTGTGATATGTAGACAAACAAGAAGTCCCTAGTATGCCTCTTAAACTAGCTTGTTGATTAATAGATGATTAGTTTCATAATCATGAACATTGGATGTTATTAATAACAAGGTTATGTCATTGTGTGAATGATATAATGGACACACCCAATTAAGCGTAGCATAAGATCTCGTCATTAAGTTATTTGCTATAAGCTTTAGATACATAGTTACCTAGTCCTTTTGACCATGAGATCATGTAAATCACTTATACCGGAAAGGTACTTTGATTACACCAAACACCACTGCGTAAATGGGTGGCTATAAAGGTGGGATTAAGTATCCGGAAAGTATGAGTTGAGGCATATGGATCAACAGTGGGATTTGTCCATCCCGATGACGGATAGATATACTCTGGGCTCCTCTTGGTGGAATGTCGTCTAATGTCTTGCAAGCATATGAATGAGTTCATAAGAGACCACATACCACGGTACGAGTAAAGAGTACTTGTCAGAGACGAGGTTGAACAAGGTATAGAGTGATACCGAAGATCAAACCTCGGACAAGTAAAATATCGCGAGACAAAGGGAATTGGTAATATATGTGTATGGTTCATTCGATCACTAAAGTCATCGTTGAATATGTGGGAGCCATTATGGATCTCCAGATCCCGCTATTGGTTATTGGTCGGAGTGAGTACTCAACCATGTCCGCATAGTTCTCGAACCGTAGGGTGACACACTTAAAGTTGGATGTTGAAATGGTAGCACTTGAATTATGGAATGGAGTTCGAATATTTGTTCGGAGTCCCGGATGAGATCCCGGACATCACGAGGAGTTCCGGAATGGTCCGGAGAATAGGATTCATATATAGGATGTCATTTTATGTGAAATAAAATGTCGCGGAAGGTTCTATGGAAGGTTCTAGAAGGTTCTAGAAAAGTCCGGAAGAAACCACCAAGGAAGGTGGAGTCCACATGGGACTCCACCACCATGGCCGGCCAGCCCTAGATGGGGTGGAGTCCCAAGTGGACTCCACCATAGGGGGCCGGCCACCCCCCACATGGGAGGTGGGGAATCCCACCTTTGGGTGGGAGTCCTAGTTGGGCTAGGTTTCCCCCTCCTATGGAAGGTTTTGGTTTCGGGTCTTATTCGAAGACTTGGACACCAACACTTGGGATCCACCTATATAATGAGGGGCCAAGGGAGGGGGCCGGCCACCCCAAGACCATAAGCTGGCCGCCCCCCTTGAGTGGCCGGCCACCCCCTCCCAAACCCTAGCTTTGCTCCTCCACTCCATATTGCCCGCATAGCTTAGCGAAGCTCCGCCGGACTTCTACACCGCCACCGACACCACGCCGTCGTGCTGTCGGATTCAAGAGGAGCTACTACTTCCGCTGCCCGCTGGAACGGGGAGGTGGACGTCGTCTTCATCAACAACCGAACGTGTGACCGAGTACGGAGGTGCTGCCCGTTCGTGGCGCCGGAACCGATCGTGATCAAGATCTTCTACGCGCTTTTGCAAGCGGCAAGTGATCGTCTACCGCAGCAACAAGAGCCTCCTCTTGTAGGCTTTGGAATCTCTTCAAGGGTGAGACTCGATACCCCTCGTTGCTACCGTCTTCTAGATTGCATCTTGGCTTGGATTGCGTGTTCGCGGTAGGAAAATTTTTGTTTTCTATGCAACGTTATCCTACAGTGGTATCAGAGCCGTGTCTATGCATAGATGGTTGCACGAGTAGAACACAATGGTTTGTGGGCGTTGATGCTCTTGTTATCTTTAGTTTGAGTACTTTGCATCTTTATGGCATAGTGGGATGAAGCGGCTCGGACTAACTTTACATGACCACGTTCATGAGACTTGTTCCTCGTTCGACATGCAACTTGTATTGCATAAGAGGCTTTGCGGGTGTCTGTCTCTCCTACTATAGTAAAGATTCAATTTACTCTTCTATTGAAAACATTAGTATCAACGTTGTGGTTCATGTTCGTAGGTAGATTAGATCTCTCTCGAAAACCCTAAACCACGTAAAATATGCAAACCAAATTAGAGACGTCTAACTTGTTTTTGCAGGGTTTGGTGATGTGATATGGCCATAATGTGATGATGAATATGTATGAGATGATCATTATTGTATTGTGGCAACCGGCAGGAGCCTTATGGTTGTCTTTAAATTTCATGTTGAGTAGTATTTCAAAGTAGTTGTAATAGTTGCTACATGGAGGACAATCATGAAGACGGCGCCATTGACCTTGACGCTACGCCGACGATGATGGAGATAAGATGATGGAGATCATATCCGTGCTTTGGAGATGAAGATCAAAGGCGCAAGAACAAAAGGGCCATATCATATCACATATGAACTGCATGTGATGTTAATCCTTTTATGCATCTTATTTTGCTTAGATCGCGACGGTAGCATTATAAGATGATCCCTCACTAAAATCTCAAGATAATAAAGTGTTCATCCTTAGTAGCACCGTTGCCAAGTCTTGTCGTTTCGAAGCACCTCGTGATGATCGGGTGTGATAGATTCAATAAGTACATATGACGGGTGCAAGACAGTTTTGCACATGCGGATACTAAGGTGGCCTTGACGAGCCTAGCATGTACAGACATGGTCTCGGAACACGTGATACCGAAAGGTAGAGCATGAATCATATGGTTGATATGATGAACACTTTGAGTGTTCGCCATTGAAATCACACCTTTTCTCGTGATGATCGGGTTTAGGTGCGGTGGATTTGGTTCGTGTGATCACTAAGACAATGCGAGGGATATTGTTTTGAGTGGGAGTTCACTTAGGTTTTTAATTATGTTGAATTAAAATTTGAACTCAATTTGTCATAAACTTAGTCTAAACTATTGCAAATATATGTTGTAGAGATGGCGTCCCCAATCAATTTTAATCAGTTCCTAGAGAAAGAGAAACTTAAGAGCAACGGTAGCAACTTCACCGACTGGTTCCGTCATGTGAGGATCTTCCTCTCTGGCGGAAATCTGCAATGTGTGCTTGATGCACCGCTAGGTGACCCTCCTGCAGAAGATGAATCCGATGAAGTAAAAGCTGTTTACGCGACTCGGAAAACCGGTACTCTCTTCCTGCAGCCATCCTGTGCAGTCTGGAATCCGATCTTCAAAAACGTTTTGAGCACCATGATCCTCATGAGTTGATGAATGAGCTGAAAGCTATATTCGAGACTCATGGAATGCTATGAAGCATCGAAACATTTCTTCAGCTGTATGATGGAAGAAGGCAGCTCCGTTAGTGAGCACATGCTCGCCATGACCGGGCATGCGAAGAAACTCAGTGACTTGGGAATAGTGATTCCTAACAGACTGGGGATTAATCGTGTCCTTCAATCACTGCCACCAAGTTACAAGAACTTTGTGATGAACTACAATATGCAGAACATGAACAAGGAGTTACCTGAACTTTGGCATGCTAAAAGCTGCTGAGATTGAGATCAAGAAAGAGCACCAAGTGTTGATGGTCAACAAGACCACCAGTTTCAAGAAACAGGGCAAGTCTAAGGGAAAATTCAAGAAGGGTGGCAAGAAAGCTGCCACGCCTCCTATGAAACCTAAGAACGGCCCTAAGCCTGATGCTGAGTGCTATTAGAAGGAGACACCGAAGCGTAATTGCTCCAAGTATCTGCTGATCAAGAGCGGCCTTGTCAAGAAGAAGAAAGAAGGTATATTTGATATACATGTTATAGATGTTCATTTCACTGGTTCTCGTTCTAGTACCTGGGTATTTGATACTGGTTCGGTTGCTCATATTTGTAACTCGAAACAGAACTAAAGAATAAACGACAACTGCTAAAAGATGAAGTGACGATGCGCGTTGGAAACGGATCCAAGGTCAATGTGATCGCAGTCGGCACACTTCCTCTACATCTACCTTCGGGATTAGTTTTAAGCCTAAATAATTGCTATTATGTACCCGTTGAGCATGAACATTATATCTGGATCTTGTTTAATGCAAGGTTATTCATTCAAGTCTGAGAATAATGGTTGTTCTATTTTTATGAATAATATCTTTTATGGTCGAGCACCACAAAAGAATGGCTTATTTCTATTAGATCTCGATAGTAGTGATACGCATATACATAACATTGATGCTAAGCGAATTAAACTTAATGATAATTCTACTTATATGTGGCACTGTCGCCTTGGTCATATTGGAGTGAAACGCATGAAGAAACTCCATACCGATGGATTACTTGAATCACTTGACTTTGAGTCACTTGATAGATGCGAAGCATGTCTAATGGGAAAAATGACAAAGACTCCATTTTCTGGTATGATGGAGCGAGCTACTGACTTATTGGAAATCATACATACCGATGTGTGTGGACCAATGAGCGTAGCATCGCGCGGTGGTTATCGTTATGTTCTAACCTTCACAGATGATCTGAGTAGATATGGGTATATCTATTTCATGAAACATAAATCCGAAACTTTCGAGAAGTTTAAGGAATTTCAAAGTGAAGTAGAAAATCAACGTAACAAGAAGATCAAATTTCTACGATCTGATCGTGGAGGTGAATATCTGAGTTATGAGTTTGGCATGCATTTAAAGAAATGCGGAATACTTTCACAATTGACACCGCCGGGAACACCTCAACGAAACGGTGTGTCCGAACGTCGTAATCGAACTCTCTTAGATATGGTTCGTTCTATGATGTCTCTTACTGATTTGCCGTTATCATTTTGGAGTTATGCATTAGAGACAGCCGCATTCACTTTAAATAGAGCACCATCAAAATCCGTAGAAACGACACCGTATGAATTATGGTTTAATAAGAAACCTAAGCTGTCGTTCCTGAAAGTTTGGGGTTGCGAAGCCTATGTAAAGAAGTTACAACCGGACAAGCTAGAACCCAAAGCGGAGAAATGCGTCTTCATAGGTTACCCTAAAGAAACTATAGGGTACACTTTCTATCACATCCGAAGGCAAAATCTTTGTTGCTAAGAACGGAACCTTTCTTGAGAAAGAATTTCTCACTAAAGAAGTGACTGGAAGAAAAGTAGAACTCGATGAGATTGATGAATCTATACTCGTTGATCAGAGTAGCGCAGTACCGGAAGTTGTACTGTACCGCCTACACCGGCAACAGAGGAAGCTAATGATAATGATCATGAAACTTCGAACGAGGAAACTACTGAACCTCGCAGATCGACAAGGGAACGTGCCACTCCTGATTGGTATGATCCTTGTCTAAATGTCATGATTGTAGATAACAATGATGAGGACCCTGCGACATATGAAGAAGCGATGATGAGCCCAGATTCCAACAAATGGCAAGAAGCCATGAAATCCGAAATGGGATCCATGTATGATAACAAAGTATGGACTTTGGTAGACTTACCTGATAGCCGAAAGGCTGTCGAGAATAAATGGATCTTCAAGAGAAAAACAGATGCTGATGGTAATATTACTGTCTATAAAGCTCGAATTGTCGCAAAGGGTTTCCGACAAATTCAAGGAGTTGACTACGATGAGACTTTCTCACCTGTAGCGAAGCTAAAATCTGTAAGGATTTTGTTAGCAATAGCTGCATTTTTCGATTATGAGATTTGGCAGATGGATGTCAAAACGGCGTTCCTTAATGGAGACATTGAGGAAGAGTTGTATATGGTACAACCCAAAGGTTTTGTCGATCCTAAAAATGCTGACAAAGTATGCAAACTTCAGCGTTCAATCTATGGACTGAAGCAAGCATCAAGAAGTTGGAACCGACGCTTTGATAAGGTGATCAAAGACTTCGGGTTTATACAGTGTCATGGAGAGGCCTGTATACAAGAAAGTGAGTGGGAGCTCTGTAGCATTCCTGATATTATATGTAGATGACATATTATTGATCGGGAATGATATAGAACTATTAAGCAATGTAAAGGGTTATTTGAATAATAGTTTTTCAATGAAAGACCTTGGTGAAGCATCATATATATTAGGCATCAAGATTTATAGAGATAGATCAAGACGCCTAATAGGGCTATCACAGAGTACATATCCTGGACAAGATTCTAAAGAAGTTTAGAATGGACGAAAGTAAGAAAGGGTTCTTACCTATGTTACCAGGCAAGGTATTGAGTAAAACTCAAGGACCGGCTACGGCAGAAGAAAGAGAAAGGATGTGTAACATCCCCTATGCCTCGGCAGTAGGATCTATCATGTATGCCATGCTATGTACTAGACCGGATATAGCACATGCTGTTAGTTTGACTAGCAGATATCAAAGTGATCCAGGAATGGAACACTGGACAGCGGTCAAGAATATCCTGAAGTACTTGAAAAGAACTAAGGATATGTTTCTTTGTTATGGAGGTGACCAAGAGCTCGTTGTAAACGGTTACACCGATGCAAGTTGGAACACTCCTCATGACTCTAAGTCACAATCTGGGTACGTGTTTATATTGAATGGTGCTGCAGAAGTCGGGCAAGCTCGGCAAAGCACGGTGGCAAAGTCTTCAACAGAATCAGAGTACATAGCGGCTTCAGAGGCTTCATCAGAAGCGGTATGGATGAAGAGGTTCAGTGTAGATCTCGGTGTGGTTCCTAGTGCATTGGACCCATTAATCATTTATGTGATAACATGGGTGCCATCGCCAATGCACAAGAGCCAAGGTCACACAAGAGGCTGAAGCATATCAAGCTGCGTTACCACTCGATTCGCGAGTACATCGAAGATGGAGAAGTAAAGATTTGCAAAGTACACACTGATCTGAATGTAGCAGATCCGTTGACTAAAGCTCTCCCTAGGGCAAAGCATGACCAACACCAGAATACCATGGGTGTTAGGTATATTACAATATAATCTAGATTATTGACTCTAGTGCAAGTGGGAGACTGAAGGAGATATGCCCTAGAGGCAATAATAAAGTGGTTATTATTTATATCTTTATGTTTATGATAAATGTTTATATATCATGCTAGAATTGTATTAACCGAAACATTAGTACATGTGTGATATGTAGACAAACAAGAAGTCCCTAGTATGCCTCTTAAACTAGCTTGTTGATTAATAGATGATTAGTTTCATAATCATGAACATTGGATGTTATTAATAACAAGGTTATGTCATTGTGTGAATGATATAATGGACACACCCAATTAAGCGTAGCATAAGATCTCGTCATTAAGTTATTTGCTATAAGCTTTAGATACATAGTTACCTAGTCCTTTGACCATGAGATCATGTAAATCACTTATACCGGAAAGGTACTTTGATTACACCAAACACCACTGCGTAAATGGGTGGCTATAAAGGTGGGATTAAGTATCCTGAAAGTATGAGTTGAGGCATATGGATCAACAGTGGGATTTGTCCATCCCGATGACGGATAGATATACTCTGGGCCCTCTCGGTGGAATGTCGTCTAATGTCTTGCAAGCATATGAATGAGTTCATAAGAGACCACATACCACGGTACGAGTAAAGAGTACTTGTCAGGAGACGAGGTTGAACAAGGTATAGAGTGATACCGAAGATCAAACCTCGGACAAGTAAAATATCGCGAGACAAAGGGAATTGGTAATATATGTGTATGGTTCATTCGATCACTAAAGTCATCGTTGAATATGTGGGAGCCATTATGGATCTCCGATCCCGCTATTGGTTATTGGTCGGAGTGAGTACTCAACCATGTCCGCATAGTTCTCGAACCGTAGGGTGACACACTTAAAGTTGGATGTTGAAATGGTAGCACTTGAATTATGGAATGGAGTTCGAATATTTGTTCGGAGTCCCGGATGAGATCCCGGACATCACGAGGAGTTCCGGAATGGTCCGGAGAATAAGATTCATATATAGGATGTCATTTTATGTGAAATAAAATGTCGCGGAAGGTTCTATGGAAGGTTCTAGAAGGTTCTAGAAAAGTCCGGAAGAAACCACCAAGGAAGGTGGAGTCCACATGGGACTCCACCACCATGGCCGGCCAGCCCTAGATGGGGTGGAGTCCCAAGTGGACTCCACCATAGGGGGCCGGCCACCCCCCACATGGGAGGTGGGAATCCCACCTTTGGGTGGGAGTCCTAGTTGGGCTAGGTTTCCCCCTCCTGGAAGGTTTTGGTTTCGGTCTTATTCGAAGACTTGGACACCAACACTTGGGATCCACCTATATAATGAGGGGCCAAGGGAGGGGGCCGGCCACCCCAAGACCACAAGCTGGCCGCCCCCTTGAGTGGCCGGCCACCCCCTCCCAAACCCTAGCTTTGCTCCTCCACTCCATATTGCCCGCATAGCTTAGCGAAGCTCCGCCGGACTTCTACACCACCACCGACACCACGCCGTCGTGCTGTCGGATTCAAGAGGAGCTACTACTTCCGCTGCCCGCTGGAACGGGGAGGTGGACGTCGTCTTCATCAACAACCGAACGTGTGACCGAGTACGGAGGTGCTGCCCGCTCGTGGCGCCGGAACCGATCGTGATCAAGATCTTCTACGCGCTTTTGCAAGCGGCAAGTGATCGTCTACCGCAGCAACAAGAGCCTCCTCTTGTAGGCTTTGGAATCTCTTCAAGGGTGAGACTCGATACCCCTCGTTGCTACCGTCTTCTAGATTGCATCTTGGCTTGGATTGCGTGTTCGCGGTAGGAAAATTTTTGTTTTCTATGCAACGTTATCCTACAATATTTTTATTCCATCACATCTTATGTACTTTGCTTGGAGCGTCGGTTTGTTTTCGTTTTTGTTTTGTTTGAATAAAATGGATCCTAGCATTCATTGTGTGGGAGAGAGACACGCTCCGCTGTTGCATATGGACAAGTATGTCCTTAGGCTCTACTCATAATATTCATGGCGAAGTTTCTTCTTCGTTAAATTGTTATATGGTTGGAATTGGAAAATGATACATGTAGTAATTGCTAAAATGTCTTGAATAATGTGATACTTGGCAATTGTTGCGCTCATGTTTAAGCTCTTGCATCATATATTTTGCACCCATTAATGAAGAAATACATAGAGCATGCTAAAATTTGGTTTGCATATTTGGTCTCTAAGGTCTAGATAATTTCTAGTATTGAGTTTGAACAACAAGGAAGACGGTGTAGAGTCTTATAATGTTTTCAATATGTCTTTTATGTGAGTTTTGCTGCACCGGTTCATCCTTGTGTTTGTTTCAAATAGCCTTGCTAGCCTAAACCTTGTATCGAGAGAGAAATACTTCTCATGCATCCAAAATACTTGAGCCAACCACTATGCCATTTGTGTCCACCATACCTACCTACTACATGGTATTTCTCCGCCATTCCAAAGTAAATTGCTTGAGTGCTACCTTTAAATTTCCATTCTTCACCTTTACAATATATAGCTCATGGGACAAATAGCCTAAAAACTATTGTGGTATTGAATATGTACTTATGCACTTTACCTCTTATTAAGTTGCTCATTGTGCGATAATGTCACATCCCGAAATTTTCTAAATCTTGGAATGTAAAATAAAAATAAATTTGATGCTTGATTGTTTGAAATTGATTGAAAATTCACAAAGAATTAAAACTTTTTAAAGTTATTTACGAATTAATTTCAAAATAGTGTTTTCAAAGACTTTTGGTTTTAAAGTATTTTCAAAATCAAACATATAGGCCAAGTGTATATAATGATTATTTTGTTTTCACAAAGGGATATTAAAAAGGTTTTTGCAAAATATAGAGTTTTCATAAAACTTGGTTTTCAAAAGATTTTCCAACAATTCTCTATTTTGTTCGGAGGTTTTGAAACTTATAAAAATATTTTATTTGAGAAAACATTAAACCCTAAAAAGGCACTATAGCCACATAGACATGTATGTCAAATTTTGGTTTATAAAGTTTATATTTTTTTTCCAAATTCAGTCTCATATTGAAGTATTTTTCGTGACGAATCCAACGGTACCTTATTTGCATTTTTCCGATTATTTTTGAGTCTCCAAATATGTATTTTCAATTTCTGGAAAAAAAAAGAGAAAGGACGCGACCCGGCCGAACGGCCCAGCCCGCGCAGCTGCCCGGCCCAGCACCGCCCGCGCGCGGCAGGCAGCGCGGCGTCGCCCCCACCGCGGCCCGCCAGGCCGAGTTGGCCCACCCGGCCACCCAGCTCGCCCCAGCCCATCCGGCCGATCCGGCCCAAGCCGCCCACGCCAGCGCCCAGCTGCCCGTGCGCGCTCGTTCCCAGCCCAGCAGCCAGCCCCACGCGCGACGTGCACCGCCGCACTTTTCTTTTTGTTTAGTCCCACCTCGCCCGTGTACATAAAATCTCTGCAGCCCCAGCCTATATAAACAGCCCCAGGGAGCCCCAAACACACGCGCCCTGCGCCTCTCTCTCCCGGCGTGACGCGCCCGCGCAGTGCTGCTTCTACGGCGATTAAGCTGTTTCTATTTTCTGCCCTCGCGCGAGTTGTTCTGCGATCTGTCTCGCAAGCGACGTTGATGTTCTTTGCGAGCATCTCCGGTAAATAATCTATTTCCGCTCTTTTTCCTAGATTGTTGTACTTAACTTCGCAATTTATTCAAATAATCTATTTCCGCTCTTTTTACGTAGATTGTTGTACTTAACTTCGCAATTTATTCTTTTTAGATCTACACATTCGTTTAGAATAGTAGTTCTTCCGTTAAGTTTGTAATTAGATCCTCTACAACTTTCGTGTAGGAAGTTTTTCCATCCGAGCAACTTGTTCGGACAACTTTTCGTACACCATTAGAATTGTGACTACTTATGTCTAGTTTTGTAAAATCTATATCTTAAGTTCTACACGTCGGATTTCGACAAACCCTATACCGTCGGAATCAGCAAATCACGTAGATCATCTTAGACATATTGCGTGGCAGTTTCGCCCACTTTATTTTCGCAGTACCACCTTGTTCCGCAACATCATCTATAAAATAAATCCTACAAACTTTTTCCGAGAGATTCTTTTGGCGATACGCATGTAATGAAATTCTCTACAACTTCCGTGTAGAAATGCCTTCCATCCGGAGAACTTCTTCTAATAACTTTTCGCGAAAGGTGTAGTCCTATAACTGGTTTCAACATAGTTCCTTTAGCCAAAATGATTCTTATGATCATACCCATCTTCCAGGACCATCTATAATTCTTTATCATGTTCACAGACAATGCATAGCTTACCCCGGGTTGTCTAGTTCATATTATTCAAATAACAAATGAGTTGTTTGAGTAAAGTGTGACTTGTCCTAGTTTAGATCTTTACCTGGTTTTAGTAGGGTACTCTATCCCATATCACATGTGATGAACCTTTGTTATCCATTAGGCTCCGCGAACCAAACCCCGATATCATTCATGCCTATACAACCTCATTCCATTCAATCCTTCCACTTAGTTCGAACTATTCAAACTTTCAAATGAGTTACTTGAGTAGTTCAATATATCCTTAGTTCATATCAACTGCTATGTATGATCTTGTGCTACTCTGATAAGTGTTGTCACACTTATTCAATAGTATTTGTGTTGCACTATTTGTCACATATGTGATTCAATTCAGCCGTTCCAAATTCTGTTCATGCTTCTTATAAAGCATATAGGTTCTTCAATTATATCTTGGATAATCCATCTCTTTCTAATCATGTGACTTGCCATCCAAACTCTCACCGCCATATCTTGCAAGCCAAACCTCATGCCACACCTTAGTACCATAGAGCGATTTCCGATTGTTGTCTTGTTGGATTTTGTTGTTGTTGTTGAATGGTATGTTTATGTTGTGCTATATTCTATGTTATAGTTTGTACGGAGAGTAACGTATTTTGATTAAGAGAAGTGAACGCGCTTCGACTACCAAAAAGGCAAGTGACACTCAAATCCTACTATTTTAATTATGCATTAGTGTTTTGAAACTAGTATGCATGGTAGGATTTTGTTTTCAAAAGTAAAGTATTATCCTATGATTAGCAAACCTAGTAGTGTGTAGCTACTCCTGAACCCGTTGCTAGGATGCTTTAATTTTTGCTTTGCAACATCAAATGCCAAATGTTGTTTCGTTATTGGTTGTGAGTGTTTAAAAATTTAAAATTAACAACCCTAATGAAACACCTGGGTGGATTGGTTGATTGGTGGGCGGCTGCTCAGGTCCACGCCCCTAGTAGGCTGAAGTGGTGAAGTCCACGCCCCTAGTTGGCTGAAGTGGTGAATCCCTGAGAGTTCGCATGTTGTAGAGTGGTCGCTTTTGACTGCACACCTGGTTTTCACCAGGGGATCGTGTGGGGGTTTACTACCTGTGAGGGGTTTTAAGCTTGTGAGTTCCACTTGTGGTTGGCCACCCAGGATTAAAGAGATTACCATGTCGTCCATGTTTTAGTTAGCTTCCAGTGCAGCCTTATGGTATTATGGGCTCTGCCGGGATTAAGTAAGTTGTGAGGGTTCAACTTGTGGCTAGACAGCGGGTGGAGGCGACGGCCAAGGGAACGGGTCTAGTTTGTATGGTTGAATTCTTCTTCTGAAAGATCTTGTCTCATTCTTCTCTTGGGAAGGGTGGGTCGTAAGGTGAAAGTGCACAACCTCTCGAGAGTTAAACCTAAGATCTTAGCCGTGTCCCCGGTTACGGACAATTTGAGCTTCTAGGCAAGGAATGTACGGAAGAATCTCATCATTGTTTTCTGAATGTATTTAAAATTTGATCAACTTTGAGAAAACTCATGGGAGATGTAACCATGTGATTATTCTAAAACCCATGGAGGATTTAACCATGGTGTGATTTCATAATGTCATTCAAAGATTTTCAAAATGTTTTGTTTTAAATAAAATATAGGATAAAATTGGCTTTATGCAAATTTGCCTAAACTCCACTTGCCAAATATCATGTAGATAGTCATGCCCAAAACATCCACCATATAAGTGTCATTTGCCAGTACATCATTGTACTGACCTCCATTCGTGGGGCTGCATATTCAAACGTGCAGGTTCGTCTGAAGAGGATTACTAGTAGGATCTCGAGTCTACATTCCAACATGTCTGCCTGTGGCGCATGGAGATGATGGAGGCTCATTGAAGTTTATTTCCGCTGTGTTTGCTTTGGATTTTTATATTTGAGCTAGTCCAAGTGACTATGCAATTTGTAAGACTTTATTTTATCTCCTGTGGATCTACGTTGTAGTAATTTGATACTATTGCAATGATTACTATATTTTGTAATGTGTGTGCTATCAGTGATCCCGGGAATAGCACTATACACAGGTATCTTGCCTTTATTAAAAGGTAGGGTGCTACAGAATGGTATCATGTTCCCGGGGACGCCATCAACTACTCTTTGTTGAATATCATGTGAGTTGCTATGCATGTTCGTCTTGTCTGAAGTAAGGGCGATCTACCACCTTATGGTTAGAGCGTGCATATTGTTAGAGAAGAACATTGGGCCGCTAACTAAAGCCATGATCCATGGTGGAAGTTTCAGTTTTGGACAAATATCCTCAATCTCATATGAGAAAATTAATTGTTGCTACATGCTTATGCATAAAAGAGGAGTCCATTATCTGTTGTCTATGTTGTCCCGGTATAGATGTCTAAGTTGAGAATAATCAATAGCGAGAAATCCAATGCGAGCTTTCTCCTTAGACCTTTGTACAGGCGGCATAGAGGTACCCTTTTGTGATACTTGGTTAAAACATATGTATTGCGGTGATAATCCATGTTAATCCGAGCTAATTAGGACAAG
Source organism: Lolium multiflorum (assembly GCA_030979885.1). NCBI lineage: Eukaryota > Viridiplantae > Streptophyta > Magnoliopsida > Poales > Poaceae > Lolium > Lolium multiflorum. The sequence goes on from CM061750.1 coordinate 402,891,037, forward strand.
GTGCGGGCACTATTGGTATACTATGCATGAGGCTTGCAACTTGTAGGATATAATTTACATAATACATATGCTTTATTAATACTGTTGACAAAATTGTTTCTTGTTTTCAAAATAAAAGCTCTAGCACAAATATAGCAATCGATGCTTTCCTCTTTGAAGGACCATTCTTTTACTTTTATGTTGAGTCAGTTCACCTATTTCTCTCCACCTCAAGAAGCAAACACTTGTGTGAACGGTGCATTGATTCCTACATACTTGCATATTGCACTTATTATATTACTCTATGTTGACAATATCCATGAGATATACATGTTACAAGTTGAAAGCAACCGCTGAAACTTAATCTTCCTTTGTGTTGCTTCAATGCCTCTACTTTGAATTATTGCTTTATGAGTTAACTCTTATGCAAGACTTATTGATGCTTGTCTTGAAGTACTATTCATGAAAAGTCTTTGCTATATGATTCATTTGTTTACTCATGTCATTTACATTGTTTTGATCGCTGCATTCACTACATATGCTTACAAATAGTATGATCAAGATTATGATGGCATGTCACTCCAGAAATTATCTTTGTTTATCGTTTACCTGCCGACGAGCAGAACTAAGCTTGGGGATGCTGATACGTCTCCGACGTCGATAATTTCTTATGTTCCATGCCACATTATTGATGATATCTACATGTTTTATGCACACTTTATGTCATATTCGTGCATTTTGGAACTAACCTATTAACAAGATGCAAGGTGCTGTTTTCTGCTGTTTTTGGTTTTAGAAATCCTAGTAAGGAAATATTCTCGAATTGGACGAAATCAACGCCAGGGTCCTATTTTGCCACGAAGCTTCTAGAAGACCGAAGAGTCAACTAAGTGGGGCCACGAGGCGGCGGACACAGTGGCGGCGCGGCCTAGGTCTTGGCCGCGCCCGTCATCCGGGCCCTCGTGACGCCCTTGACCTGCCCTTCCGCCTACAAATAGCCTTCTGTCACGAAACCCCCACACGAGAGCAACGATACGGAAAACCTTCCAGAGACGCCGCGCCGCCAATCCCATCTCGGTGATTCAGAGATCGCTCTCCGGACCCGCCGAGAGGGGAATCATCTCCCGAGGACTCTACGCCGCCATGGTCGCCTCCGGAGTGATGTGTGAGTAGTCTACCCCCGACTATGGGTCCATAGCGTAGCTAGATGGTTGTCTTCTCTCATTGTGCTTAATTGTCGGATCTTGTGAGCTACCGAACATGATCAAGATCATCTATCCGTAATTCTATATGTTGTGTTTGTTGGGATCCGATGAATAGAGAATACTATGTTATGTTGATTATCAATTTATATCTATGTGTTGTTTATGATCTTGCATGCTCTCCGTTATTAGTAGATGCTCTGGCCAAGTTGATGCTAGTAACTCCAAGAGGGAGTATTTATGCTCGATAGTGGGTTCATGTCTCCGTGAATCTGGGAGTGAGAGAAACCTCTAAGGTTATGGATGTGCTGTTGCCACTAGGGATAAAACATTGATGCTATGTCCGAGGATGTAGTTATTGATTACATTACGCGCAATACTTAATGCAATTGTCTGTTGTTAGCAACTTAATACTGGAGGGGTTCGATGATAACCCGAAGGTGGACTTTTTAGGCATAGATGCATGCTGATAGCGGTCTATGTACTTTGTCGTAATGCCCAATTAAATCTCACTATACTCATCATAATATGTATGTGCATGGTCATGCCCTCTATTTGTCAATTGCCCAACTGTAATTTGTTCACCCAACATGCCGTTTATCTTATGGGAGAGACACCTCTAGTGAACTGTGGACCCCGGTCCAATTCTCTATACCAAATACAATCACCGCAATACTTGTTCTACTGTTTTCTGCAAACAATTATCATCCACACTATACATCTAATCCTTTGTTACAGCAAGCCTGAGATTGACAACCTCACCTGCTTCGTTGGGGCAAAGAACTTGGTTTGTGTTGTGCAGTTCCACGTTGGCGCAATCTGGTGTTGCGCCGCACTACATCTCGCCGCCATCAACCTTCAACGTGCTTCTGACTCCTACTGGTTCGATAAACCTTGGTTTCTAACTGAGGGAAACTTACTGCTGTACGCATCACACCTTCCACTTGGGGTTCCCAACGGCCGCGTGCTGTACGCGTGTCAGCCATATCCTTCTAATAATGGTAATGGTTATGGTAATTATTATGGTAATTCTTACAACAATAGTAGGAGTGTACCCTCTGGTCTTGAAGTCATGCTTAAAGAATTTATTAGTACACAAACTGCTTTTAACAAATCTGTTGAAGAAAAGCTTGGTAAAATTGATGTTCTTGCTTCTAAGGTTGATAGTCTTGCTGCTGATGTTGATCTTTTAAAATTGAAAGTTATGCCTAATGAAGATAAAGATATTAAGTCATTTGCTACAGCAAACGCTATCCAAGTTCGAATTAATGACAATATTAGAATGATGGCTGAATTGCATGCTAGGTGGGAAAGAGAAGAAAAACTTGCTAAAGAGAATAATGTAGCTAAAGTTTGGACTATCACCACCACTAGTAATGTTAATGCTTCACATGTTGCTAAACCTCCTACTATCAATGGTAAAATAATTGGTGTTGGCAATGTTTCTACTTCTAATACAAAGCATGCAAAATTGCCTGAAACTGCTGAAACTGTTTGTGATAAAAGTGCTGAAATTTTTCAGACTATTGGGGACAACGATCCCATTGCTTTAGATCATAATGATTTTGATTTTGATAATTGTCATATCTCTGAAGTTATTAAGTTCTTGCAAAAACTTGCTAGAAGTCCTAATGCTAGTGCTATAAATTTGGCCTTTACAAAACATATTACAAATGCTCTCATTAAAGCTAGGGAAGAGAAATTAAAACTTGAAACTTCTATTCCTAGGAAGTTAGAAGATGGTTGGGAGCCCATCATTAAAATGAAGGTCAATGATTTTGATTGTAATGCTTTATGTGATCTTGGTGCAAGTATTTCTGTTATGCCTAAGAAACTCTATGATATGCTTGACTTGCCACCATTGAAATATTGTTATTTGGATGTTAATCTCACTGATAATTCTATAAAGAAACCTTTGGGGAGGATTGATAATGTTCACATTATGGTTAACAATAACCTTGTCCCCGTTGATTTTGTTGTCTTGGATATTGAATGCAATGCATCTTGTCCTATTATTTTGGGAAGACCCTTTCTTCGAACTGTTGGTGCTATTATTGATATGAAAGAAGGAAATATTAAATATCAATTCCCTCTTAAGAAAGGTATGGAACACTTCCCTAGAAAGAGAATGAAGTTACCTTTTGATTCTATTATAAGAACAAATTATGATGTTGATGCTTCTTCTCTTGATGTTACTTGATTTACACTTTCTGTGCCTAGCTGAAAGGCGTTAAAGAAAAGCGCTTATGGAAGACAACCCATTATTTTATTTATGCAATTTTTGTTTTATATTTGAGTCAAGGTGCTTGTTACTACTGTAGCAATACATTTGTATCTTTACTTTATTGCATTTTTGTGCCAAGTAAAGTCTTTGATAGTAAGGTTGATACTAGATTTGGATTTCTGCGCAGAAACAGATTTCTAGCTGTCACGAATTTGAGTAGGTCTCTCTGTAGGAAACTCAGAAAAATCTGCAAAAATTCATGAGTGATCCTCCGATATGTACGCAACTTTCATTCAATTTGAGCTTCTTAATCTGAGCAAGTTAAGTGCCTCTAAAAAATTCGTCTTTACGGATTGTTCTGTTTTGACAGATTCTGCCTTTTATTTCACATTGCCTCTTTTACTGTGTTGAGTGGATTTCTTTGCTCCATTAACTCAGTAGCTTTGGGTAATGTATAGAAGTGTTGGGAATGATTGTGTCCTCTCTGAACATGTGAATTTTTGATTATGCACTAACCCTCTAATGTGATTGTTTTGAGTTTGGTGTGGAGGAAGTTTTCAAGGATCAAGAGAGGAGGATGATATAATACGATCAAGAAGAGTGAAAAGTCTAAGCTTGGGGATGCCCCCGTGGTTCATCCCTGCATATTTCAAGAAGACTCAAGCATCTAAGCTTGGGGATGCCCAAGGCATCCCCTTCTTCGTGAACAACTTATCATGTCACCTCTAGTGAAACTATATTTTTATTCCGTCACATCTTATGTGCTTTACTTGGAGCGTATGTATGTTTTTATTTTTTTTTGTGTTTGAATAAATTCGGATCCTAGAATTCCTTGTGTGGGAGAGAGACACGCTCTGCTTGTTCATATGAACACTGGTGTTCTTAGCTTTACTTCTAATGTTCGTGGCGAAGGTTGAAAACCGCTTCGTTTATTGCTATTTGGTTGGAAACAGAAAATGCTTCATGTGGTAATTGGTATATTATCTTGAATAATTTGATACTTGGCAATTATTTTGAGCTCTCAAATAGATCATGTTTAAGCTCTTGCATCATGTAGTTTGAACCTACTAGTGGAGAATTACTGTAGAGCTTGTTGAAATTTGGTTTGCATGATTGGTCTCTAAAGTCTAGATATTTTCAAAAGTGTTTGAACAACAAGGAAGACAAGTAGAGTCTTATAATGCTTGCAATATGTTCTTATGTAAGTTTTGCTGTACCGTTCATACTTGTGTTTGCTTCAAACTACCTTGCTAGCCAAAGCCTTGTACCGAGAGGGAATACTTCGTGCATCCAAAACCTTGAGCCAAAACTTATGCCATTTGTGTCCACCATAACTACCTACTATGTGGTATCTTTCTGCCATTCCAAAGTAAATTGCTTCCGTGCTACCTTTAAAATTTCATTCCTTGTCTTTGCAATACATAGCTCATGGGAAAGTAGCCTAAAAACTATTGTGGTAAAGAATATGTCGCTTATGTATCTTATTTATTATAAGTTGCTTGTTGAGCGGTAACCATGTTTCTGGGGACGCCATCAACTGTTACACTTTTGTTGAATATCATGTGAGTTGCTATGCATGTTCGTCTTGTCTGAAGTAAGGGTGATTTGCCATGAGTTGAATGGTTTGAGTATGCATATTGTTAGAGAAGAACATTGGGCCGCCAACCAAAGCCATGTATCATGGTGGAAGTTTCAGCTTGGACATTAATCCTCAATCTCTTATGAGAATATTATCTGTTGTTAAATGCTTAAGCATTAAAGAGGAGTCCATTATCTGTTTTCTATGTTGTCCCGGTATGGATGTCCTCAAGTTGAGATTTATCAAAAACGAGAAATCAAATGCGATCTATCTCCTTGGACCTTTGTACAGGTGACATAGAGGTACCCCTTTGTGACACTTGGTTAAAACATATGTAATGCAATGATAATCCATGGAAATCCGAGCTAATTAGGACAAGGTGCGAGCACTATTGGTATTCGATGCATGAGGCTTGCAACTTATAGGATGTTTTATGCATAACACATATGAATTATTACTACCGTTGACAAAATTGTTTCCATGTTTTCAAAATAAAAGCTCTAGCACATGAGTAATCCCTGCTTCCCTCTGCGAAGGGCCTTTCTTTTACTTTATGTTGAGTCTTTACCTACTTCTTTCCATCTTAGAAGCAAACACTTGTGTCAACTGTGTGCATTGATTCCTACATACTTGCTTATTTGCATTCATCATATTACTTTGTGTTGACAATTATCCATGAGATATACATGTTGAAGTTGAAAGCAATTGTTGAAACTTATATCTTCCTTTGTGTTGCGTCAAAACCTTCTATTAAGAATTTATTACTTTATGAGTTAACTCTTATGCAAGACTTATGATGCTTGTCTTGAAAGTACTATTCATGAAAAGTCTTTGCTATATGATTCAGTTGTTTAGTCATTATCTTTACCATTGCTTTGAATCACTTCATTCATCTCATATGCTTTACAATAGTATTGATCAAGATTATAATAGTAGCATGTCACTTCAGAAATTATCCTTGTTATCGTTTACCTACTCGAGGGCGAGTAGGAACTAAGTTTGGGATGCTTGATACGTCTCAAACGTATCTATAATTTCTTATGTTCCATGCTAGTTTTATGACAATACTCACATGTTTTATATACACTTTATATCATTTTGATGCATTTTCCGCACTAACCTATTAACAAGATGCCGAAGCGCCGTCTCGTTTTCGATGTTTTTGGTTTCTAAATCCTACATAGGAAATATTCTTAATTGGACGAAACAAAGCCCACGGTCTTATTTTCCACGGAGCCTTCCTAAGTCCGAAGAGGAGACGAAGAGGCGATGAGGCGGCCACACCCTATGGGGGCGCCCCCACCCCCGGCCGCGCCGCCCTATGGGATGGGCCCCTCGAGCGTCCCCGACTCTGCCCTTCGCCCATATTCTCTCCGTCGCGAAAAACCCTAGTACCGAGAGCCACGATACGAGAAAAGCACGTGACGCCGCCGCCACCAATCCCATCTCGGGGATTCAGGAGATCGCCTCCACCCTGCCGGAGAGGGGAATCATCACCGGAGGGCTCTACATCACCATGCCCGCCTCCGCGATGCGTGAGTAGTTCATCCTTGGACTATGGGTCCATAGCAGTAGCTAAATGGTTGTCTTCTCCTCTTGTGCTATCATGTTTAGATCTTGTGAGCTGCCTATCATGATCAAGATCATCTATTTGTAATGCTACATGTTGTGTTTGTTGGGATCCGATGAATAAGGAATACTATGTCAAGTTGATTATTGATCTATCATATATGTGTTGTTTATGATCTTGCATGCTCTCCGTTGCTAGTAGAGGCTCTGGCCAAGTTGATACTTGTAACTCCAAGAGGGGGTATTTATGCTCGATAGTGGGTTCATGCCTCCATTGAATCTGGGACAGTGACAGAAAGTTCTAAGGTTATGGATGTGTTGTTGCCACTAGGGATAAAACATCAATGCTTTGTCTAAGGATATTTGTATTGTTTACATTACGCACAGTACTTAATGCAATTGTCTGTTGTTTGCAACTTAATACTGGAAGGGGTTCGATGCTAACCCGAAGGTGGACTTTTAGGCATAGATGCATGCTGGATAGCGGTCTATGTTCTTTGCCGTAATGCCCTAAGTAAATCTCATATTAGTCACCATGATATGTATGTGCATTGTTATGCCTCTCTATTTGTCAATTGCCCAACCGTAATTTGTTCACCCAACATGCTATTTATCTTATTGGAGAGACACCACTAGTGAACTGTGGACCCCGGTCCATTCTTTTACATATGAAATACAATCTACTGCAATCATTGTTCTCTGCTGTTCTTTGCAAACAAACATCATTCTCCACACCATACGTTTAATCCTTTGTTTACAGCAAGCCGGTGAAATTGACAACCTCACTGTTAAATTGGGGCAAAGTATTTTGATTGTGTTGTGCAGGTTCCACGTTGGCGCCGGAATCCCTGGTGTTGCGCTGCACTACACTCCTTCACCAACAACCTTCACGTGGCCTTCATCTCCTACTGGTTCGATAACCTTAGTTTCTTACTGAGGGAAAAACTTGCTGCTGTGCGCATCACACCTTCCTATTGGGGTTCCCAACGGATGTGTGCATCACACGCCATCACCTACCTATATGTGGTATTTCACCGCCACTCCAAATTAAATTTCTTGTGTGCTACCTTTAAAACCTTCAAACTATGACCTGTTTTGTGTTCCTGTTTTAGCTCATGAGGAAGTATTGAATGGTTTATTGTCTTTTAATGACCTCATACCTTGACTAGCATGAATAATGTTCTAATTCCTTAATATTGCAGAAAGATCACGACAACTGGGAGCCCATCCCAACTTAAATAAACAAATAAAGCTCCGAACACTGTGTACTGGAGAGATCCTAAATAATGGTGTGCAAAAGGAGAACTACATGGGAGCCACTCTTGAAGTCACTATATGAAAGGAGGATGAACTTTTTAATACTAGTTGTTGACATAGACATACATACCTCTCAAAATACATTTTCAACACCTCTGTTTATTCAAATAAAAAGCTCTAGCACATGAGTAATCCCTGCTTCCCTCTGAGCAGGGCCTTTCTTTTACTTTTATGTTGAGTCTTCATCTTTTTACTTTATGCACCAATTAAGAGAGCATGGTTGTCATTCTAAGTATAATGTGCATAGTCCCAAGACTTATTGATTGATTCGTAATTATGTTATTGCTTGTTCTCAAATTACTTGTATCTAGTCACCCTTTGAACTTTAAAGGTGTCCTGGCATTTATGTTTTGCTATTCCATTAAGGACAAGTTGAATACCACTTTTCTATGTTTTCTCTGTGCTCAAAAACAAACAATTGCTTTCATTGCATAATTATTCATGATCTTTTGTTTGAGTTACTTTTCATGTTGTAACATAGTTGCTAAGTTCTATTGTTAGAATTATATCTACCATGCCTATGTTTAGAGTACTTTTATCCCAACTTACAATGCTTTACAACAATTTGATCAAGATTGTGTTGGCTGCATGTCACCTCAAAAATTATTTTTGTTATCACTTACCTACTCGAGGACGAGCAGGAGTTAAGCTTGGGGATGTTTGATACGTCTCAAACGAATCTATAATTTTTGATGCTACATGCTTCTTTTACACCAATTTCTATATGTTTTGTTTACACTTCGTTTTTTATACATTTTGCAAACTAACCTATTGACAAGATGCCACAGTTCCAATTCCCAGTTTTATGTTGTTTCGTATTTCAGAAAAGTTATACAGGAAATATGCTCGGAATTGGACGAAATAAAAGGTGAAGTTCCAATTTTACCAAAACGAAGACGGAGTCTAGATGGGGGACGAAGAAGCGCCACGAGGAGGCCTCACTTGCCCTAGGCGCGGGCCACCCCTGGTCGCGCCTAGGGGTGGTGTGGGCCCTTTGGGCACCCACCGACCTCGCCCTTCCGCCTATTTATTCACCTTCTCGGGAGAACCCTAAATACCCGAGCCTCCATCCACGAAAAGTTCCATCGCGGCCGCCATCGCCGACCCTAGCTCGAGAGGGTTCTGAAGCTCTTCCCGGCAACCTGCCGGAGAGGGAGATCATCACCGGAGGCCTCTACAAAGCCAAGCCCGCCTCCGAAGTGATGCGTGAGTAGTTCATTCCTGGACTACGGGTCCATAGCAGTAGCTAGATGGTTGTCTTCTCCAATTTATGCCTCATGTTTAGATCTTGTGAGCTTCCTATCATGATCAAGATCATCCTTATGTAATGCTACATATTTTGTTTGCTGGAATCCGATGAATATCAAATACTATGTTGAGATCGATTATATACTTGTCATATGTTATTTGTGATCTTGCATCTCTCCGTTGCTAGTAGATGTTCTGGCCAAGTATGTGCTAGTGACTCCAAGAGAAAGTATTTATGCTCGATAGTGGGTTCATGCCTCTATTAATCTGGAAGAGTGAAAATAACTTCTAAGGTTGTAGATGTGTTGTTGCTACTAGGGAGAAAACAACAATGCTTTGTCTAAGGATAATTATATTGTTTACTTTACACACTTTGCTTAATGCAATAATCTGTTGCTGGCAACTTAATACTAAAAGGGGTGCAGACGCTAACCGGAAGGTGAATTATTAGTCATAGGCGCAGTTGGATTACGGTCTATGTATTATGTTGTAATGCCCAAGCGAATCTCATAATAATCATCTTGTCATGTATGGTTTTTATTCTGTCAATTGCCCAGCTGTAATTTGTTTATCCAACATGTTATCTATCTTTATGGAGAGACACCTCTAGTGAACTGTGGACCCCGATCCTTTCTTTTACACTGATAAAATCAATCACTACAAACACCTATTCTTTTTTACTTACTGCAAGCACTGTTCTCTTTAATTCCACTGCAAACAAATCTCTCTTTCCGCATTATATATATAATCCTTTGTTTTCAGCAAAATCGGTGAGATTGACAACCTCACTCTAAGTTGGGGCAAAGTATTGTGGTTGTGTTGTGTGCAGGTTCCACGTTGTTGCTCACGCCGGTAGTGAGCCCTGCCACAAGTCAGCCAGCAACACCTTCAGAATTCATTTCTTTCTCCTACTGGTCGATTAAACCTTGGTTTCTTACTGAGGGAAAACTTGTTGATGTGCTCATCATACCTTCCTTTTGTGGTTTCCTAACTGCTTGCATCGAGCACCATCAACCGGTCAAATGAAGACATTTGGCCCGACCCACATGACTATTGGGCCGGCCCATTTATCGTGCTGACCAATCAAATGAAGACATTCGGCCCAGTCCACTTGTTCATTGGGTTGGCCCAGTCATCATGTTGACCAGTCAAATGAAGGCATTCGGCCTGCCCCAAGTGCTTAGTGGTCCAGCCCATTTAACTTTTGACCAGTCAACCTTAAAAGTTAGGCCTGTCCCACGTACCTAATTGACCAGCCTAGTTATATAGTTGACCGGTCAAACTAAGTCAGTTGGCCCGGCATGCAAACTAAATGAGCCGGCCTGCTTAAGGCGTGGCAGGCCTTGTGTGGGCCTACCATCTACCACGGGGTTTCAGCCGGTTAATGGCGTCTGCCACGTATCAGTTTGCATGACGTCAACTGTCAACAGCCTCCCGAAAAATCTTCTGCAATGGTCCGATTTTCCGTTGCCAAAGGGCGCCCAAACGTGACGCACCGAAAAATATGTGGTAGGGCCTTACCTGATGCAGTATGCACCACAAAACTCATATCGTCGGGTTAGGTCCATAGGCGATGAAAAAGGGCCTATACCTACCGAAAATTTGACGTTGCAGATGAGAACTTCTCGTAGTGTTGGCATACATAGAGTTAGCTATTTAAACTAGAGTGGTAGTTTACATAACTAGTTATCATGCCCAGAAATCTTTATTGTGGTTGTCTCGAGTTACCAGTGCTCGTATTATATTCTTGACACTTCTCTAGCAATGCTAAGTTTTTGAATGAAAGAAGTGTTGGACTCATAAGGCTACCACTTGTAAGTGAACTTACTTTCTCATTATTTTAGTTTAAACGCCGAGTTCCTTATGTTTCTTTGTTTCTTGCTCGAGGACGATCAGGATTAAGCTTGGGGAAGTTGATGGTTGTGAAAAATGACATTTTTTCTCGCGTTTAAATCGTTAGCTTTGTCAAGAAATTGACTAAACTTCTCTCTAATATGGCACTAATGACTAATTGTTGCAAAGGTGTTGAACCTTCTCTTTATTTGAATGGTGTGCATGAAATAAAGTCATAATGGCAAATGGACCTGCAATAATTGTAGAGAATATCGACAAAAGAGTACCAAAATTGATTAGAGAGCGAAAGGTGGTTCCAGAAGGTTTAACACGCATCGGTATGGGCAATGCCCGCCTGTACTGCCCACTCGTACGGGCCGCCGCAGCACTCCCCAGGTCAAATGCTATATATTTTGTTAAGGGACCCCGATGAAAAAGAGAACCATTCATCACCAACCCCATAGCCGCCACCCATTAGATCCATCTACACCGAAGGAGATCCATCCACCATTGTTCGTCCGTTGCATCTCCAATCTCCTCCATAGCCATAGCCATCACAGTTCTAACAGAGATCTCCTTGAGAATTGGTGACCATTGTAAGAATATTGTGATTTCAATCCAAGTATTTGCAGCAATGATTTCTATATTTGATCTTGATATTTTGTGTGAGTAGTCCTCACGGGCTGCGGGTTCTGGTGAATCCTCGCAGCGTTTATGTGCATCTAATCTTATGATTTTATGTAAGAATTGAATAGGAGTTTTAAAATCTTGTATCTTTGTCTTTTCCACGATTTGAAGGACTTGCCGTTACCCATGTCTCTCAGATCGATCAAGGGAAGAGGTGGGATGAGTGGAGAATGGTGTGCTATCGCCAAAACCTTAGTGAAGGGAAGGGGAAAGTAACGGTACCTGCTTAGTTATTCGCTTGGGATAAACGACACAATCATCTTACTTAATGTTTTGGTCTGCATTCATTTACTTAATAATTGTTGTTACTCGTGGCTGTGGGGACAAAGATTGGATCAAGAGACAATTGTCACCTCTGGCTTTCGGGGCAATTTTATTTACAAATGTGTTGCTCACAAATCTCTTATCTCTATTTAATTTACTACACAGTTGCACTTTATTTCTATATTCTGGCCTATTTTAATTCATTGAGCACAACACCCAACAAAGTGAACTTTAGAGGTCCGGTAAACGTAAGATAAAACAAACTAGCAAAGTCTTGTAGACGTTTCCTTTACACAATTTAGCAATTCTTCCCAAGGTTCGATTAAACCTAGGTCTTCTAGGCAAAAAGCTTACATACTACAATTAGTAATCCGAATCAAAGGTATCACTTATCAACAACTCTGACAACATCTTTCACCCCCTACTGTAATCTCTTGGAAAACATGATGTGTGATGCAACCTATTGTTTTTCCATGATCTATTGTTTCTCTATGTCTTTGTTTGAGTAGTGATTTGTTCATGGCAATTGTGAAATATTTTGTTGATGGTTGATACAAGTATATGTTATCTTCTGTGATGATCTTATGTGCTGATATATGAGTGCACACATATGTTTAGGGATGCATAAGGTTGTCACCGTTGCATGATGATTGGAGGAGTGATAGCTAGAGTTTCACAGAAATCGTGTCCCAAGTCTTAAATATGCATGCTATATTAATTCATGGTTAATTAACGGGGGATATAACTGTTTGGACCTTGAAAATTATAGCAGTGGTTGGACTTTATATGTTAATACCTCCGTAGATTGATCGGAAACAGCCTTGGGATCAATCACTAGCGGTGTAACTGCTCATGTATATGGCTGCACCTATCTATGGCTCCTCTCTAGATGAAACAACAAAACTATTATCCATGTGTTTCACTAATTGTGACAACCAAAGAAATTAAATAAATATTTACCTAAATATTTGCTCCCTTGAGTTACTTCCTTTTACTTTACTTTCATTTACCTTTATAGTATTTAATTTACTTCCAATAGTTTACTTTCTTTATTTACTTTCAATATTTTATAGTTTCCTAGTTATTAGTAAAAACAACAGTACACACTCTAGCACATTGCTTTGCACAAAGGGTCACATAAGTGGGTTATAAGGCCTTCGAGAATAGATAGTTTACCTTCAGCTCCTCGTGGGTTCGACACACTCAAATACTTATCGAATTTTACTATGGTGATTCCCTGCACTTGGGGATTATCACATATGCATTAAATCATAACTGGATTCTTTCAAGACCGTGGTAGAAGCGAATGAGTGTAAAGTATATTTGAGATGGAGTGCGGCATTGGGCTTCATTGCAATGATTGACAATATCATCTACATACCGCACACCATGGCAAGGGAGGCTTGAACCAATATGGTGAGTTAGGGGGCGAGAGCACATGATTGCTGATATAAGCGTACGCCAGAGGGTGGATGTCACCGGAGTAGGAGGAGGAGGAGGATGTCACCGGAGGGTGGATGTCACCGGAGTAGGAGGAGGAGGAGGAGTATGTCACCGGAGGGAGGATGTCACCGGAGTAGGAGGATGTCACCGGAGGAGGAGGCCCGAGGTTGAGGAAGAGGAGTCCCGAGGTTGAGGTAGCCGGAGGAGGCCCGAGGTTGAGGTCGCCGGAGGAGGTCGTTGTCGTCATCGTCAGAGGAGCCCGTCAGGGAGGAGAAGAGGAGGAGGAGGAGGAGGAGGAGGAGGAGAGGAGGAGGAGGAGGAGGAGGAGGAGGAGGTCTGCGCCTATATAGTAGAGGTTACTGCCGGCGCACCTAGTATGGTGGTGCGCCGGGGTACTTTTTAATTTTTTTCATCAAAATCTAAGAAAGTCCTGTTTCTTTTCCAATTGGCGTAGGCCGTTGAATTCGAATAGGAAATTTCGAGTAGATCGATTTTGATATAAAAAAGTTTTTCATCCGAGGTCGTATGCAACCAGAAATCCCGTTTTACCGAAACATGACGCCATTTTGCATAATACATCGAAATTCAAATTTTCAAAATTTCACTAAAACTAGATCACATATTACATGGGCATTTCAAAGGATTTTATTTTTTGAATTTTCTATCATTTTCTATTATTTTTTCGAAAACTGAAAAGGCGATTGGGGGGGGGGGGGGTGGAGAGAAAAATCTAGGCAACTTACCCCCGGCGCACCTCTATGGTGGTGCGCTGGTGGTAAATTGTCTACCACCGGCGCACCACCATAGAGGTGCGCCGGGGGTAAGGTGCCCAGAATTTTTGCTGTCGGCCAGATCTCTTCGAATTTTATCCCCGGCGCACTAATTTTTTTTGTGCGCCGGCAGTATAGGTTCTTCGCCGGCGCGGCCGAATTTGGCTCGCCGGCGGTACTTTGCCACCGGCGTGCATCATTATGGTGCGCCGACACTATTCCCGTGCAGCTGTAGCCCTTTTCCTAGTAGTGCATTGAGATGACCGAGGACTTCATAGCGAGTCGAAGCCATCAAAGCGAGTCAAAGCCATGAACCCGTAGGATCAAGTTAAGGATATCCCCGTTTATGAATCAGAAGCCTTGGAAAGTCGATTTTAAATAAAACTTTGGGTTTTTTGCGGTGAAAACCGGCCAAGGAGGAACTTAGTTTTGTCAGTGTTAACAAGAGAGTGGATTTTTTGAGTCCTAGTTCCTTCATAACACAGTTTTGAAGATAACCTATGGAAAGTTGGAGGGTTTCAAGCGGTTTTTGTTCTAGTGAGAAGGACGAGAAGGAGAAACACATGTTTGATGTTAGCGAGATCGATGCAAACATGGTGGAAATCCTGGAAGACGTTTAGGACATAGCTAGCAAACTTATGTCTAAACGTGCATAAGAATGTGGGGCATAATATATCCAGCCCTGGGCTAGAGTCAACTTATTCCTCTTAAATAAAGAGGCATTAGTTTCCTCTTCCCAAAATGTAACATAAAGGGGTTGAGAAACAAGGGAGTCATCATGTCATTTTATTAACCGACTAACATTGTGGAGACAACATGCTCAATAAGAGGTTGTTAAATTACTTCACACAATTTCCAGGCCCACCATAAAGGAATTCACCATTACTGATAGCAGTAATGGAGTAGCATTTTTCATCAGTAACTTTCTTGGGTAAGTCTACCATGATGGGATTGCTGTTTCCATCCTGATCAATGATTCGAAGGTTGCTAAAAGATGCAGCATGACCATGACCGTCATTTGGGAAGAAACCGCTGCCCATTGGAGGATTTGGATCCGCCCTATTGGTAACCACCCCACCGCCAAAAGACATGTGACTTGCCTTATCTGCTAAGTAGGTGAACAATGACCTTGGGAAGTATCCCACCCCTGTGGGGACACTGTTGAGTCCGTAGTACACCCACCAATCTCCACTTGATTTGTCCTGCACCCAGTTCAGGATCCGTGTCAATTAAATAATATACTAAGAGTTCCTTGTTATATAATAAGTAAGTTTTGATTTTTTATACACCTTTGACTATACGAGAGAACTATATTGATTATGTTTTATCTATACTATACAATATAGGTGAAAGTGTGCTCGTCCATGTAGCATGATTGATGAGAAAGCTATTGCTTTTGAAATAGTGTGACCGTGAAGGTTGTATAAAAACGAAAAATGGTACACGCACCTTAAGCACTCTTAGTGTAATATTTTGTACATGCCCACCGAGAATATGAGAAACTGGTTGTATAACATCACCTGGAGCTATAACGGCGCCATTAACCCGTATGAAACCAGGGCAGTCCATGTTAATGCATCCGGTTACATTATTTCCATCTCTCTGCAACATAATTGGTTGTAGAAGTGAGGATCACTTATTGGGAAGAAAATTCTATTAGAGCCGGATCGCTTGTCACAAGATAATTCACATCGCCACAATCACATTACCGTCCATTGGGTATAGAAGTGAGTATATGAGTCGCCGTAGTGATTTGGATAGATCTGTAAAACATGACGTACAAGTGAGCAAACATTCTTTTGACATATAAATGTAAAGAACATAGAAAGTTTGACCAGAAATATTTTTCTTTGCAAATAGTATCATTAATGCCACAACCTAGGCTGCCAAATTTCTAGTGATGTATAACATATTATTTTAGTAGAAAATACAAAACATTCAGTTGTTGAAATTTGAATTGGGGTGGTTTAGCCCTAATTCAAGATCAAGTTATGTGGGATGTAAGCTTTATCTTGTTGAGTGTATGAATTAAAAGGTTATGTTTTTATGGAATTGAAAATTTTATGCTTACATGCCATCCAGCTTCAACGGAGTTAAAGCTTGATATAACACCATCTCCTTTATTATAAATCCAAATTGCAGCCACAGTCCACTGCCCGGGTTTGAGTCTATGGCTGTGCACACTCATGGTGGCATGTAAGCCATAGTACTTGTCATCGGAACCTCGAGAAGATGTTTGGTGTACCGCAAACTGCATAGTGAAGAAACATATAGAAACAAGATACATAGCAGCTAGCTAAAAAATAGAGCGAAACAACTAAAACAGAGCAAAAATGTAGGGTTCGTATAGCCAATACATACATAATTCATATATTTATATACACATATACATAGATATAGTGTAGAAACATACTTAAACCGATAAAGTATCATATTTTTTTTCGTATGGTAATATATTAGATGTGGGTGTAACTACACCCACTAGTAGGAAATATTTGTCCTATATATATTTGCTACGTAAAACTTGCTAGATGATGCATTTGGATGTAATTAGACATATACTAAAAAAAGTGAAGAAAAAACAAACAAAGTTAGCTATTAGAAGTACCATGTGTGCTCGATATTTCACGTATATTGTTTCCTCAATGGAACTTTCTCTATGTTCCTCCGAGAATTTTATCTCATTTATTTTTTGTAGCGAAAACACAAAATGCTTGGATGAATCCAGAAGCACACTAATATAAGTTTGTGTAGATGCATTAAATGATTAACCCAAAATTAAAGCCGTACAAAGTATGCTTGATCTCGACTAGAGCATTTGATTTCTATAGAAAATTCGACAAGAATGTAATATGGCTCAATTGTGTGGGTGCATGAGGATAATACAACGTTTAGGTATATGTGATAGTGTGTAGATTTAGTCGGTGGTGGAAAGAGAGACACCTACTAAAAAGGAGGATAGCGGAAGAGTGGAATCTAGAAAACAATATGGAAGGCTGTAGATATGCATAGTGAGCCACGTACCACAGTGGCATCAGTCTTTTGATAACAAATACCTAGATCCTTACCACCAAATTTTATCACTTAGTGGAAGGATTTTCAATCAGACCAAAGCAGGCTTAGCATATGTACATAGTGGACATAGTCATTTCTACATTTTCACATATATGTATGAATTTACTAACAATTTGGATTGGTGCAAATAACAAACCAAATGATAATGACAAATATTTGTTTGCAAGGTGCATTCGACTAGTTTTTTATTTCCCTTGTGTGCAGCTCCCTACTAATATTTCAAGTTTTGATATCATAAATATAAAGAAACAAGAAACCACCACCATCAGGCTATGCAAATGTGCAATGATCTCGTTACTTATCAACGAAAACATGTTTTTTTTCTAGCAACGTAGACATCACCTAAATGCGACAAGAATAACATCATATTTTGGTCATACTACGCTAAGAAAAAGAGAGATATAAGTAACTTTGAATTTTAAAACTTGTACGTAAATGACTAAATGAATAACTGAAGATGGAACTTTAGCTCACCAATGGTTTATCCCATGTACTAGGATCCTCTCCAAAAGTTATTCCCTCAATGGAATTTGATTTCAATCTTTTCAAACTTTGTTTGGCCGGACCATGGATGAAATCATGTGCTACTGGATCATTTCCCTTCAAATAAAATGGTATATATATGTTAAGAGGAAAATAAAAATACGAAGCATCCAATGTAGAGTCAAGACCTTGATGCTAATCTTAATACCGTAGCTAAAACTTACATTATTGTGGAATTAGAAGAGACTCTAAGCACTTAAAGAGTACATCCTAACATGCTAGTGCTGATTATTTAATTATCATTATTTTGTTGAATGTGGTTATTACAAGAGCCTAAACAAGTTGTTGTCTCTAGTACCTCCCACATTATCATTATGTGTTTGTGGTGATTGTATCCATTATTTGTACCATAGTATTAACTTATTATTTACCCATATTCTAAGAAACCATGATATAATTTTGAATACAATGGAAATGGAAAACAAATTATATATAGGAAATGAAAAAAAAAGGTGAACATGAGATGACTATGGGAAAAAAATGAGCATTGTTGATATCATTTTGGATGCTCTATGGCTAGATCCATTTCCAATGGGCCAAGACCAAAATATAGTGCATTCACTCTATGATATAACCTTCAAAGAATAAAAAAGTGGCATTCCTTGTACACCCACGCATGGGTGTGGGTGTTTCCGTCACCGTCCCTTGTGCTTTGAGATTCGGATAAAAAGAGGAGAGAGAAAATAATCTTTCCATCTACCATGGTGGGCACGAATATCGAGAAATAAATAGATGGTGGTGGAAACACCCACACCCAAGAGTGGGTGTACAAAAGTATTTCCATTTTCCTAAGATCATAAGTACTCATGAATTGTTAGATACTTTTTATGGATGCCAAGCAACATCCTCATATGTTCACTAACCCTTTAGTATCCCCAGTTACCTATAGACCAATCCTTGTATCACTCCCTAGATTATGATAACCCACATCATCTCCTTCCTTTTGAGATCCCAAATACTCTCCTTGATTCCTCTTCGATCTTATCACAACACAAATAGCAAGATTTGTGCCACGGAAGAAAAAAGAAATACTACTTCCTACTTCAATACACAAGACATGCTACTCATGAAAATAGTACAATGTTAAAGTGTACAATATGATTACCTCTTGGATACTAGGGTGTAGACGAACACCTCCGATTCGAAGTGCATGAAAAAAGAAACATAGAGCAATTGGTCGGAGAAGTAGAGTAAGTTTGAACATTTTGGTATGTAAAAGGACGAAGATCACTATATGCATTGTGTACTATACAGATTCAGGGTCTTATATAGGGTGATACACATGTTCTCACATAAAATATTTAGTTTTGGAATAAATTCATAAATATTGATATATAATCTTTCTTTAATGCCATTTAAGTCATACAATATCTATTTGTAATAAGGTGTAAATTCACTAGTTCCAACCGAACCATAGATACTTCCTCCGTTCACTAATGTAAGATCTTTTAGCCTTAGTGTAGGTTCACTTATTTTGGTGTATCTTGCTAGACGTGTTTCGATGCATCAATTCACTCATTTTAGTATGTATCTAGTCCACTTCATAAATATCTAAAAGATCTTATATTAGTGAAGGGAGGAAGTGAATTAATTAACTATGGGACAAAAAGTAATGTCTGCCAAATATAATCAATTAATCCAGTATAACATATATCTTTATTTAATGGTCGAAAATATACTGCATTGTAAACCTTGGATCCAAATTCCAAACATTAAAATGCATACACTACAAATGTATGATCCTGCAAAATATAAATGTGTATTAAAGAAATATATTAGCACCTACTATTAGTTTAAATTTTATATAGAAAATCATTTTATACATCCTCATCCATGAGGCACCACATGGCAAAATAAATCATTTAATGTGTCTGAACACTAGTACAGATCAGTCCTTTTAAGGACCCCCTACCACACGAAAAGCTATTTTCCTGTGTGGTGAGGGCCAACGCTGATGCCCCAAAACACGAACCATGTGGGTAGGCTCCAGGCAATCCCATGGGCGGACACAACGCACAGGAAAATGTTTGCATGGCGTAACAAAAAGTTAGCACACATGAGAATTCGAAAAAACTATCAAAGTACACTAGTTGTTCTCAAATGGGTCGAGAAAGGGGAATCGTGTGCAACTACTTTGTGACGAGTTTTTTTATTCCGGCCCATCTCTTTTATTCTCCCTCTCACAAACGGTTTGTTGTGACAAATTCGTGTGTAGCTATTTACTGAGGTTTCCTCCTCCCATTCCATCGACGGGTAGCCTCTTCGCCTTCCTCCCGTTGGCCTACATAAAGCCCCCTCCGGTTGTAGTGCCTGATACGTGTCAAACATATCTATAATTTTTGATGCTCCATGCTTGTTTTACACCAATTTCTACATGTTTTTTTTACACTTCATTTCACTTTTATATATTTTCTGGAACTAACCTATTGACAAGATGCCACAGTGTCAGTTCCTGTTTTCTGCTGTTTTTGTATTTCAGAAAAGTTGTACAGGAAATATTCTCGGAATTGGACGAAACAAAAGCTGAAGTTCCTATTTTATCGAAGGGATTTCTATTTTCGTGCCCCTGGTTCGTTAGTTGTGCTCAGTTTTCCCCAGCCTCTTAACTTTTCCTCAGTTTTCTCCTCCCTCCCTCATAGACGACGGGAGGGTTGCCGCAGTCGAGGCCTTACTGCGTTAACCGACGGTGGGGCTGCACGAGGGCGTCTCGACCGTCTCGTGCGGGTAGCCATCCATCCGTCGCCGACGCGTGCCGTTTTATTTCCTGATTGTATACGCGGTGCTACCAATGACAATTGGGGCCGCTCTATAGGGCTGCTGCAGCCAATGACCAGTGGGGTAGTCTATTTTTCAGGAAAAGACATATATAACCGCTCTGTGGGGCTGACGCAGCCAATAACCAGTGGGGTCGTCTATTTTTCAGGAAAAGACCTATATTGCCGCTCTGTGGGCCAGCGCAGCCAATGACCATGGGGTCTTCTATTTATTTAGAGAAAATCATATATTCCCGCTCTGTGGGGCCTCAGCCAATGACCGTGGGTCGTCTATTTATTTAGAGAATATCATATAGAGCCGCTCTGTGGGGCCGCCCTATTGTCTCAGCTTAATCTAAAGTGAATCTTATGCTAAACATGGTGCTTCCCGACGGTGACCTAGTAGTGGCGGCGAGCATAGCCGTTCTGACCATGCCAATATCGGCATCGTTTGGAGGCTGTGATGCTCGAATCATGGTGGAAATTGCGATATAATTTTTTAAATGCATAATATATATGAAAATAGCTAGATCTCTAAATCAATGCATATGAAGCTACATATATATTCTTGGTCATAATCCCCTTATCTAAAGGGGATGGATGCATGGCTTCACGTCGTCGTCGCTTTCATCGTCAGTATCTTCATCGTCCGAGTAGTAGTACTTCCTGCACATTGTTCCGTCGAACACCTTCACTGTGAGCACATCATCGCCTTCATATTTGAAGTGTATGAAGCAGCCGAAATCCACACCGTGCGCGATGGCGAAATTCTCCCAGCCCTTGTCGAGGTACATCTGTCCTTGACCGTCAAATAGGAACTCCGCGTTCCAGAGACGAGGACCACAGTCAGCTGCTCGCAGATACACCTTACCTGGCTCCTGACCGTCAAGATAGTCCGCAAACTTTTTGGGAGTGCCTGCAAAGAGATCGAGCGCCGATCGTTTGAAATTAAAGGTTTTTTAGAACATGCCCATAATTAATCACATGCATCATATATGTGGGAACGCTTACGTACCTTCTTGACCAAAGGGTCTTCATAGACGACGATGAAGAACTCCTCTATGATCAATGGCAGTGTTGACGGTGGTGGTGGCAATGATGATGATCCACCACCCGGCCGCCCCTTCCCCTTCCCCTTCCGGTCCGCATCCGAGACGTGGAAGCCATGGCAATGGATCAAGTGTATGTGAACGAAGAAGAGAGAGGCAGAACCTATTGACACAAGGGATGGCCGTTGTGGGTGATTATAAGGGAGAGATGACCGTTGTAGGGGTTTAGACAATAAATTAAGGAGGAGGTGACCGTTGTGGGGGTTTACACAATAAATTAAGGAGGACATGACCGTTGTGGGGGTAGTCATCCCGAGATTCGTTTTGAAATGTAGTTTCAAATTATACCAAAATCTCATCATATATGTTGCTACTTTTTTATTTACGGTTGGTCAAAACTTAAAATATTTGACTTAGTACAAAAGCTAAAAGTACACTTATTTGTGGACGGAGGGAGTATATCTCAACAAAAAAGTAATGCGGACTATCTTGATGGAAATGGAACTTCGTGATATAGTTTATCATTTTACCGTGAAAAGTAATGCCTAAAAGAAATGATAATTCATGTTAGTTTATCATTTTACCGTAATGGCTACAAGAAATCGGTGATTGTTCATCATTTTTTGCGTGGAAAGTAATGGCTACAAGAAATGGGTGATGGTGTATCATTTTTTGCGTGAAAAGTAATGGCTACAACAAATTGGTGATGGTGTATCATTTTTTGCTTGAAAAGTAATGGCTACAACAAATGGGTGATGGTGTATCATTTTTTGCGTGAAAAGTACAAATCGGTGATGGTTTATCATTTTTTGCGTGAAAATAATGCCTAAAAGAGTTTATAATTTAGCTCGTGAAAAATAATGCAGAAAACCAAACTTTAGCGTACTGGGTAACCGCCCTTTAGCATACATAGAGGGTGGAAGCTAACCGCCGACAGAGAGAGAGAGAGGGTGGTGGTCCCGACCAGAGAGAGATAGGGGTTATCCTGCCCGTTAAATCATACGATCAACGGTCGGCGGGCACGATCCGCGTGATATGGGCTAGACCAATCAGGGCAATATTGGGCGTCTGTGAGAATTTGTGAAGGAAGAGGGCAAAACTGAGTAGTATCAAGAAACCAAGAGCAAGTGAGTAGTAAACAGACTAAGGGATTCAAATATGAGATTTAAAAAATGAAAAATGCATGTTTTGTACAATGAAACCCATCTTGGCCTACCTCAAACTATTTGCAATACAAATATACATGAGTGTGAAAATTATGGCCTCATTCAGACAAAGTATGTTTTGGGGAAATCTGTTTTGGGTAGGGCTTATTGTGGAAAACCATGCACCTTCATAGCTACTAGGTGATTTGAGAAGTGGTAATTTGTGGTAAAACTTGATTTATCTATGATTTGAGAAGTGGCAATTTGTGGTAAAGACTCCATGAGTAAGTGCCACTCTTTTTCGGAATTTTTGCACATTAAATAACTCATTTAACTAGTTAATCTCATTTGTTGACTCTCTGTTGACCAGCCACTTGAGGGTAAAACTGAGTATATTGCACTAGCCAGTATTAGCACTCAAGGCGAAAACTGAGCACACAAAAATGCTAGTATATGACACGAGGGTATACCTGAGTATATCTAAATTTCCAGGGTTAGACTCGAGGACGCGTGTTGCTGTGCAGAAGTGGAAGACGTGCCATTGTTGACACGTGTCACGGTGCAGATGTGAAATAGTGGAAGCGTAGGACGCGGGTCGCATTTAGGACGCGTAAGCCCCTCTCTCCCTCCCTCTGCACACATTACGTCTCATTCTCGCTCACGCACGAAACCACGCCTCTCACGTCCCATCATCTTCTCCAAATCAAAAAAAACCCAACCGCGGCTGATGGACCACTTCACAAGATCGGCGAATGCTTACTGGCAAACGAGGAGTACGCGGACACCTACTCTGCTATGAGGCAAGTCTGTAGAAGTTGGTGCTCAGGTTTACCTGAGCCCGACGTGCACCTGCACGAATGGATCATGCTAGACCACGCCCTTCCACGCGTAGCTGAGTTCACCTTCCTCCAACTCGGCACATCACGCTACGTCACCATAGATCTATCGGAAGTTCATGCAAGGTTCAAATTCCTCCATATCTATAGGGTTAATCTACCTTTTTATTTTCAATCTTAAACATCTTAGTGCTGAATGTTATATTCATCAATATATTTTAGATACTACTTCGTCGGCTTTTGCCGTGGCGTCATCGTGCTTGCCCAGAAGAACCCGCCGCACAAGATACGGCTTCTGAACCCACTCACAAAGAAATCGGACACTATGTTTGAGGCCCAGATGCCATCTGTTTTTCTGGATTGAGTCGCTGTAATCAAATCCCCGACTATGGTCTTCGTTGCCGCACATTACCCGCCGGAAATTGGTTGGGTCGATGAGAGCACTCCAACTAAGGATATATATGAAGATTGGGGAGAAGAAAGATTTTTGATCGAGAACCATTGTCTGCGTTGCATTACCCCGTTCAATGGTGAACTGTATGCAGTAGCTGTGGAGTCCGGAAGAATAGTGTGCACCAATGTATAGTTGCAGCAGCGCGCGAGCACTGTCAAGATGGAGACACTAATTTCATTTCCAACTTGGAAATGAGAAGTTCTACCTTGTGAAGTCGGATGGTGATCTGCTGCTTGTGTTGTTGGTCAACCTGGCTTTGGCGGGCAAACCATTGGTGTACCGTGTGGACACTTAGAGCCGCTCTCTCCATCCAGTCAGTAACATTGGCAGTAATGCCTTCTTCGTAAATTATATCCGGTGTATCTCCGTCGACACCAGAGTGCACCCGACACTTCGACCTGGCTGCATCTACTACACAGATTTGGGTTATATCAGAGAGTATTCTCATGATACAAAGGCCTGGGATGAGTGGCCACTACGTGTGGATAGAATAGGAAACTACAGTATGACAAATGAACACAGACCATACCGTTTGGAGGATGTATTGGCCGCACACTGCAGACGGAAGGAGTTCAATGAATATTTCCTTGGGGTAATGCACGAATGGAGCGACGAAGAAATATATGAGGAATGAAGAACAAATTCATTCATCCCGGGGTATCCTAATCTTCTTGTTGTCCATACATTGCGTGCGTCTTGTATTTTTTCAGCTTAGTTTATCGTAAAAATTAACAACGTTATTGGCTGCTTTTGGCTGCTGTATGCAGTTTATGTATTATACATAGTTTTCTGATTATGCTGTTGTAAATTTATCATATACTAGCTTCTAGATTTGCTACTAGATTTGTTGCCATATTGGGCAAAAAATGAGGGCCAAAAGGCATAAATAATTGAAGAAAGACAAAAATAGAAGCTTCTCTAGATTTGATACTAATTTGGTGAAAAAGACAGAGAGAAAGAGGGGAAAATGTGCTCTTAAAAATGCCAATTTGGGCCGAGAGAGACAAAACCCAGCTCCTGCTCACGTGCAACCAAACGCTATCTCGTCCTGTCCCACGCAGTCCCTTTCTACCAGCCCCACGCGACGCGGGCCAACACGACGCGGCCCCACACGTCAGCACGGAACGGTCAACTTAACGGGAATTCTGCCGTCTGAGCTGCTTCTGCGGGTTTCAAACAAGCACTTGGGGAAAACTGAGGAAAAACTAAGGAGCTGGGGAAAACTGAGCACAACTAAGGAACCGAGGGCACGAAAATAGAAATCCCTTTATCGAAATGAAGACGGAGTCCAGAAGAAAGACGGAGGGGCGCCAGGAGGCGGCCACGCGAGCCCTAGGCGCGGCCCCCTAGTCACACCTGGGGGTGGTGTGGGGCCCCCAGGCACCCCACCGACCTTTCCCTCCCATATATTTATACATCTTCTCGGGGAAAACCTAAACACCCGAGCCTCCGTCCACGAAAAGTTCCGTCGCGACCACCATCGCAGACCCTAGCTCGGGAAGGTTCTAAAGCTCTTCCCGACACCCTGCTGGAGAGAGAGATCATCACCGGAGGCCTCTACATCGTCATGCCCGCCTCCGAAGTGATGCGCGATTAGTTCAACCCTGGATTATGGGTCCATAGGAGTTGCTAGATGGTTGTCTTGCCCATTTTGTGCCTCATGTTTAGATCTTGTGAGCTGCCTATCATGATGAAGATCGTCCTTATGTAATGCTACATGTTGTGTTTGCTGGGATCCGATGAATATTTAATACTATGTTGAGATCGATTATATACTTGTCATATGTTATGTGTGATCTTGCATGCTCTCCATTCCTTGTAGATGCTCTGGCCAAGTATGTACCTGTGACTCCAAGATTGAGTATTTATGCTCGATAGAGTAATCTGGAAGAGTGAAAATAACTTATAAGGTTGTAGATGTGATGTTGCTACTAGGGAGAAAACAACAATGCCTTGTCTAAGGATAATTCTATTATTTACTTTACACACATTGCTTAATGCGATAATATGTTTCTTGCAACTTAATACTGAAAGGGGTGCGGATGCTACCCGGAAGGTGGATTATTAGTCATAGATGAAGTTGGATTACGGTATATGTATTATGTTGTAATGCACAAACAAATCTCATAGTAATCATCTTGTCATGTATGGTCTTTATTCTGTCAATTGCCCAACTGTAATTTGTTTACCCAACATGCTATCTATCTTTATGGAGAGACACCTCTAGTGAACTGTGGACCCCATTCCTTTCCTTTACACCGATAAAATCATCTTGTTTTGTTTACTTACTGCAAGCACTGTTCTCTTTAATTGCATTGCAAACAAACATATCTTTCCACACTATACGGTTAATCATTTGTTTT
The DNA here is from genome assembly GCA_030979885.1 of Lolium multiflorum. NCBI lineage: Eukaryota > Viridiplantae > Streptophyta > Magnoliopsida > Poales > Poaceae > Lolium > Lolium multiflorum. The sequence continues at coordinate 402,917,370 of CM061750.1, forward strand.
CTGCAAAACCAGTGAGATTGACAACCTCACTGTGAGTTGGGGCAAAGTATTGTGGTTGTGTTGTGTGCAGGTTCCACGTTGTTGCTGACGCCGGTAGTGCGCCCTGCCACAAGCCAGCTAGCAACACCTTCAGAATTCACTCCTTTCTCCTACTGGTCGATTAAACCATGGTTTCTTACCGAGGGAAAACTTGCCGTTGTGCTCATCATACCTTCCTCTTGGGGTATCCCAACTGCTTGTATCGAGCACCGTCAAAGATTTTCTGGCGCCGTTGCCGGGGAATAATCAAGACACTCCATCAAACCCCATCAAGCACCATCAAGATTTTTAGCGCCGTTGTCGGGGAGAAAGAGGATCTCTTCAAGTGGAGTCTCTCATCTCCAATCTCTTTACTTTGTTATTGTTTTGCTTAGTTTACTTTACTTTATCTTCTTTGATTATTTATATCAAAAACACAAAAAATTAGTTTCTATTATAGTTATTATTTGGCTGCTTTACTTTTTTGCTCGTTATGTTGATCTGAAAGACCTATCAATAGGTAGTGGTTCCATAATTGGGAGAGATAACATTGAAGAATTCTTTAATCATATTAGTAAAGACAAAGATATTGAGGATAGATCCTTAGTAGAACTTTCTCCTAATTATGAAACTGCTGCAACTTATTTAGTTCAAATATTGGAGGCTAAGTTTGTTAACCTTAACCCCGTAATGCAGCAAATGTTTCTTAAACTTCATGAAACTGAGAATGATGAAAAGAGAGATTTTATTCTGGAAACTTTGCTTAAGGAATTTAGAGCTGTTGTTAGGAAGGTCTTTGATCGGTTTAAGATGCCAGGCTCATGTGTAAATGTTATTGGTACGCTTGAAAAGATAGACAAAACCAAACTGGAAAATAGAGAGCAAATCAAAATACCAATACCCTTCAAACTCATAGGAATGCATGAAGCCCTGGAAAAGAATTTTGATTGGATTGTTCCTGAAAATGCGTTTGATGAAAGTAGTGAACCCAAAAGTGTTGATAGAGGGTTTTCTAAAACTTATATGGATAAAATACAATTCATAGTTGAAAAGACTTTCAGCATTGATCTTGATGCTTCTTCACTTGACGATACTTGATGCGAACTATTTTTCCGCGCCTAGCTGAAAGGCGTTAAAGAAAAGCACTCTTGGGAGATAACCCATGTTTATTTTCTATAATTTTTCTTTAGTTGAGTATTGGAAGTTGTTGGCTCTGTAACAACCTCTCATTATCATTTTTATTTCGTTTTTGTGCCAAAAGTAGCCTCTTATAGGAAGAAAGTAAGATTTGCGGGAGTTGCTATCCAGAAACAGATTCTGTGCTGTTACTAAACAAATTCGTACTCCCAGCCAGAACGTAATTTTGAGCTGTCAATTTTTGAGCTTATGCCTCGGGTTATTATATAACTTTCGTTACTTTGCACTTTTCGATCTGAGCAACAACGGATTTTCGAATTTATCGATATTTACATGTTGTTCTGTTTTGACAGATTTCTGCCACTATTTGTATTGCCTCTTATTCTCTTTATTTTTTAGTTCTTTTGAGAGAAAGAGATTTTTGAAGAAGTTGCTACAGTAGCTAATGTTTTAATGTATGTTTGATATATGTTAAAGCTGAACCCAGGAGGATTTGTTATTTTGATTGCACTAATGTTGCTAATGAGAATTATGTGAAGTTTTGTATGAAGGAACTTTTCAAGTGTAGGGAGAGAAGAATGATGTAATGAGATAAAGAATGGAAAAAAGCTCAAGCTTGGGGATGCCCATGTCACCCAAGAAATATCCAAGAGGTACAAGCGACAAAGCTTGGGGATGCCCATGTCACCCAAGAAATATCCAAGAGGTACAAGCAACAAAGCTTGGGGATGCCCAAGGCATCCCTTTCTTCATCAACAAAGTATCAGGTCATCTTTCTATACGCTATATTTTTATTGCTTCATATGCTATGTGCTATTCTTGCAGATTTTTTTTTTAAATTATTTTGTTTTGTTTGCTGTAGTATATGGTTGGATCCCAACATATTTATTTTGGACAATGACACACTCCATCTTAATTGCATAGAACACTCTAGTTTTCACTTTTATTGTTCTACGAGTGTTCTAGTTTGTTAGTACCGCGTTTAGCTCTGGTTTATCCACTTTTATTTTGTTCAGAGATTGTTAGTTTTCTTTAGTTAGGGATGATTAGCTCTCTGGTATTTATTGATTATTATCCATGAGAGTTGTTTCAAATAAATTGATTGGTGTTGGAGATGAGTAAAATGTTTCATGCTTATAGTGATGCAAAAGGAAGCTTGTCTAGACTGTGGCATAGACTTTGGCATGTCATGTTGGATGTTATTCTTATTATATGCTTAATAGTTATTGTTTTAGCATGACTTGTCTCAAATAGCCGAGAGTGCTTAATGTGCCATTGAAAGAATCATGTGTTGTTTCCATCATAAGAAGCATAATATTGTGGTATTCTCCTTTGAAGCTTTATTGGGTTGACTTGGCGCATGCTTACACCATGTTATGACTACAAACCAGTCCCCTAAAGCCTCTATTATTATTTAGTTTTTGACTTGTAATATCACTTTATGCTTTGATTAATATTGTTTTGTTGCTATGCATGATTATGCCCATTATTGCTCTCTTAGTTGGTCGTTCCCAGTCTTTTGCTAGCCTTCATCTGTACTGAGTATGAGCTCTACTCATGCATCCAACTCCTAAAAACCAAAGTTTGCCAATTGTTTCCACCATACCTACCTATATGTGGTATTTCACTGCCACTCCAAATAGATTGCTTGTGTTCTACCTTTAAAACCTTCAAACTATTTCATGTTTTGTGTTCCTGCTTTACCTCATGAGAAATTATTGAATGGTTTATTGTCTTTTCATGACCTCATATCTTGACTAGCATGAATAATGTGCTAAGTCCTTAATATTGCAGAAAGAGCAAGGCAACTGGGTACCCTGCCCAACCTAAATAAACAAATAAAACAAATAAAGCTCCGCACACTATGTACTGCAGAGATCCTAAATAATGGTGTGCAAAAAGAGAACTACATGGAAGCCGCTCTTGAAGTCACTAAGGATGATGAATTTTTGATACCATTTGTTGACATAGACATACATACGTCTCAAAGTACATTTTCAACACCTCTGGTTATTCAAATAAAAAGTTGTAGCACATGAGTAATCCCTGCTTCCCTCTACGCAGGGCCTTTCTTTTACTTTTATGTTGAGTCTTCATCTTCTTGCTTTATGCACTAATTAAGAGAGCATAGTTGTCATTTTGAGTATAATGTGCATTAAAATTACTAAGCCCATCTTAATGGCTATAAAGAAAGCACTTCTTGGGAAATAACCCATGTTTTTATTTTGCTACTATTTTGTTGTGTCTTGGAAGTTGTTACTACTGTAGCAACCTCTCCTTATCATGTTTATTTCGTTTTTGTGCCAAGTAAAGTCTTTGATAGAAAGTTGATACTAGATTTGGATTTCTGCGCAAACATATTTTTTAGCTGTAACGAATTTGAGTTGATCTCTCTCTAGGAAACTCGTAAAATCCTGAAAAAATTCATGCATGATCCTCATATATGTACGCAACTTTCGTTCAACTGGAGCTTTTCCATCTGAGCTTGTTAAGTGCCTCGAAAAAATTCGTCTTTACGGACTGTTCAGTTTTGACAGATTCGGCCTTTTATTTCGCATTGCTCTTTTACTGTGTTTGAGTGGATTTCTTTGCTCCATTAAATTTCAGTAGCCTTGGGTAATGTCCGGAATGATTGTGTACTTGCTGAACATGTGAATTTTTGATTATGCACTAACCCTCTTATGTGATTGCTATGAGTTTGGTGTGAAGGAAGTTTCCAAGGATCAAGAGAGGAGGATGATATGATATGGTCAAGAAGAGTGAAAAGTCTAAGCTTGGGGATGCCCCCGTGGTTCATCCCTGCATATTTCAAGAAGACTTAAACGTCTAAGCTTGGGGATGCCCAAGGCATCCCCTTCTTTATCAACAACTTATCAGGTCACCTCTAGTGAAACTATATTTTAATTCCGTCACATCTTATGTGTTTTACTTGGAGCGTCTGTGCTTTTATTTTCGTTTTGTTATTTTCATTCTCTGAATAAATTCGGATCCTAGCAATCCTTGTGTGGGAGAGAGACACGCTCCGCTTTTTCATTTGAACACTTGTGTTCTTAATTCATGTTCATGGCGAAAGCTGAAAGCCGCAGCACTTATTGTTATTTTGTTGGAAACAGAAAATGCTTCATAATTGTCTTGAATAATTTGATACTTGGCAATTGTTTTGAGCTCTCAAGTAGATCATGTTTAAGCTCTTGCATCATGTAGTTTAAATCTATTAGTGGAGAACTACTTTAGAGCTTGTTGAAATTTGGTTTGCATGATTGGCCTCTCTAAGGTCTAGATATTTTCTGGTAAAAGTGTTTGAACAACAAGGAAGATAGTGTAGAGTCTTATAATGCTTGCAATATGTTCTTATGTAAGTTTTGTTGTACCGGTTTATACTTGTGTTTGCTTCAAACAACCTTGCTAGCCAAAGCCTTGTACCGAGAGGGAATGCTTCTCGTGCATCCAAAACCTTGAGCCAAAACCTATGCCATTTTTGTCCACCATAACTACCTACTATGTGGTATTTTTCTGCCATTCCAAGTAAATACTTGTGTGCTACCTTTAAAACCTTTCAAAAATTTATTCCTTTTTTTGCAATACATAGCTCATGAGAAAGTAGCCTAAAAAACTATTGTGGTAAGGAATATGTCTTTTATGTATCTTAGTTCTTATAAGTTGCTTGTTGAGCGGTAACCATGTTCCTGGGTACGCCATCAACCTGTTACACCTTTGTTGAATATCATGTGAGTTGCTATGCATGTTCGTCTTGTCTGAAGTAAGGGAGATTTGCCATGAGTTGAAATGGTTTGAGTATGCATATTGTTAGAGAAGAACATTGAGCCGCTAACCAAAGCTATCATGTTGGAAGTTTTAGCTTGGACATTAATCCTCAGAATCTCTTATGAGAATATTATTCCTGTTGAATGCTTAAAGCATAAAAGAGGAGTCCATTATCTGTTTTCTATGTTGTCCCGTATGGATGTCCTTAAGTTGAGATCTATCAAAATCGAGAAATCAAATGCGATTTATCTCCTTGGACCTTTGTACAGGTGGCATAGAGGTACCCCTTTGTGACACTTGGTTGAAACATATGTAATGCAATGATAATCCATGAAAGTCCAAGCTAATTAGGACAAGGTGCGGACACTATTAGTATTCGATGCATGAGGCTTGCAACTTATAGGAAGTTTTATACATAACACATATGAATTATTACTACCGTTGACATAATTGTTTCCATGTTTTCAAAATAAAAAGCTCTAGCACATGAGTAATCCCTGCTTCCCTCTGAAGGGCCTTTCTTTTACTTTATGTTGAGTCAGTTCACCTACTTCTTTCTATCTTAGAAGCAAACACTTGTGTCAACTGTGTGCATTAATTCTTACATGCTTGCTTATTGCACTTATTATATTACTTTGTGTTGACAATTATCCATGAGATATGCATGTTGAAAGTTGAAAGCAATTGCTGAAACTTAAATCTTCCTTTGTGTTGCTTCAAAACCTTTTATTAAGAATCCATTGCTTTATGAGTTAACTTTTATGCAAGACTTTTTGATGCTTGTCTTGAAAGTACTATTCATGAAAGGTTTTGCTATATGATTCAGTTGTTTAGTCATTATCTATTTTTTAGTAAACTATAGACCATTTCTTTGAGTCACTTCATTCATCTCATATGCTTTACAATAGTATTGATCAAGATCATGTTGGTAGCATGTCACTTCAGAAATTATTCTTTTTATCGTTTACCTACTCGAGGGCGAGTAGGAACTAAGCTTGGGGATGCTTGATACGTCTCCAACGTATCTATAATTTCTTATGTTCCATGCTAGTTTTATGACAATACCTACATGATTTATTCATACTTTATACCTATTAACAAGATGCCGAAGCTCCAGTTCCTGTTTTCTGCTGTTTTTGGTTTCAGAAATCCTACACAGGAAATATTCTCGGAATTGGACGAAACAAAAGCCCACGGCCCTATTTTCGACGGAGGGTTCCAACATCGAAGAAGAGTCGGAGACGGGGCATTCTGGTCCGTGGCCCATGATTGGTGAGTTTTTTTATTCTCTTTTTTTTCTTCCTTTAATTTTTTCTGAACCTGAGTTGGTTTTCTGTTTTTTTTTATATTTCCGAATTTATCTAGTGGCAAGAATTAAAGTGGCTTTTCCAAGATCATCCGAACTCCGAATAAAATATATAGGTAGGCATTTTCGATCAACTCGACAAGATGAACTCAACCAGGCGCTCTGATTTTGCAAACAACTAACAAAACAAAAAAGTCAAGTTTTGGTCAACACTCTAACGGGTCAAGTCAAAACCGCTCTTTAATATTCCGGGGTATTACATTCTCCACCGCTTAGAAGAATTCGCCCTCGAATTCTTAACTCTTCCTACTTAGATAGCTTAATGGCTAAAGTCAATCCTTTTTGTCAAGTATCCCTCATCCAGTCCACTATGTTTATGATGAGCCTTACTTCTTATAAAACATCAACTAGAACTTCACACACTCTTCCAATGGCCCAAAGTGATTCCGAAGGAAAAAAAACGCATGTTGAAAAAAAGAATCACGGCTCACTGCCCAAACCTTGTTGTTTACATGACCACTTATCAACCTTCCTCAACCACATTTTTTGAATAGGCATTTGATCAAAGGCCATGGATAACCATGCTAACTATGGATAACTCTCATGGAGGGCCACTATGAAATGCCTAGTATGGTATCTAGAAAACATCGGATTGTTTTATCCTCGCCGCATATCCTACGCTTGGCAGCGGTTTCCTCTTCTAAAGGTAAAACGTCCTACCATCATATGATCCTGGCTGAACATCGTCTGCTCTCAACTACCTAAGGGTAAAGGTCACACATGGATTCACCACTTCAACATACCAAAAGCGAATAATAAGAGTAGTCGGTATGGGGGCCAGTCCATCCCGCACTCGAACTATTAACTTTGTACATGAATAGGCGAATCACGCAATCTAACACTCTGGTCATCCTCGCTCGCAGTGTGGAAAGATTTCATGGGCATGAGCAAAGGTTCATGGGTTGAGTCCCACTCAATCTATCCACAAAGGGCGCTACAACTGTACTACATATGTTTCAAAAAAACCATAGGTTATCTGTATGATTGAGAGAACTTCACAATTGCAAAACAGGGTAGGAATATACGTTGAATAATCAGATAAGCTGACTAATCATGGGAAAAAAATGTTCAAGAATGAGTACGCTAGGAACGGAGGTATATTGGGAAAAGGTGTATACCTGTGACCCCATCGGAGTGACCATGAGAAGAAGTTGACGGCATGGTGTAGATTCCAGGCCTTGTCAACGTAGATGAATCCCCAACAGACATATGTTGTGGAGGTAAGTTGGTTGGAGCTGTTAGTGGAAGTGGAGCATATGGAGATGGTAGTGGAAGTGGGGCATAGGGAGATGGAAGTGGGGTTGCCTGCCAGTAATATCCTGTTGGCGGAGATGGACGATGCGGTGGAACTGCCATCATCTGGACTGATCCATGGGAAGAGACATAACCTGAATTATCAGTATGTGAGGAACCACCTTTCGAAGATATTTCTGTGGAAGGGGTGATAACTTGCCACTTGATGATGGAATCCGGATTTTCCTTGCAGACTACCCTCATATGGCCAGGCTTGCCGCACTGGTTACAATTCCCGGAGAAATCACACTCCGAGGCACGATGGTTTTGACCACACCTAAAGCACATCAATCCTTGCCCGGGCGCATGAATTTTGTCCTTGTAGAAAATTGTGACCTCGGTTTAGATAGGGGTTGAGATTGTCCATCCTGCTTGGACTTCTTGAGAGCAAGACGCTCAGTAAGCTCACTCCCATCATGATGACTTCTCTTGTGCTTACTACTCGAGCCACTAGTACCACTTGTATGAGCTGCCTCTGCATGTGTGAGTTGAATCTGTAGCTCCATTCCCCTAGCCTGTTCCACCACACTGAAATACTCATTCGGTCGATTAGCTCCCATGACATGTCGATATTCTGAATTAAGCCCCTCAAAGAATCTTCTAGCTTTCTCACCCTCATTCTGATTTATGTGATCCACAAAATGAACAATCTTACTAAACTCCATCTCGTACTCATCCACTGTCTTGTCACCTTGCTTGATATTCCTTAGGGCAACATCCATCTTCTCCTTGAATGAATCCGGGTAGTATTTGCTAGTGAATTGCTTAACAAAAACATCCCATGTAGGTGGTCCATGGGCTGGTGTCCACGCTGCACGAACTCCTTCCCACCAAATATCAGCGAGACCCTTCAGTTGGAAAGCCACATAGACAACTCTGTCCTCTTGTGTCATCATCGATGCATCCATGTATTTCTCCATGCTGCGAAGCCAACTTGCAGTGTCCATGGGTGTCCCTGATCCATCAAACTTGTCCAGCTTCATATCTAGCCATTGGGTAAGCGTCATGTTTGACGCCCCGTGTCCATCACTATTAGCAGATTGACTCACTTCTGCATCTTCACGACTACTCTATTCAACATCTGATCCCTCCGCACGGCCATTGCGGCCAACGCGAGCCCGCCTTGCATGAGCTCGGCCACGAGCTCGACCTCTACGTCTCGGCGGCATACTATACAACACAATACCAACATTCAACAACAACAACAAAAAAATCGCATCAAGCATATGCATCCCTACTCACAAAGATAAGACAATATAAGATGACAAAATCAAATCAGCGGAAACATAAATGAGATGCATGTCCCTTGTACCCGATCCTTCTGTGCAACAGTGTGTCAAATTTTAAATAGTTAACTAAATCAAGTTTTAATGGCTTAGGCAACCTAGAGAAATTTAAATTTTGATATAAAGTTTTTTTTTTTAAAAAAAGGAAAATCTATTCCAGAGATCTAAAGCCTAGGCTCTGATACCAACTGTAACATCCCATGTTTTTTTCCATACATGGCGATGCTACCACACTATCTCAATAACTCAAGTCTAGGAAGAATGCTAAAATCGGGCAGCACCTCCTTTATTTATAAGAAGATCCGCAACAAATAGTTTAGAAATATTTGACCATTAACATGTATATAGCTCACAATTCAACTAATAGTTATAAGTGGTACTAGATCCACCAAAGGTTCACAACAGATGGTTTTAGGAAACTCAAATAGGGAATACCAAATACTCAACTAATGGTTTATGGCTACTGTGTATATATGTATTTCTAGGTATAAGGAAATGTGATGTGATCGAGTGATGTGTGGTGCTACGCCCGCTTCCCATGCATGTCGCTTATTTAGTACCTGAAAACCAAATAAAACGCAAGGATGAGTATAGAAATACTCAGCAAGTGAAATATGTAACCGCAAGAACATTAATCAACGGACATCATTAGAACTTCACTCTGAAACACTGAATTTATATGAAAACTGAACTATGGGTTTCTAGTAGTGCTGGCTCGGAGTTTACCAGCGTGTTGGCTCGGACTTACCAACCTACCGCAGTGTTGGCTCGGAATTTACCAACCTGCAATCTTTGAAGTTTGAAAAGAAAGTATCGAATCGGAGAAGTACCAAATAAGAACCAATCACTCTGGAAGCACAACCAATAGCACAACCAAGCGTAAAGAAACGAGGTTCGTCATGCACTTGCCTTAACCATGGCGCTCAGCGGAAAAATTAATGTCTGCACCGGAAATCCTCAAACCTGTAGGTGAAAACGCCCTCAGAAATACTATAGTAGAATAAGGTAACAACAACGCTACTAAACTATGCCTAATCGTTGTTGTTCTAACACCAGAACTTAACCAATGAACTTTTATTCAAACCGAGTAAACCATCAGGACTCACTCGCACATATTTCTATTCATAAACAGAGCAAGCTTCATACATACATAGTCATAAGAGGCAAGCACTAATGCTAACGATTATGACTGGTCAACAGTCTAGCTAATTCCTGGTACAGATCCGTCAGAAGCCATGATATGCAGAACTATCAGTATCAGTTAGGGAATAAAATAACTGAAACTTGGTAGCACCACTTAGTATTCAGATTTGTAGAGCAAAGACCATCTGAGTTTAACTGGACCGCACGTCCTTGACATGCAGCATATTTCCCTGACTTGACCACTTTGAACTACTGCAGCTAGATCGAGCCATCCTAGGTGATTCTAAGATCAAACCGACACACCATGTACTGGTTCTAGGTGCTAACCACGGCAAAGACATATTCAATTGCTTACTAGAAAGAAAAACTACAGGATCGGCTAAAGGAATCAAATCAATCAATTTAGGAGCAGCACCTCTAGCACGGGGGTGGTCTTTGGGATAGTGCAGCGTCGCTTGGGAAAATCTCCGGTTGGTCGCGGCGGCACTCCGGCAAGGCTCCGGCCGGCGGCAGGCAGCGGACGCACCAGGTTGATGTGGCGGCGTAGTTGGCTGCAGATGAATTAGGGCAAGTCGGGCAAGTTCTCGTTCGTGGCCTATGATAGGATTGGTGAGTTTTTTTATTCTCTTTTTTTTCTTCCTTTAATTTTTTCTGAACCTGAGTTGGTTCTTTTTCTCTTTTTTTTATATTTCCAAATTTATCCGGTGGCAAGAATTAAAGTGGCTCTATAAAGATAATCCAAACTCCGAATAAAATATATAGGTAGGCATTTTCGATCAACTCGACAAGATGAACTCAACCAGACGCTCTGATTTTGCGAACGGCCAACAAAAGAAAAAGTCAGTTTTCGGTCAACACTCTCACGGGTTAAGTCAAAATATCTCTTTAAAATCCCGGGGTATTACAGCGGCAAGTAATCATCTTCTGCAACAACGAGATCTAATCTCGTTGGCTTTGGAAATTTTCAAGGGTTAGTCTCGTGATCCCCTCGTTGCTACCATCTTCTAGATTAGATCTTGGCTTGTGTTTTCGTTCTTGCGGTAGGAAATTTTTTGTTTTCTATGCTACGAATCCCATCAGTGGTATCAGAGCTGTGTCTATGCATAGATTGGTTGCACGAGTAGAACACAATTGTTTTGTGGGCGTTGATGCTTTGTTGTCTTTAGTTCGTGTACTTTGCATATTGCGGCATGGTGGGATGAAGCAGCTCGGGCTAACTTTACATGACCGCGTTCATGAGACTTGCTCCACGTTCGACATGCTACTTGTATTGCATAAGTGGCTTTGCGGGTGTCTATCTCTCCCACCATAGTGAAGAGTCAATTTACTCTTTCTATTGACAACACTAGTATCACCGTTGTGGTTCATGTTCGTAGGTAGATTGGATCTTACTCGAAAACCCTAAACCACATAAAATATGCAAACCAAATTAGAGACGTCTAACTTGTTTTTGCAGGGTTTGGTGATGTGATATGGCCATGATGTGATGATGAATATGTATGAGATGATCATTATTGTATTGTGGCAACCGGCAGGAGCCTTATGGTTGTCTTTAAATTTCATGTTGAGTAGTATTTCAAAGTAGTTGTAATAGTTGCTACATGAGGTGAACAGCCATGAAGACGGCGCCATGGACCTTGACGCTACGCCGACGATGATGGAGATCATGCCCGTTGATGATGGAGATCATGTCCGTGTTTTGGAGATGAAGATCGAAGGCGCAAAGACTAAAGGGTCATATCATATCACATATGAATTGCATGTGATGTTAATCCTTTATGCATCTTATTTTGCTTAGAACGCGACGGTAGCGTTATAAGATGATCCCTCACATTAATATCAAGATAATAAAGTGTTCTCCCTCGTATGCACCGTTGCTACGTTTCGAAGCATCTTGTGATTATCGGATGTGATAGACTCTACGTTCATATGCAACGGGTGTAAGCCATGTTTGCACACGCAGAATACTTGGGTTTGCTTGACGAGCCTAGCATGTACAGACATGGCCTCGGGACAACGGAAACCGAAAGGTTGAACACGAGTCATATGGATGATATGATCAACATGTTGATGTTCACCATTGAAGCTACATCATCTCACGTGATGATCGGTTTTGGTGTAGTGGAGGGATGTTGTATTAAGTGGGAGTTCATTAGTAATTAGATTAAAACATGAAATAATTATCATAAACATAGTCTGAGTAGTATTTTGAATTAATTTTGTAGTATTGGCATCCGTTTTCTACCATGCGCTAGTCTAGTAATTGAGATAGAAATACTGTTAAAATATGACAAGAAACTTTACGGAATGGTACCGTATTGTTATAGTATCAAGAAATGATTAAGTCCTATTGCAAACTTTTAGTAAACCTCACATTGTTGATTCAAAGAGCTATGGTTTCAATTAGTACCTAAAGTTATCTTGTCTCCATGAAAATTGAAGTTCAAATCTGTTTGAAAAGTAAGGAGCTGAAAATTTAGTTTTCAGAAATAATCAAGGTATGAGATATATGTGATATCTAAGACCTTATTGCAAGATGATAGAATATAATTTAGTGAGACTACATAAACTCATAACTTTTATGGGAATGTACAAAGGTTGAAGACGCAAGGCGTCTCAATCCTCCAACTATTGGGGCACTAACGATATTCGCATATCCATGAAGTGATTGTCCTTAGTATGCACCGTTGCTAAGACTCGTTGTTTCGAAGCATCACGTGAGGATCGGGTGTTATAGATTCTACGTGTGCATATAACGGGTGCAAGCCAGATTTGCACAAGCGAATACTAAGGTTAAACTTTACGAGCCTAGCATGTACATACATGGTCTCGAAAACTCGTCATGATATGATGGATAAAATTATGAGTGAAATTGTTCATCATATTAAAAGGTTACTAATAGTGAAATCCAGAACACTTGTCATATGATGATCAACTTCAAAGTAAGAACCTCAAGGTTATTGGTATTTGACCAACAAACCTAGAAGTTATTGATGTTGAAGTGTTTTTCTGAATAATGAGAAAAGCTAAAAGAGAAACTATAAAAGATTATTGGCAGAAAGAAAGTAAAGACTAGAAAGTCTAGCTCAGGTGTATATAAATGATATACATGTTATGGATGTATTCCTTGTTTGGTCACATAATGAAATTCTTGGTATTTGTACCAGATTAGTCGGTATGAGATGTCATACAATACAACGCAATACAAGAATATGATGGCCTAAGTGACTGATAAGGAATATGGTAATAATGCACGTCTGAAACATAATAAAGTGTTATTATGTTTGTCGTTGGCCTTCTACCAAGCCCTTAGAATTTATAATAAAGAATAATAATTGTTATTTTGTTCTGGTTAAATGAAAACAATGAGTTGTTCAAATTATGACATTACTCCATGTACGATGGATAAGTTATTATAAATCTTAATGGTGAAACACACATGCATAACACTGACGCTAAAATGACATAAGGCAAATGATTTGAATTCCACTTATTTGTGGAACCGCCATTTACGTCATTTTAGAGAAGAACGCATGAAGGAACTCCATGCAAATGGATTTTTGGAGTCATTTGATTTTTGAATCGTTTGGCGCTTCTTTTCTAAAAAGAGAATGAATAAAATACCGTTCATAGGCCAAGAGTTGAATGGGCAACTAACTTAGTGAAAACATACATGATGATGTATATGGTTCACTGGGCATAGTCGTGTGCGGAAGATTCTTCTACTTCATGAAAACTTCCAACAATAAATTGAGTATATATATGTGGATATATTCGATAAGGAAGAAGTTTGAAACATTCGAATGGATTCAAATAAATTTCAGCATGAAGTGGAAATCATCGTAATATAAAAGTCAAATATCTATGATTGGATCATGGTGGAAATATTTGAGTTACGAGTTTTAGCGAACATCTAAGAGAGTTATGAAATTGTTCTACAACTCACATTTCTTGGATTATCATAGTGATGATGTAGTATCCGAGAGATGTATTCAAACTTTGTTGGATTAATGATGAGATAAAATAATATGACGCCATTATATTTGTGGATTATGCTTTAGAGACTACCGCTTTTACACTGAATAGAGCATCATCATGATCCGTTGAAATGACACCATACGAGTTATGGCATGGGTATGAACCTTAATAGTCTTTTCTTAAATTTTGGTATGCAATAGCATATGTAAATAAGTTTACAACCAAACTCGGATGAATGTCTTTGTTGGTTATCCCAGAGATTTTATTGGGAATTCTTTCCACTATGGAGACAAAGACAAAAGTGTTTATCAATGTTTCTTATTTCCAAGAAATTGTTTCGAGCAAAGTATTTGAGTGGGATGACAATAGAACTTGATAAGGTTTATGAACCTGAGCATAATGATCAGAATAGCGCAGCATCGGAATTGGTTCTGGAAGCAGCCACGAAGATCATGGCTCCCATGACTACAAAATGTTTTAGCCATGGAGATCAAAGTACCTATTGAACCTTGTAGGTTTGATTTACTTTGTGATCAAATAAATGATTTGTGGACAAAGGATTGTTTTTGAACAATGATAAATCAACTACATACAAAGAAGTTATGATGGGTCCTGACTCCGTTAAAATGGCTATACGCCATGAAATCCAAGATAGATGAATACTTTTTGAAAGTGAATGGATCTATAAAATTAAGGGATTTCTATTTTCATGCCCTCGGGTCCTTAGTTGTACTCAGTTTTCCCCAGCTCCTTAGTTTTTCCTCAGTTTTCCCCAAGCCCTTGTCTGTAACCCGCAGAAAGAGCTCGGACGGAAGGAATCGTTTAGTTGACGTTGGTTGGTGCTGGCAAGTGGGCTGCCCCGCAGTGGACACGTCTCCACTTATCCAGATCATCGTGGGACCCACAACTTGTCCACGTTAGCGCGCCGGACCCACAGCTTACCCAGGTGACCGTTGCAAAATGGGAGCCCGAGCCAGCCCCGCGCCCGTGCCCGTGCCATTGCTTCCCCTTTCTTTCTCCGCGCCCCATTGTTCTTCTTCTCCGCCAGCGGCAGCCCTTCTCCGGTAGGCGGGTGATGTCTAGTTTCTCTTCGACCTCCCGTTCTTCATGGCCGCAGTATGGACCCGTGCCTTTGACAAGATGCCCTGACTGCCCACGCCAGGAGCCTCTGAAGCGGTCGATCTGTAAGACGGACGATAACGGCAACCGTGGACGTGAGTTCGTTGCATGCGAGAGCTTGCCATATAGAGAGGGGGATAAGGTTAGATCTCGCTCCAATTTCTCTGTTTTCTCTCGATTTTCTTGTTATTCCCTCGAATTTGGGATTTAGGGTTCACGTTGTTGTTTTCAGATCTTGAAGAAATGCAGGCATTTCGAGTGGATCGATGTGTACGTTCAGAGGCTTCGCAGGAATCAATTGGCGCTATTGGGGGCGCAATTTGGGAGGGGGGGGACTTGCTGTAGAGAATGCGGCGGAGAGAGGAGCCGTTCCGATTATGCCTAATGCTCCCAATGCAGAACTGGTGGAAGTGAAGGGAGAACTGAAGAAAATGAACAAGCAGTTAAGGCAGCTGATCGAGTTGAAGAAGCAAGCTAACCTGATGGCTGGTTTTTTTGTTGTATAATTACGATCGGATTCTTATCATTGCTCACCAGGCGCTAGAAGTTGTTACAAGGGATACCTTACAAATCCATTATTCAGTTACATGTACTTGTAGTTGTTTTCAAAGTTAGTGTGTGCATTCACCGAAATTACCAACTATATTCCCTAAAAGAAAAGGAAAGCTAAAGATAGATGATAATTGTTAGAGGGGTGACAAATAATGCAATCACCGAAATCCGCAAATATGTATGCCTCGTGTTTATACCAAAATTATACCACTTTTAGGCCGTTTCAAAATACCAATACCATATCCCAAACTATATTCCCTAAAAGAAAAGGACAGCTAAAGATAGTTGATAATTGTTAGAGGGGTGACAAATAATGCAATCACCGAAATCCGCAAATATGTATGCCTCATGTTTATAACAAAATTATACCACTTTTAGGCCGTTTCAAAATGGGATCCCTTTCAAAATAGGGTCCCTTCAAAATACCAATACAATATCCCAAACTATATTCCCTAAAAGAAAAGGACAGCTAAAGATAGTTGATAATTGTTAGAGGGGTGACAAATAATGCAATCACCGAAATCCGCAAATATGTATGCCTCATGTTTATAAAAAAATTATACCACTTTTAGGCCGTTTCAAAATACCAATACTATATCCCAAACTATATTCCCTAAAAGAAAAGGACAGCTAAAGATAGTTGATAGCAATCACCGAAATCCGCAAATATGTATGCCTCATGTTTATAACAAAATTATACCACTTTTAGGCCGTTTCAAAATACCAATACTATATCCCAAACTATATTCCCTAAAAGAAAAGGACAGCTAAAGATAGTTGATAATTGTTAGAGGGGTGACAAATAATGCAATCACCGAAATCCGCAAATATGTATGCCTCATGTTTATACCAATACTATATCCCAAACTATATTAAGTGGCAAACTCGTTATTGCACATAAATAGAGGGGTGGGCATTCTCCACCGACAGAGAGAGAGGGGTGGCCACGAAGAGAGAGAGAGAGAGAGAGAGAGAGAGAGAGTTGCCACGAAGAGACGGATAGGGGTATACTGCCCGTTAGATCAGTGGATCAACGGTTCGTGGAGTCGATCCGTGTGACAACGGCTCAACCAATCAGGATAAGTTTGGGCTTCTCAGAGCATTTGTGACAGTACTTGAGGGAAAACTGAGTAGTACTAAGAATCCAAGGGCACATAAATAGTAAATAGACTAAGGGATTCAAACAAAAGAATTACAAAATGAAAAATGTGTGTTTTGTACAATATAATTCATATTGGGCTACATCAAATTATTTGCAATTCAAATATACATGAGTGTGACAATTATGGCATCATTTAGACAAACTATGTTTTGGGAAAGATGTTTTGCAAAGGGGTTTGGGTGGAAAACCAATCATCTTCATAGCTACACTAGTGATTCTGAGAAGTGGCAATTTGTGGTAAAACTTGATTTATATATGTTTGTTAAGGTTTTCTAGGTGGCAGGTTGCGTAGGAAGACTCCATGAGTAGTTGCCACTATGTTTTTATTTTTTTGGATTTTTTTGCGCATGAAATGACTCAATTAGCTATGTTAATCTCATTTGTTGACTCTCTGTTGACCAGCTACTTGAGGGTAAAACTGAGTATATTGCACTTGCTGGTCTAAGTCCTCGAGGGGAAAACTGAGTACAGATAAAATTTTTGTATAAGGCCTGAGGTTATAACTGAGTACACCAAACGTCCCAGGGTTAGACTCGTGTAGCGGTGCACGCTGCAGCCGTGCATAGCGGACGCGTGTTGCGGTACACGCCACCTTCGTCTTTATAGAGCCCCTCTTTCTCTCCCTCGACGCACGTTCTCACTGGCTCACTGCAACCGCCTCTCCTGTCCCATCATCTTCTCCACAACCGAAGAAAAACCCCGAAGAAAACCGCCGGCGATGGAGAAGAATGAGATGCCCATTGTCGGCACATCGGCCGCCCCGTCCAGCCCCGTCGCTGCTTCCAACGTAGCAGCCGGCGCATCGGCCGCCGCCCCGTCCAGGCCCCGCTGCTTCCAACGTAGCAGCCGGCGGATCGCCGCCGCCGTCCAGTGCCCCCGTCCCTGCTTCCAACGTAGCAGCCGGCGGATCGGCCGCCGCCCCGTCCAGCCCCCTCGTCGCTTCCAACGTAGCGCCGGCGCATCGGCTGCCGCCACCGTCCGCCCCTGTCGCTTGGGACCCGTACGAACCAATACGACGCGCCGGAGAACCCCTACGACACCAGCATCGTCGACAACGAGCCGGAGGTAACCCTTTGTTCCCTTGTTCTTATCTCATTTCAATCATTTTGTGTTAGATCTAGCGTTATTACGGTTCGTCTATTCCTAGTTCAATCCTTTTGTGTTAGATCTTGCGTTATTACTGTTCGTCTGTTCCTAGTTCGATCCTTTTGTGTTAGATCTTGCGTTATTAGTGTTTGTGATTTGCTTTTGTTTAAGATTTGTGCTGATGATGATGAATATTTGGGCATAAATTGATTCAGGGTTTGGTCAGTAAACAATTGGTGTGTACAAATTTGTTGTGCATGATCTTTGGTTTGCTGACTCAAATCCTGGATATAAGTGTGTCCAATGTAACTGAGGCTACCTCTTTTTTCGAGCCCATATTATCATGCATGATTTTTTGTTCACTCTCTGTTCCATCATCGTTGCACGATCTTTGGTGCTACGTGACAGGTGCAGAGCAGCGACACAGCGACGACGAGTCCTTCCATACCAAGACTCGTCACGTCCTCAGGAGGCTGCAGTCCGGCCATTACGATGGCCCCTTTGCTCGAGGCATTTACAAGTGCCCCTTCTGCAACAGGAAGCTCCGCGCCACCGACTTCAACTCCCTGGTGAACCATGCTGAATCCATTGGCAGATGTGGCGCTAGAGTTGGAAGGACCGTGAACGTGCATGCGTACATGGCCAAACACAAAGCACTTGGGATTCACCTACGCAACCTCCAAGCGAGTCACACGCGCTACCTGGAGGCGTTGAACGTGCCTACTGCACTCTCTGTATGTGACTGCTCTATCTGTAGAGCAGCTTAAATTCATGTAAAATGTAGCTTATGTTGGATCTATCGGTACTACTTTTGGATCTGTCCTGAATATATCTATGCTATGTTGGTTGTTGTATGCAGCTTATCCTATATTTTCTCTCTGGATTTGTGCCCTAGATTTCCTACCTTATTGGGTAAAAACGAAGGCATAAAGAAATGAATAGCGTTAAAAAACAGAAGGACAAGCTGCTCTAGATTTGCTACCAATTTGGGCTATCAAATATGAATGAGATCGAGCGAGAGAGAGGAAAAAGGTACATTGAAAACTGCTAATCTGGGCGAAAGAGACAGAAACCACTCGTGCTCCCGTCCCGGACCCACACGGCTCCACACGCTACGGCCCCACAAACATGGTCTCGTCCTGTCCCACGCGGTTCCTTCCTACCAGCCCCACACGACGCGGTCCCACACGACGCGACCCCACAAACGACACGACCCCACTCGTCAGCACGGAACGGTCAACTTAACGGATTCCTTCCGTCCGAGCTCCTTCTGCGGTTCAGACAAGGGCTTGGGGAAAACTGAGGAAAAACTAAGGAGCTGGGGAAAACTGAGTACAACTAAGGACCCGAGGGCACGAAAATAGAAATCCCTAAAATTAATGGACTTGGATAAAATATCCTTGAAGAAGCTTGACTTGTCGAAAAGTTGTTTACGACAAAGATCAAAGAGTTGACTACGATAAGATTAGATCTTCCGTAGCAATGCTTATAGTCTATGTGGATTATTCTAGTAATCGCTACATATTTCTTTTATGAGATATGCTAGTAGGATAGCAAAATACATTACTTAACAAAAGTGTGTATTAAAGGTGTATACAAGATACAACCAAGAGTTTTGCTAGTCCGTAGAATACTAGATAGGTATACGAACTTCAATTGGATGAAGTGAGTATCGTGGAGTTGGAATCTTCACCGAATGAAATAGACAAAGAGTTTTTGATTTCATCAGAGACGATGAAGAGGTTTGCATTTGCAAGAAATTAAGTGGGAGCGCTGAGACATATTTATAATAATACTTATGTAGATGACATATAGTTGGTTATAAATAATGTAATTATATACTTGATTAAAAGGTTTCATTGAGAAATTAAATTCAATGAAAGGATATGGACTGAAACAAATTTAGTGTAAAGATCTATGAAGATAGATTGAAACACATAATAAGTTTAAGTCAAAGTACATAGAATGGATATTGAAGTAGTTCAATATAGAAATATTAAGAAAATATTCTTGTCATGTGAAGGTTTAACAAGACTTGAGTGTATCTGACACTCAATGAGTAAAAACACATGAGTGATTATAGATCACGAATAATATGTACACAATCAGATGTCCTGTGCTCTAAAAGTGTTATGAGCATGTACCAGAATGATTCATGTGATGATCATTGAAAAACAGTAAGAATATTCTTGAGTACTTAAGAAGAACCAAGGATATATATATATAATTTTGTATGGAGAAATGACAAACAAATCGCTGTAAGGTGTTGCACCGATATTGGTTTGGTCACATATAAAAATGAATTTCAAATCTCAATTAGGATAAGTGTTGATTAAAAGGTAGCACAATGAGCTAGATGAAATCTATGCTAGATTTAGATGAGTTCTAAATATTGTGACGGATTCTACAAACGAAGGCAGAGCATGTCATTGTTTTGACAATGACTGAGGATGTTTAAGTCGAGGAGTTCTTTGAGAACTTGGTGTAGTTCCGATAGTGTCAGAACTTTGAAACTATATTGTGTATGACAATATTAGTGACATATTTCAGACCGCGGAATTAAGGTTCCACCAGAAGACCAAACATATTTAATGCCGACTCATTTGGAAAATGAGTAATGCGTGAAGACGCAAATGAATTGCAAAATACATACGTTTCTGAGCATGTCAGATCCGTTGACTAAAACCTCTCCCGTGAGCAAAACATGATAAAGCACCAGAAGGCCAAGGTGTTATATCTTTACAAATGTAAACTAGATTATTGACTCTAGTGCAAGTGGGAGACTGTTGGAGATATGCCCAAGAGGCAATAATAAAATGGTTATTATAATACATCTTTGAGTTTATGATAATGTTTACATACCATGCTATAATTGTATTAACCGAAACATTGATACATGTGTGTTATGTGAACAACAAGGAGTCCCTAGTAAGCCTCTTGTATAACTAGCTTGTTGATTAATAGATGATCATAGTTTCATGATCATGAACATTGGATGTTATTAATAACAAGGTTATGTCATTATGTGAATGATGTAATGGACACACCCAATTAAGCGTAGCATAAGATCAAGTCATTAAGTTCATTTGCTATAAGATCATGTAAATCACTTATGCCGGAAGGGTACTTTGATTACATCAAACGCGACTGCGTAAATAGTTGGTTATAAAGGTGGGATTAGGTATTCGGAAAGTATGAGTTGAGGCATATGGATCAACAGTGGGATTTGTCCATCCCGATGACGGATAGATATACTCCGGGCCCTCTCGGTGGAATGTCGTCGATTAGCTTGCAAGCATATGAATGGTTCACAAGAGATGATATACCACGGTACGAGTAAAGAGTACTTGTCAGAGACGAGGTTGAACAAGGTATAGAGATACCGATGATCAAACCTCGGACAAGTAAAATATCGCGTGACAAAGGGAATCGGTATCGTATGTAAATGGTTCAATCGAGCACTAAGTCATCGTTGAATATGTGGGAGCCATTATGGATCTCCAGATCCCGCTATTGGTTATTGGTCGGAGAGAGGTCTCAACCATGTCTGCATAGTTCGCGAACCGTAGGGTGACACACTTAAGGTTTGATGTCATTTAAGTAGATATGGAATATGAAATAGAGTTTGAAGTTTTGTTCGGAGTCTCTGATGGGATCCAGGACATCACGAGGAGTTCCGGAATGGTCCGAGAATAAGATTCATGTATAGGAAGTCACTTTCCAAGTTTGGAAATGATCCTGCATTTATGGAAGGTTCTAGAAGGTTCTAGAAAAGTCCGGAAGAAATCACCATGGAAAATGGAGTCCCGGTGGGACTCCACATAGCTTGGTCAGCCAGCCTAAGGAGGAGGAGTCCCAGGTGGACTCCACCCCATGGTGGCCGGCCACCCCCCAAGGAAGGGGTGGGAGTCCCACCTTGAGTAGGAGTCCCACCTTGGGTAGGTTTCCCACCTTATGGCAAGTTCTTGAGTTGGGGTCTTATTCGAAGACTTGGAGTCTAACTCTTGGGGGTTCCACCTATAAAAAGAGTGACATAGGCATCCCCAATGGGCCTGCCGAAGATAGTACCCGGGGTTTACTGAAGGCCCACTACCCGAAGAATAAGAAGATTCGGAAGCCCAAGATATTATTAAGGAAAGTTAGAGTTGTAATAGGAAGCATTATTTGTAATCTTGCGGGATGAGTTAGAAACCTTCCCGACTCGTAACTTGTGCAATACGAATCCCTCGGCTCCGCCCTATATAAGGGGGAGTCGAGGGACAAAAAAGCATCGAATCATAGTTTCTCAAACCCTAGTTTCATAATCGTCGAGTATTTTCGGCTGAAACCTTCGAGATCTACTTGCCCTCTACTTCCAACTAAACCCTAGTCTACAACCCGTAGGCCTTGACAAGTTAATACCTTGTCAATTGGCGCCGTCTATGGGAACTAGAGGCGTCAAGGATCCGATCTCGATGGCACGTTCAAGATCGTCGACTTCATCAACCGCAAGCAACGCGATGGATCGAGGTAAACAGATCGCAACTGGTCTTGTCAATTTTTTTCCTCACCCGTGTGGTGACCCTGCATACCACTGCATGTTGTAGTATGCAGTCGTTGATATAACATTCACGAAGTACCATTCCGCAAATGTTACATCCCTCAGAGTAGTACAACAGAACATAGCAGGTCCATAACTCATTCACATATTATTACAATTAACATACACATATCGTCTCGGAGCTCCTCTTGGGTCCTAAGAGGATTACTCCTGGGTTCGAGGCGAACCCAACTTAACTTACAATACAAGAGTCTCATTAAACTAAACATTTATTTCATCGAGCAGCTAAATACTAAGAGTTCGGGCTGCTCGGATACTACTACTATCGGATATCTCTAGGCTTGATCTCCTCCGGAAGCCTCCCCGGATCCGTAGACTATGAGATAGTCTACGCCTTCAACTCCTCCTGAGAGGTCTGGTTCCTCGTAGCCGATGATCTCGGCTCCTTCATTGCTGTCGTAGTCCTCCTCCAGACGATTCAGACAATCTAAGCATGGGATTTAAGAGTGGTATGAGTACAAGCGTACTCAACAAGTTCATTATAGATAAGAGGTGTTTAATGCACTAGCTACGATATTAGACCAGAAAGTCTAATACCAATGCAAGTTTTGATAAACATTTCTTCAAGAGATTGCTTTTATTTCAAAGAGCTATGTCCGTCAGCCTTCACCGGTTTACTAGAACTTCATGGAGCTCCTTTCCGGCCGCGTTCGCAGTTCCTCATCCCGGAACAGGGAGTGACAGGTCACAGTTCTTTACACTCTGCAGAGGTGTGTTGCTTTACCCATAAGAGATCTTAACCTTGGTGCCAACCGGGCAGCTTTCCCGTCCACACTTCCTTTGGTGTGAGGCCCGGTATAAGGTCTAGCCAATCATGTTCCTCCGCTACCTCGAACACCCACCCTTTGTTGCATGCCCCGACCCTGGGTCCACGCCGGTCCCATTATTCCCGTAATTTCAGGGTGGACCCCGACCACGACGACAGTGCTGGGCTCTACCATACACTCCTACGCCGGTAGCTGCAACCCATCATAGACCGCATTACCGTGGGGAATTAGAATGGGATCCCCACCCTCCGGTTGTTCCGCAAGACACAACTGCTACGGCAAGCAATGCTTTACCGTGGGGAATTAGAATGGGATCCCCACCCTCCGGTTGTTCCGCAGACACAACGCTACGGTAAGCGCATCCGTTGATGAACGAGAGGTGGAAACACTTTTGACTACTCCGTCCCACTCCGGATCTTATGGTTAACACGGGTATTACGGCACAAGAATCACTGGCGACATTTGTTGTTTAATCCTAGATGGATATAAACCCGTGCAATGGAACCTCCACCATATCAACACAATCCATGGTTCCATTGCCCACCACATAGTCATATTCATAGTTATGAAAGTAGTGGTTTTGATTTTTGTGCAATAGTGATAACCATAATACTTTGCAAGTAATTTGATAAAAATACTCAAATGACATGAGCAAGTGATGAACTTGCCTGAACACTGCAAAGTTTTGCAGTTGGAAGGTGTGGACTGACCCTTGTCCTCTGTTCTGAAAATAGCATCATTGTCCGATAAGGGCAATGGTTAAAGAAGCAATTATGCATGATTCCATTTTTAGGGTTTGTTCCCCCTTCCGATGTCGTTATTATTTCATGTAAGAGGTTAATACTAAGAATAATTTGGGGATACTTGATTTAAAGTAAAATACAACCTTGAAATGTTGTCAAGGTGTTTTTAAAGTCCAAATGCATTAATGGACTTATTTTCATTATTGAAAATAATATGTGTGATTTAAATCATTATTTAAATCATCAATTAAGACTTATTCTTAGTTGTCTTCAAATATTCTCTTTGATATTTTATTTAGATAGAGAATTTTATGCTGATTAATTTTCATATTTTTACTTATTTTTTTAGAGCTGTATTTTATTTTATAAAATTCTTGGAAATTCTCATTTAAATGGGTATTTTGGAAATGTCCAAAATACCCCTCGGGCCCACCTGTCAGGCGGCCGAGCTGGTTAGGTTGGACCAGCCCAGTGGGCTCGGTCCAACCGACCCAGTCGCTTCGTCGCCCCTCGCTCTCGAACCCCACTTCGCTCTCGACGCGCGTGCGTCGCCGCTCCCTTCGCCGAATTGTTCCGCCGACTCCGGCCATCGCCGCGGCGAGATGCGGCGCATCTGATCCGCCGTTCGACGGCGCTTCAGATCCACCGCGCCGATCTGTGCTTCGCCGCTTCCTCGATGCGTCCCCATCGCCTCTGCTCGCCGCCGTGGATGTGCTGGGTTCGTCGCCGCCGACGCTCCTGATGCCGAGGCCGTGTGCCTCGCCGTGCCTGCGCTGGAGCCTCCGTGCTTCGGCGACCGCCTGGCTTGGCCATGGCTTGGCGCTGCCGTGGCCAGGCTGTGCCGCCGTACCGCCATGGTGACGCCGTAGTGCTCCGCTCCAGGTTAGTACGCCTCCATCTTCTCCCTCTCTTCCTCCTCCTCTATGCCATGCTCTAGTTATTCGCCTGCCTCTCCTCATGGAGATGCTGGCACTGCCGTGCTGCTGTTGCTTCTGCGCCTCTGTGTGCCTTGCGCCAAGCCAGCCCTGGTGCTGTGCTAGCTGCTGCTATGCGTATGCTGCTGCTGTGCATTTGCCATGGATTCTGGTTGCTGCTGCTCTTCTACTTTGCTCTATGCACTACTGTTGTATGCTATATTCCTACTGTGGCCTTTCTGTGATTGTTCATGAACATCCAGTGATGCTCATGGCCTGCTGGTTGGCTCCTGTGATCATTATTGCTACTAGGATATCCTGTGTGTGCATAATCTTGTCCCTGGCTTGATCATTATGCATGATCCTTGTAGTATGCAAGTGCCAGTGTCTCTGTTCTTGATGCTATCTTCACCAATTACTCAAGTGTATACATTTATGGTGTTCTGGCTTGTTTGCTGTGTGCAATTCTTGTAAATTTACAAGTGCCAGTACCCCAGAGTGCTCTTCTGTGTGCTATAATTTCATGATCATGCTCAATTGAGCATTGTTACTGACTTGGCAGCTCCATCCCTGGATGGAGTGCTTCTGGATACAATCATAAAAATGGTTTATGATTTAGTCTGTGATTCAATTGTTGCTTATCTGTGGCTGTTTAATTCATTGAATTAATGTGGGATACCAGTGATTGATTCTAGCTTGCCTTGGCATGCTTTAGCAGGCCCTGATGATCAAATGATCATCACATGCTTGTTGCCTGTGCCTTACTGGTGCTTCACCTGGTGTCTGTGTGACACTTATACTTGTGCTGGTGTGTGTTAATGCTTACTTAAGCATCATCTGATGCTTGCAGTGAACCATTGGGTCACTGGCAAGATGTTGGTGCTTTGGTTACTTATCTGTTTCATTTATCTGTAATTCCTTGCTTTACTAGATGGATAAATGATGTGAACTGTTTATCAGTAATGATCATATAGATGAATTTGATGTAGCTAGAGGGATGCCAACCACTGGTTGGGTACCCTAGCTCATACTGAATCCCCTGGATAATGATGTGATGCTTTGGTGAATTTCCTATGTGGATAGGTAGCTGTTGTGACCCTAGCAGGCTCTGTCTGCTTAGAAATGGTTGCTCCTACCTCATGGATGCTTCTGTGCACTAATCTTGGTAGTCCTTCATAGGCTGCCAGATTATTTGATGTTGAAATCATACTGGACATATATCTGTCCATTATTCTGATGGCTTTGCTAGCTGTGTGTTGCTAAGTGAATCTGGTAGCTAAATAGGGATTAGTTCCTTGCTGGATTTCTTTGATTATGTCACTGGTTTGGCATAGCCAATGTTCCCAGGGTGCTTTCCTATTTGTTTCCCTCTTGTTCACTTGCACCAATTTGGCCAGTAGCCATATGATGACTCACATATAGGGTTTCTACCCTTGTGGTGTGTTTGAGAGCATGCCTGTGCAATTTATGAACAAAACCATCTGGTTTGTTCATGTTGATGTGAATACCTCACTCCAGCTCCTAGAAATAGTGTGTTGGTGTAGAGGTTTTGCTTCTGGTGGTTGGTTTGACTTGCCCTGCTCCTCCTTGTGACTTGTGCTTGATCTACTCCATGGTTTGCTTCTCAACAGGGAACAGTTCTTTGCTAGAGCTGCTCCTGGATGAGGGTTCTGGCTATGTGTTCTTCCTGTTCTAAGTGTTCTTGCTATCTGATGACTTACCAGGTTGCCTGTCGATGAATGAGCTAGGGTTTGGCTCAAAAAAGGTTATATATGCCTCTCCCTTGCTCTCTCTGGTCGACAGCAGTGGTGATTTCACTTGGTGACTCCTCACAGTGCTGGTGTGCTGTTTAGCATGCACACATGCACTGTAAGCTGCCTATGTGTGTGTGTGTGCCTGATGCTTTGCACTTGGATGTGAGAGGATCAGCTCGGCAGAGCTGAACCATATCCTCTCCTTTCCATTATTCTTCTAACCTGCCAAGTGGCAATGCCACTTGGCATAATTCTTGTTTTGCTTTGTTGTGTGCAGGGAATCAAGAGTATAATCAAGTGAAGATGAAGATCATCAGATTCAAGCATCTTATGAAACTAGACTTGTAATTTAGGATAGGTCATTATTTGTAATCTTCTTTTTCTTATTTGAGCTATTCTTGTAATGTGTTGTATTATTCATTTCTTTTCTCTTATGAATATTGTAATGACAATGTAAATTGTGTGATGATCAATAAAGCTCAAAGTTTTCCCTAATGAGCTTTACTTTATTATAATTGTTCCTTTTGTTTATTATTGATTATTTACTTAATGAATTTCCTCACAATTGAATTATTTAGGGTAATTATTTAATGTTTGAATTTGAAATTCAAATTCATCATTGGTTTGAATTCAACCATGTCACTTTATTTAGAATTCAATCATGTAAACTCTCCCCTCTCTTCTCAAAACCCTAAACTAGTGAAGTGAGATGCAAGTTTGTCGCACTCTCGAAACCCTAACCCTGTAAGGTGTCGAGAGAGAAACTTGTCCCCCTTCGATGCAGTTTTGTTTAAAAGCGCGAAATTTCCCCGAATTTACCATGCAATGCACATCCCTTTCTAAAATCTACCCTCGATCGTCTCTAAACCTGGGACATTACAGCCTTTCCCCTTAAAGAAAACTTCGTCCCGAAGTTGTGGTTGTAATACCTGAACAGCTCGGGGTATGTTTTCCTCAGGTCTTCCTCTTTTTCCCAGTGGCTTCCCTCTCGGTGATGCTTCCATTGTATCTTGCAGTACTTGATAGCTTTATTTCTGAGTTGTTTCCAACTCTCCTCGAGAATCTTGGCTGGCTTCTCGATGTAAGTCAAATCTGGTTGTAACTCGAGCTCATCATGTGATATTGGTTCATCTGGGGTCTTTAAGCATTTCCGAAGTTGTGACACATGGAAAACATTGTGAACTTGAGCTAACCTTCCCGGTAGATCCAATTCAAAGGCTAAACCTCGGTTCTGACTCAGTATCTTGAAAGGTCCTATGTATCTAGGACTGAGCTTTCCTTTTACTCCAAACCTCTGGAGTCCTTTCATCGGGCTTACCTTAAGATAAACCATGTCTCCTACTCGTGGCTCCCATGTTCTCCTCTTCTGATCGGCATAACTCTTTTGCCGACTTTGGGCTATCTTGAGCCTGTCTCTGATAATGTCAATGATTTGTTGTTTTTCCTTAACATAATCAGGGTTGAACTCTTTGCTTGCTCCGGCTTCATACCAACATATCGGTGATCTACACTTCCTTCCATACAGAGCTTCAAATGGTGCCATTTTGATACTACTTTGATAGCTATTGTTGTATGAGAACTCTGCTAGTGGTAAGTGCTCCTCCCATGATCCTCCGAAGTCTAGGGCACAAGCCCTAAGCATATCCTCTAGGATTTGATTGGTTCTCTCCGTTTGTCCACCTGTCTGGGGATGATAAGCGGTACTATAGTCCAACTTGGATCCTAAAGCTTCGTGAAGTTGCTTCCAGAATGCTGATGTGAACACGGATCCTCGATCCGACACTATCTTCTTAGGCACTCCGTGCTTACTCACGATCTCTTTGATGTAAAGATCGATAAGTTTCTCTCCTTTATCCTGCTGGTTTACCGCTAAGAAGTGTGCACTTTTCGTCAACCAGTCCACGATTACCCATATCATGTCCTTCTTTTTATTAGTCATGGGTAGTCCGGTGATGAAATCCATCCCTATCTCCTCCCATTTCCACTCTGGAATAGGTAAAGGTTGTAACTTCCCTGCCGGACTCTGGTGTTCAGCCTTCACTCTCTGGCAGGTATGGCATTCCGCCACATATTGTGCTATCTCCCTCTTCATGTTATTCCACCAGAATAGTTCCTTTAAGTCCATGTACATCTTTGTACTTCCCGGATGTATGGAATATGGTGTTTGATGAGCTTCCCGGAGTATTACTTCCTTAATTTCAGCAATATCCGGAACGCAAATTCTCTTCTGGAACCATAATGATCCAGATCTCCGCGGTGAAATTCTGATGGTCTTCCCTCATCTATTCTTCTCATCTCTTCCATGATGAATGGATCGTCCAGCTGACCCATCATTATCTCATTCTTCAGGTTGACATTAAGCTCATCGGCTACTTGCAACGCCGATAATCCTTCATGGGCTTCTTTCTCCCAAAGTTGTATTTGGGCTTGGCTTATTTCCTTCCTTAACTCTGGTGATATTTCTTGTTCCACTCCTCCGGTACTCTTCCTACTCAGGGCATCTGCTACAACATTAGCCTTCCCTGGTGTGTAATTGATTGTCAGGTCATAATCCTTGATCAATTCTAGCCATCTTTTCTACCTCATGTTGAGTTCCTTCTGAGTGAAGAAATATTTGAGGCTTTTATGGTCTGTATAGAGCTCACACTTAGCTCCATAGAGAAAATGTCTCCAAGTTTTGAGTGCAAATACGACTGCTGCTAATTCCAAGTCATGTGTTGGATAATTTACTTCATGAGGTCTGAGTTGCCTTGATCCATAAGATATTACTTTCCGATCTTGCATGAGTACGCAACCCAATCCGTGCTTGGATGCGTCACAGTACACAGTGTAGTCCTTGCCAACTTCTGGAACTGCTAACACCGGTGCCGTGGTGAGTTTCTCTTTTAGAGTTTGAAAGCTCTTCTCACACTCCTCTGACCACACAAATGGTGTGTTCTTTCTTAACAGCTTTGTCATTGGTCCTGCTATCTTGGAGAATCCTTCAATGAATCTCCGATAATATCCTGCCATTCCTAGGAATCCTCGGATTTCCTTGACAGTCTTGGGTGCTTCCCATTCTAGAACTGCTGCTACCTTACTCGGGTTAACAGCTATTCCATCTTTACTAATGACATGACCAAGAAATTCCACTTGATCTAGCCAAAATTCACACTTACTAAGTTTGGCATAGAGTTGATGTTCCCTTAGTGTTTGCAACACTAACCTCAAATGTTCGGCGTGTTCGGCCTTGTTCTTGGAATATATCAGAATATCATCGATAAATACGATGAAAAACTTGTCTAGATATGGCATGAAGATCTTATTCATGAGATTCATGAATATTGCTGGGGCATTGGTTAATCCAAAAGGTACTACAAGGTATTCATGGTGTCCATACCTTGAGACAAAGGCAGTTTTCGGAACGTCTTCCTTCTTGATCTTTATCTGGTGATAACCGGATCTTAGATCAATCTTGGAGAAGACTCCCGCGCCTCTCACTTGATCAAATAGATCTTGTATTCTTGGAAGTGGATACTTGTTCTTGATTGTGACGTTGTTCAGATTCCTGTAGTCTCCGCACATCCTTCTTCCTCCATCTCTTTTATCCACGAAGATCACAGGTGATCCCCATGGTGAAACACTCTCTTGAATGAATCCCTTTTGTTCCAAGTCATCCAGTTGCTCCTTAAGTTCTTTCAACTCCTTGGGCCCCATCTTATATGGTGCTTTGGCAATCGGAGCTGTTCCTGGGATTAGGTCGATAGTGAATTCTATCTCCCTATCTGGTGGCATACCAGGTAATTCCGCAGGAAACACATCCTGGAATTCATTTACTACAGGTATATCTTCTAACTTCACCTCCTTCATGCTGTTCAGCTGTAGCTCAACTTCAATCTGCGTATGTTTGTCGCCTTGGTAGATCATTCTACTTCCATCGGGGCTTTTCAAAGACACCGTTTTGTTCACATAGTCGATCAATGCTCCATTAGCTTCCAACCAGTTCATACCAAGAATGACATCAATGTCCTTCATTGGTAAAATGAACAGGTCCGCGTCAAACGCGCACTTATTGATCATAATGACTTGTTTTTGTTTGGCATGGGTTACTACTATCGTTCCCCCCGCAGAAAGTATGGTTATGGGTGTATCTAACTTAGTGCAACTAATCCCATGTTTGGTGATGAATTGTTGAGAAATGAATGATGTAGTTGCACCAGTATCAAAAAGTACTTTGCCAGGATGAGTGAGTATCTGGAGCGTACCTATCACCGCCTGGTCAGAGTTGACCACCTCCTCCAGACTGGTACAGTTCAGCTTGCCGAAGGGCTTCTTATTCCAGTTGCCTCCGGCGTTTCCTCCTCGACCTCCGGATCCTCCAGACTGACCTCCTCCACTATTCTTCTTGGGGCAGTCCTTCAGCATGTGCCCCTCCTGGCGACAACCAAAGCATATAATCTTTGGCTTCTTACAATCCTTGGCAAAATGCCCTGTGAATCCACAGCTTCTGCAAACTATTTGATTTGCAGTCTGGAACGCTTGGTTCTTCCTACTACCGTAGTAGTTGCTATTGTTGTTGTTGTTGTTGTTGTTGTTGTTGTTGTTGTTGTTGTATCTGGGCTTGAAACTCAAGCTGGTGTTGGGCTTGTTATTGGAAAATCTTTTAGGCTCAAACTTGGCCTTCTTCCTCTTTTCCTCCTGCAGTTGTTTGAAATCATCCTCCAGAGTGATGGCAGCATCCACCAACTCTTGAAACTGTCGCTCTCATCATACGGAGCTGAACCTTGAACTGGGGACTTAACCCCCTCAGAAATCTCTTTTTCTTCTTGTCCTCGGTGTTGACTTCTTCTACAGCGTACCGGGACAGTTTAGAGAACTCCCTGACATAGGTCAGGATTGCCTTGTCCTTCTGCTCGAGACTTTCAAATTCTCGACGCTTCAGCTCCACAATACTTTCAGGGACATTGGATTCCCTGAACTTCCTCGTGAATTCCTCCCAGGTAAATACCTTTCCAGCCGGATAAACGGCTACAATATTGTCCCACCATGATGCGGCAGGTCCACATAGCAGATGGGTAGCATAGCGAACCTTCTCTTGGTCGTTACATCCAACGGTGTTGAGCTTTCGCTCAGTATCCATCAGCCAATCTTCCGCGTCCATTGGCTCGGGCGCGTATGCAAAAGATATAGGCTTAGTGTTTTGGAAGTCCGCTAATGTGACTCCCGGGTTCTCAGGTCTCTCCACCCTGTTTTGCTGCATCAAATCCTGAAAGAATTTGTTCTGCTGTTCCAGTGTTACACGCTGTCGCTCCTCCACCAGCTGCATGTACTGGATGAAATTTTGCTGCGTCATGGGTGGTGGTGGTGGAAACTGATCTCTGGCTGCACCCTCAGCCTCTTCCTTTTGTTTTGCTTCGCGCTCCATGCGCTGCGCTTAGTCTCATCTCCTAACGTTCCCGACATAATCCCCTAGTTCTGCAACACAAGATGATACTCATAATTACTCCATGCGCAAGTTTTCTGAGCTCAACTTTGTGCACAGAACTAGTCACGCAATGGAAATCAAGAAGCAAATCCAAATCATACAAAACATATACCCTGTATATACATACTTAAGTGGTCTTATTACAATACTCAAGTCGATGTGAGTATGCAAACTCACTTATTAAAGTATATGTACAAATTTATACAAATATTACAAACTATAATACACGTGGTACTTGTGTATTATAGCCTCGCCTCCCTTGGTGGACTCTAGTCGGTCTTCACTCCCGGTACATCCCAGGCTTCCATCCGGTCGAACGTGTCGTCCTCCTGATAGACCCTGGAACATAAGGTCTCCCCGTTGGCTTGTAATCCGAATCAGATGATGATCCTAGGGAGAAATCAGTGTTCACAAACTGATCGTTGAGTGCATCATAGTCCACCCATCGGGTGTACTCCCCTGTAGCCCCACCATAAGGGTTACCAAAACTCATACCCGACTCAACTTGTGTCGGATATCCTCCATCCACTCCTTCATTACTAGGATAGCTCTGGTTCTGGGTTGTTGCGTCATCATTCATCTCCCCATCATAATACACAGAAGTACTATGAGTTCCAGTATCCGATCCCCAACGCCAACCCCTGGAATTCTCGATAGGAGTCTCGGAACGCTGGTTGTTTCCGGATTCCTCTCCGCCCTCGTATCCCCCATAGGAACTACCCAGATAGTTCCCAGGTGTAACCGGTGTAGGTTCACGCTCAAGTGGATCAATACTGATGTAGTCACCAGCTGAATAAACTGGTGTGTGCACCACATTCTCCATAGGTTCTTTCCCCCTACTCTCCTCCTTGGGTTCAGTGAATTCCTCTAGCATCGTATCAATTGCTCCTATCAGATGATGGTTCAACTGAAAGAGTAATGATATGAAGTTGCGGCTATTATCCATATATTTTGCCGCTGCTATGGGTTTGCGTTTGGCATATTTGTAGTGGTTGAGCATGGGATCTTCTTCCTCCTGATTATGAGGAATATGGGAGAACTCGGAATCCATAAGCTCCTTCGTCTTATGTTCCCGTATGTCGGTTATGGCTCTCATAACAGCTATATGGTAGGCTGTGTTGGTTGTCCTAGCTTCCCCAGCTGGCATGACTACGCTCATTCCCAAAGATTCGGGAAGTCGCAGTCCTACCCTGCACTTGGCCAATACCGGACCATCATAGAACATGTATTTCTTTACTGGAATCTGGGGATCGCACCCAAATTCCAGTAACATGGCTCGTAGGATATCTGCAAGTCCTCCTTGGTATTCGTTCAGTGTGGAATCCATAACTTTCACGTTTCTTCCCGGTCGTGAACTTGCCATGTTGGCTGTAGAAATAGAAAGATTATAAGATTAGTAATACTGCATCATAATAGAGATAATAAAGAATTATCGCACTAAAAGATATGATTGTTGTATTCTCAATTGAATATACACCATATTTTTAGAGAATTCTTTACTAGTCCTATTTGACTCCTAACGTTTGGTCCCATTTACTAGGTTCCAACCTAAGGTCAAAGCTTTTGCTCTGATACCAACTGTGGTGACCCTGCATACCACTGCATGTTGTAGTATGCCAGTCGTTGATATAACATTCACGAAGTACCATTCCACAAATGTTACATCCCTCAGAGTAGTACAACAGAACATAGCAGGTCCATAACTCATTCACATATTATTACAATTAACATACACATATCGTCTCGGAGCTCCTCTTGGGTCCTAAGAGGATTACTCCTGGGTTCGAGGCGAACCCAACTTAACTTACAATACAAGAGTCTCATTAAACTAAACATTTATTTCATCGAGCAGCTAAATACTAAGAGTTCGGGCTGCTCGGATACTACTACTATCGGATATCTCTAGGCTTGATCTCCTCCGGAAGCCTCCCCGGATCCGTAGACTATGAGATAGTCTACGCCTTCAACTCCTCCTGAGAGGTCTGGTTCCTCGTAGCCGATGATCTCGGCTCCTTCATTGTTGTCTTAGTCCTCTTCCAGACAATTCAGACAATCTAAGCATGGGATTTAAGAGTGGTATGAGTACGAGCGTACTCAACAAGTTCATTATAGATAAGAGGTGTTTAATGCACTAGCTACGATATTAGACCAGAAAGTCTAATACCAATGCAAGTTTTGATAAACATTTCTTCAAGAGATTGCTTTTATTTCAAAGAGCTATGTCCGTCAGCCTTCACCGGTTTACTAGAACTTCATGGAGCTCCTTTCCGGCCGCGCAGTTCCTCATCCCGAACAGGGAGTGACAGGTCACGCTTCTTTACACTCTGCAGAGGTGTGTTGCTTTACCCATAAGAGATCTTAACCTTGGTGCCAACCGGGCAGCTTTCCCGTCCACACTTCCTTTGGTGTGAGGCCCGGTATAAGGTCTAGCCAATCATGTTCCTCCACTACCTCGAACACCCACCCTTTGTTGCATGCCCCGACCCTGGGTCCACGTCGGTCCCATTATTCCCGTAATTTCAGGGTGACCCCGACCACGACGACAGTGCTGGGCTCTACCATACACTCCTACGCCGGTAGCTGCAACCCATCATAGACCGCATTACCGTGGGGAATTAGAATGGGATCCCCACCCTCCGGTTGTTCCGCAAGACACAACTGCTACGGCAAGCAATGCTTTACCGTGGGGAATTAGAATGGGATCCCCACCCTCCGGTTGTTCCGCCAGACACAACTGCTACGGTAAGCGCATCCGTTGATGAACGAGAGGTGGAAACACTTTTGACTACTCCGTCCCACTCCGGATCTTATGGTTAACACGGGTATTACGGCACAAGAATCACTGGCGACATTTGTTGTTTAATCCTAGATGGATATAAACCCGTGCAATGGAACCTCCACCATATCAACACAATCCATGGTTCCATTGCCCACCACATAGTCATATTCATAGTTATGAAAGTAGTGGTTTTGATTTTTGTGCAATAGTGATAACCATAATACTTTGCAAGTAATTTGATAAAAATACTCAAATGACATGAGCAAGTGATGAACTTGCTGAACACTGCAAAGTTTTGCAGTTGGTGGACTGACCCTTGTCCTCTGGTTCTGAAAATAGCATCATTGTCCGATAAGGGCAATGGTTAAAGAAGCAATTATGCATGATTCCATTTTTAGGGTTTGTTCCCCCTTCCGATGTCGTTATTATTTCATGTAAGAGGTTAATACTAAGAATAATTTGGGGATACTTGATTTAAAGTAAAATACAACCTTGAAATGTTGTCAAGGTGTTTTTAAAGTCCAAATGCATTAATGGACTTATTTTCATTATTGAAAATAATATGTGTGATTTAAATCATTATTTAAATCATCAATTAAGACTTATTCTTAGTTGTCTTCAAATATTCTCTTTGATATTTTATTTAGATAGAGAATTTTATGCTGATTAATTTTCATATTTTTACTTATTTTTTTAGAGCTGTATTTTATTTTATAAAATTCTTGGAAATTCTCATTTAAATGGGTATTTTGGAAATGTCCAAAATACCCTCGGCCCACCTGTCAGCGGCCGAGCTGGTTAGGTTGGACCAGCCTGGGCTCGGTCCAACCGACCCAGCCGCTTCGTCGCCCCTCGCTCTCGAACCCTAATTTCCCTTTCGCTCTCGACGCGCGTCGCCGTCCCTTCGCCGAATTGTTCCGGCCGACTCCGGCCATCGCCGCCGGCGAGATGCGGCGCATCTGATCCGCCGTTCGACGGCGCTTCAGATCCACCGCGCCGATCTGTGCTTCGCCGCTTCCTCGACGCGTCCCCATCGCCTCTGCTCGCCAGCCGTGATGTGCTGTGGCGAGTCGCCGCCGACGCTCCTGATGCCGAGGCCGTGTGCCTCGCCGTGCCTGTGCTGGAGCCTCCGTGCTTCGGCGACCGCCTGGCTTGGCCATGGCTTGGCGCTGCCGTGGCCAGGCTGTGCCGCCGTACCGCCATGGTGACGCCGTAGTGCTCCGCTCCATGTTAGTACGCCTCCATCTTCTCCCTCTCTTCCTCCTCCTCTATGCCATGCTCTAGTTATTCGCCTGCCTCTCCTCATGGAGATGCTGGCACTGCCGTGCTGCTGTTGCTTCTGCGCCTCTGTGTGCCTTGCGCCAAGCCAGCCCTGGTGCTGTGCTAGCTGCTGCTATGCGTATGCTGCTGCTGTGCATTTGCCATGGATTCTGGTTGCTGCTGCTCTTCTACTTTGCTCTATGCACTACTGTTGTATGCTATATTCCTACTGTGGCCTTTCTGTGATTGTTCATGAACATCCAGTGATGCTCATGGCCTGCTGGTTGGCTCCTGTGATCATTATTGCTACTAGGATATCCTGTGTGTGCATAATCTTGTCCCTGGCTTGATCATTATGCATGATCCTTGTAGTATGCAAGTGCCAGTGTCTCTGTTCTTGATGCTATCTTCACCAATTACTCAAGTGTATACATTTATGGTGTTCTGGCTTGTTTGCTGTGTGCAATTCTTGTAAATTTACAAGTGCCAGTACCCCAGAGTGCTCTTCTGTGTGCTATAATTTCATGATCATGCTCAATTGAGCATTGTTACTGACTTGGCAGCTCCATCCCTGGATGGAGTGCTTCTGGATACAATCATAAAAATGGTTTATGATTTAGTCTGTGATTCAATTGTTGCTTATCTGTGGCTGTTTAATTCATTGAATTAATGTGGGATACCAGTGATTGATTCTAGCTTGCCTTGGCATGCTTTAGCAGGCCCTGATGATCAAATGATCATCACATGCTTGTTGCCTGTGCCTTACTGGTGCTTCACCTGGTGTCTGTGTGACACTTATACTTGTGCTGGTGTGTGTTAATGCTTACTTAAGCATCATCTGATGCTTGCAGTGAACCATTGGGTCACTGGCAAGATGTTGGTGCTTTGGTTACTTATCTGTTTCATTTATCTGTAATTCCTTGCTTTACTAGATGGATAAATGATGTGAACTGTTTATCAGTAATGATCATATAGATGAATTTGATGTAGCTAGAGGGATGCCAACCACTGGTTGGGTACCCTAGCTCATACTGAATCCTACTGGATAATGATGTGATGCTTTGGTGAATTTCCTATGTGGATAGGTAGCTGTTGTGACCCTAACAGGCTCTGTCTGCTTAGAAATGGTTGCTCCTACCTCATGGATGCTTCTGTGCACTAATCTTGGTAGTCCTTCATAGGCTGCCAGATTATTTGATGTTGAAATCATACTGGACATATATCTGTCCATTATTCTGATGGCTTTGCTAGCTGTGTGTTGCTAAGTGAATCTGGTAGCTAAATAGGGATTAGTTCCTTGCTGGATTTCTTTGATTATGTCACTGGTTTGGCATAGCCAATGTTCCCAGGGTGCTTTCCTATTTGTTTCCCTCTTGTTCACTTGCACCAATTTGGCCAGTAGCCATATGATGACTCACATATAGGGTTTCTACCCTTGTGGTGTGTTTGAGAGCATGCCTGTGCAATTTATGAACAAAACCATCTGGTTTGTTCATGTTGATGTGAATACCTCACTCCAGCTCCTAGAAATAGTGTGTTGGTGTAGAGGTTTTGCTTCTGGTGGTTGGTTTGACTTGCCCTGCTCCTCCTTGTGACTTGTGCTTGATCTACTCCATGGTTTGCTTCTCAACAGGAGACAGTTCTTTGCTAGAGCTGCTCCTGGATGAGGGTTCTGGCTATGTGTTCTTCCTGTTCTAAGTGTTCTTGCTATCTGATGACTTACCAGGTTGCCTGTCGATGAATGAGCTAGGGTTTGGCTCAAAAAAGGTTATATATGCCTCTCCCTTGCTCTCTCTGGTCGACAGCAGTGGTGATTTCACTTGGTGACTCCTCACAGTGCTGGTGTGCTGTTTAGCATGCACACATGCACTGTAAGCTGCCTATGTGTGTGTGTGTGCCTGATGCTTTGCACTTGGATGTGAGAGGATCAGCTCGGCAGAGCTGAACCATATCCTCTCCTTTCCATTATTCTTCTAACCTGCCAAGTGGCAATGCCACTTGGCATAATTCTTGTTTTGCTTTGTTGTGTGCAGGGAATCAAGAGTATAATCAAGTGAAGATGAAGATCATCAGATTCAAGCATCTTATGAAACTAGACTTGTAATTTAGGATAGGTCATTATTTGTAATCTTCTTTTTCTTATTTGAGCTATTCTTGTAATGTGTTGTATTATTCATTTCTTTTCTCTTATGAATATTGTAATGACAATGTAAATTGTGTGATGATCAATAAAGCTCAAAGTTTTCCCTAATGAGCTTTACTTTATTATAATTGTTCCTTTTGTTTATTATTGATTATTTACTTAATGAATTTCCTCACAATTGAATTATTTAGGGTAATTATTTAATGTTTGAATTTGAAATTCAAATTCATCATTGGTTTGAATTCAACCATGTCACTTTATTTAGAATTCAATCATGCAAACTCTCCCCTCTCTTCTCAAAACCCTAAACTAGTGAAGTGAGATGCAAGTTTGTCGCACTCTCGAAACCCTAACCCCGTAAGGTGTCGAGAGAGAAACTTGTCCCCCTTCGATGCAGTTTTTGTTTAAAAGCGCGAAATTTCCCCAGAATTTACCATGCAATGCACATCCCTTTCTAAAATCTACCCCTCGATCGTCTCTAAACCTGGGACATTACAACCCGCCCTCCCGTTTGGATGCATATGCGTATCTGGAGGAGCCTATGGAGATGACGTTCGGAAGATTTCACTTTCGCGTCGAGAAAGAGGGATCGTATCGTGTCGAAATTCCGATTTCGTCGGGATCATCGGCGGTCGATTCCGATTTTTCAAGCCATACATCGTCAACCGAATCAGGAGAAGAAGAAACTTCGACGTCATGCTTCATCAGCACCAGGGCAAGAGAAAAACTTGCCATGATCTTCAGTGACATGTCGTTTGAGTCATCTGCGGACTCCTATATAAGCGATGGCTCAAGCAGTGTCGACAGTTACGACTTCATCGACAAATCTACTACAATGGGCAAGGTCTTCGCCAATCTTCATGATGGCGTCACCAAACCCAACATAGATCTGAATACAAAGTATCACCAGATTTATGTCATCGGAGAGCCAAGTCGTGATCAGGAGGAAACATCTGAGGCCTTCGACGATTTGGGAAATCCATACGTCGATCCCTCTGATTTGCGACGAGGCCTAGGCAATAAATATATCGGGCCACAGCCGCGAGACAGAGTCCAACTTCCGCAAACAGCATGGGATAGAGCCGCAAGGGCTATGGATGGCTCAGAACCAATGGCCACCACAGCCACGCCGAAGAATTACAAGCATATCAATATAGGCTCGCACGAGCTGCAAGGGAATTGGAAAAATAGACAGCTAAGTTAAACAAGAAAGGAGGCAGCCTCTGCATCAAGTAGGCACAGGGCGAGCTGAGTCGACAATCTAGAACTTCGGGTGATAGCCACAGGAAGCTCGGAACAGAGCAAGATCAAGGTTACAAAACGTACCTGAAGGGGAAAGAGAGCACTTGGTTCAAAACCTCGACATGTCTTTTATGTCTATAGACACGAGAGGAAACATCATCCCCAAGACACCAGAAGCTGGGTATATGGCGACACAAGCTTTTATCCTTGCATCCAGACCACCCCCAGGAGATCCAAGGGAGGCACTGTACAACATGGCGATGGCAGGAGTTGGAGCCATGGGGACGGCGTTTGTATCAACACCTCCCGAAGGAACGGCAAGGCAAAATAGTCCACGACCTGCGGCAGCAACAGCAGCAGCTCCCGAAGGACCAAGTGGAGCAAGGGACACGGCAGCACAAGCAAGGGTCGATAGAGCGCGACAAAGCAGAAGGGAACATCGGCAGTCCCCAGAGTTAAACGACGAGGATATGTGTGGTTTGCCATGCTTCACAAGGAGAGTTCGAAAAACTCGAGTCCCTTCGGGATTCAAGTTACCTGATAACTTCAAGAAATTCGACGGCCTCCAAGATCCAGAGGATTGGCTAGTTGATTATCTCGAGACAGTGAAGCTCACAGGAGGAACCAGAGCAACAGCTATGCAAAGCATCCAGGTGCACTTGAGTGGAGCCGCACGATCTTGGATAAAGAAACTTCCTCCAGGATCTATCGACAGCTGGGATAGCTTCGAGGAAGTGTTCGTCAAAAACTTTCGGTCCACATGTAAAAAACCTGCGTCATTAGAGGAGCTAAGAGCGTGCCGACAAAAGCCAGACGAGCCAATGAGAAAATATATCCAAAGGTGGAATATCATCAAAAACTCGGCAGAAAATATATCTGACGAGAGAGCAATAGATGCGTTTGTTGCAGGGATCAGGCGTGGAGATTTTGTCGAGGATTTGGGGAGGACCAATCCAAAGACAGTATCCGCATTAATGGAAATAGCAAACAGATGGGCAGATGGAGAAGATGTTGTTCACAACAAACGACATAGGTCGCCAGAGGAAGACCGTGGTCGAAATTATCAACCAAGGCGACGATTTCCAGTACTCGGGTTATCACGCTCCAGTCAAATCTCGGCTGGCTTCCGAGCAAGCGCCGGAGGAAGTAACAGAGATGATTACCAGAGAAGCAATGAGCAACGAGGCGACAATAGAGACGACTCTCGAAACAATAGGCAAAATAGCGGGCCAAGGTTCCAAAGGCCTTTCGTGTCTCCCGAAGAGATGATGAACGGGCCGTGTCAGATGCACTTTTTCCTCGACAGTAACGAAAAAGACAGTCGGGACATCCAGATTGTCGCAATTTCCAGCAATGCTAAGGTATGCAGGCATGCTAATGCTCAGACAGAGAAATCCTCGAGAACCCAGGAGTGAGATTCACTTGCCACCTCCTCCCGCGATTACGGACGACAATCGACATCAGCTCAGAATAGCGGCATCACCTCCACCACCGCCTTATGTTGATCCTAACTCTAACGGAGCGGTCTCGATGATTCAGAAGGGAAGGCCATCCAATAGAGCTCAGAAAGTAATCTCGCGGCAGGTGTTCATGGCAGAAAAATGCCTCCACCAACAGTCGAGTATCTTAATTGGTCAGGGCAAGACATTGGCTTCACCATAGCGGATCATCCACAACAAGTTCCTCGACCAGGGCAGTCAGCACTTATCCTACCAGCAGTCATCGCAGGGTTCGACGTCTCTCGCGTGTTTATAGATGGCGGCAGCAGCTTAAACCTTATGTACGCAGATACATTAAGGAAGATGAACATATCCCTAGCAAACCTGAAGCCAACAGACACGAGATTCCACGGTATCACACCGAGAAGCCAAGCTATCCGTTGGGGAAGATTAATCTCGACGTTCGTTTGGGACCCGAGAAAATTACAGAATCGAGAAGTTGGAGTTTGAAGTCGTAGATTTCCCGTCACAATACCACGCTCTGTTGGGACGACCAGCATATGCTAGATTTATGGCGGTACCACATTACACGTACCTGTTGTGGAGGATGCCTGGACCTAAGGGACCAATCACAGTCAAAGGAAGCTTCGCCCTATGTAATATACCAGGTTTAGAGGCAATAAAATGAGAGAACACCAAAGTGTGCATTGCATTCATGCATAGAAAATCCGGGGAATTTTCGCGCTTTCAAATAAAACTTACCACAGTAACTGAAGTTTCACTTGACTTGCTGGAATTGAAGTAGATCATCAAGTCAAGCGCTATAAACTTCACTGTGATCTTTGCTAAAACCATATCTTGGGTAGAGATGATTTGATCTAGGGGCTAGATCAAATAGAATTAGTTTTATAATAAACAATACCTTAAGTAAGGATCAACTACAAGATCTTATAAAGGAACTCAACATGCCATTACTTACAACAACACATGAATAGTTATTCAATCCTAAATCAAAGAACTCAATTAATTAAGAAACTATTCTTTACTTATCTTATCCATGTTTTCTACTAAATAAATGTTCCTACCATGAGTCACATGGTATATCTTTTCAATTACAATACTTGAACCAAGTCAAGGACATTCATATTTATTCTTCATTAACCTTGTTTCCCAACTCCTACCATTAAACCTAGAGAAACCTACCTATTCAGAAGAGCTCAACCTAAAGAGGTATACTCAAGTATATGGACTTATACTTGATCTTGAAGAGAGAACCATAATTCACCAATGAATTGTTATGAGGCCAATACTTTGATCATTACAAATTGGGTGATGATCCTAAACCCTAAGAATCCAAGTGAATCTGTTGAGAGGAATAATAAAGAGAGATTAGTGAGGAATAATTGATCATGTCTAATGCATGATCTTACCTTATAAATTGAAATGATAAGTTAAACCTATATATGTGATCCATAGATCTCATTCTTCCCATGAAATAATGAGTAAGTCATTAGTAGTTAACCAAACCAATACTCATGCCTTGTGTAGTATTGATATGGTATTTAAACCTTGCCTATCCAAACACTTGAGATAAACATAGCATTACCTTGAAACAATAATTCCACCTAAGTGAGGAGGATAACCCTAGCCAATTAAACATAACCAAGCTTATGCTCATACCTAATCTTAGTTGTGTATCACTTGGGTGATCACTACTAAAACCCTAAACCCAATTTGAGTTTCAATATAAGTATAAATTTAGATTACAAATAGAAACCTGCCATGCCTCATGCCTGTTTCCTACTTCAATTAG
Source organism: Lolium multiflorum (assembly GCA_030979885.1). Lineage (NCBI taxonomy): Eukaryota > Viridiplantae > Streptophyta > Magnoliopsida > Poales > Poaceae > Lolium > Lolium multiflorum. The sequence goes on from CM061750.1 coordinate 402,960,193, forward strand.
TGAAGCATTACCAAAACCCTAGTCCTTTCACATAGGATTAGCTCCACATAAAATAATATGTCCCAACTTGTGTATCATTGACCACAAGTATAAACCAAGCCATATATACCCAAGCTTAAGTACTGTTTAAGTGAGTAGAGTGAACCAATATTCAATTCTATTTTCCTTCCAAATGCTCTACTTAGTGAACCTAATGAAATAATAATTGATAAAATAGAAACATCATATAAGTAGTTGATTTAACCATGATGAAGATAGGATCTATCCTAAATAAATTAACCTTAAGCTAGTTAATGGAGATTGGTGATTGTAGAGTTTATTCAATCATTTTCCTAAACCTTAGAAGTAACTCTTCACATAAAATCATGAACCAATCCATTCTCATTGCCATTAATTTTAAACTCTAGCTATAATTATAATATGTGCACAATTCATATTATGATGTACTAGTCAAACCTAACAAAGTGTTCACCAAGCACATGTTATAATTTTTAACCATTCAAATAGATTGGTTCCTAAATAAAAAGGAATAGAGATAAACATTTAAACCATATCCATTTTTAATTTAAAATGCACTTCACAATAACACCAAGTTAATCATCTATTTAATAGTTGTTTGAACAAAAGAACTATGCAGTGAGTATTATCATAAAGTGATATTGATATTCAAATATTTTAGAACCTGTAAAACAAAATAGAATTCAATTTGAATTCAAACCAGTAAATAAAAACAGAAAAAGAAAACAGAAATTTGAAAAAGAAAATGGAGGAAAACTTACCTGGCAGGCCGAGCAGCCCCGCAGCTGAGCCCAACAGCACAGCCCATCACCACGCCACCTTTCGCAGAAGCCAGCTTGGCCCAGCCCATCATACCCCTTCGTGGGGATAAGACCGAAGAGGATGATCTTCGTCTTCCTCTCACACGCGCTCGACAGCACGATGCCGTGGCCACCTCCTCCTCGCTGCTGTCGATCTCTCCTTGAGCGGCCGCGTGACGAGGCGCGTTTCTGGAGCCTATAAATACCCCAGGACGAACCCTAGCTCCCCATTTCTTCTTTTCCTCTTCAATTTGCTTCTCAGACCGAAACCCTAACCCGCCGGCCAAATCGTCTCGCCGTCGATGGAGGCACTCCCGAGCCACGCCGTGGACGCCATCGTCTTCCTCGTCCTCGACTTGCTCAGCTAGCGCCAGGAATCGGGCCGGAGCGTTCTGGAGCGTCGCCGTCAAGCTCAGCATATCCGACGCCAGTCACCATCGTCGCCGCCGTTTGCGACCACCTCAGGCCACGCCGTCAAGCGCTCTGTGTTCCTGGTGAGCTCCTACATCTCTCAGTGCCCTCGGCCAGCTCGATTACGCTCTAGATCATCACCGCACCGAGAGCCCGTGAGCGCCGCCGTTTCATCTCGCCGTCGTTCATGTTCCGGCGACCATTGAGTAGCGGCGATAACACCAATAGCTTCCCCATCGTGTGCTGAAGCCAGCGGTAGTCCCCAATCGTCCGGGGAGGGCCCAGGTCGCCGGCGCCACGTCTTGATTTTGACTTGGTCAGCCTAACGTGGCAGCCAATGTGGCAGCCAACGTGGCAGTGACCCCACCTGTCAATGGCTCTGGCTAGATCTATCCTGGGTGTGAATGGCTATTTAAGTTTATTTCAAATTCCAGAAAAATGTTGAAACTTTGCAAAATCATAGAAATTTCATTTCAACTCAGAAAAAGATAAATAATATATCAAAATGCTCACAAAAATAAACTCTATTCAAATAAAATATAAAACAAAAATGTGTGTCAAAATAAAAATTCACTTATTTTTAACCTTATTAATTATGCCATTTCATTTATTTAAAATACAATTTGAATTCAATAATTAGTAAAGTTTCTAAATTAAATTTTAACTAATCAGTAACTAATTAAAATGTTAAGATTAATTTTATTTATCATAATTGCATGAACTTAATTATAAGTGGTAATTCATAAACCCTAATTTGCAAATTACTATTTTCTATTTTCCTTAAATAGTAATAACTCAAGAAAATATTATAAGTCAATATTATTTGGTAAATCAAAACTTATTTACTTAAACATTCTTAAGTTAACAAATTAAATACTTTAAACCTAATAACAATTATTAAACCCTGATTCTTAATTAAACCTAAATAAGAGTTACTCTAATTATTAAATCTTGTGAAAATTAATAAAATATCAAACCATTCCTAATTTTGATTCAAAGTAATTAGTAACCACAACTCTATTGTTAATCAGCATTTTAGGAGTTGTACCATAATTTAGAAACCCTAGTTTCAAATTGAGTAAGACCTGGATCTCATTATTTCATGTGTTCATCCATAGTAGTTGCAAACCTAAAACCCTAAAGATTTAAGCCATGTGATCATAGCCACTTCAACCTTACTTGTAGAACCTTGATAAGTAACAAATGAAGGCGTTCTTATGATCCACTAGCATAAAACCAAGTCACATGAGATTATCATTTCATGTCCCTATTCTTAATTAAAACCTATATGATCCATTAGTGTCACCTAGGTATAAACCCTAACTGGTTAATTGTATTAGTACCATCTAAGTATAAACCCTAACTTGTTAATATGTTAGCACCATTAATACTCATACTTAGTATCACACCATGAGAACCCAACCTTAACCATCATAATTTAGTAGAACCATAACAATGAACCCTAATACCAACCTTGTGTAGTAATTCTTATCATATGCTCCTATTCCACTACACCCTACTTAGGAGATGATAAACCACTTAGCTGGGCAACCATTGGAGAGTACTTGATTAAGCAATTGTGAAGCCATAGTAAACCCTAACTCATAGCAACACCTTGACCATCATTCTTTAATATGATACCCATAATCAACCTTAGTAATAAACCTGCTAATACTTGCTACATATAGACCAATTCTATTTACAAACCCAACTAGTTCCTATTAGTGAAACTAAATGAATCCAATAGTAAACCCTAGAAGCCATAGCACCTATACATAGTAGTTCATATTCTTATTTTAATCTGTTCTTCAAAAGTTATTCTTTTGAAGTACAGATGTCAATCAAACCTTAGAAGCCCTAATCCTTCTTTGAAATACTCATTATTTCTTAAACAACATGTTCTTCAAAAGTTATTCTTCTGAAGTATAATATAAGTAATCATCAACCATGTTCTGTAAAACTTAAAATTTACAACTGTTCTTTACATATTATTCCACCACTATTCTTTATGCGTATGATTGTTATGATGTCTTATATCACTTGGTTATGATGCTAATATAACCAAACCCTAATAAGAACCTTGTTTGAGAACCATTCTAAAAGTGCAACCAACCCTAAAGAAATCTTTACAACTCATACATCCTAAATCATCGAGGTTAAGTTACGCTCGGGACGATTGCATCTCATACTATGCATTATAGCATCTTTGCCAGTTCTTTAAACATTGTCCTTACCGGACGATGATGGTATTTCAGAATTTGGAGTTATCACGTATCGAAGCTTTTGCCTGCATAATCTTGCAGTCAAGAAAGGCAAGTTCATCGCTTGCTCATGTCATTTGATTATTTGTATCAAACTATATGAAAAGTACTATACTTATCACTCTTGCATAAAAAGCAAAAGTACTATTTTCATAACTATGAATATGACTATGTGGTGGGCAATGGAACCATGGTATGTGTTGATATGGTGGAGGTTCCATTGCAAGGGTTTATATCCATCTAGGATTAAACAACAAATGTCGTCCAGTGATTCTTGTGCCGTAATACCCGTGTTAACCATAAGATCTGGAGTGGGACGGAATAGTCAATTGTATTTCCACCTCTTGTATATCAACGGATGCGCTTTACCGTAGGCACTTGTATTCCAAAGGGGCAAGCGGCAGGCTGGGGAAGCCCTAAGTCCCCACGGTAGAGACCGTAGGCACTTGTCGCCCGAGGATCAAGCGGCAGGCTGGGGAAGCCCTAAGTCCCCACGGTATTGCGGTCTATGATGGGTTGCAGCTCGGCGAAGGAGTTCATGGTAGAGACCTAAACTGTTGTCGTGGTCGGGGTCCGTCCCTAAGTGGTGTAAGTGGACCGACGAGGACCCAGGGTCGGAGTTTGCAACAACGGGTGGGTGTATGAGGTAGCGGAGGAATATGATTGGCTATGACCTTATACCGGGCCTCACACCAAAGGAAGTGTGGACGGGAAAATCGAGCCCGGTTGGCACCAAGGTTAAGATCTCTTATGGGTAAAGCAACACACCTCTGCAGTGTAATGAATCGTGACCGTCACTCCCTGTTCCGGGATATGGAATGCGAACGCTGCCAGAAAGGAGCTCCATGAAGTTCTAGTAAACCGGTGAAGGCTGACGGACATAGTTCTTCTGAATAAAAGCAACCTTTTGAAGAAATGATTATGAAAACTTACATTTGCCTATGACTTTCTGGTCTATGGCTGTAGCTAGTGCATGATACACATATTTCCTAATATGAACTTGCTGAGTACGCTCGTACTCATTCTATCTCGTTTGAACCCCCTTCTTAGATCAAGGCACCGAAGGAGAAACTACCGTGGAACTCGAAGACAGGGGAGTCAACTGCAACAAGATGAGAAATCCAATCAAAGGAGTCAATGGAGTTAACTTCTACATCAGCTATTATGGAAACCTAGACTAGTAATAGAAGGGAACCTTTCCCTAATCCTAGCACCTAAGTAGCTAGAATTCTATAGCAAGCCAAGTAGCTCTTAAACTTGAGTTAGCAATAAGATAGACTACGAGTCGTTCTTCTGAGCTTTATTTGAAGTTTTACCTCACTGTAAAGTAGGAGGTTGTGTGGATCTTATGTAAACAGTTCGTGTGTACTTCTATAGACATACCTTGGACTCGCATATGTTTCTGTTGTACCACTCTGAGAGATGTAATATGAGTGGAACGGTGTTTCACTTGTGTTATGTCAACGACTTGTGTACTACACCATGCAGTGGTATGCTGGGTCACCACAGTGGTATCAGAGCAAATGCTTTGACCCTAGGATTAAAACCCTTTAAAGGAGACCTATAGGTTTGGTAGTGTCTGTAGGAAGTAGTCTTAGCCAAACCAAATATTCTTTTGACTTAAGATGGGTATTCACTTGAGAATAATCCTGACACACTTGAGTCAATCTTTCTTATCGATCTTTCTTAAGTAAAGTTAGTTAGTTATATGGCTTCATTCCAAATAATTAGAACACCATTGGAGTTTAAGATAATGGGTGGTAGTAGACCATAGTTGGTATACAATACATGGTAGTCCAAAGAGAGGATACAACCATAAGGAAGATATCATATTGGAAGAAGTATACCAATGCAAGTTATAGTTAAGTAAGAGTCATTTAAAATGTCAAATGACTGATGTTAAGTAATATAGATAAGTACTATGAGGTAGTATGTGCCTATGATGAGTCAATCATAGGAGGTAAGGAAGAGTGATAGGAGTTATACAACTCTATTTTTCATGTTAAAACTAGGTACGCATATATGATTCACTTGAGAATCATGGTATGATGGAGTAGAACATCATAAGTACGATAACAAAAGGATGATAAGGAGTAGGATTTAGGGAATAGTTCGAAAGCTTAGGCCTTAAAATCCTGGAAACTGTGTCAAGAATGTTAGAACCATAGTCCTTAATTTAAAGAAGGCTTATTTAGAGTATATCACATAGAGAAATCCTAGAGTTATAGGTGGTATATTCTAAACAATCATGTGTTTAGAGTAGACATGTTAGAACTAATTATATTTTAGGAAGTAGTCCTCAATAGCACATATATATGGTATACTATTTTGTTAGTACTTCCAAAGAAAACTAGGTTAACTTCGACTATCCCAAGCCATATTGTTTCAAGTTTTTCTCATTGCAAATGTGCAATTAAGATAAATGTTGAGACAAATAGTAGAAATTCACGTATTCGTGCTAAGTATCACAACCTAAACCTATCTTATGTGGTGTTATATACTACACATCTGATCCTGATGTTTAGGGATGTCTTACCCAATTATTATATTCAGGCATATAAGAATGTGTAATATAAGCACAAAGCTGGATTTTCTTGGATATTATTGGATTTTCATTGTTTGACTAGATCCATACATGAAGTTTGACTTTGATATGCAAATGCATGTTGCAATATCAAGCTCTTACTTGATGTTATAGGTCTAGAGGGTAAAGGTATTCGTGTGAGGAAGTGACGAACTCTGAAGATTTTGAAAACAAGATGAAGGTTCACTAGAAGAAGGAAGTAAAGTTGTGGGAAGCAACCACAACAATCTGAAGGAAGGACCAATTAAAACTCATTTTTATCCTTAATCAAGGAGTACTTCAATATGGAAGTATCATGAAAGTGAGAAAAATATTGAATATGGAGCAGTAGAAGTGGAACCATATTCAATATGGAAGAAGGAAGTGCAAGTGAAGTCACTTACAATACTATTTTCATAGTATCAACAAGTGGTTATCTTGCAAAACAAACCCTGGGAGAAGGAAAATAGTCAAGTGAAGTCGTAGCTGGTATAATAAGACCGCAGCTGATATAGGATAATCATGAAGAGAAAGTATGTGAAGTGAGGTATATCTTAACTAAAACTATAAAAGTAGCCACAGCTGGTAGGTAGATGTTGACTAGAACCATAATATAGCCACAGCTGGTATCCAATAAGCCACATCTGGTACTAGGTAGTCTGCAGCTGGTACCAGATAGCCCACAGCCTGAACATTTCTTTACCCTAAAAGAAAGGGGGATTCCGTAGCTAGTATTTCACAGCTGGTATCTCGTAGTTGGTAAATATTTAGTCGGAGGATTCATAATGGATACCCACAACTGTGTGGATACACCGCAAAGAATTCTTCGTGAGACTTTAGAAAGGTACAAAATATAAACCAGACTTAAACCAACTACCTAACCTTGGAGTTTAATGATTAGAAGAAAGGAAGTTTGAAGATCATTAGTAAACTCCAAGGGGGAGAGGAAGGCTGAAGGAGAAGTATTAAGATATTATTGGTAGTGTGATAGATGGAGAAGAAGGTCTGAACTGAAAGGAAGTCCAATCTTATTTTTATAAGGTTGATGGGAAGTACCCATATAATAGTACTCTTAGGAGGTTATCAGACCAGAAGCCGAGGTTCATATCTCGAAGAAGTAAGGGTTAGACCTTAACTTGAGTGGGTAATTGTAATTACTCGAAACCAAGAGAACTTAAGTAAGCCTTAGATAATGAAGTTGGAGGAAGAAGATATCGGAGGACAATCAAGGCTTAAGAAGGCTTAAGACCGAAGTAGATTGACCATACCAAAACATAAGCCTATTAGAAAGATTCCTTTCATGGAACCTAAAGAAACCAAAAGGAAGATAACTAGCATAAACTAGAAGCCATGATTGGATGGACTAAATGAGTCTAATTCATTCGTAGGACTCAACCACCAGGACCATGCCTATTGTAAATACCTTACGAAGTACCCTTACTTTCGTTATGGTAGTAAGGGAAAACAATACCCTGCTTTAAATGAATCTTTAGAATTAAGGTTTGACTACCGCAGCTGGTAAACCGTAGTGCCATATTACACCGCAGCTGGATTATCGCAGATGGTAGAACCAAGTTTTGATACCCAAATAGGAAGATGTCACCACAACCATTAGTAAAGTCCATTAGCATAAGAAGGTGTCTAATCCAAGAATCTTCGAAGAGTAAGCCTATAAGCTTAGAATGTTGGAAGAAATCATAGAATTGAAGAAAGTATCAGTGCCAGACATCAGAAGACTCCAGGAAGAACCTGGACAAGGGATATATTCAATTATATCTAATGTGATCACCATGGAGTTGAAGGATGGTGATCTGTTCAAGACATTTTAACATTCCGAAACATGAGAGCGTTCGAACTTCGGGACGAAGTTCAGTTTAAGGGGAGAGGCTGTAATATCCCAGGTTTAGAGGCAATAAAATGAGAGAACACCAAAGTGTGCATTGCATTCATGCATAGAAAATCCGGGGAATTTTCGCGCTTTCAAATAAAACTTACCACAGTAACTGAAGTTTCACTTGACTTGCTGGAATTGAAGTAGATCATCAAGTCAAGCGCTATAAACTTCACTGTGATCTTTGCTAAAACCATATCTTGGGTAGAGATGATTTGATCTAGGGGCTAGATCAAATAGAATTAGTTTTATAATAAACAATACCTTAAGTAAGGATCAACTACAAGATCTTATAAAGGAACTCAACATGACATTACTTACAACAACACATGAATAGTTATTCAATCCTAAATCAAAAAACTCAATTAATTAAGAAACTATTCTTTACTTATCTTATCCATGTTTTCTACTAAATAAATGTTCCTACCATGAGTCACATGGTATATCTTTTCAATTACAATACTTGAACCAAGTCAAGGACATTCATATTTATTCTTCATTAACCTTGACCATTCCAACCTTGTTTCCCAACTCCTACCATTAAACCTAGAGAAACCTACCTATTCAGAAGAGCTCAACCTAAAGAGGTATACTCAAGTATATGGACTTATACTTGATCTTGAAGAGAGAACCATAATTCACCAATGAATTGTTATGAGGCCAATACTTTGATCATTACAAATTGGGTGATGATCCTAAACCCTAAGAATCCAAGTGAATCTGTTGAGAGGAATAATAAAGAGAGATTAGTGAGGAATAATTGATCATGTCTAATGCATGATCTTACCTTATAAATTGAAATGATAAGTTAAACCTATATATGTGATCCATAGATATCATTCTTCCCATGAAATAATGAGTAAGTCATTAGTAGTTAACCAAACCAATACTCATGCCTTGTGTAGTATTGATATGGTATTTAAACCTTGCCTATCCAAACACTTGAGATAAACATAGCATTGCCTTGAAACAATAATTCCACCTAAGTGAGGAGGATAACCCTAGCCAATTAAACATAACCAAGCTTATGCTCATACCTAATCTTAGTTGTGTATCACTTGGGTGATCACTACTAAAACCCTAAACCCAATTTGAGTTTCAATATAAGTATAAATTTAGATTACAAATAGAAACCTGCCATGCCTCATGCCTGTTTCCTACTTCAATTAGTGAAGCATTACCAAAACCCTAGTCCTTTCACATAGGATTAGCTCCACATAAAATAATATGTCCCAACTTGTGTATCATTGACCACAAGTATAAACCAAGCCATATATACCCAAGCTTAAGTACTGTTTAAGTGAGTAGAGTGAACCAATATTCAATTCTATTTTCTTTCCAAATGCTCTACTTAGTGAACCTAATGAAATAATAATTGATAAAATAGAAACATCATATAAGTAGTTGATTTAACCACAATGAAGATAGGATCTATCCTAAATAAATTAACCTTAAGCTAGTTAATGGAGATTGGTGATTGTAGAGTTTATTCAATCATTTTCCTAAACCTTAGAAGTAACTCTTCACATAAAATCATGAACCAATCCATTCTCATTGCCATTAATTTTAAACTCTAGCTATAATTATAATATGTGCACAATTCATATTATGATGTACTAGTCAAACCTAACAAAGTGTTCACCAAGCACATGTTATAATTTTCAACCATTCAAATAGATTGGTTCCTAAATAAAAAGGAATAGAGATAAACATTTAAACCATATCCATTTTTAATTTAAAATGCACTTCACAATAACACCAAGTTAATCATCTATTTAATAGTTGTTTGAACAAAAGCACTATGCAGTGAGTATTATCATAAAGTGATATTGATATTCAAATATTTTAGAACCTGTAAAACAAAATAGAATTCAATTTGAATTCAAACCAGTAAATAAAAACAGAAAAAGAAAACAGAAATTTGAAAAAGAAAATGGAGGGAAACTTACCTGGCAGGCCGAGCAGCCCCGCAGCTGAGCCCAACAGCACAGCCCATCACCACGCCACCTTTCGCAGAAGCCAGCTTGGCCCAGCCCATCATACCCCTTCGTGGGGATAAGACCGAAGAGGATGATCTTCGTCTTCCTCTCACACGCGCTCGACAGCACGATGCCGTGGCCACCTCCTCCTCGCTGCTGTCGATCTCTCCTTGAGCGGCCGCGTGACGAGGCGCGTTTCTGGAGCCTATAAATACCCCAGGACGAACCCTAGCTCCCCATTTCTTCTTTTCCTCTTCAATTTGCTTCTCAGACCGAAACCCTAACCCGCCGGCCAAATCGTCTCGCCGTCGATGGAGGCACTCCCGAGCCATGTCGTGGACGCCATCGTCTTTCTCGTCCTCGACTTGCTCAGCTAGCGCCAGGAATCGGGCCGGAGCGTTCTGGAGCGTCGCCGTCAAGCTCAGCATCTCCGACGCCGGTCACCGTCGTCGCCGCCGTTTGCGACCACCTCAGGCCACGCCGTCAAGCGCTCTGTGCTCCTGGTGAGCTCCTGCATCTCTCAGTGCCCTCGGCCAGCTCGATTACGCTCTAGATCATCACCGCACAGAGAGCCCGTGAGCGCCGCCGTTTCGTCTCGCCGTCGTTCATGTTCCGGCGACCATTGAGTAGCGGCGATAACACCAATAGCTTCCCCATCGTGTGCTGAAGCCAGCGGTAGTCCCCAATCGTCCGGGGAGGGCCCAGGTCACCGGCGCCATCGTCGACTGCCCGCCGGTAGAGCTGCTCCAGCGCCACGTCTTGATTTTGACTTGGTCAGCCTAACGTGGCAGCCAACGTGGCAGTGACCCCACCTGTCAATGGCTCTGGCTAGATCTATCCCGGGTGTGAATGGCTATTTAAGTTTATTTCAAATTCCAGAAAAATGTTGAAACTTTGCAAAATCATAGAAATTTCATTTCAACTCAGAAAAAGATAAATAATATATCAAAATGCTCACAAAAATAAACTCTATTCAAATAAAATATAAAACAAAAATGTGTGTCAAAATAAAAATTCACTTATTTTTAACCTTATTAATTATGCCATTTCATTTATTTAAAATACAATTTGAATTCAATAATTAGTAAAGTTTCTAAATTAAATTTTAACTAATCAGTAACTAATTAAAATGTTAAGATTAATTTTATTTATCATAATTGCATGAACTTAATTATAAGTGGTAATTCATAAACCCTAATTTGCAAATTACTATTTTCTATTTTCCTTAAATAGTAATAACTCAAGAAAATATTATAAGTCAATATTATTTGGTAAATCAAAACTTCTTTACTTAAACATTCTTAAGTTAACAAATTAAATACTTTAAACCTAATAAGAATTATTAAACCCTGATTATTAATTAAACCTAAATAAGAGTTACTCTAATTATTAAATCTTGTGAAAATTAATAAAATATCAAACCATTCCTAATTTTGATTCAAAGTAATTAGTAACCACAACTCTATTGTTAAGCAGCATTTTAGGAGTTGTACCATAATTTAGAAACCCTAGTTTCAAATTGAGTAAGATCTGGATCTCATTATTTCATGTGTTCATCCATAGTAGTTGCAAACCTAAAACCCTAAAGATTTAAGCCATGTGATCATAGCCACTTCAACCTTACTTGTAGAACCTTGATAAGTAACAAATGAAGGCGTTCTTATGATCCACTAGCATAAAACCAAGTCACATGAGATTATCATTTCATGTCCCTATTCTTAATTAAAACCTATATGATCCATTAGTGTCACCTAGGTATAAACCCTAACTGGTTAATTGTATTAGTACCATCTAAGTATAAACCCTAACTTGTTAATATGTTAGCACCATTAATACTCATACTTAGTATCACACCATGAGAACCCAACCTTAACCATCATAATTTAGTAGAACCATAACAATGAACCCTAATACCAACCTTGTGTAGTAATTCTTATCATATGCTCCTATTCCACTACACCCTACTTAGGAGATGATAAACCACTTAGCTGGGCAACCATTGGAGAGTACTTGATTAAGCAATTGTGAAGCCATAGTAAACCCTAACTCATAGCAACACCTTGACCATCATTCTTTAATATGATACCCATAATCAACCTTAGTAAGAAACCTGCTAATACTTGCTACATATAGACCAATTCTATTTACAAACCCAACTAGTTCCTATTAGTGAAACTAAATGAATCCAATAGTAAACCCTAGAAGCCATAGCACCTATACATAGTAGTTCATATTTTTATTTTAATCTGTTCTTCAAAAGTTATTCTTTTGAAGTACAGATGTCAATCAAACCTTAGAAGCCCTAATCCTTCTTTGAAATACTCATTATTTCTTAAACAACATGTTCTTCAAAAGTTATTCTTCTGAAGTATAATATAAGTAATCATCAACCATGTTCTGTAAAACTTAAAATTTACAACTGTTCTTTACATATTATTCCACCACTATTCTTTATGCGTATGATTGTTATGATGTCTTATATCACTTGGTTATGATGCTAATATAACCAAACCCTAATAAGAACCTTGTTTGAGAACCATTCTAAAAGTGCAACCAACCCTAAAGAAATCTTTACAACTCATACATCCTAAATCATCGAGGTTAAGTTACGCTCGGGACGATTGCATCTCATACTATGCATTATAGCATCTTTGCCGGTTCTTTAAACATTGTCCTTACCGGACGATGATGGTATTTCAGAATTTGGAGTTATCACGTATCGAAGCTTTTGCCTGCATAATCTTGCAGTCAAGAAAGGCAAGTTCATCGCTTGCTGATAACCCACAAGTATAGGGGATCGCGGCTGTCTTCGAGGGTAGTATAACCCAAATTTATTGATTCGACACAAGGGGAGGTAAAGAATACTTATAAGCCTTAACAACTGAGTTGTCAATTCAGCTGCACCTGGAAAAGCACTAGCAACAGGGGTGATGTGAAAGTAGCAGTAATATGAGAGCATAACAATACGGTAATAGCAATATGAGAGCAATGGCACCAGAAAATAGTTGATACTACTTCCAATGACATGTAGAACGAGTATGTAATGATGAGAGATGGACCGGGGTTCCCAGCGATCTACACTAGTGGTAACTCTCCAATAAGTGACAAGTGTTGGGTGAACAAATTACAGTTGGGAAATTGATAGGAATCAAAGCATTAAGACAGAACATCAAGATTATTAATTATGTAGGCATGTTTTCCAATTATAGTCGTACGTGCTCGCAATGAGAAACTTGCACAACATCTTTTGTCCTACCAGCCGGTGGCAGCCGGCCTCAAGGGAAACTACGGATATTAAGGTACTCCTTTTAATAGAGTACCGGAGCAAAGCATTAACACTCCGTGAAAACATGTGTCCCTCACATCACCGCCATCCCCTCTGGTTGTCCCGATTTCTGGGGGCCTTTGGTTCCGGACAGCGACATGTGCATACAACTTGTAGATACAATCTAAGCAATAAGTATAGAGCTTAAATCTAAGATCATGCCACTCGGGCCCTAGTGACAAGCATTAAGCATAACAAGATTGCAGCAACAATAACTTCACAAACTTTATAGATAGACTAATCATAATGTATCATCCATCGGATCCCAACAAACACAACACCGATTACATCATCTCAATCATGTAAGGCAGCTCATGAGATCATTGTATTGAAGTACATGGAGGAGAGAATACCGACTAGCTACTGCTAGAACCCGTAGTCCATGGGGGAACTACTCACGGAGCATGATGGAGGCGATGGCGTCGATGGAGATGGCTTCCGGGGGCACTTCCCGTCCCGGCAGGGTGCCGAACAGACTTCTGTCCCCCGAATTGGAGTTTCGCGATGGCGGCGGCGCCCGGAGTCTTTGGAGTTTCGTTAATTGGTACTGTGTTTTTAGGTCGAAAGGGGTTTTATAGGCGAAGAGGCGGCGCAGGATGGTGCCTGGGGGCTCCTCACCATAGGCTGGCGCGGGCCCAGGCCAGGCCGCGCCGCCTTATGGTGTGGTGGCCCTCTGGCCCTCTCCGACTCTTCTTCGGTGTTGGGCCTTCCGGGAAAAATAGGAGGTTTGGCGTTGATTTCGTCCAATTCCGAGAATATTGCCCGAACAGCCTTTCTGGAACCAAAAACAGCAGAAAACAACTGGCACTGTATCTTGTTAATAGGTTAGTTCCAAAACGCATAAAAACATCATAAAGTGCAAGCAAAACATGTAAGTATTGTCATAAAACAAGCATGGAACGACAGAAATTATGGATACGTTGGACACGTATCAGCATCCCCAAGCTTAGTTCTGCTCGTCCCGAGCAGGTAAACGATAAAAAGAATAATTTCTGTAGTGACATGCTACTTACATAACGTTGATCATACTATTACAAAGCATATGAAATGAATGAAGTGACTCAAGGCAATAATTTATAGTTGCTAACAAATAGATAACATATAGCAAAACTTTTCATGAAGAGTACTTTCAAGACAAGCATCAAAAGTCTTGCACAAGAGTTAACTCATAAAGCAATAGATTCAAAGTAAAGGCATCGAAGCAACACAAAGGAAGATATAAGTTTCAGCGGTTGCTTTCAACTTCCAACATGCATATCTCATGGATAATTGTCAACATAAAGTAATATGATGAATGCAAATAAGCAAGTATGTAAGAATCAATGCACAGTTGACACAAGTGTTTGCTTCTAAGGTGGAAGGAAGTAGGTAAACTGACTCAACATAAAGTAAAAGAATGGCCCTTCAAAGAGGAAAGCATCGATTGCTATATTTGTGCTAGAGCTTTGATTTTGAAAACATCAAGAGAGCATAAAAGTAAAATTTTGAGAGGTGTTTGTTGTTGTCAACGAATGGTAGTGGGCACTCTAACCCCCTCGCCAGACAAACCTTCAAGGAGCGGCTCCCATTTTATTTTATTTTTGTGTGGCACTCCTTCCAACCTTTCTTTCACAAACCATGGCTAACCGAATCCTCGGGTGCCTGCCAACAATCTCATACCATGAAGGAGTGCCTTTTTATTTTAGTTTTATTATGATGACACTCCTCCCCACCTTTGCTTTCTCAATCCATGGCTAACCGAATCCTTCGGGTGCCGTCCAACAATCACATACCATGGAGGAGTGTCTATTTAGTTTAATTAATTTGGGACTGGGAATCCCATTGCCAACTCTTTTTGCAAAATTATTGGATAAGCGGATGAAGCCACTAGTCCATTGGTGAAAGTTGCCCAACAAGATTGAAAGATAAACACCACATACTTCCTCATGAGCTATAAAACATTGACACAAATTGAGAAGCATTTTGAATTGTTTAAAGGTAGCACTCAAGCAATTTACTTTGGAATGGCGGGAAATACCACATAGTAGGTAGGTATGGTGGACACGCATGGCATAGTGGTTGGCTCAAGGATTTTGGATGCATGAGAAGTATTCCCTCTCGATACAAGGCTTAGGCTAGCAAGGTTATTTGAAGCAAACACAAGTATGAACCGGTACAGCAAAACTTACATAAGAACATATTGCAAGCATTATAATACTCTACACTGTCTTCCTTGTTGCTCAAACACTTTTACCGGAAAATATCTAGACCTTAAGAGAGAGCAATTATGCAAACCAATTTTAACAAGCTCTACAGTAGTTCTCCACTAATAGGTTTAAACTACATGAAAAAAAACTTAATCATGATCTACTTGAGAGCTCAAAACAATTGCCAAGTGTCAAATTATCCAAAACAATATGAGGCATTTTCTGTTTCCAACCAAATAATAAATAGTGCTGTAGCTTCCAACTTTTATCATTGAACATTAAAAGTAAAACGAAGAATAAGTGTTCATATGAAAAAGCGGAGCGTGTCTCTCTTCCAAACAAGGATTTCTAGGATCCGAATTTATTCAAACATAAACAAAACGAAAATAAACACACAGACGCTCCAAGTAAAGCACATATGATGTGACCGAATAAAAATATAGTTTCAATAGAAGAAACCTGATAAGTTGATGAAGAAGGGGATGCCTTGGGAATCCCCAAGCTTAGACGCTTGAGTCTTCTTGAAATATGCAGGGATGAACCACGGGGCATCCCCAAGCTTAGACTTTTCACTCTTCTTGATCATATATCATCCTCCTCTCTTGACCCTTGAAAACTTCCTTCACACTAAACTTCTCATAAACTTCATTAGAGGGGTTAGTACTCAAAAATTTGAATCCACCTTGGTCCTGTAGTAACACATTGCAAGAACTCAATAAAACATTAGCTACAGCTCTCCACGTCTAGAAAACCTCGCTTAAAGTCCACAAGAGACAATGCAAAAAAACAGAGACAGAATCTGCCAAAACAGAACAGCCAGTAAAGACGAATTTAAAAGAAATACTTCCGTTGCTCAAATCAGAAAACTCAAAACTAATGAAAGTTGCGTACATATCTGAGGAACACGCACGTAAATTTGCATATTTTTCTGAGTTACCTACAGAGAAAACAGCCCAGATTCGTGACAAATCTG
The DNA here is from genome assembly GCA_030979885.1 of Lolium multiflorum. Lineage (NCBI taxonomy): Eukaryota > Viridiplantae > Streptophyta > Magnoliopsida > Poales > Poaceae > Lolium > Lolium multiflorum. The sequence goes on from CM061750.1 coordinate 402,976,600, forward strand.
TTTCTGCGCAGAAATCCAAATCTAGTATCAACCTTCGATTAGAGGCTTCACTTGGCACAACAAAACACAAAACTAAGATAAGGAGAGGTTGATACAGTAGTAAACAACTTCCAAGACACAAATATAAAACAAAGTAGTGTAGCAAAATAACACATGGGTTATCTCCCAAGAAGTTGCTTTCTTTATAGCCATTAAGATGGGCTCAGCGGTTTTGATGATGCACTCGCAAGAAATAGTATTTGAAGCAAAAGAGAGCATCAAGAGGCAAATTCAAAACACATTTAAGTCTAACATGCTTCCTATGAAAATAAATCTTGTAAATAAACAAGTTCATGAAGAGCAAAGTAACAAGCATAGGAAGATAAAATAAGTGCAACTTCAAAATTTTGAGCACATAGAGAGGTGTTTTAGTACCATGCAAATTTCTACAACCATATTTCCCTCTCTCATAATAGTTTTCAGTAGCTTCATGAACAAACTCAACAATATAACTATCACATGCAGCATACTTTTCATGATTTCCAAACATATAATTTTTATCAAGTTCAAGAATAGCGGGATTAAAACTTTCAAACTCACTTTTATCAATAACATAACATGATGATTGATCAATCTCAAGAGATATGGGACTCATAGAATAAGTCAAGAACTCTCCAATCCCATTTTCATTAGTAGTACAATTAATATTATCAAGTAACATAGGACCATCATCTAAATATTTATCATAAACATTTGCCAAGCAAAATTCTTTAGTACCATGCATTTCGACATCAGGCACAAACAAAGCATTATCATAAGATTTATCAAAGTATCATGGATTATCATAAATAACAGTAGCATAATTATTCTCACAAGTTTTACTTATAGGTAATATTTCAAGAGAATCCACAGGAACATAACATTCAACCTCTTTCGGTAAGCATGGAGGACAATCAAATAATGTAAGAGATAAAGAGTTACTCTCATTAGAAGGTTGGCATGGGTAGCTAATCCATTCTTCCTCCTTTTGTTCGTCTCTCCTCTTCTTTTTCATCCAATGAGCTTTCAGGTTCATCAATTTCCTCCTCTTTTTCATCCAATGAGCTTTCAGGTTCATCAATTCTTCTTCCACCGGTTCAAATTGTGAGTGCATTCTTGTGCATTAATGAGTATCTCTTTATAATCAATGATATAAGGATTATCACTGAAGCATTCTATGCAACAATTAAGGATAGAAGAGACATAATCTTTAAGGTCCTTACAAACAACACAAGTTTCATAATTCTTAACCATGAAGGATTCTATCTCAGAGGCTCCCATAAATACGACAAATTGTTCTACCTCTTCGAACCCATAATGAATATAGCAATTCCGATTATAGTTATTAATTAAAAATTCCTCACTAAAGCCACATTGAAATTTAAGATGTTTAGTATCCTGTTGAGAGCAACAGTTTATATCATGGCGTTTAAGCAAGATTTTAGCAATTGTTTTCAATTTTTCTATCATAGCACTCATTACTTCACCAGCTCTTGATTTTCTATAATTATTATAACATTCTATGAGCTCCAAGTAGGTTGTGGGTTCTCCCATAACAGCAATTTTTAATTTTTAGATTTTTCAAATTTTTATGGATTTTTGGGTATATAGGAAAAGTAAAGCAAAACAAAAATAAACTAGACAAAAGTAAACTAAGCAAAATAAAACTAGACAGAAATAAACTAAGCACAAATAAACTAAACAAAAGTAAACTAAGCAAAACAAAATAAAATAAAATAAAAATAGAGAGAGAGGTAGAGTGTACTCCCAGGTGAACTTATGAGTAGAGCTATGCCTCCCGGCACGCCAAAAACAGTCTTGATAACCCACAAGTATAGGGGATCGCAGTCTTCGAGGGTAGTATAACCCAAATTTATTGATTCGACACAAGGGGAGGTAAAGAATACTTATAAGCCTTAACAACGAGTTGTCAATTCAGCTGCACGGAAAAGCACTAGCAACAGGGGTGATGTGAAAGTAGCAGTAATATGAGAGCAAAAGTAACAGTAATAAGCAAAATAGCAATATGAGAGCAATGGCACGAAAAAATAGTTGATACTACTTCCAATGACATGTAGAACGAGTATGTATGATGATGAGAGATGGACCGGGGTTCCCAGCGATCTACACTAGTGGTAACTCTCCAATAAGTGACAAGTGTTGGGTGAACAAATTACAGTTGGGCAATTGATAGGAATCAAAGCATTAAGACAGAACATCAAGATTATTAATTATGTAGGCATGTTTTCCAATTATAGTCGTACGTGCTCGCAATGAGAAACTTGCACAACATCTTTTGTCCTACCAGCCGGTGGCAGCCGAGCCTCAAGGGAAACTACTGGATATTAAGGTACTCCTTTAATAGAGTACCGAGCAAAGCATTAACACTCCGTGAAAACATGTGTCCCTCACATCACCGCCATCCCCTCCGGTTGTCCCGATTTCTGTCACTTCGGCCTTTGGTTCCGGACATGACATGTGCATACAACTTGTAGATACAATCTAAGCAATAAGTATAGAGCTTAAATCTAAGATCATGCCACTCGGGCCCTAGTGACAAGCATTAAGCATAACAAGATTGCAGCAACAATAACTTCACAAACTTTATAGATAGACTAATCATAATGTATCATCCATCGGATCCCAACAAACACAACACCGATTACATCAGATGAATCTCAATCATGTAAGGCAGCTCATGAGATCATTGTATTGAAGTACATGGAGGAGAGAATACCGACTAGCTACTGCTAGAACCCGTAGTCCATGGGGGAACTACTCACGGAGCATGATGGAGGCGATGTCGATGGAGATGGCTTCGGGGGCACTTCCCGTCCCGCAGGTGCCGGAGACTTGTCCCCAATTGAGTTTCGCGATGGCGGCGGCGCCCTGAGTCTTTACGGAGTTTCGTCATTGGTACCGTGTTTTTAGGTCGAAAGGGGTTTATAGGCGAAGAGGGCGCAGGAGGGTGCACAGCCTCACCATAGGCCGGCGCGGCCCAGCCGCCGCGCGCCTTATGGTGTGGTGGCCCTCCGGCCCCTCTCCGACTCTTCTGTTCCGGAGCCTTCCGGAAAAATAGGAGGTTTGGCGTTGATTTTGTCCAATTCCGAGAATATTTCCCGAACAGCCTTTTTGGAACCAAAAACAGCAGAAAACGGAACGGCACCTGTGGCATCTTGTTAATAGGTTAGTTCCGGAAAACGCATAAAAACATTATAAAGTGCAAGCAAAACATGTAAGTATTGTCATAAAACAAGCATGGAACATCAGAAATTATGGATACGTTGGAGACGTATCACTTGCTCATGTCATTTGATTATTTGTATCAAACTATATGCAAAGTACTATACTTATCACTCTTGCATAAAAAGCAAAAGTACTATTTTCATAACTATGAATATGACTATGTGGTGGGCAATGGAACCATGGTATGTGTTGATATGGTGGAGGTTCCATTGCAAGGGTTTATATCCATCTAGGATTAAACAACAAATGTCGTCTAGTGATTCTTGTGCCGTAATACCCGTGTTAACCATAAGATCTGGAGTGGGACGGAATAGTCAATTGTATTTCCACCTCTTGTATATCAACGGATGCGCTTTACCGTAGGCACTTGTATTCCAAAGGGGCAAGCGGCAGGCTGGGGAAGCCCTAAGTCCCCACGGTAGAGACCGTAGGCACTTGTCGCCCGAGGATCAAGCGGCAGGCTGGGGAAGCCCTAAGTCCCCACGGTATTGCGGTCTATGATGGGTTGCAGCTACCGGCGAAGGAGTTCATGGTAGAGACCTGAACTGTTGTCGTGGTTGGGGTCCGTCCCTAAGTGGTGTAAGTGGACCGACGAGGACCCAGGGTCGGAGTTTGCAACAACGGGTGGGTGTATGAGGTAGCGGAGGAATATGATTGGCTATGACCTTATACCGGGCCTCACACCAAAGGAAGTGTGGACGGGAAAATCTGCCGGTTGGCACCAAGGTTAAGATCTCTTATGGGTAAAGCAACACACCTCTGAGTGTAATGAACCGTGACTGTCACTCCTGTTCCGGATATGGAAGCTAACGCTGCCGAAAGGAGCTCCATGAAGTTCTAGTAAACCGGTGAAGGCTGACGGACATAGTTCTTCTGAATAAAAGCAACCTTTTGAAGAAATGATTATGAAAACTTACATTTGCCTATGACTTTCTGGTCTATGGCTGTAGCTAGTGCATGATACACATATTTCCTAAATATGAACTTGTTGAGTACGCTCGTACTCATTCTATCTCGTTTGAACCCCTTCTTAGATCAAGGCACCGAAGGAGAAACTACCGTGGAACTCGAAGACAAAGGGAGTCAACTGCAACAAGATGAAGAATCCAATCAAAGGAGTCAATGGAATTAACTTCTACATCAGCTATTATGGAAACCTAGACTAGTAATAGAAGGGAACCTTTCCCTAATCCTAGCACCTAAGTAGCTAGAATTCTATAGAAAGCCAAGTAGCTCTTAAACTTGAGTTAGCAATAAGATAGACTACGAGTCGTTCTTCTGAAGCTTTATTTGAAGTTTTACCTCACTGTAATGTAGGAGGTTGTGTGATCTTATGTAAACAGCTCGTGTGTACTTCTATAGACATACCTTGGACTCGCATATGTTTCTGTTGTACCACTCTGAGAGATGTAATATGAGTGGAACGGTGTTTCACTTGTGTTATGTCAACGACTTGTGTACTACACCATGCAGTGGTACGCTGGGTCACTTCGCTAAGTATGATAAGGATTTTCATCGAATATCAGAAACTTTCGGGATGCAAGCTGAGTATTTGGCGTCAAGGCTCATGACTGACTACGACGTGCTGCCAGACGTTGGAAGGCCAAATAAAGAATCAACTTTCAATACTGAGAAAAATTCTAAGGAGGTGCAGATTCACCCGACAGACCCGAAAAAGACGACGTCCATCGCAAACGACATGGACCTCGCATAGGAAAGCGCGCTCGTCGAGTTCCTCCGTGAGAACTGGAAAATCTTCGCATGGTGTCCAGCTGACATGCCAGGAGTACCCAGGGAACTTGCCGAGCACCACCTAAACTTGGATCCACTAGCGAGACCAATCAAACAACCTTTGCGACGTTTTTCGGAACCAAACCGCAAGGCTATGCTGTCAGAAATTGATCAACTAAGAGAAGCTGGTTTTATCAAGGAGCTGCACACAGCCACATGGGTAGCAAATGCAGTGTTGGTGCCGAAGAAAAACACTAAGGTCCTTCGCATGTGCGTCGACTTTACGTGTCTCAATAAACATTGTCCAAAGGATCACTTTCCCCTCCCGAGGATCGACCAAATTATTGACTCCACGGCAGGATGTGAACGTCTTTCCTTTTTGGATGCATATTCTGGCTATAACCAGATCAGATTAAAAGAAGAAGATGAAGTAAAAACAGCGTTCATCACACCTTACGGCGTGTTCTGCTACAGAACAATGCCTTTTGGTCCGAAACGCGGGAGCAACATATCGAGGATGATGCGAAGTGTTTGGCGACAGATTGGAAAAAATGTGCAAGTGTACATCGACGACATCGTCATAACGTCAAAAAAGGGGGCGACGCTGATCGAGGATCTTAAGGAAACCTTTGACAACCTCGACAAATTCTGCCTCAAGCTGAACCTGACGAAGTGCTCCTTCGGCGTCCCAGCAGGAGAACTTCTTGGGTTTCTAGTTTCAGCAAGAGGGATTGAAGCAAATCCCGACAAAATACAAGCTATCGTAACAATGAGGAAGCCAACAAAATTGAAAGAAATACATCAATTAACTGGGCGAGTCGCAGCTTTGATTCGTCGGGGGAGAAAAAGCGTTACCGTTCTACGCTTTAATAAAGCAAGGGGAGAAATTCCAGTGGAACGAAGAAGCCGATAGAGCTTTCGAGGATCTGAAACGCACAATCTCGACACCACCAATTTTGGTGGCGCCGAAGGAAAAGGAACCTCTCTGTACATTGCAGCCACACCCAGGTGGTTAGCACGGTGCTAGTCGTCGAAAGAGAAGAAGAAGGGAAACTCCATGGAGTGCAAAGGCCGGTATATTTCATCGGTGAAGTTTTATCGCCTTCCAAACAGCGGTACCCGACCAGAAACTAGCATATGGAGTGATTACAACGGCAAGAAAGTTGCGCCATTATTTTTCGGCACACCCAATAATAGTAGTCAATGAAGCACCTCTTTCAAATATACTGAACAATCCAGAAGCTACGGGCGTGTCTCCCTTTGGGGAATAGAACTTTCCCTCGGGACATCACGTATGAAAAAAGAAAGGCAATCAAGTCGCAAGTTTTGCCAGATTTCATTGCAGAGTGGATGGAGCTGCAAAACACGGGACCCCTAGATTTGTCGAGAACTTGGACCATGAACTTTGATGGATCCAAGAGAGTAGAAGGAGCTGGCGCAGGAGTGATACTTATATCACCCGAAGGCGACAAGTTAAAGTATGTCCTACGGATGACGTTCCCAAACGCATCCAACAATGAAGCAGAATACGAGGCCCTCATACACGGGATGAAGATGGTGAAAGCTTGCGGCGCAACTCGACTAAAAATCTTTGGCGACTCACAATTGGTGGCTCAGCAAGTTATGAACCAATGTGATGCAGTCAATGATAGCATGATAGCATACAAGGAGGTGTACAATGAGCTTGAGAAGCTGTTTGATGGATGCGAGGTAAATCACATCGTAGGTTGAGCAATGATGAAGCCGACGTTCTCGCAAACATTGGGTCGCAGTGCCTCCCAATCCCGCCAGGTGTATTTTGGGAAGAAATAGCGGAGAGATCCACAAAGCCGAAGAAAACGCAGAAAAAAGCAAAGGAAGAAAAAACTTCGGCGCCCCTCAAAGAAGCCGTGGAGGACGAAGAGGACCAAGAGCTTGTGATGATGGTAGAAGTTCCTTGGATGCAAGCGTACATATCGTATATCCTTAGGAAAGAAATACCCGACGATCCAGTTGTGGCAAGGCGAATCATTCGACGATCCAAAGCTTTCACAGTGGTCAAGGGTGAGTTATACAAGCGAAGTATTTCAGGCGTCCTGCAAAGGTGTGTCACACCCGAAGAAGGAAGGATAATCCTAAAAGATGTGCATGAAGGAATATGTGGTCACCACGCGAGCAGCCGAGCTATTGCAGCCAAGGTTTTTCAGGATTTTACTGGTTGACAATCGAGGATGCAAAAGAGATAGTAAGAACCTGCGATGCGTGCCAGAGATTCGCCGCAAAACCTCACTCTCCGGCGGTAGAGCTGATGCCAATACCATTGTCGTGGCCTTTTGCCCAATGGGGACTTGATATGGTGGGCAAGTTGCATAAAGCTTCGCCAGGAGGATACGAGTACCTGCTGGTTGCTGTCGACAAATTTACCAAGTGGGTAGAAGCGAAGCCAATAAATTCACCAGATGCAGCGTCGGCAATAAAGTTTGTGAAAGGCCTCGTTTTTCGGTTCGGAGTGCCTCATAGCATTGTCACAGAAAACGGTACCAACTTTACAGCTAAGGAGTTCAAGGCATACTGCGCAAGTAGGCATTAAATTGCACTTTGCGTCAGTAGGACATCCACAAACCAATGGCCAAGTCGAAAAAGCCAATGGTATCATCTGCAACGGCATTAAAAAACGTCTGCTAGGACCGCTTGAAAAAGCTCGACATACCTGGCCAGAAGAATTGCCAAGTGTTTTATGGAGTATCCGAACAACACCAAATAAGGCGACACAAGAAACTCCGTTTTTCCTCGTCCACGGAGCCGAAGCAGTACTACCAATTGAAATAGAGCATGATTCTCCAAGAGTAACAGAGTATGACGAGGAAACATCACGAAAAGCTCGGGAGGACGATATGGATGCACTCGATGAAGCTCGAGATGAAGTACTATCACGAGTTACCAAGTACCAGCAGGATGAAAAACTACCACAGTCGACGATTGCGGCCCGATCTTTCCAGGTTGGCGATTTGGTGTTACGGCTTAACCAGCAAAGTGAAAAGCTCGAGTCACCATGGTTGGGACCTTATGTCGTCAGGGAAGTCATCGACGGAGGAGCATACTGGATCAAGGACAAGAAGACAGGGGTTCCGAGAAAAACCCCTGGAACGTGGCACAACTCAGGCGGTTCTACGCTTAGAGTCGAAATATAGTCCTCCTCTGTAAAAATACAATGTACTGAAACGCCCGCGAGTTTTCAGACGCACTCTTTTCCTTTTCGGGGCACCGAGTGGGGCCGGAAAGGTTTTTAATGAGGCGGGCTCGCGGTGCTGCAATATAATAAAGATAGTGGAGATATACTTCTTATTCTTCGACACGCTCGGGGGCTCAACGCCTTCAAGTTACAAAATATACACAATATAGATAAACTAGACTTACCGAAATATTTCGCCTTGGTACAAGAATACCTCGCTAAATAGAACATCGGGAGCTAACAACTATAAATATAGTATACTCATCAAAATCCTATTGCTTTGGTCTGAAAACCTCGCAACTAAAATATAGAACTTCGCCACCAAGACACTCGGGGGCTCGTAACCCATCGACGGAAAAATAAATATATCTTCTTGCAACAAGAGAAAAATCTTTGAGATAGCAAAACAGTATAAACTCCAGCCAGAGGCTCGGGGGCTCCAACAATATAGGCTACTTTACAATATAAACAAATTCTTCGGAACAAAAAGAGATCGACAAGATATAGACATAATTTCTCGCAATATAGTACAGCTCAGTTTAGGCCTAATATACTATCTATGGATAAACCTTTGGTTGTCTTGTGCTCAGCATAGGTCCCCTTGACGAAGAATTCTGAATCCATCCGAAGAAGTTCATCCATCATCGCCTCAGCCACAGGAGTAACCATCTCATTGATTGAGTCAATGTTATTTTTTCGCCGCGATTTCTTGGCCAAGCAATCAGCAACAATCTTCGTCAGGTCCAACTTGGGATGGCAAATGTGTATCATAATCATGGCGAACCTTGCTCCAGCAGTTAATTGAGCTCGCACAAAATTATGAATGCGAGGGGCATCTCTAAATTTCTCCATCAGTCCAAGAAGAGTTTCGGGAGCATCATCTCAAGGAAATAAAGTCTTGTAAAGAAGGGTTAAGGTTCTCGTGCAGAAATTGAGAAATTCGCGCACCTGACAAGCGCGATCTTGGAACCTGACAATTTGCTGGGTTCGCTCAGGGGTGGCCCAGAACAGACAGCCATGGTTAAGAGAAAGATTGACGAGGAGATTCGTTCTGACATTCACTCTTTCATCTTCAGCGGCAGCGTCGAGAACCGAGCCTATTAAGCGACAAAGCAAGAAATCTAAGGGGAGGCACAGTAAAACAAAAAAGAAGCAGTGTGAGGTTGGAAAAACATACCTAGCATATCCGCGCTAGCTTCAGTCATTAGCTCGAGCATGCTATTTTCTCGAGTAGTGGCTTTCTCAGCTTCCGACACAGCAGCATCCTTGGCAGCTATGGCCTCTTTGGCTTGTTGAAGAGCAATTTTCTCTCTCTCGGATGCTTTTCGAGATTGTTCCATCATTGCCAGAGTTTGTTTTTTCATGGATTGAAGTTGTTGTCGAAGTTCTTGCAAATCTTGCGACAATTGTTTGCTTGAAGAACCTTCGATGAGGCTATCATCGACTAGTGTTTTCTTCGAGAAGGAGGAAGCAGGAGAAGTATCGGCAGGATGAGGATTGGCAGAGTAGTTATCAAATATCAACTGGAAAAGAAAATTCCAATATCAAATGGTTGCACAAGATAGAATTCCATTGATCTTCAGGAAATTTACATGGATATTACAGAAGGAGTTCTTCAAAAGGACTACTAAGGTAATTGTCACCAAAAGCTAATATGGCGACAATAGCTAAAGAAACAGAAAAATAAAAAGAAGGGGCATTCAACTAGACCTCCGGCTTTGATGAGCTAGGAGTTGAAGATGGCTTGATTCCGAGATAGGCCAGGATTTTCTTCGTGCTGGGCTTTGCCGCCCTGATCAGCGATCGCCATTTTGTTTGCTCTATCTGCTCTATGTCGCCTACTTTCGCCCAGTCGATAGTTTGTTGGCTGTCGGCAACCAAGCGACGTACTTTCGACAACAATCTTCATGTTTTCTTGGCGCATCTTCAGTCCAAGATCCTCTGGTGGGTTGAAGTCCTTGGCAAGAGCAAGGAAAGTCTTGGGTTCCGCTTTCTTCGGGAAGAAATAGGGGAACAACCGTGACAATCCTGCGTCAGCCTGTTCAATGCCTTCACGAGCTTCGGTTCCATTAAGCTCAAGGACAGAGAGCGCGTCAAGAAGAGGATCGTTGTCGGGATCTTCAAGCTCAAATTCTTGGTTTGTTTTACCTATCGCAGAAAATATATGTTGGTCGACAGTAAGTAAAGAAAAGCAAGTCTAAGAAAAATAGAATGGATCGACAAAATTACCGACAAAGCGCCGAATCTGCGTGTTCAAGCGCTTGATGATCGCCTTCTCACGAGTAGCTTGCGCGGCTTTGTGCTCGGTCAAAGCAGTTTCGGCATCATCAAGTCTTTTTTGCAGATCTTCGACACCAGCAGCTTCTGCCTTGGCCTTATCATCCTCCACTTTAGCTTTGCTAGCATCAAGTTCAGCCTTCTTGCGAGCCGCTTCACTTTGCTCTAATTTCTGAGCAAGCGTGTCGACAAGCTTGTTGGCTTCCGCAAGTTTTTCTGCCAAAATAGTTAAGAATCGTCAAAATTGCGACAAAACAGGAGCAAGAAGTTATAAACAAGGGCCAGCAAAGAATTATTACCTTCAGTCTTGCTGGCATACTCACGGTACCCAATGAATTGGGCACCGATGCGAATAAGCTCTTTGATCATAGGCTGTCAAAGAAGGACATAGAAAGAAAACGTCGGTATGGGAAAAATATGATGGTACAAAGAAGCAAACAGAGGAAATATAGACAGTGACAAGAAAATTAAGAACTTACATCATCCAAGAGAGGGCTAGAGGAGCTACCCAATTGGAGGGTAGGTTCTGGGATTGTTTCAACCCTTGTCTTTTTTGATGAAGGGACAAGGGGGCTTGAAGGAGGAGTAGGAGCGCCGATGTTTTGTTGAGGAGGCGAGGATTCCTCTCCTTCGACTGGCATCTCCGAAACAACCAGAGTATGTGACGTACTCGTTCGAGCAGCCACATCAACAGCTGGTACTTCTTCCTCATCATCACTGCGATTAAATGTCGGCAACATAAAAAGCAAGATAGACAAAAATCTTCGAGTACAAAAATAAAGGGAAATAAAAGGTAACTTACGAGCTGATGAGGGCTTCGAGGTATGGATCATAAGCTGCCTTTTGACGTGAAGGAACAGCTTCTTCGGCTTTGGAGGTGCCGGAATCTTCGACATCATCCCTTTTCCTTTTGTTCCTTGGAGAAACAGCAGAGGAGGATTGTGCCGATGCAGGTGCCTTGAGGCAGCCTCCTTTTCAGAAGATCCCGCAGATTTTTGAGAATCTACGGTTTCATTCACAAAAGAGGGGCATCTTGGTTGTCGTCGGACAACGGCCCTTTCATCGACTTCTCCACCTTCAGGAAGGGGAGGAAGCGAGACAAGATTTGGATGGTTCTATACAAAAAACAGGGGAAGATGTCAAAAAAGGAGTTACAAAAAGATAGCAAAGCAATAACAAATCAATTGACAAAGGTTACCTTGGGAAGCGCATTGGTGGCGCTATATGGTTTTACACGGCAAGAAGAAGGGACGGGATCTTTTTTGCTGAGGAGGAGATTTTTCGGACAAGCTTCTCTAAATCCTTGACCTCTAAATCCGCCGACAACCGATCTGCGTCCTTTTCGCCAGCGTACTTCCAGAGAGGGAATTTGCGAGCCGAAGAGGCTGCACTGTTCTAAGAAAATACGCTGTGATCTGAATACCCGACAGCTCTTTGCCGCGAGTATTCTGCAACTCATGGATGCGAGTCATCGGGCTTCGTCGATATTTTTCTTCTTCGGTAGCCTCTGCATCCCGGAGCGGCGGCGAAGGATTTTCTCGGCCATCGAAAGGAGGGATGTTGTCTTCAGCACATCCATGGTTCTCCTCCTGAATGTACAACCACTTCTTGAGCCACCCTTGAACTGAGTCAGGGAGTTTGACGTCGAAGTAATCGACTGTGGGGCGAACGGAAATAACAATGCCGCCTATATTATAGGCGACATTGGGAGAGCCATTGCGGCGACAAAAGAAAATGCGCTTCCATAGCGCCAGTTAGGCTGGACGCCAAGAAGGCCTCGCGGGTGATGAAAATTGAGATATGGAGGATAGAATTGGGCGTGTGGTGGTGAAGTTGCAGACCATAAACAAAAAGCAGTCCGCGGAGGAAAGGATGAATGGGGGCAGAAAGACCGCGGATGAGATGGTCGACGAAACTTACCCGATACCCCATTGGAGGGGTTGGGTAGCTTTCTTCACTAGGGAAGCACAGCGCCTTGGGCTTCTTGCTGATCCCCAGCTTCTTCAGGAGGTTGATGTCCTGGGTGGAAATTTTGGACCTTTCCCACTCCGCGCTTCCCATCTACTACGAGCCATTGACGATTCAGGCGTGCTGTGTTTGATCAACCGACGCGGTGGCATCAACAATGGCGCAGGAATGCAGCTTGGAGAAGATGAGCTTAGGGAGTTGTGGGGCGCAGGAGGAAGTTTTGCAGCGGAGAGCAGGAGAACGGCGCGAGCGGAAGTGCTCGAGGAAGAAGAAGGAGATCTTATATAGAGGTGCGATGAAGCGGCGGACCGTTGGATGGAAAAATTGTGTGGCTGATGGTAACCACGTAGAATAGGGGTAAGAAAGTATTTTAACACTGGAGAAGTTACGGTACGTGCGCCAGGAAAAGCGGAGGACGTGTGTCCCCCACCTGCACGACGTGTCAAGATAATGGATATTCTGGGCCCGCAAGGCAGCGGGAGAAAGCTTCTCGCGATTTTCGGACTCACAATCGTGACTATCGTCAGCAATAACGTCACCTTGGCAGAAGGAAAAATTTGCCTCAACAGCTTCATAAAAAGGCGATATGGAAAGTATTGGTGAGCCTTTGATCAAATACAAGTTTTTGATCAAATGCTCGGGGGCTACTTTGAAAAAATGAAAAGATCAAGAAAGACAAAATAGAAATGGCGAGAGCCTATGATCAAATACAAATATTTGCTCATAGCCTCGGGGGCTACTCCCATCGGGAGCGCTGTTCGCGCACCCGACAAATTGTAAAACTTCGGGAGAGAAAGAAAATATAGCGGCATAAGGCGTGGAGCCTACAACCAAGCACAAGTCCTTGGTTGTAGCCTCGGGGGCTACTCCCATCGGAAACGCTGTTCGCGTGCCCGATGAAATTATAAAAAAAAGAAGAAAGAAAGAAAGAGAAAAAGAAAGATAGAAGAGCAAAAGAGTATATTTCGAGTTATAATTAACTCTACATATACTCCCATCGGGAGATCAATATAAAGTCATCCGTTGACTCAATAAAATGTGCCATTCCAACAGCCGAATAAGCAATCGACAATATATTCTCAGAACGCCGAAGTTGCGAACAATTTCAATGCCGCAAAACTTTGCGAAGGTAAGACCCCAGATCCGTTCGTGAGGCGTGGCGCCGTCTCTGACGTCGGTTTGCTACTTTTATCCGTATCAACGATACGAAGAAAAATCTAACGGACGCGTTAGGTACCCGATAAATATGACGGGACTCGACGAATGGTAAGACCTTAAGCGACACCTGTCGAAGTTTACACCAGTATCCCGAGATCATGTCCAGGGACGTGATTTTGAAGTAGGTTTTTGCGGATTGCCACTAGAGCAGTTAACTAGTACCTGATCCGTCAGATTAACTAGCCCCAACTACCATTATCCCTGTACAATATAGAAATTTATGTGAAGAAATATAGAAAAGTTTTAAGTTGTCGAGTAAAAATAAACAGTGGAGATTTTCCCTGACTCTACGATTCAAGCAAAATCTCGAGGGCTACTGACATAGGCATCCCCAATGGGCCTGCCGAAGATAGTACCCGGGGTTTACTGAAGGCCCACTACCCGAAGAATAAGAAGATCCGGAAGCCCAAGATATTATTAAGGAAAGTTAGAGTTGTAATAGGAAGCATTATTTGTAATCTTGCGGGATGAGTTACAAACCTTCCCGGACTCTGTAACTTGTGCAATACGAATCCCTCGGCTCCGCCTCCTATATAAGGGGGAGTCGAGGGACAAAAAAGCATCGAATCATCGTTTCTCAAACCCTAGTTTCATAATCGTCGAGTACTTTTCGGCTGAAACCTTCGAGATCTACTTGCCCTCTACTTCCAAATAAACCCTAGTCTACAACCCGTAGGCATTGACAAGTTAATACCTTGTCAAAGAGGGATAAGGGGAGGGTGGCCGGCCACTCTAGCCTCCAACCTTGGCTGCCCCCCTTTGTGGCCGGCACCTGACACGCGTACAGCACGCGACCGTTGGGAACCCCAAGTGGAAGGTGTGATGCGTACAAAGCAAGTTTCCCTCAGTAGAAACCAAGGTTTATCGAACCGGAGGAGTCAAGAAGCACGTTGAAGGTTGATGGCGGCGAGATGTAGTGCGGCGCAACACCAGGGATTCCGCGCCAACGTGGAACCTGCACAACACAAACCAAGTACTTTGCCCCAACGAACAATGAGGTTGTCAATCTCACCGGCTTGCTGTAACAAAGGATTAGATGTATAGTGTGGATGATGATTGTTTGCAGAAAACAAAGAACAAGATTGCAGTAGATTATATTTCGTATAGAGAATTGGACCATCCACAGTTCACTAGAGGTGTCTCTCCCATAAGATAAACAGCATGTTGGGTGAACAAATTACGTTGGGCAATTGACAAATAAAGAGGGCATGACCATGCACATACATATTATGATGAGTATTGTGAGATTTAATTGGGCATTACGACAAAGTACATAGACCGCTATCCAGCATGCATCTATGCCTAAAAAGTCCACCTTCAGGTTATCATCCGAACCCCTCCAGTATTAAGTTGCAAACAACAGACAATTGCATTAAGTAATGCGCGTAATGTAATCAGTAACTACATCCTCGAACATAGCACCAATATTTTATCCCTAGTGGCAACACATCCATAATCTTAGAGATTTCTGTCACTTCCCAGATTCACGGAGACATGAACCCACTATCGAGCATAAATACTCCCTCTTGGAGTTACAAGCATCTACTTGGCCAGAGCATCTACTAGTAACGGAGAGCATGCAAGATCATAAACAACACATAGACATAACTTTGATAATCAACATAACAAGTATTCTCTATTCATCGGATCCCAACAAACGCAACATATAGAATTACAGATAGATGATCTTGATCATGTTCGGCAGCTCACAAGACCCGACAATTAAGCACAATGGGGAGAAGACAACCATCTAGCTACTGCTATGGACCCATAGTCCAGGGGTAGACTACTCACACATCACTCCGGAGGCGACCATGGCGGCGTAGAGTCCTCCGGGAGATGATTCCCCTCTCCGGCAGGGTGCCGGAGGCGATCTCCTGAATCCCCGAGATGGGATTGGCGGTGGCGGCGTCTCGGAAGGTTTTCCGTATCGTGGCTCTCGGGGGTTTCGCGACGGAGGCTATTTGTAGGCGGAAGGGCAGGCCGGGGGCCACACGAGGCCCACACTATAGGTCGGCGCGGCCAAGACCTGGCCGCGCCGCCTATAGTCTGGCCACCTCGTGGCCCTACTTCGTCTCCTCTTCGGTCTTCTGGAAGCTTCGTGGCAAAATAGGACCCTGGGCGTTGATTTCGTCCAATTACGAGAATATTTCTTTACTAGGATTTTTGAAACCAAAAACAGAAAGAACTGGCACTTCGGCATCTTGTTAATAGGTTAGTTCCGGAAAATGCACGAATATGACATAAAGTGTGCATAAAACATGTAGATAACATCAATAATGTGGCATGGAACATAAGAAATTATCGATACGTCGGAGACGTATCAGCATCCCCAAGCTTAGTTCTGCTCGTCCCGAGCAGGTAAACGATAAACAAAGATAACTTCTGAGTGACATGCCATCATAACCTTGATCATACTATTTGTAAAGCATATGTAGTGAATGCAGCGATCAAAACAATGTATATGACATGAGTAAACAAGTGAATCATATAGCAAAGACTTTTCATGAATAGTACTTCAAGACAAGCATCAATAAGTCTTGCATAAGAGTTAACTCATAAAGCAATAATTCATAGTAAAAGCATTGAAGCAACACAAAGGAAGATTAAGTTTCAGCGGTTGCTTTCAACTTGTAACATGTATATCTCATGGATATTGTCAACATAGAGTAATATAACAAGTGCAATATGCAAGTATGTAGGAATCAATGCACAGTTCACACAAGTGTTTGCTTCTTGAGATGGAGAGAGATAGGTGAACTGACTCAACAATAAAAGTAAAAGAATGGTCCTTCAAAGAGGAAAAGCATCGATTGCTATATTTGTGCTAGAGCTTTGATTTTGAAAACATATAGAGAGCAATAAAAGTAAAATTTTGAGCGGTGTTTGTTGTTGTCAACGAATGGTAGTGGGCACTCTAACCCCCTTGCCAGACAAACCTTCAAAGAGCGGCTCCCATTTTATTTTATTTTTGTGTGGCACTCCTTCCAACCTTTCTTTCACAAACCATGGCTAACCGAATCCTTCGGGTGCCTGCCAACAATCTCATACCATGAAGGAGTGCTTTTTATTTTAGTTTTATTATGATGACACTCCTCCCCACCTTTGCTTTCTCAAGCCATGGCTAACCGAATCCTTCGGGTGCCGTCCAATCAATCACATACCATGGAGGAGTGTCTATTTTTATTAATTAATTTGGGACTGGGAATCCCATTGCCAGCTCTTTTGCAAAATTATTGGATAAGCGGATGAAGCCACTAGTCCATTGGTGAAAGTTGCCCAACAAGATTGAAAGATAAACACCACATACTTCCTCATGAGCTATAAAACATTGACACAAATCAGAGGTAATAAATTTTGAATTGTTTAAAGGTAGCACTCAAGCAATTTACTTTGGAATGGCGGAGAAATACCATGTAGTAGGTAGGTATGGTGGACACAAATGGCATAGTAGTTGGCTCAAGTATTTGGATGCATGAGAAGTATTCCCTCTCGATACAAGGTTTAGGCTAGCAAGGCTATTTGAAACAAACACAAGGATGAACCGGTGCAGCAAAACTCACATAAAAGACATATTGAAAGCATTATAAGACTCTACACCGTCTTCCTTGTTGTTCAAACTTAATACTAGAAATTATCTAGACCTTAGAGAAACCAAATATGCAAACCAAATTTTAGCATGCTCTATGTATTTCTTCATTAATGGGTGCAAAGTATATGATGCAAGAGCTTAAACATGAGCACAACAATTGCCAAGTTTCACATTATCCAAGACATTTTAGCAAGTTACTATATGTATCATTTTCCAATTCCAACCATATAACAATTTAACGAAGAAGAAACTTCGCCATGAATATTATGAGTAAAGCCTAAGGACATATTTGTCCATATGCTACAGCGGAGCGTGTCTCTCTCCCATACAGTGAATGCTAGGATCCATTTTATTCAAACAAAACAAAAACAAAAACAAACCGATGCTCCAAGAAAAGCACATAAGCTGTGATGGAATAAAAATATAGTTTCAGGGGAGGAACCTGATAATGTTGTCGATGAAGAAGGGGATGCCTTGGGCATCCCCAAGCTTAAGTCTTCTTGATATATGCAGGGGTGAACCACCGGGGCATCCCCAAGCTTAGAGCTTTCACTCTCCTTGATCATGTTGTATCATCTCCTCTCTTGATCCTTGAAAACTTCCTCCACACCAAACTTAGAACAACTCATTAGAGGTTAGTGCACAATCAAAATATATATGTTCTCTGACATAATCATTCTTAACACTTCTGGACATTGCACAAAGCTACTGAAAGTCAATGGAATCGATATATCCATCGAACATAACAAAACAGGCAATGCGAAATAAAAGGCCAATCAAAATAGAACAAAGTATTGACGAATTTTATCGAGGCACCAGACTTGCTCAAATGAAAATGCTCAAATTGAATGAAAGTTGCTTACATATCTGAGGATCACTCGCGTAAATTGGCATAATTTTCTGAGTTACCTACAGAGAATTTTGCCCAGATTCGTGACAGCAAAGAAATCTGTTTCTGCGTAGTAATCCAAATCTAGTATGAACTTTACTATCAACGACTTTACTTGGCACAACAAAACACTAAACTAAGATAATGAGAGGTTGCTACAGTAGTAAACAACATCCAAGACACAAAATAAAAACAAAGTACTGTAGTAAAAAACATGGGTTGTCTCCCATAAGCGCTTTTCTTTAACGCCTTTCAGCTATCAAGTGTTATCAAGAGACGAAGTGTCAACATCATAGTTTGTTCTAATAATAGAATCAAAAGGTAACTTCATTCTCTTTCTAGGGAAGTGTTACATACCTTTCTTGAGAGGAAAATTGATATTTAATATTACCTTCCTTCATATCAATGATAGCACCAACAGTTCGAAGAAAAGGTCTTCCCAATATGATGGGACAAGATGCATTGCATTTAATATCCAAGAAAACAAAATCAACGGGGACAAGGTTATTGTTAACGGTAATGCGAACATTATCAACTTTCCCCAAAGGTTTCTTTGTAGAATGATCAGCAAGATTAACATCCAAATAACAATTTTTCAGCGGTGGCAAGTCAAGCATATTATAGATTTTCTTAGGCATAACGGAAATACTTGCACCAAGATCACATAAAGCATTACAACCAAAATCTTTAACCTTCATCTTAATGATGGGCTCCCAACCATCCTCTAGCTTTCTAGGAATAGAGGCTTCGCGCTCTAGTTTCTCTTCTCTAGCTTTTATGAGAGCATTTGTAATATGTTGCGTGAAAGCCAAATTTATAGCACTAGCATTAGGACTTTTAGCAAGTTTTTGTAAGAACTTTATAACTTCAGAGATGTGGCAATCATCAAAATTCAAACCATTATAATCTAAAGCAATGGGATCATCATCCCCAATGTTGGAAAAAATTTCAGCAGTTTTATCACAGGCAGTTTCAGCAGTTTTAGCAGTTTCAGGCTTTGCATTAGAAGTGGAAACATTGCTAACACCAATTCTTTTATTAGTAATAGTAGGAGGTGCAGCAACATGTGTAGCATTAGCATTACTAGTGGTGGTAATAGTCCAAACTTTAGCTATATCATCTTCTTTTTCATTTTCTTCTCTTTCCCACCTAGCACGCAATTCGGCCATTGTAACATCCAGATTTTTTTTTACGGACTGAATTTTTTTTCTCTAAAACAAAGGTTGTTGCGACACGGTCAAATAAAACAAATATTTTATTTGGAGTTGTTAAAATTATTTCTCCGAAACTATTTTAATATGAGATAAAATTTATCTCCTCGTACTTTTATTTTGGATCTGTTTTTAAATTGCCAACTTTCTTCTTATTGGTTCTTTTCTAGAAATCCCATTGGACATCCATAGACACATACATGTGAGCCTAACCATGCATGCACGGCTTGGAAAACTGTATTAGCACGAGCTCCCTTTTCTTTACCTATTCTTTTTTTTCCCGCTCTATCTCTCTCCCCTTATTCTTTCTTTTCCTCCGATGGTCAACTGATTTGAGATCAGTTCAGGCTCAGGCAATAATCGACACACCTGGTCTTGGGCTGAGTGAGGCCAGCAGCGCCAGTACAAGCACGATTCAAGCTCGCACGCGAGGAGTCCATACAGCACGCGCATCGATCGTTCATATTCAGACTCGTAGGCATGCAAGGCAATGAGCTCCAGCACTTCATGTCCAAACCCAGCCAAACGAGCGCATACCCAGCCCAGTGAACAATCGTTCGTTTGTTGCTCTCACGCACTGGAGGAAGCGACGCACCATATCTCTTGGTCTTTCTGCATGCACACACACGCGAAACGCCGACCATCAACGACATGAATTCACGCCAGCAAACGTTCGACTTGCATACCCTCACATGAACCGTCCGAGTGCAATGGCGTACATGAATGCTTGTGGAAACACCAGCCATTAACGCCTCCATAAACTGCCTCCTTCATCTCAGCCTTCAATCTCTCTTTATTCACATACTTAGAGCACCATTCTCCTCTAATACAACCGACCAGCGTCTTGCTTTTCCCTTTGCATCCCACGCCACTGCCTCAGCTCTAAGCTCTCACACAACAAACCAATCTCGCGAGAGCGCCGTTAGGCGTCATTCGCGTTCCCGACGACTTGGATCACGGGAGGACGAACTGCTGCGCCAGGAGGACCATGAGGAGGAGTGGAGATGATCCAGGGAACCAGAAGGACAAGTCGCTGAGCACCGATGGCGTACTCGACTACCCTTCGAACTCGGTTCACAACATTCTACAGGCGACTACATCGCACTCGGTGAGAACTAACGAAATTCCTCCTACCCGTGTACTCTCCTTGACCTCGCCTACCTCCTAGACAACATCTCCCAGCCTACCGTTCTACTTGAACACGCGGCCGGTGAACCGAATGCCATTCGCTGGCATCAGTCTTGTAGCCTATCTTGCACAGCACGAATCAACTCAAGCCCAACACCAAAAACGTGCCAAATGATCTTCGAAAGCTAGCAGTGGTGTTGGTTTTCATAGTGGATGGGTAGAATTCGAAATTGTATGAATGCGTGCATGTAATTGTTGACTGCTCATTTGTTTTCTGTTATTTACCTAGCAGTCTGTAACTTGCTAGCGCATTAGCTAATTGGTAGAATTTCTAGAGCATGCATGCTTGATACATATAGTTATGTAAATTGTTTTTATATTCTTTTTGGACCATTTTCATGACTGCAACTTGTTACAAAAATTATGTGATTTGATCTTAGTTCTGTTTCATAATTTTTGTAACTGTTAGATCTGTTAGCTCTTTCCAATTAGATCTTAATTCTTTTTGTTGTGGTTAAAATTATTGTTTTATTTATACTAGCTACTGTTTATTATCTAGAAGGCTATTCTACAATTTTGCTGGTGATTCCATGACATGATAGGTTGTTTTATTATATCTGTTTATATTTGTTAATATGATTACTTTCATGCTGGTTCTATCGATGAGTTACTTCCATCTAGTTTACTTTTGTGAGCTATGCATGTTTATGCTACTAGTGTTCTATGTTATAATAAATATTTAGTATTTAATGTAATATATTGGTATTCGTGACATGAATTGTTCTTGTTACTTTCTCCTATTATGTGAGCGTATACTATTTAATTACTTGTTTAGTATGCTAGATTTGCATATAAGATGATGACATTGTTTAATTGCTCTTGTTTTACTAGTAGCTCATGCAGACACTTATTTGGTCTAATATTAGTTTATGTAATTAGCTTGTCGTGATATTACATATATGTTGTTTAGCTGGTTTATCATTCATGCTTAGCTACCATGATCGTGTGTCATATAAGATGCTTGATTCTATTTGTTTAAGTAGCTTATTGTTATAATAGTGTGCATGATCATGCTTGGTCTATATTGTAGTTATATATGTTGTTCATATGATACTCCATTGATCGATCATTTGTGTTACATACATAGACGATAGCTTATTTTCATGTTAGTATTGCATACTATATATTCAAGTGTCTTCATGTATGTTAGCATATATTTACTTGTCGAATAGATAGTAACATGTCTTACTCTTGTTTAGTTATATATAGATTTATTTATTGTCTCGTACATGTATGGTAGCTTATGAGATGTTTGTTACCTCACGTGGTAAACCATATAATGCTTTGGCTAATTTGTGTTTGATGTTAGTATTATTTTATATTTGTGTTGCTCTCTGTATTGTTGTATACATCTATGGTTCACTAGCGTGATGCAAATCATGGTATTAGCTTTAGCTTGCATTTCTTGTTGTTCTATGATGTATGTTTATTTGAGCCTTTGTCTTGCTTATATGATTGTGATAGCATGTTAGATAAACTTTGCTAGCTGTCTAGTTATGCTATTTTGTATTATGGCGTACGGGTTACTATTTAACACGGTTGCGACCAATTTTACCATAACCATTAGATAATGTGTACGTGGTTAGCTAGTTATAACGAGCCCTCCGCTGATATCTTATCGTAGGTCTTTATCCCTATAACCAATCCTAGCATCATACCCATACTATTTGATCCTTATTCGAGTTACACAACTCACTTTCTCAATTCCATCCAAGTTGTCCCACCCTATTCGACACCTATCCACCAATTCATTCTTATTTGTATTTCATTCGCTTTTGGTGATTATTGTTTTGGTATTTTTTTGGTTGCTATTTGCTACCGTTACGACGAGTAGGGAGTGGCGAGGTTGGACGTGGACATAATCAGGTTATTGAGAAAGACGAAGGACTCATCAACGAAGGCATGCCCTCTCATCATATTTTATCCCAGTTTTTCAAACTGCATGCTATTTTATGTTTTACAAATATATATGCTATTTTATTCCAGTAGCTAGCGTGTCGATTGACACACCAACCCTGATTCGCTTGTCGCCTTTTACTTGATACCCTGAGTAGAGATTATATAGTAATCCTGATAGAGTAGAGTTGCTTAGCCATGCTAAATAATCATTAGGATACTTCCTATTGCCTCTTTGGTGGAATTGATCGACCTTTGGGTCAAACATACCCTTTGAAAGTTGTTGAGCTCGTTGAGCTAGGCTGATTAGCCGTTGTTGCTTCCTCTACTCTCTCTTCTACTCTGAGTGAAACTTACCATCTAAATATGGCGCGGGCGACAGCTGAATCAAACGTTGAAGGAGCGATTGGCTGCCCTTCAGAAGTTGGAGGGAGCAATCCGTCGTTCGTGCCGCTTAAGGGTCCTAATAAGTCTTGGATTTGAAGATTGTGACAACCGTACAACCACATGCTATATGGGCACTGGCCTGGTTAAGTAAGTTAGTCAGCCTTAGGTGTTGATGTCGCCGTACCGCGGATGAGGTGGCTACCTACGGGAGAACCTTCGGCACAGATGGGGGGACCGGTTTGGGGACGTACTCTCAATACCGTGCGCCAGACCCGGTGGGCATGTCACATCTTTGGGGGATCTAGCTAAAAGACCTTGTCACGATCCCTCTGCCGGTACACCAATTGGTGTGTATTAAATCAGCGACGGCTGGTGGGCAACAAGACGGGGTTGTGTCGTGTGGGCAAAGTGTACAACCTCTGCAGAGTTAAAACTATTCGAATAGCCGTGTCCACGGTCATGGACTACACATGAATCCTTCTTGACATACGGGAACCTGTTTTGCTATTTCCCTCTTTGTCTCTCTCTCTCTCCTTTCCTCATTTCCCCTGAAATCTGAATCCTATGAGATACATGAGTTGTCGAGGACAACCACATTGATGAGAAATATTACACTCATTATAAAAGATGTTTTCGTCTAAAACTGCTTTTATCAAATGTATTGCAAATAAAATTGGCTTTTATGCAAAAGAACCTACAGCCTTCCTTTGAAGCCTCATGTAGATATATTAGGTCTTGCATCGAGGGGGTGTGTTGAGTACTCTATGTACTCATGGCAATACTTTTGTTGATATTCAGAGTGCTACAAAGATAAGGAAGACTACAACAACTACGACAACATTGAAGAGTGAGGCCTCGTGGACTACATCAACTGCCTGTGGCTGAGATGGAGTCACTTCGCGTTTTATTTATCCGTTGTGCTTTCTGATTGTAATGAATGTCACACTATGTGGCTATTAAAACTTTGTAATTAATTTTTTGTACGTCTGTAATGATATACATTTCGCTGTGTCGTCAACATTGATCTTGGGATTGACGAGTAACACAGGAGGGTCGGAAAGTTAAGTTCCGGTTCTCACAGAAGTGGTATCAGAGCCGACGTTGACCTAGTCGCGTGGCCTTAGTTAGAATGGAAAACCGTTAGGACAATTTGAAAAAAAAAACTATTTATTTATGAAAATACTCGTAGTCTAATTCTTGACTATTGCTATTCCTTGTCTCACCTTGTTCACAAATGTGTTTTGATTCTTCTTCCCTAACTACTTATCTAGCATACCATATCCTATTTAGGAGAAGTCTTCTCAAGAACTCATGGATTCAAGAGTCATGTATCAAGCACTTCACTCTTCAACGCCGAAGAGGCCAAGAGAAGATAACCATATAGGATGAGTTTTTGTAGAACCCTTTAGATAGGTACTACGTATGTTAGAGAATTTTTTATGAGTATCTACTATATTTTTTTTGTTGTTTTATGTAGTCATACTAAAACCTTGTTTTGCAAAGTTAAATTTTTTTGGATTTTTATTTGGATTTTCCATGCTTAGTTTCTGATATGTTTGGTTTGGGTTAGTTTATTTCCCTCTCGTCTATCCTGACCCGAAGTGATAACATGATGAATGCCAAACGAGGTGGTGGTCACAAAGGAGGAGGGCACAAAAAATGGACATGGATATGGCCAACTTTTGAAGATAACCTTATTGAGGGTGAAGTCCATGGTACCTATGCTAACACTTAAGATGGAGACAACATTGTGTACTACAAGCTGAATTAGCACCCCATACATTAGTAGATAGCCTGCTGGACAACTTGAAGGAGATGGTGGTGTTAGATGTTAGGGTTTTTAAATAATATCAAGATATTTTCCAGACGAGCTACCAGGTCCGCCACCAGACCGTGAGATAGTCTACTATGGAGTTAGTTCCAAGCACCGCCCCAAATGCAAATAGGACCCGTTGAATATTCTTGACGAGCAGTTAAGGACAATCAGAGGGAATGCGATCAACTAATGCAAAGTCCAATGGAGCGACCACACCAAGGATTAAGCGACATGAAAACGCGAGGATACCCTCTGTTAGGAGTTGCCAAATCTGTTCTCTTATCCCGAATCTCGGGGTCGAGATTCCTTTTAAGGGGGGTAGAATTGTAACATCCTGATTTTTTTTTACGGACTGAATTTTTTTTTCTCTAAAACAAAGGTTGTTGCGACACGGTCAAATAAAACAAATATTTTATTTGGAGTTGTTAAAATTATTTCTCCGAAACTATTTTAATATGAGATAAAATTTATCTCCTCGTACTTTTATTTTGGATCTGTTTTTAAATTGCCAACTTTCTTCTTATTGGTTCTTTTCTAGAAATCCCATTGGACATCCATAGACACATACATGTGAGCCTAACCATGCATGCACGGCTTGGAAAACTGTATTAGCACGAGCTCCCTTTTCTTTACCTATTCTTTTTTTTCCCGCTCTATCTCTCTCCCCTTATTCTTTCTTTTCCTCCGATGGTCAACTGAATTGAGATCAGTTCAGGCTCAGGCAATAATCGACACACCTGGTCTTGGGCTGAGTGAGGCCAGCAGCGCCAGTACAAGCAACGGCGGCTCCAGGAAATTGCTGGTGGGTATTCCCACCAGCCAAAAAAATGTTCTCAAAGCAAACAAAAGCACAAGCAAACGCCTATAATTTTTACAAAGCCTAGAAAATCACAAACAAAAGCCTATATAGGCTATATTTTCAGTTGGACAGTAATTTCAGTAGAACTATAACAATTATTCCAGTACAATACATAATACTAAAGTGCTTAAATCCATACAAATCGAAGTACAACAACAAATTTCAATGGAAAGAGGAAGTACCTCTTACAATATAACTTTGCGGGCACCCTTTTGGAAGAGATTGATGACATCCTCATCCTTCACTTGATTGAATAATTCTCTCTCAACAAATGTAACCATGCAATTGTTTAAGTAATCATCACCCATCTTGTTTCTTAGCTTATTCTTCACATAATTCATGGAGGAGAATACCCTTTCAACACTGGCAGTAGCTACATTACAACCAAAACAATGGAAAATTTGAGATATGAACAAATGGCCTACTCTGATTTTCAATCTACTAATTTTAGTGCTAGTTTAGTAATCTACGGCTCTTCTAAATGCCTAAAATACCAATTTGGTGCAAATAATTTCGAATTTAGTAGACAACTATGAACATCTAAATCCTAAATCGAAATGGGGAAGAGGCAAGAGAGGAGAAGATTCGTAGTTTCGTACCTGCGACTGCGAGGGCGCGAGGTTGGGCGTGGCCTGGCCGGCGTGGCCGCAGGCCGCAGGTCGCCGGAGAGGCGGTCGCCGCCGGTCGCTGCCCGTCGCCCTGCCCAGCCGCCGGTCGCTAGGGTTCGCTCTGCCGCTCTGTGCCTCTGTGTCTCGTGCGGTCTGGGTATCGATACCGATACGGAGGCTGGCCAACGAGAACGAGGGACCTGGGTCGATCGCTCGCTGGGAGGAGCCAGCGTCTATGGGCTGTAAGCCTTGGCTGCTTGGGCCTAGTAAAAAAGAAATTTGGGCCGAATTTTAATGGTATGCCTGGGCATACAGGGGCATACCCCTGGCGCCGTACAAGCACGATTCAAGCTCGCACGCGAGGAGTCCATACAGCACGCGCATCGATCGTTCATATTCAGACTCGTAGGCATGCAAGGCAATGAGCTCCAGCACTTCATGTCCAAACCCAGCCAAACGAGCGCATACCCAGCCCAGTGAACAATCGTTCGTTTGTTGCTCTCACGCACTGGAGGAAGCGACGCACCATATCTCTTGGTCTTTCTGCATGCACACACACGCGAAACGCCGACCATCAACGACATGAATTCACGCCAGCAAACGTTTGACTTGCATACCCTCACACGAACCGTCCGAGTGCAATGGCGTACATGAATGCTTGTGGAAACGCCAGCCATTAACGCCTCCATAAACTGCCTCCTTCATCTCAGCCTTCAATCTCTCTTTATTCACATACTTAGAGCACCGTTCTCCTCTAATACAACCGACCAGCGTCTTGCTTTTCCCTTTGCATCCCACGCCACTGCCTCAGCTCTAAGCTCTCACACAACAAACCAATCTCGCGAGAGCGCCGTTAGGCGTCATTCGCGTTCCCGGCGACTTGGATCACGGGAGGACGAACTGCTGCGCCAGGAGGACCATGAGGAGGAGTGGAGATGATCCAGGGAACCAGAAGGACAAGTCGCTGAGCACCGATGGCGTACTCGACTACCCTTCGAACTCGGTTCACAACATTCTACAGGCGACTACATCGCACTCGGTGAGAACCAACGAAATTCCTCCTACCCGTGTACTCTCCTTGACCTCGCCTACCTCCTAGACAACATCTCCCAGCCTACCGTTCTACTTGAACACGCGGCCGGTGAACCGAATGCCATTCGCTGGCATCAGCCTTGTAGCCTATCTTGCACAGCACGAATCAACTCAAGCCCAACACCAAAAACGTTCCAAATGATCTTCGAAAGCTAGCAGTGGTGTTGGTTTTCATAGTGGATGGGTAGAATTCGAAATTGTATGAATGCGTGCATGTAATTGTTGACTGCTCATTTGTTTTCTGTTATTTACCTAGCAGTCTGTAACTTGCTAGCGCATTAGCTAATTGGTAGAATTTCCAGAGCATGCATGCTTGATACATATAGTTATGTAAATTGTTTTTATATTCTTTTTGGACCATTTTCATGACTGCAACTTGTTACAAAAATTATGTGATTTGATCTTAGTTCTGTTTCGTAATTTTTGTAACTGTTAGATCTGTTAGCTCTTTCCAATTAGATCTTAATTCTTTTTGTTGTGGTTAAAATTATTGTTTTATTTATACTAGCTACTGTTTATTATCTAGAAGGCTATTCTACAATTTAGTTGGTGATTCCATGACATGATAGGTTGTTTTATTATATCTGTTTATATTTGTTAATATGATTACTTTCATGCTGGTTCTATCGATGAGTTACTTCCATCTAGTTTACTTTTGTGAGCTATGCATGTTTATGCTACTAGTGTTCTATGTTATAATAAACATTTAGTATTTAATGTAATATATTGGTATTCGTGACATGAATTGTTCTTGTTACTTTCTCCTATTATGTGAGCGTATACTATTTAATTACTTGTTTAGTATGCTAGATTTGCATATAAGATGATGACATTGTTTAATTGCTCTTGTTTTACTAGTAGCTCATGCATACACTTATTTGGTCTAATATTAGTTTATGCAAATAGCTTGTCGTGATATTACATATATGTTGTTTAGCTGGTTTATCATTCATGCTTAGCTACCATGATCATGTGTCATATAAGATGCTTGATTCTATTTGTTTAAGTAGCTTATTGTTATAATAGTGTGCATGATCATGCTTGGTCTATATTGTAGTTATATATGTTGTTCATATGATACTCCATTGATCGATCATTTGTGTTACATACATAGACGATAGCTTATTTTCATGTTAGTATTGCATACTATATATTCAAGTGTCTTCATGTATGTTAGCATATATTTACTTGTCGAATAGATAGTAACATGTCTTACTCTTGTTTAGTTATATATAGATTTATTTATTGTCTCGTACATGTATGGTAGCTTATGAGATGTTTGTTACCTCACGTGGTAAACCATATAATGCTTTGGCTAATTTGTGTTTGATGTTAGTATTATTTTATATTTGTGTTGCTCTCTGTATTGTTGTATACATCTATGGTTCACTAGCGTGATGCAAATCATGGTATTAGCTTTAGCTTGCATTTCTTGTTGTTCTATGATGTATGTTTATTTGAGCCTTTGTCTTGCTTATATGATTGTGATAGCATGTTAGATAAACTTTGCTAGCTGTCTAGTTATGCTATTTTGTATTATGGCGTACGGGTTACTATTTAACACGGTTGCGACCAATTTTACCATAACCATTAGATAATGTGTACGTGGTTAGCTAGTTATAACGAGCCCTCCGCTGATATCTTATCGTAGGTCTTTATCCCTATAACCAATCCTAGCATCATACCCATACTATTTGATCCTTATTCGAGTTACACAACTCACTTTCTCAATTCCATCCAAGTTGTCCCACCCTATTCGACACCTATCCACCAATTCATTCTTATTTGTATTTCATTCGCTTTTGGTGATTATTGTTTTGGTATTTTTTTGGTTGCTATTTGCTACCGTTACGACGAGTAGGGAGTGGCGAGGTTGGACGTGGACATAATCAGGTTATTGAGAAAGACGAAGGACTCATCAACGAAGGCATGCCCTCTCATCATATTTTATCCCAGTTTTTCAAACTGCATGCTATTTTATGTTTTACAAATATATATGCTATTTTATTCCAGTAGCTAGCGTGTCGATTGACACACCAACCCTGATTCGCTTGTCGCCTTTTACTTGATACCCTGAGTAGAGATTATATAGTAATCCTGATAGAGTAGAGTTGCTTAGCCATGCTAAATAATCATTAGGATACTTCCTATTGCCTCTTTGGAGGAATTGATCGACCTTCGGGTCAAACATACCCTTTTGAAAGTTGTTGAGCTCGTTGAGCTAGGCTGATTAGCCGTTGTTGCTTCCTCTACTCTCTCTCTTCTACTCTGGGTGAAACTTACCATCTAAATATGGCGCGGGCTGTAGGATAACGTTGCATAGAAAACAAAAAATTCCTACCGCGAACACGCAATCCAAGCCAAGATGCAATCTAGAAGACGGTAGCAACGAGGGGTATCGAGTCTCACCCTTGAAGAGATTCCAAAGCCTACAAGAGGAGGCTCTTGTTGCTGTGGTAGACGATCACTTGCCGCTTGCAAAAGCGCGTAGAAGATCTTGATCACGATCGCCACGAACGGCAGCACCTCCGTACTCGGTCACACGTTCGGTTGTTGATGAAGACGACGTCCACCTCCCCGTCTCGGGCAGCGGAAGTAGTAGCTCCTCTTGAATCGACAGCACGACGGCGTGGTGTCTGGTGGTGGAGAAATCCGGGAGCTTCGCTTAAGCGTGCGGGATGTGGTGGAGGAGAGACCGCTAGGGTTTGGGGAGAGAGGGGGGTTGGGCGCCGGCTCTAAGGGGTGCGGCCAAGGCTGAGGCTTGAAGTAGTCAGCCCCCTCTCTATGCCCCTCATTATATAGGTGGAAGCCCCAAGAGTTCTAGTCCAAGTCTTCGAATAAGACCCCAACACTAAAACCTCCCAAAAGTGGGAAACCTACTCAAGGGGAGTCCTACTCAAGGTGGGACTCCCACCTTTCCTTGAGGTGGGGCTGGCCACCAAGGTGGAGTCCACCTTGGACTCCTCCCCTTAGGGTTTGGCCGGCCATGCTGGAGTCCCTCCGGGACTCCACCTTCCATAGTGCCATTCTTCCGGACTTTCTAGAACCTTCTAGAACCTGCCATAAATGCACCGGATCATTTCCAAACTTGGAATATGACTTCCTATATATGAATCTTATTCTCCGGACCATTCCGGAACTCCTCGTGATGTCCGGGATCTCATCCGGACTCCGAACAAATATTCGAACTCCATTCCATATTCAAGTTCTACCATTTCAACATCCAACTTTAAGTGTGTCACCCTACGGTTCGTGAACTATGCGGACATGGTTGAGTACTCACTCCGACCAATAACCAATAGCGGGATCTGGAGATCCATAATGGCTCCCACATATTCAACGATGACTTTAGTGATCGAATGAACCATTCACATACGATACCAATTCCCTTTGTCACGCGATATTTTACTTGTCCGAGGTTTGATCTTCGGTATCACTCTATACCTTGTTCAACCTCGTCTCCGACAAGTACTCTTTACTCGTACCGTGGTATGTGGTCTCTTATGAACTTATTCATATGCTTGCAAGACATTAGACGACATTCCACCGAGAGGGCCAGAGTATATCTATCCGTCATTGGGATGGACAAATCCCACTGTTGATCCATATGCCTCAACTCATACTTTCCGGATACTTAATCCCACCTTTATAACCACCCATTTACGCAGGCGTTTGGTGTAATCAAAGTACCTTTCCGGTATAAGTGATTTACATGATCTCATGGTCATAAGGACTAGGTAACTATGTAACGAAAGCTTATAGCAAATAACTTAATGACGAGATCTTTATGCTACGCTTAATTGGGTGTGTCCATTACATCATTCATATAATGATATAACCTTGTTATTAATAACATCCAATGTTCATGATTATGAAACTAATCATCTATTAATCAACAAGCTAGTTAAGAGGCATACTAGGGACTTCTTTGTTGTCTACATATCACACATGTACTAATGTTTCGGTTAATACAATTATAGCATGATATATAAACATTTATCATAAACATAAAGATATAAATAATAACCACTTTATTATTGCCTCTAGGGCATATCTCCTTCAGTCTCCCACTTGCACTAGAGTCAATAATCTAGTTTACATTTGTAAAGATATAACACCTTGGCCTTATGGTGCTTTATCATGTATTGCTCACGGGAGAGGTTTTTAGTCAACGGATCTGACATGCTCAGAAACGTATGTATTTTGTAATTCATTTGCGTCTCAACGCATCACTCATTTCCAAATGAGTTGGCATTAAATATGTTTGATCTTATGGTGGAACCTTAATTCCGCGGTCTGAAATAAGTCACTAATATTGTCACATACAATATAGCTTCAAAGTTCGACACTATCGGAACTACACCAAGTTCTCAAAGAACTTCTTGACTCAACATCCTCAGTCATTTGTCAAAACAAATGACATACTCTGCCTTCGTTTTGTAGAATCCATCACAATATTTAGAACTCTTCTAAATCTAACATAGACAACTTCTAGTTCATTGTGCTACCTTTAAAACAACACTTAGTCTAATTTGAGATTGAAATTCTATTTTGATATGTGACAAAATAAATATCGGTGTAACACCTTACAGCGATTTGTTTGTCATTTCTTCATACAAAAATATATATGTATATCCTTAGTTCTTCTAAAGTACTCAAGGATATTCTTACTGTCGTCCTATGATCATCTTATGAATCATTCCGGTATATGCTCATAACATTTTAGAGCACAAGATATCTGATTTTGTACATTTTATTTGTGATCTAAAATCACTCATGTATTTTTACTCATCGAGTGTCAGATACACTCAAGTCTTGTTAAACCTTCACATGACAAGAACATTTTCTTAATATTTCTATATTGAACTATTTCAATATCCATTCTATGTACTTTGACTTAAACTTATTATATGTTTCAATCTATCTTCATAGATCTTGACACTAAATATGTTTTAGTCCATATCCTTTCATTGAAGTTAATTTTCAATGAAACCTTTTTAATCAAGTATGTAATTACATTATTTATAACAAACTATATGTCTTCTACATAAGTATTATAAATATGTCTCAGCGCTCCCACTTAATTTCTTGCAAATGCAAGCCTCTTCATCGTCTCTGATGAAATCAAAAACTCTTTGACTATTTCATCCAGTGAAGATTCAAACTCCGCGATACTTACTTCATCCAATTGAAGTTCGTATACCTATCTAGTATTTCACGGACCAGCAAAACTCTTGGTTTGTATCTAGTATACACCTTTAATATACACTTCTGTTAAGTAGTGTATTTTGCCATCCTACTAACATATCTCATAAAAGAAATATGTAGTGATTACTAGAATAATCCACATAGACTACAAGCATTGCTACGGAAGATCTAATCTTATCGTAGTCAACTCTTTGAACTTTGTCGTAAACAACTTTTCAATAAGTTGAGCTTCTTCAAGGATATTTCATCCAAGTCCATCAATTTCATAGATCCATTTACTTTCAAAAAGTATTCATCTATCTTGGATTTTATGGCGTATAGCCATTTTAACGGAGTCAGGGCCCATCATAACTTCTTTGTTTGTAGTTGGTTTATCATTGTTCAAAATCAATCCTTTGTCCACAAATCATTTATTTAATCACAAAGTAAACCATACCTACAAGGTTCAATATGTACTTCGATCTCCATGGCTAAAACACTTTGTAGTCATGAGAGCCATGATCGTCGTGGCCGCTTCCGAAACCAATTCCGATGCTGCGCTACTCTGATCATTATGCTTAGGTTCATAAACCTTATCAAATTATATTGTCCTCCCACTCAAATACTTCACTCGAAACAATTTCTCGGAAATAAGAAACATTGACAAACACTTTTGTCTTTGTCTCGTGGGAAGAATTCCCAATTAAATCTCTGGGATAACCAACAAAGACATTCATCCGATTTTGGTTGACTATTAGGGTTTATACCCATGCCATAACTTGTATGGTGTCATTTCAACGGATCATGATGATGCTCTATTCAGTGTAAAAGCGGTAGTCACTAAAGCATAATCCACAAAAATATAATGGCATCAATATTTTATCTCATCATTGATCCAACAAGGTTTGGATACATCTCTTGGATACTTCATCATCACTATGATACTCCAATAAATGTGAGTTGTAGAACAATTTCATAACTCTCTTAGATGTTCGCTAAAACTCGTAATTCAAATATTTCCACCATGATCCAATCATAGATATTTGACTTTTCTATTACGATGATTTCCACTTCATGCTGAAACTTATTTGAATTCATTCAAATGTTTCAAACTTCTTCCTTATTGAATATATCCACATATATACTCAATTCATTG
The DNA here is from genome assembly GCA_030979885.1 of Lolium multiflorum. Classification (NCBI taxonomy): domain Eukaryota; kingdom Viridiplantae; phylum Streptophyta; class Magnoliopsida; order Poales; family Poaceae; genus Lolium; species Lolium multiflorum. The sequence continues at coordinate 403,010,150 of CM061750.1, forward strand.
TTGAAAGTTTTCATGAAGTAGAAGAATCTCCCGCACACAACTATGCTCAGTGAACCACATACATCATTATGTATTTTTCCACTAAGTTTGTTGCCCGTTCAACTCTTGGCCTATGAACGGTATTTTAATCATTCTCTTTAGAAAAGATTTGCAAGCGCCAAATGATTCAAAAATCAAATGACTCCAAAAATCCATTTGCATGGAGTTCCTTCATGCGTTCCTTTCTAACATGACCTAAATGGCGGTTCCACTAATAAGTGGAATTCAAATCATTTGCCTTATGGCATTTTAGCGTCAGTGTTATGTATGTGTGTTTCACCATTAAGATTTATAATAACTTATCCATCATATATGGAGTAATGTCATAATTTTAACAACTCATTGTTTTCATTTGACCAGAGCAAAATAACAATTATTAAGTTCTTTATTATAAATTCTAAGGGCTAGATAGAATGCCAACGACGAACATAATAACACTTTATTTTGTTCCAGACGTGCATTCCTATCATATTCCTTGTCAGTCACTTAGGCCATTGTATTCTTGTATTGCGTTGTATTGTATGACACTTCATACCAACCAATATAGTACTAATACCCAAGAATTTCATAGTGTGACTTAACTAGGAATACAACCATAACATGTATATCATTTATATACATCTGAGCTAGACTTTCTAGTCTTTTCTTTTCTTTTTGCCAAAATATCTTTTGCAGTTTCTCTTTTAGCTTTCCTCATTATTCAGAAAAACACTTCAACATCATTAACTTCTAGGTTTGTTGGTCAAATACCAATAACCTTGAGGTTCTTACTTTGAAATTGATCATCATATGACAAGTGTTCCATATTTCACTTATTAGTAACTTTGTAATATGATGAACAATTTCACTCATAATTTTATCCATCATATCATGACGACTTTCCGAGACCATGTCTGTACATGCTAGGCTCGTAAAGTTTTAACCTTGGTATTTGCATGTGCAAATCTAGCTTGCACCCGTTGTATGCACACGTAGAATCTATCACACCCGATCATCACGTGATGCTTCGAAACGACGAGTCTTAGCAACGGTGCATATTAAGGATGGTCACTTCATGGATATGTGAATATCGTTAGTGCCCCAATAGTTGGAGGATTGTGACGCCTTGCGTCTTCAACCTTCGTACATTCCCATAAAACTTATGAGTTCATGTAGTCTCACCAAAATATATTCTATCATCTTGCAATAAGGTCTTAGATATCACTTATATCTCATACCTTGATTATTTCTGAAAACTAAATTTTCAGCTCCTTATTTTTCAAACAAATTTGAACTTCAAGTTTCACGGAGACAAGATAACTTTAGGTACTAATTGAAACCATAGCTCTTTGAATCAACAATGTGAGGTTTACTAAAAGTTTGCAATAGGACTTAATTAATTCTTGATTCTTTAACAATACGGTACCAAACCGTAAAGTTTCTTGTCAGATTTTAACAGTATTTCTATCTCAATTACAAGACTAGCGCATAGTAGTAAACGGATGCCAATACTACAAAATTAATTCAAAATACTACTCAAACTATGTTTATGATAATTAGTTCATGTTTTAATCTAATTACTAATGAACTCCCACTTAATACAACATCCCTCATAGTTGTTAAGTGGTACACGATCCAAATCCACTACACCAAAACCGATCATCACGTGAGATGATGTAGCTTCAATGGTGAACATCAACATGTTGATCATATCATCCATATGACTCGTGTTCAACCTTTCGGTTTCCGTTGTCCCGAGGCCATGTCTGTACATGCTAGGCTCGTCAAGCAAACCCAAGTATTCCGCGTGTGCAACATGGCTTACACCCGTTGTATGTGAATCGTTGAATCTATCACATCCGATCATCACGAGATGCTTTGAAACGACGAACTGTTACAACGGTGCATACGAGGAGAACACTTTATTATCTTGATATTAATGTGAGGGATCATCTTATAATGCTACCGTCGCGTTCTAAGCAAAATAAGATGCATAAAAGGATTAACATCACATGCAGTTCATATGTGATATGATATGGCCCTTTTGTCTTTGCGCCTTTGATCTTCATCTCCAAAGCACGGACATGATCTCCATCATCTTCGGGCATGATCTCCATCATCGTCGGCGTAGCATCAAGGTCCATGGCGCCGTCTTCATGGTTGTTCACCTCATGTAGCAACTATTACAACTACTTTGAAATACTACTCAACATGAAAATTAAAGACAACCATAAGGCTCCTGCCGGTTGCCACAATACAATAATGATCATCTCATACATATTCATCATCATATCATGGCCATATCACATCACCAAACCCTGCAAAAACAAGTTAGACGTCTCTAATTTGGTTTGCATATTTTACGTGGTTTAGGGTTTTCGAGAGATCTAATCTACCTACGAACATGAACCACAACGGTGATACTAATGTTTTCAATAGAAGAGTAAGTTGAATCTTCACTATAGTAGGAGAGACAGACACCCGCAAAGCCTCTTATGCAATACAAGTTGCATGTCGAACGAGGAACAAGTCTCATGAACGCGGTCATGTAAAGTTAGTCCGGGCCGCTTCATCCCACTATGCCACAAAGATGCAAAGTACTCAAACTAAAGATAACAAGAGCATCAACGCCCACAAAACCATTGTGTTCTACTCGTGCAACCATCTATGCATAGACACGGCTCTGATACCACTGTAGGATAACGTTGCATAGAAAACAAAAAATTCCTACCGCGAACACGCAATCCAAGCCAAGATGCAATCTAGAAGACGGTAGCAACGAGGGGGTATCGAGTCTCACCCTTGAAGAGATTCCAAAGCCTACAAGAGGAGGCTCTTGTTGCTGTGGTAGACGATCACTTGCCGCTTGCAAAAGCGCGAGAAGATCTTGATCACGATCGGTTCCGGCGCCACGAACGGAGACCTCCGTACTCGGTCACACGTTCGGTTGTTGATGAAGACGACGTCCACCTCCCCGTTCCGCGGGCAGCGGAAGTAGTAGCTCCTCTTGAATCTGCACGACGGCGTGGTGTCGGTGGTGGTGGAGAAATCCGGCGGAGCTTAAGCGTGCGGGATGTGGTGGAGGAGAGACCGCTAGGGTTTGGGGAGAGAGGGGGTTGGGCGCCGGCCCTCTAAGGTGCGGCCAAGGCTGAGGCTTGAAGTAGTCAGCCCCCTCTCTATGCCCCTCATTATATAGGTGGAAGCCCCAAGAGTTCTAGTCCAAGTCTTCGAATAAGACCCCAACACTAAAACCTCCCAAAAGTGGGAAACCTACTCAAGGGGGAGTCCTACTCAAGGTGGGACTCCCACCTTTCCTTGAGGTGGGGCTGGCCGGCCACCAAGGTGGAGTCCACCTTGGACTCCTCCCTTTAGGGTTGGCCGGCCATGCTAGTGGAGTCCCTCCGGGACTCCACCTTCCATAGTGCCATTTTTCCGGACTTTTCTAGAACCTTCTAGAACCTGCCATAAATGCACCGGATCATTTCCAAACTTGGAATATGACTTCCTATATATGAATCTTATTCTCCGGACCATTCCGGAACTCCTCGTGATGTCCGGGATCTCATCCGGGACTCCGAACAAATATTCGAACTCCATTCCATATTCAAGTTCTACCATTTCAACATCCAACTTTAAGTGTGTCACCCTACGGTTCGTGAACTATGCGGACATGGTTGAGTACTCACTCCGACCAATAACCAATAGCGGGATCTGGAGATCCATAATGGCTCCCACATATTCAACGATGACTTTAGTGATCGAATGAACCATTCACATACGATACCAATTCCCTTTGTCACGCGATATTTTACTTGTCCGAGGTTTGATCTTCGGTATCACTCTATACCTTGTTCAACCTCGTCTCCTGACAAGTACTCTTTACTCGTACCGTGGTATGTGGTCTCTTATGAACTTATTCATATGCTTGCAAGACATTAGACGACATTCCACCGAGAGGGCCCAGAGTATATCTATCCGTCATTGGGATGGACAAATCCCACTGTTGATCCATATGCCTCAACTCATACTTTCCGGATACTTAATCCCACCTTTATAACCACCCATTTACGCAGTGGCGTTTGGTGTAATCAAAGTACCTTTCCGGTATAAGTGATTTACATGATCTCATGGTCATAAGGACTAGGTAACTATGTAACGAAAGCTTATAGCAAATAACTTAATGACGAGATCTTATGCTACGCTTAATTGGGTGTGTCCATTACATCATTCATATAATGATATAACCTTGTTATTAATAACATCCAATGTTCATGATTATGAAACTAATCATCTATTAATCAACAAGCTAGTTAAGAGGCATACTAGGGACTTCTTTGTTGTCTACATATCACACATGTACTAATGTTTCGGTTAATACAATTATAGCATGATATATAAACATTTATCATAAACATAAAGATATAAATAATAACCACTTTATTATTGCCTCTAGGGCATATCTCCTTCACGGGCGACAGCTGAATCAAACGTTGAAGGAGCGATTGGCTGCCCTTCAGAAGTTGGAGGGAGCAATCCGTCGTTCGTGCCGCTTAAGGGTCCTAATAAGTCTTGGATTTGAAGATTGTGACAACCGTACAACCACATGCTATATGGGCACTGGCCTGGTTAAGTAAGTTAGTCAGCCTTGGGTGTTGATGTCGCCGTACCGCGGATGAGGTGGCTACCTACGGGAGAACCTTCGGCACAGATGGGGGACCGGTTTGGGGACGTACTCTCAATACCGTGCGCCAGACCCGGTGGGCATGTCACATCTTTGGGGGATCTAGCTAAAAGACCTTGTCACGATCCCTCTGCCGGTACACCAATTGGTGTGTATTAAATCAGCGACGGCTGGTGGGCAACAAGACGGGGTTGTGTCATGTGGGCAAAGTGTACAACCTCTGCAGAGTTAAAACTATTCGAATAGCCGTGTCCACGGTCATGGGCTACACATGAATCCTTCTTGACATACGGGAACCTGTTTTGCTATTTCCCTCTTTGTCTCTCTCTCTCTCTCCTTTCCTCATTTCCCCTGAAATCTGAATCCTATGAGATACATGAGTTGTCGAGGACAACCACATTGATGAGAAATATTACACTCATTATAAAAGATGTTTTCGTCTAAAACTGCTTTTATCAAATGTATTGCAAATAAAATTGGCTTTTATGCAAAAGAACCTACAGCCTTCCTTTGAAGCCTCATGTAGATATATTAGGTCTTGCATCCAGGGGGTGTGTTGAGTACTCTATGTACTCATGGCAATACTTTTGTTGATATTCAGAGTGCTACAAAGACAAGGAAGACTACAACAACTACGACGACATTGAAGAGTGAGGCCTCGTGGACTACATCAACTGCCTGTGGCTGAGATGGAGTCACTTCGCGTTTTATTTATCCGTTGTGCTTTCTGATTGTAATGAATGTCACACTATGTGGCTATTAAAACTTTGTAATTAATTTTTTGTACGTCTGTAATGATATACATTTCGCTGTGTCGTCAACATTGATCTTGGGATTGACGAATAACACAGGAGGGTCGGAAAGTTAAGTTCCGGTTCTCACAGCCATCAATCTTATATTCTCATTAATTCTAACTTGAATGGCATTTGCTGTAGTAACAATTTTATTATTAAGATTCTCATGAGGCATAACTTTCGATTTCAAAAGATCAACATCAGCAGCAAGACTATCGACTTTAGAAGCAAGTATATCAATTTTCCCAAGCTTTTCTTCAACAGATTTGTTAAAAGCAGTTTGTGTACTAATAAATTCTTTAAGCATGGCTTCAAGTCCAGGGGTGTGTTCCTATTATTGTTGTAAGAATTCCCATAAGAATTACCATAGCCGTTGCCATTATTGTAAGGATATGGCCTATAGTTGTTACTAGAATTGTTCCGGTAAGCATTGTTGTTGAAATTATTATTTTTAATGAAGTTTACATCAACATGTTCTTCTTGTGCAACCAATGAAGCTAACGGAACATTATTAGGCTCAACATTTGTCCTATCATTCACAAGCATAGACATAATAGCATCAATCTTATCACTCAAGGAAGAGGTTTCTTCGACAGAATTTATCTTCTTACCTTGTGGAGCTTTTCCGTGTGCCATTCAGAGTAATTGATCATCATATTATCAAGAAGCTTTGTTGCTTCACCAAGAGTGATGGACATGAAGGTACCTCCAGCAGCTGAATCCAATAGGTTCCGCGAAGGAAAATTCAGTCCTGCATAAAAGGTTTGGATGATCATCCAAGTAGTCAGTCCATGGGTTGGGCAATTTTTAACCAAAGATTTTATTCTTTCCCATGCTTGTGCAACATGCTCAGTATCCAATTGTTTAAAATTCATTATGCTACTTCTCAAAGATATAATTTTAGCGGGGGATAATATCTACCAATAAAAGCATCCTTGCATTTAGTCCATGAATCAATACTATTCTTAGAGATAGCAACCAATCTTTAGCTCTTCCTCTTAATGAGAAAGGGAACAATTTTAATTTTATAATGTCACCATCTACATCTTTATATTTTTGCATTTCACACAATTCAACAAAATTATTAAGATGGGCAGCAGCATCATCAGAACTAACACCAGAAAATTGCTCTCGCATAACAAGATTCAGTAAAGCAGGTTTAATTTCAAAGAATTCTGCTGTAGTAGCGGTGGAGCAATAGGTGTGCATAAGAAATCATTATTATTTGTGGTTGTGAAGTCACACAACTTAGTATTTTCAGGAGTACCCATTTTAACAACAGTAAATAAAGCAAACTAGATAAAGTAAATGCAAGTAACTAATTTTGTTGTGTTTTTGATATAGCAAACAAGATAGCAAATAAAGTAAAACTAGCAACTAATTTTTTGTATTTTGATTTAGTGCAGCAAACAAAGTAGTAAATAAAACTAAGCAAGACAAAAACAAAGTAAAGAGATTGAGATGTGGAGACTCCCCTTGCAGCGTGTCTTGATCTCCCGACAACGGCGCCAGAAACTTGACACGCGTACAGCACGCGTTGGGACCCCAAGTGGAAGGTGTGATGCGTACGGTAAGTTTCCCTCAGTTAGAAACCACGGTTTATCGAACCGGTAGGAGTCAAGAAGCACGTTGAAGATTGATGGCGGCGAGATGTAGTGCGGCGCAACACCAGGGATTCCGGCGCCAACGTGGAACCTGCACAACACAAACCAAGTACTTTGCCCCAACGAAACGGCGAGGTTGTCAATCTCACCGGCTTGCTGTAACAAAGGATTAGATGTATAGTGTGGATGATGATTGTTTGCAGAAAACAGTAGAACAAGATTGTAGATTATATTTCAGTATAGAGAATTGGACCGGGGTCCACGTTCACTAGAGGTGTCTCTCCCATAAGATAAACAGCATGTTGGGTGAACAAATTACGTTGGGCAATTGACAAATAAAGAGGGCATGACCATGCACATACATATTATGATGAGTATTGTGAGATTTAATTGGGCATTACGACAAAGTACATAGACCGCTATCCAGCATCTATGCCTAAAAAGCCCACCTTCAGTTATCATCCGAACCCCTCTAGTATTAAGTTGCAAACAACAGACAATTGCATTAAGTATTGCGCGTAATGTAATCGTAACTACATCCTTGAACATAGCACCAATGTTTTATCCCTAGTGGCAACAGCACATCCATAATCTTAGAGATTTCTGTCACTTCCCCAGATTCACGGAGACATGAACCCACTATCGAGCATAAATACTCCCTCTTGGAGTTACAAGCATCTACTTGGCCAGAGCATCTACTAGTAACGGAGAGCATGCAAGATCATAAACAACACATAGACATAACTTTGATAATCAACATAACAAGTATTCTCTATTCATCGGATCCCAACAAACGCAACATATAGAATTACGATAGATGATCTTGATCATGTTCGGCAGCTCACAAGACCCGACAATTAAGCACAATGGGGAGAAGACAACCATCTAGCTACTGCTATGGACCCATAGTCCAGGGGTAGACTACTCACACATCACTCCGGAGGCGACCATGGCGGCGTAGAGTCCTCCGGGAGATGATTCCCCTCTCCGGCAGGGTGCCGGAGGCGATCTCCTGAATCCCCCGAGATGGGATTGGCGGCGCGACGTCTCGAAGGGTTTCCGTATCGTGGCTCTCGGTGCGGGGGTTTCGCGACGGAGGCTATTTGTAGGCGGAAGGGCAGGTCGGGGGCCACACGAGGGCCCACACTATAGGTCGGCGCGGCCAAGACCGGGCCGCGCCGCCTATAGTCTGCACCTCGTGGCCCCTTCGTCTCCTCTTCGGTCTTGAAGCTTCATGGCAAAATAGGACCCTGGGCGTTGATTTCGTCCAATTTCGAGAATATTTCTTTACTAGGATTTCTGAAACCAAAAACAGCAGAAAAACAACTGGCACTTCGGCATCTTGTTAATAGGTTAGTTCCAGAAAATGCACGAATATGACATAAAGTGTGCATAAAACATGTAGATAACATCAATAATGTGGCATGGAACATAAGAAATTATCGATACGTTGGAGACGTATCAGCGCCCAAGGCACCCCTCTCCCGAAACCCTAGCGCCCCTCCCCCACATATCTCTCCCGCAGCGCATAGGCGAAGCCCTGCCGGAGATCTCCACCACCACCGCCACCACGCCGTCGTGCTCCGGGATTCCGAGGAGGATCTACTACTTCGCTGCCCGCTGGAACGGGGAGAAGGACGTCTTCATCAATACCGTACGTGTGACCGAGTACGGAGGTGCTGCCCGATTGTGGCACCGTCAAGATCTTCTACGCGCTTTGAAGGCAAGTGATCATCTTCTGCAACAACGAGATCTAATCTCGTAGGCTTTGGAAATCTTCAAGGGTTAGTCTCGTGATCCCCTCATTTCTACCATCTTCTAGATTAGATCTTGGCTTGTGTTTTCATTCTTGCGGTAGGAAATTTTTTGTTTTCTATGCTACGAATCCCATCAGATATCTCCAAAAATATTTATGGAAACTTAAAATCCCACTTAAAATTAAGATCTTCATGTGATTTCTTAGCAAAAAAAGTACTTTTGACTAGCAATAACCTTGCAAAACGGAATTGGAATGGAAATACAAAATGTTGCTTCTATGAGACTTGTGTGGCGAGTAGTGTTTGCTGCATACAATATTCCACCTCCATCCAATATCATAAATATGTTTGGCAATTGGCTTAATGGTGCGGATAAAACGGACAAAGCTAGGATTCGCATTGGTGTTTCGGCTTTATGTTGGTCCATATGCAATTGCAGGAATGATATTATTTTTAACAAAAAAGATTCTACTAACTTTTTGCAGGTTATCCACACTATGGTCCACTGGATCCAGCTCTAGCTCTTCTTACTCCCGGAGGACCAGCGGGAGTGCATGGTTTCTGGATGCCGCCTGCAAATGGTTGCCCAGGATATTTTCTACCAGGCTACTTGGCGGCCTATTAAGAGATTGGAAGATGCTTAGACTTCTTAGCATGCTTCTTATTTTTAGATGGTTGATTTTTGTAGCGACCCTCCTTGATCCATCAAGTGTAACTCGTGAATATTCAAGTTTTTAATAAAGAGTTGTGTGCATCATCCGATGCAGAGGCCGGAGATATACCCATTTCGAAAAAAGTGGGTTATAGGGGTTTAAAGAATAGATAGTTTATCTTCAACTCCTCGTGGGTTCGATACTAAAGTACTTATCGAATTGTAGTACGGTGATTCCTAACACTTAGGGATTATCACACCCTCTTAACACAATTCTCTAGCGCAGTTTTAAAATCTTTTAAGATAGCACAAATGTCTTCCTCATCTCCTTTATTTGCTATGCTAGTACCAAAAAGATTTTTAACTACCAATGCGGATTCTTCAAGGGGTTCTAACGTAAAACTTCCTCCAGAGGTGAAATCTAGAAAATTTTCACTACGACGCGACACGCGAGCCATGGCGGATTTGAACATCTGTAATTGTCGTGCTCCCGCTAGCACGGTAAAAAATACCACCAGGGATAACTGCATTGGGAAATTAGAGAGATGATGTTTTTTTCACACGGCACTTCGGGTTTGTCGCACGCATCTCGTAAGCGGCAATTATATGCTGTGCCATTACATGGACGACAGAAACTACATGGTGCCACGTATGGTATCTGTCGGCACATAACCGTATAATACACTGAACCTTGTATCCATGTGGTATATCTTTACACATATGTTTGAAATCGTATAAGGAATAGAAGGTCATAGCACACAATAATATATAATTAATTGCACACAGAAGGTCAAAGCACACAATAATACATGCAAAGTACTTCACCGTACTACCTAGTCTCAAGTTCACATACATCTTCCAAATACGAAGAAACCAACTATATTTATATTAGGTCTCTTACATTTTATGCACTTTCATGGCCAAATAGCCACCCTTTGCTTCAAACTCTAATGCACAAACTGCATCCTTCCTCTAGAGATTCTGCTGATCAATGTAGCCTTCCCAATTAGATGTGAAAACGGCAGTACCGACATTTTCATGGTTCACATGAACTTCTCCAATGCTTTGATTTCCACAAACATGTGACTTCATCGTGTTCCATCTTCACGAGTGTGATAAATGAGAAATGTCCGGAAAAAAGAGCATAAAAAGTACTACATAGGAAGAAATCAACAACTAATGGTTGTAGTAAGTTCAAACAATAATATTGTGAATGAATCAGCATGATTGGAATTCAACGGAATTGAAGCAACCATTTTTATTTTGCCGATGGTTGTCTTATTCATGGTGCAGACATAGTAAGGAATATGGGGCTTATATCTTTTGATTACACGTCTCAGATTTCTCCATCTTGCTCTAATCATGTCGACAACATTGCCAAACCTATAATGAATGCTATACTTGTCCATATATCGAAATTATGGAGCTAAAACTAAGTCTCACTAGTTATTAGTTAACAGTAAAACTGCTCCACCTAGGAGCTCTCACAAACGCTGCAGATCCTTTCATCTCGCGTTCGCGTCATTGCATGGATTTTCACTGCGCAAACAACACACGTCACGACCAGCCCAAAATATAAGGGCTGCTTCTCCGGGAGACGATCTGGGCGTTATATGGTTCAACGGGCCGCAAAACAGCCCAATTCTTGCTGGACGCAGATAAGGCCCGTGTTCTTCGTTCGTCTCTCTTCCTTTTCTCCCCAGTTCGACGAACGCGAGTCCCGTGGCAGCGGGCGGCAGGCAGCGTTAGGATTCGGCCCCCTCTATTCGCGGGACTACGGCTCGTTGCTCTGGTCGGCCCAGTTCATCCTGGTTAACCTGGCCGTGTAGGTGGCCTTGACCAAGATTTGGTCTATTCGGCAGGCGGAGCGGCGGCGGCCGGCAGGGAGAATGGTGCCGACGCTGATAATTGCTGTGATTAATGGCGTAGTAGGTGCGCGGCCTTCAGTTTCCTATCTTCTCGGTTGTGATTGATAGCGGTTTAATGGTTGCGCACATCCCACCGCCTTCCCGGTTCCTTATATATGATCCGCTTCTTTCCTCCGTCTTATCGTATCGCCTTCGACTGATCCATCGGGCTCAGATTTTGCGTGGAGCTTCCCAAGCGACAAGGAAAGGAGGATAGTAACAGCCAAAGGTGTTGCCATCTGTGCTCAGATTTGTTTCGATTTTGGCGTCCCTGATGTATCTCCTTGATGCAATGAAGGGCTTCCCCTGTGAGGACACAACTTCCAGCGGTGGCATGGAAGGAGGTTTGGACAGAATTAAAACACATATGTATCTTGTTCTGGTGGTTTTTTTTCTTTTTCTAATCCTCTTATAGTGCCTACAAGCATGCTTCTGCTTCCAGTGTCTACAAGCGTTTCTCTGCCCCAATTACATGGCAGATGAGATGTGTGAGATTCAGAGCTGGGGCGACTGATTCTTGTTCTTGTGGCAAATTTTAAAGTAAACATTTACAGATTGTTCATTTGTTATGTAATATTGTGTACCGCAATATTGCTCGTTATGGGTAGAATACATACATCACTTGAGTTGGAAAGAGAAGAAATTTGCGGTTGGTGCACCAATCCAACATCACATACATAAATCACGTAGGAGCTTGAACCTCCATCTTTCAACCCATGTCTCTCTTTAATGTTTCTGGTTCGGACTCGCGTAAGCCTGCTGTAGCACCGTATTTTTTTAAAATGTACGTCTCTAGACTGAGTCATATAAATTCTCAATGGTACAATTCGCTGTATATTATCATCATTGTTGTTCCAAAGTATATTTTCGTTCTTCCGAAATCGGTAGCCGACTTCCTGTTTTTATCTATTGGCCATTGTCTTCTTTCTCATCAAGGTATTTGTGTGGTCTTGGAACCTTCGGTTCCTACAACCTATGTTAGTTCGAGTGGGGCTGTAATTTGTACAGTGATGTATCCTCCCATATCTTTTATTTCTACCAGGTACTTTAAATTTACTGCTCAAACATGTTGATAAACACTTATACAGTTGATACACGACATAAATAGCTTCCCTGACTGTGTCGGGTACACAACACAACTATATAGTTATGTTACATTTTCTGCAAGATTGTTTGCTTGATTGTGCCGCTGGTTTAAACTGCTTTGGACCTGGCAATGGAGACCAGCAGGTCCAAGAGAGTTGGAAGGTTGATCAGATTGGTACACTGATAGATTTCCTTGCTGGTTTAAATTGTGCTCTTCAAATGATTGAACTTTTAGTCTCAGTTCATAATACTTTTCCTCGGTGTCGGAAAAATTGTAGCATGTGCAGTTTAGTGCCTATCTAATTTTGTATCTTTGCATATTTCCATCGATGATTTGTTGTTGTTTCATTTTCTAACAGGCATTTGCTCTTTATTCACTACTCCGTCATCATGCAAATATCAGATTTGCCACCCAAACAATACTAGACTGATGTGGACCTAATGATTAATGCCCACCATCATATTTTTATGTGTTAATCCAAAGTATCGAGGAATCTAATTTACGCTCATGTAGTTCCACTATTATTACGTGTTAAATATTATTTGTTCAGATGTTTTGCTGGTGTTGCGGTGCATAGTTTTGAATTGGATTAAAACTTATACTTAAGACAGCCTATTCTTGGTCCAGTATTAGTGTTGTTAAACCTTTCTTTTGAAAGATGTTTAGGAATATTTTCGCCCATTGAGCACTCATCCTTATGTTGTCAGGAATTGATGCTGGTAGGCTATTTTCTCTTTGTAGCTTGTTTCTTCTTAACAACTCGCTGCGGTTAGTGAAGAACCTTTTTCTGCGAAGAGTTGGTGAAAAACCTGGCTATTGGTCCTCTGGCCTTTTATGAACTTGCTCCTACATCCTAGGTACCTTAATCTACTCTATGTGTTACAGAAAGCTTCTAAAATAACTGTGTTACCATGCCAAATTATAAGTTTGTAAGTAATCATAATTCCTCAATTTTATGTTGATACAATCTAATAATTCTTAACGAGTTATATGCAGAGCAACGTAATAATTTTACATGGAAAAACTTCGAGATAGTCAATTTACTTTCTGCAGATTCTGCGAAAAAACAAATGAAATCTGAACATAAGTGATTGAGCTACCCTTAAGCAAATAGCACACAAGGCTTTCTCAAAATTCGTGGCTCTAGGACATAATAACTACTATATTATAGGGCAACAAACATCTTTTTTGTGATAATTTTGGGAGAGGTTAGGAATTAAGGTGGTGGAGACACGTACACACTTTGGACAGTTTGTTTGGCCCTGTATTTTCTCTGTGTACAGTTCTGGTGCTTCCTCGGATTTTTAGGTGAGGCTGGAAGCTCATCTACTGCCAACACGTGTGCAGACGTATGTACTTTCCATCAAGTTGCTTCGTTCGTGGGGCTTGGTATACGCGGGGTGTGGCTGTAGTGTTTGTTGAGCAGTCAAAGCGGTGCCGACGTTAGCAGAAGAAGTGCATCGTGTTCGGAGCCGACCGGCCCATTTGCCCCGCCGCTCACATCCCTTCCGACCACGGCGCTCTCCACTCCGATCCTATCCACCGTGGCACCTACGGACCCATCTATCAACGCGATAAGCACTCTTATTTCTCTCGAGGTCGCTGGTGGCGCGGAGGAGGAGGAGGTCGGTGCCCTCTTCTCGAGGACGATGGCAGCGCAGAGGAGGACCTCGGCGCATCCTCCTCTCCCTCCCGAGTCGGCGCGAATATGGGAGGAGACAACGTCGACCGGGATGCATCGTTCCCAACGGCGAGTCCTCTCTTTCCCTCTCTCTGTGGGATGCGGCGTCGACCATGAAGTACAGCACGAGAGAGAGCTGGGCCTCCGCCTTCTCCGCCACAGCTCCTCACCGAGATGGTGTCCCCCGATCCTGCCGGTTGGTCCGTCTTCTCCGCGCTCGATGTCCAGCAGCCTACCGCCTGCTCCAGATCTGCGACACCAGCGACTGATTCACACACGCTGCCAATCCTAATTCTCCGATTGGACCACTGGAAATATCAGGGTCATCCTCGGCGGCGGCGTACCCGTGAAGCCAACCTTCGTGATCCGGCATCCTCCTCACCATCAGCCCTTCCGAGATGTAGTGGCATGATCCACGGCGCCTTGCTGGGCGCGGCCTTACGCAATGAAGGTTTCCGTCGGCACGGCCGTGTTGCTGCTCTCTCCAGGCTAAGTATGGGTTGCCTCTACCTTTCCTCCCGATTGGGTGGCCTCTGTTTTCTAACTTCTTTTTCCTGTTGTAATTCTGATGCGTGCCAGTATAGGGTTCGAGGCAGACAGAGCACGCAGATGGAGGCATTGTGGGTGCTGATGTGGGCTAAGATGGCGGAGGACAGACATAGGAGACCATGAGAACTTCATGCACGAGCTTGCTGGCTTTTCGGGCGACCACCACAGCGGGCAACCCGGCGGCCAGGTGACCTCATTCTTCTCCTCCTTCACATCTCTAATCTCTTCTATGTCTTCAGTTTCAGTTTCAGTCCAGTCAGGACACAGGCCTTAGCATGTGCAGATTGTGGACGGTAGTTATTTTTCTTAAGCAGCATGATGTATTGATATTGATCCGTACAGTAGTGGAGAATAATGAACGCACTATATACGAAATGCCCACTGCTCTCTTTCTCATATTGCTCCATATAAATCAATTGGCATCAATGAAGTGCTCTGTCTGCTTATCCTTTCGTGTTTGTCTTTCAGACTTCTTGCTCACTTCTTTTGACATGTCATGTTGTCGGATGGTGTCTCAATTGGTATGATTGTCTAACATCTACCTGAATTTAGATGGAAATTAAATTAATATGTTTCCGTTGATCTTTTTATGTGCTGGATAAATAATCATGATTGGGATGATGTGTCAGGTACAAAATAATCTGTGAGAACTTGCAGATCAAATTGCAGAGAGACTAAGGTTGTGAACATGACAGTGGTCATTGCTACCATGCTTCCGCTGATCTTTTTATGGGCTGATTAAGTAAATATTGGCACCGTTGTATTGGCCGGCGAGCCATTAACAACTAAGCTAACAAGTGGCATAGTTGATTATTTTGTACTACTTCAAATTATAGTTTTTGTCCAAGTTGAAGTTTGAGATGCGCTTCTATGTATGTTAGATCAGTTCCATGCTGATATTGAAGTAAAAGAGGGATTCAAGGAATGTGTCAACATAAGCTTTCAGGTGATGCCTAAGTCGTTCAGAAAATTGATTTTATGATGTACGATTTCTCATGCTCATTGCTTAACATTGGCACTATTATTTCCTGTATTCGCAGTCTTTTTCGAGAAGCCACAACTTCCAATGATTATTGTTGAACAGACATGCCATATATTTGTAGGCTAATACTTATGTAATGCAAAATGGAAGTAGACTAGGCAAGCAGAAAGTTTGATTTTGTTCGACAGCTTCTCTTCTGTTCCTCATATACAACGGAGTTTTTCCAAATCATGCAGATAGTTTTTTTTCTATTAAGAAGCTAATAGCCTATAGGAGATGGTGCATTCTCACGGAAGCTTCTCTTATGTTCCACATATATAACAGAGTTTTTCCTAAACCTAAATCATGCAGATAGATTGTTTTCTATTAAGAAGCTAATAGCCTTTAGGAGATGGTACATTCTCACTACCTACTGTATTCAGGATGAAAGTTCGAGGCTTATATATTATGTAAAGATCAACATGTATATTCAAATGCATGTATTATCTTTGATTTCAAGGCCATCATTTTTTTACTATTGATTGTAGTACTTCAAATCTGCGATGCATTGATCCATTTTAAGTTCAAAATTGGACACTATCTTAGAATGCACTGAGAAAAATAGGGCCTATAATATAACAACTGTAGGATTCGCATGGTCTTTATATAACCAAGATGCGCACGTTTTTTTTTTCTTGCCCTTGTGAGTACAAAACTGGGAAAGATTCGAGATCTAGCTGGGCAAGTGGCCGGTTGACAACATATCTGATGGTATCGGTTATGTTCCTTTTTTATGTGCCATCGCATTATTCTTGCTGTTGTTTTCTTGACTTCAGTTTAGCTTTGTGCCTCACTTGCTTCTTCTCTAGGTTATGCATCGAAGTTTATATGACTTGGACTTCATTGTTTCTGACCATGAGGTACTCCTCCACAAATCCACACACATTTAAATTCCTTGAATTATCAGAAATATTTTTGGCCCTTTGCCAAAAAAAAAGTACCACAATCCAGATCACAATCCAGATTTGCTATACGATTATCACAGAAAAATTTGAAATAAACGTTCACCACCATGAAGATAATCCAAGATTTTGATTTAGCAAATCTTTTGATTTCCTGCACCACGCACCATTCAGATACTGGTTCTACGAATTTTTGTGTATGTAAGAAGTGAGAATTTAGGAGGTAAGGCATTGTAATATGGAAGACTATGATGGTATGCAATTGTGTATGTAAGAAAGTGGTGAGTAAGTTTGTTTATTTTGTCAGTTGGGCCCTCTATGTTCATGTTCATTCGCACTGGAGACACATGAACATGATGAAAGATCATAATGGAAGATCTGAGCAATGATCATCCACGCTGGATTAGTGTTTCATTTATACTGAAGATGACGCAGCAAGTTTTTTCCGTTCAAATTATAAGCTTTTCTATTTACAGGATCTCAGTTCAGATTCTTTTATAGGATACCTGTTGCTGCTAAAAAAAATTGCATGCTCTCAAAGTTGAGTGATATGAACAATAATTTTACTTATTATATTGTGGTACTTAACTTGCAAATATTACTTGCCTTTTGCCTCAACGAGTGTGACCAGCACCTCACGGCATGCAGAAGATGAAAAAGGTGAGGCGACATCTGAAATCGGAAACGTGGTATATCGAGAAATAGGAAACTGTTTGTGACAACATGAACATCTTTTTTTTGTACTTCAAGTACATGTAAATTTCATGCCATTGCGTGCATCACATCTAAATCACTTGAAGTTTGACCAGCCGAGGCATTACCATTGGTATATAACTGTTTGTTCCAATGTGAATGTTTTTTCTTGGCACTGCAAATATGTAGGTTTTGCTTCTGTGTGGTTTATATGTCCTTTTTATTTAATCCTCTTCTATGTATACTGATGCTCTGTCTTTTTCTTAATGTCACCTGCATTTCAATTGGTCGAAGGGACTAATGTTAGTGCTTCACTTAAATAATATGTACCACTTTTGTGAGCCGGCTATTTTCCTGCTTCATCTTCTCTTACAGATGCCTACTCAGTACTCACTAATATTGCCAGCTTTCTAAATAATATATTACTTGAAACATTGAATCCCCTCTCACTTACGTTATTTCGAGCTACATTCTTATATAATTTTTTTATTATACCTGAGACAATGTTCAAGTTCTTATTCCCTCTTCAATGTGTTTCTACTTTATTGGCCCAATCAGTATTATAAGGTATCTGTTTTTTCAGATATTCTTATATTTTTTATGGTTAGCACCAATCTTCAGTTCTTACTTTGTGTATATATTATTGTGGATCCTAAAGAAACACTAAAGCGTTTTTTAAAATTCTAGGGATGAAGGATGTGTACCAGCTAACCGCATGAATCAGTTCAGAGACCAACTGAAGGAAGGTTCAGTTTACAACTTCAAAGCATTCATCGTAGGCTAGAGGCAAAAGAAGTACAGAGCTAATGATCATCCATACAGAACCAAGATTAGTGAGATCACAAAGATGGAGTAAGGTAGTGGTAAAAAATTATAGTTACTCCATGGTACTTGTGATTTCTGTGAATGGACGGCACTTTTCATTTATTATTGAAATGGTGAACGCTGATGGTTTGGCCATGTACCTTGCCCTACGTCACGTCCAGATATCCTACAGGTCGATATGGTGAGTTTTGTTAAGTTTAATGTCTATACTCGCTGTTTTATCAACATATGCAAAGCTCTTTTTTTTTGGTGATTTCAGTTAAGCTAGCAGTGACTTTCTGTCCTTTTTGCTGTTGAGTTCTCCGATGTGTCCCTCCAGTTTTGGGTTACTAGATACGTGTTAGGAGTTCTTTCTGTTAGCCCCACAAGGGGAGGTGGGTATTACACGATTTAATATCTTCGATCGATTAGTTTTCCCTGCATACTTGAATGAGCATGATCGATTGAGTATTAATTCTTGAATATGTTGGTTCTTCATCTGTTGTATTGAATGACGGCCACATTATTGGGCCAATCAGTACTAATTGTCGAATATATTGGTTCTTCCTAATATTTTCTTGCGTTGGCTAATTATTAGGTGATGCAGCTGCAATGGAGAAAACCTCATCTAACACTCAAGAGATGTCGCCTCCTCTGTCCAGATCCCACTACACAAGTGATGGATCAAGTTGCTGCTGAACCTAGAAGAAAAGATATTGGAGGGGCCAATGTTGGAGTTGACAACAAAGGAAGTCGATGATGGAAGTGAGCACACACTGGTTTAATGTTGGTTTTGGATAGTGTCAAGATAACATAATTAATGACAAGGCGAATATATGACCAGCAGTTCTGAGCTTCCTTGTGACAATGCACTCTTTTTATAGAGAGAATAATATGCTAATTGATGTGGCTTACTACTTTGTACTCAAATTATCAGCATTTATGTTCTGAAAGTGTAGTGTATTGGGCCATCGATCATGTTGTTGGGGATTTGTTGCTATTTTTTCCATGCATTTGCCTTTTTCCTCCTGACTACCCCAAGGGCAGAGGATAACTAAGCAGCCCAACATGCCCATACTTCTGAAGAAAAAACAATGAATGTCTTATTATCTTTTTATCTGATGATGAAAATAGTAACACCCAAGCAGTAGACCAGGCGCGGCGTGCCGCCGCGCCGGCCATTGCTAGTATAAACTAACACAGTAACACACTTGCAAGTTTCCGAATATTCTTTGCTGTATAAACAAAGCAAGGACAACCTACATTTAGAAAATACATGCAATAGCGTCTCCGGGAGACGGCGACGGTGGAAAAGCTTTTCCTACTCCAATCTCCGGAGTTTGTGCTGGGCCCCTCTCCTTCCGCTTGCCGCTCCGGCCGTAGGAGGGAGGGGACCCCTTTTTTGCATGGTACTTAGGGCTAGGAGTTCTCTGGCATGGCGCGCCGTTGGCGTGGTGGGAGCGACGCCCGGGCAAATAAATCCGCCTCAACTTTTCTCCCACACCGACGCTATCCTTCATGGCGGTGTCTCGGAGTTGGTGGCACTGTGTGCTTGCCGATCTTTCAGATCGGTGGCTTTAGGGTTCATGGATGGTGTTGGCGAGGCGGCGGCGACGACTCCATCAGATGGTTTTTTCCTCCGTTGCTGCGGCGTTGTCTCTGGCGCCAAGGTGGAGCAGAGAGGATTCGTCCAGGAGTACGTGCAGACGGTGGTCTGCACTGGTGACAGCTGGAAGATGGTGCACCTTGTGGTGGGTTCGTGGTTGAATGTTGATGGTTCTGGTTCCCTACTCTGACATCGTCGTGCGTGGGTGCCAGTGCTGAAATTCGATGGCGTGTCCAGGGACATGCTGCCCTGGTCTGATTCTTTCAACGACAATGGTTTGTCCTATGGCAAACTACATTGGAGGTCCGAAAAGCTGATGATCAGCGATGGAGCCGTGTCGAGCTCGGGTGAAGAGGTGATCTGTCCATTTTTTCCTTGGTGGTTGCTACGGTGGTGCCGAAGAAGATGGATAGGCGTTGGTTTGTCACATAGGTTTATCCTATCTTTCCAGATCTGTAAGATCGGTGTATACGTACTTTGTATCTCATATTTTATTTATCAATGAGAATCGTATTACCATGCAAAAAAAAAATTACATGCAATATTGAAGGATATCAACCTGATTATTTCTATGTAAGAATATTCACAAATGTCCCCTTCAGCGTTTTTTGAGATCTTGTTGTAGTAAGGCCGGTCTATTAAAACCCGATGGCTATGAAAATTCTAATGGATACTTCTCCCTACAATTATCTCGCTTAAAATCTATATATTTTTCTTCAGGGCATGTCCGCATAGTTATCAAGTTAATATCCTCAGATTCCTCAACACAGGGGAACTCCATTCTAAAGGTAATGTCCACATAGTGATCATGTCTTAGAAATATCTGAGAACAATTGAACGAATCCAATCAGAAGTTTACGCTTAATTCATATATCGATGTTCTCCATGTTGTTCTTTTTATGGATCCAATAGTATCCGTTATTGTTCATTTGTTTGTGCAATCTCTAATTATAATTACATATGAAAGTGGTGGTGGGCCTGCATATTTTCCATTTAGAGCCTATTATGAACTTTAAAAAGTGGATGGTACAGTGTTTAAAAAATCTTTAAGAAAGTTGTCATTCACAAAAGGTTATGTAAACCTGCAAATATCTATAATATTTGGCCTGAATATCCAAAAACTTGAATTGGCCTTATTAGATATTTGTACCATTTCGGATTTCGTAGATAGTACGAGAGTATCATCTATTGTTCTATTGTTCACATTAGACGGGCGCAATGCGCGCATTTATGATCTAGTATTATTTAAAATACATACATGTGTAAGTTATTACAGCATACAAGTCTCACTAGTTTACCTCGCATGGTGGGCACAGGTGGATGAGAACAAACTAAAGGTACCTTTTCGTGTGCATGGTGGAGGGTGAAGACGTTGTCCATAGCTAGTTTAATAACATTGTAAAGAATTAAAATGCCACTCCCATCGGCCAACTGAATTAATTAACATGGATCTTTTTATAATAGAAATTCCTAACATACAAACTCTTACATTATTCCTAAACTTATATAACTCCAAGTGTGTTCGTCACTGTCATTGGCAAACTGAAGTAACATAGATAGATCTTTTCACAACAGAAATTCCTGACATACAAAGTCCAACATTATTCATAAGCTTATAACTCTAAGTGCATCTACCACTGTCATCGGCCAACTGAACTAACATAGATAGATCTTTTCACAATAGAAATTTCCAACATATAAAGTATTGGAAATATGTCCTAGAGGCAATCATGTATGATGTATTTCTTAATATATTCATAAAGTAAGGTTGTCCTTGTATAAACTCTTGCATATATCATCGAATACGTGATTCGGTTGTGAAACTATGTGCTTACTATTTTGTCCTTAATCATTGAGGTTGTGTTGGACACACGATTTAGACTAATGTGCCAGTCGGCTGATGACTCTGTTCCACTTTTTAAAGGCATGGTGATGCTAATCCGACTTACACGAACTTGGCTATAGTGTTTAGCGAGTCGGACAGACCCACAGTGAGACGCAACGAGCAAAGTCGTCGTTTGCATGTCTCTATCAATGTAATCATTAGATATGAGGTTATTGCATGATTCGATTTGTGGATCGGCCGACTTAAGTTCTGTCAAACGATGTTCTGTAGTAAGGCAGTTATATAGGCAGAGTTCGGGTCGACTGAGAAACAAGCTGTGTGCCATGGATAACCAAGATGAATTGCCCCTCCACTTGGAGAGATATTCTCTGGGCCCTCTCGGATGATATGATTCATAAAGCATGACATTGCGCGACTCGGTTAAATGTTAACCAAGGCGATCGACTAAGGGTTAGTCGGGTGAATCATATATCACAGATCGAGAAGAGAGTTGAGCTATTAAAGGGATGATGACAACTCACCTATATCTTGAGAAGGTATATTGTGGGGAAAAAAGGACTAAGACATATGTCACATTGAAAGGTTAGTCGCCATGACTTCACGCCACTTGGGTCTGACATGTTATGCTAGGAGCCGCTACCAATTAGCGACTTGAGACCAAGTGTTCATCGAAGCGAGTGAGACTCGGAGCCATGACGGGATACTTGGAGGGATAACTCTAGTCATGTCTAAGTGGTCGTGAACCTGCAGGATCACACTTAAGAGAAAGGAGTCGGTTGGATGTGATCCAAATGAAATTGAGTCGGTTTGAGTTGGACTCGAACCAAACCAGCACTGAGTCAGTGTGTTAGACTCACAGTAACCAAGACAGGGCCCAAGTGACTGGGATGCAATTGTTGTGAAGCCCACACTTACTCCCTATATAATGTGAGGCAGATGTTGTCCAAAGGGCACGGTGAGAGCATTCCATGAGTTGGAAACCCTAGCCCCACTCAGTCCAGCTGCCGTACTGGATCTAGCAGTCCACCATTGTGCTCCACCTCGTACGTGTGGACACCGGCAGAGGCGTTGCACGTGTGACGCTTCAAGGCGAAGGAGTTCGTGGATCTGGAGTTGTTCGTGGGAACATCTTGGAACAAATCAAGGACTGCACTGCCTCGATGCGCTTCATCAAGTTTCGCACCTGAGCGTCTAGTGGTAATTCTTGTGGTCTTCTTCCTGAGCTAGATCCTGGGAGTACCACGTAGGGAAAACGTTTTTGTTTTCTGCTCCGTGACTCAACACAAAGTCCTACATTATTCCTAAACTTATAACTCTAAGTGCATCTTCCAATGTCATCACCAACTGATCTAACATAGACAGATATTTTCACAAATAAAAATTTCTAGCATACAAATTCCTACGTTATTCCTGAAATACTTTCAGATCGGGACTATTTAATGATCAGCCAACATTAATATACCTAAGTATTTGACCAATTCCCTAAGGATCGTACAAAAAAGGCCAAGGTGTGGTCGAGGGTGGATTGTTGACTAGTGGTGAGGAGCCTTGGAGTGGTGCCTGGACCCACCATCGAGGGCCTCGGAGTGGTGCCCACACCCACTGTCGTCGACATCGTCGGAGAGCTGCGTGCACCCACAGTCAAGGGAGCTAGAGACATGTGCGCTGCCACGGAGAGGTTGACGGTGGGACCGTTTTACGTGGGATCTTGATGTGGAGACGAAATGGACAAGGTCAAGATCTAAATCTTGGTGGGTTGGATCCTTGTAGGCGTTTAAACACTTGTCAAGGGTGAACAGGTAGGAAGACAATAATAATTACCAGGAGAGAACACGAGAACTATCAATGCCTTTGGAGGGATAAAGAAGGGGAACCAAAGCAGTCGTTGGCTGCATGGGAGATGGTATGTAAGCCCAAACTTAAGGGTGGTGTGGGGATTGTGGATTTCCAAAAACAGAATGCAGCTCTGCTCATCAAATTCCTTGATAAATTCTATAATAAGAAGGATCTGCCTTGGGTGCATCTGGTCTGGAATGCTTACTACCAAGAGAAAGTTCCACATGCTGAGAATATTTGTGGCTCCTTCTGGTGGAAGGATGTAATAAAACAAGTGGATAATTTTAGAGGAGTGGCTAGAGTACAGCATGGCATAGGTGACGTGGGCATTACCCTTCGGGTAACCGACATTACCCTATCCTGTATAATATAGCTGGAGGCCCATGAAGGTACTTGGAGGCAAGACGGGCCACCTGGATGGCGCACCAGAAGGTTTCTTGACGGACAAAACAAGGAAGCAGCCAAACAAGGAAAGCGTAGATTTAGAACTACTGTAAACCAAGTCGTACTCGGTTAGACCTCTTGAGACCTGGCCTCCTATATAATGGCCAGGACAGGGCTGCCGAGGGACACGATCAGTCTTAGCAATCTTAGCCACCAAAAGTCTAGAGCTAGGACGCCGCAGCACTTAGCTTCTCGACGAGATCTCAGCCGAACCCTTCGGCACCCCATTGTAACCCAATATTTTCATAATCAAGATCAGACATGCAGGACGTAAGGGTTTTACCTCATTGAGGGCCCCGAACCTAGGTAAATCGCTCTTCCCGCTTGTCTGTGAACCGATGTCTCATGTCAGCTTACAGGATTCCATCAACCCTAAGCCCCAATCGGAGGGCATTGCCGAGGAGTACCCTCGACAATTGGCGCCGTCTGTGGGAACCCTGTCGGCACAAGATCGGTCATCGGCAGATCCAGTCATGTCATCGGCAGCTTCATCGACACCGTCATCGCCAAGTCTGGGAAGCCCGATTCGCTTCGGCTCCTACGAATTCACCCCGCACAGCGACTCGTCTCGCTCGACCTTTTCCGATCTACAAGGAAACATGGAGATGACCTTCGGCAGCGTCCACTACAACGTCAACTCGGAAGGAGTCCTTCGGCTGCTGGAACCACTCACCTCCAGATCGACGGATCCAAGCACGTCGTCATCAGTCGACCTTTCGGCTGGTCTGACAGGCTCGACGAGCTTGCCCGCGCCATCGACTCCTTGTTCGACGTCTTCCATGTCAGTCGGATCCGACAATCCCACATCTTCGGAGATGACTTCGTACTACTGCTTGAACTGCGACACCAGGCACGGGCAAGGATCAAGCGACACACCGTTCATCTGCAATGCCCAGTATTCATCGGGAGAGGACAGTGTCGACAGCATCGTCCGAAGTGTCACCCGAGGAACAGCGCACCACCAGGTTTATGTTGCCAACAACACAAGGAACAGGGGAGACGGAGATCACACCCCCTGTTCCAGCAGGCGAGCAAGCTTTGAGAACAGTGCCAGTAACAACAACAGCGATCACACCATCGCAGAGGAGGAGAGCAGCCAAGGCACCCTCAACGCTTACCGCTCCATATTGGAGAAAAACCGGGAACGACTATCCAAAGAACAAGCCACCCTCGAGAGAAGCCTATCCGCGGCAGACCGATCCAGTGAACGATGAAGAGGCTCGCAAGGAAGCGCCTCTCGAAGTACTCAAGGGGCAGCACCGATCAAGACTATCCAGGCTCTCGGAAGACGACGCCAGAGAAATAACGTCGAATCGGCCAAGTCCTTTATGACCACGGACACCGCGGGCATGCCACGGCCAAAAACCGTCGCGGGAGCGACCGCCAACCTCGCTGCATACCTCATCAATCAGCGCCCTGAAGGTTCCATGGCTCAAGCCCACCAAGGTGCCCTAGAAAGTCTTGCAATATTGGGAGACAATCTGGTCCCACGGAAGGAAAAGATCACGTTGCAGGCTAGTGGCTCAAAGCATCATGCGAGAGACGCTCGGGATGAAATCACCCAGAGCAGAATCGACAAAGCAAGGCGATGACGCGCCGCTAGGGAGGAATATGACAGTGATTCTTCGGATGAGAGTCAGGAGAACGACGGTGAGCTAAGGGGATCCGATTGTTTAAGCTACAAAATCCGTGAGGCTATGCCACCCAGAAAGTTCAAACCCACTCCTACTGACGCTGCCAAATACGATGGGCAGCAGGAGCCAAGGTCCTGGATAGACGACTATTTGCAGACTGTGATTCTGCACAAGGGGAATCAGATAGCAACAATGCAATGCTTGCAGCTCTACCTAAAGGATTCAGCGCGAGCCTGGTTAAGAGGTCTGCCGAAGGGTTCCATCAAATCATGGGATGACCTAGTAGACGCTTTCGTTGCCAATTTCCAAGCAACATACAAAAGGCCCGTCGGGATTGAGGAGTTACGGCACTGCCAGCAAAAGCAGAAGGAATCGATGCGCGCATACATCGGGAGATTCACCAAGCTCCTAAACGCTGCCAAAGATGTATCTGTCGACAGGGCAATCGAGGCCTTCAGCGATGGCATCCGACGTCAAAGCTACATAGAAGAACTCGGGCGCAAAAAGCCAAAAACCATAACCAAGTTAATGGAAATCGCCAACTGCTGGGCTGATAGCGAGGACAACGTACGAAAACCACGACAGCGCAGTGACGCCGAAGACGACGACCAGCCGAAGCACGACTCGGGTGGACGAAGGGATCGCCACAAGAGAAGGAAGAACCGCAGCTATGACGACAGTAATCTGGTAGCCGCAGGGTACTCCGATCGGCAGGACGATCGATATGACGACAGAGGAGACGATCGGCAGGACGGTAATCGGAACAACTCTGAGAACTGTGGCAATTACAAACCACGACAACAGAGGACTCCCGAACTACCCTACGCTGAGCAGATCAACGATCCATGTTACTTACACTCGTACGTTGATTTTAAGGACGGCGAAACAAAGTTAAGCCACTTG
This sequence comes from Lolium multiflorum, assembly GCA_030979885.1. Classification (NCBI taxonomy): domain Eukaryota; kingdom Viridiplantae; phylum Streptophyta; class Magnoliopsida; order Poales; family Poaceae; genus Lolium; species Lolium multiflorum. Next base: position 403,036,569 of record CM061750.1, read on the forward strand.
CTCAGAGACTGTAGGCAGTTCATTGACATGCAGAAACTCATCCAGCAGCAGCAACCACCACCACCACCTCCACCGCAGCATCGGGTCCAGCAGGCTCAACCTCACCAACCCAACGAGGCATTTCCACCACCACGTGGGCAGATGAGCATGATCCACGGGACAAGTGTTTCAAGAAGAGAAATGAAGAAGCTCACTCGAGAAATTTCTGCAGAAAGCATCATGGCGAACATCCCCGATATGTCGAGTGGTCGTCTCAGAACATTACATTCAGCGAGAGATCACCCGATGACCATACCAAAACCGGGACACGCTGCTTTAGTAGTCGAGGCGCAGGTCGGGGGTTCAAGATGAGCAAAGTCTTCATGGATGGTGGAAGTGGACTAAACCTGATATTTCTCGACACAATCAAGAGTATGGGGATCACCATGAGAATGCTAGAAGAAACGGACACCTGCTTTCATGGGATTCTCCCTTCACCGGCGTACTCTCTTGGCAAAGTTTACCTAAACGTCATCTTTGGCAAACCCGACAACTTCAAGAAGGAAAAGATCGAGTTCGAAGTCGTGAACTTGGAGTCGCAGTATCACGCTATACTAGGGAGGCCAGCTTATGCCAAGTTCATGGCTGTACCGCACTACGCATACCTCAACCTGAAAATGCCTGGGAGCAACGGGACAAACATCACAGTCTATGGAAGTTTCTCACGCTCGGACAATTGTGATCGCGACTTTCAGAGGATCGCTGCAAAGTTTGGGCTGAAGCAGGAAATTACTGACCTCCCTTCCAAGTCATCATCACGCGATAATAAGGAAGAAGAACGCGTCAGAGGAGCGAAGAAGAAGCCAGCCGACCTTGCTCTTGAAGGTTCGGCAGCACAAACTTCTGCAGCTAAAGCTTCGGCAGCACAAACTTCTACAGCTAAAGCTTCGGCAGCTGATGGCACAGAAGACATAGGAGACAACAAGACACTGACAATTGCTGTCCATACCCCTGGTGAAATCAACGACGCTTCGATAACCACTAACGTGGTGGACAAGCCAAAAGATGAGAACAACCCCTTCCTTGCCTAAGCAATCTACTAGTGTTTAGTTTTCCCTTTCTTTTCAAGCAGGGCTCTCCCTTTTTAGCCCTTTAGTCTCATGTTTTTATTATTAATGAGAACTTAAGTTTTGATTCCTTGAAAAGCATTGCAGTAAATCGGAGCACCTAAACCGCATCGTCGTAAACCTTGCTTACGCCCCCTGGCGAACGATAGTGCAACATAGTGCGCGGCAAAAGATCGTGCTCCGAAAAAGCCTCTACGAGTGCTACAGGATGCAAAATAAACAAGGACACTAACTCTTCCCTCTGCTATAGATGCCTCTACGAGTGCCGTAAATAGCAAGAGTTTGGAAATACATATAAACACAACCCACGTTCGATATTTCACTTATGGAAATATCAAAGAACAACGGGCTCATTGGCAGAATTATTGCACCCGATATATTCGGGAGCTGCCGTCAGAACATACATCGGTTGAAAGCAAAGTTGCGCATACAACGGGTTTAGCAAAACCTGCAACACGAGCTGATCGCTCAAATAATTTGCTGACCAACGAATACACATACTTCTAAACGGGCAATTAAGATTTGCTCCTTCAAAAATTTGCCAACGGCATTAACACGGTAAAAGTACATATACATGTATCTACCGAACAAAAAGTCTCGGCTAGAACAATCCAAACACTTGGATGAAGTAGCCAAAATACCTATTTACAAAACAAACTTAACCCTGAATCACCCTTGTGGAGTCTCTCTTTCCTCAGGTACCTTTGAATCCTTTTCAAGCTTGTCGACAATTATATTGGCGGGCAACAATACCTTCGGATACAGCGCCTCCAAATCACCAACCGCATTGGCAATAGTCAGCAGATTTGCTGAGGGATAACGTGCAAGGACGAGGGCAAGTGTAAATCTGGCCCCTGCAAAAACCTGAGCTCGCACCAAGTCTCGAATCTTCTTGGTATTCCCAAACTCAGACATCGAGTCAGCGTAGGAGGGACCGCGTTCAAGGGGAACATCGTCCTCCAAATTACCCTCAGGGCTTTGTAGCACTTGTCGAAGAAATGGTGGACCTGCTGGACCCGATCCTGAAATTGTGCGACAGCCGAAGCCTTCGAGTGTTCCCGCCAGAAAATCTCTTCGGCTGATGATAGCTGGGTTAATGCGTTCACACGTTCGTGAATCTGCTTGTTCTCTTCAGCACGGTTCAGAGCTATGACTAGCAAAGGAATCAACGGAAGATCAGGCAATGCGTTTTTGACAAAAAGTAATGAGCACAAGGATCAGGGAACTTACAGTTTAAACTTTCAGTGGCCTTATGCAGTTCAGTAAGAGCATAGCGCTCTACGTCAGCTGCAATCTCGCCCTTCTTCTTGATAATGGCAGCCAAGGCATAAGTGCTGCGCAGATCCTTTTCTAACTGCGTGATTCGATCCTTCATACGTTGGACTCGATCATATTCAGAGAGAGCACCCGAAGAATCATCAACAAATGCAGGCACTGGGAACACCTGCAAGGAAAAGCGTCAAAAGCATGATGGATCGCTTCACTTCAACATCAAGAAGATACTCCCATCGGGAGAAGTGCAAATGAAAATATCATAACAAAGGTGTACTAGCAACATTGCTAGCACGGAGTTTATTACAAACATAAGTTTTGCGACAGAACATTGTTTCACATCAACGCAAAGAGAAGTTTGTTACAAAGATCAAAGAGCTTGGGTCTGAGTCGATAAACTGGGCCAGCCGATGTCTTCCTTGATGAAACCAGCTCAAGGAGTGGCGTGCACCTTACGTTTTGAAGACGCTTAAATCAATGAACTGCCCATCTTGCCCTTTCGGCAGCTCCTTAGACATTTCTTCGATATCGGCCTTGAAGCCATGACCCATCATAAGTTGAAAGGCTAGGAGGGCACCACAGGTACGCGAAGTGCGTTTGAATACCTCGATAACCTCCTTGGTGTCGACTGCGAAGGCATCGATCAGCTGCCCCAGAGTCTTGTCTTGATTGATCTTGGGGAAGATCATCGAATGCATCCGCGCCATGGCACCTTTCCCCTTTTCAAGGAGCTCCCGTGTAAGCTGGTGGGAGGCGAGAGTCATCGACACACCATTTGCCGGAGAGTTGTTTGGAATCTTGTCCAAGGCATTAGCAGGGATGTCGGCGGCCTCTGCAAGAGAATGAAACAGAAATAATTATTGACAAAGAATCAAATTGTCAAGCGCAACAATCGACAGAGAAGCATAAAAGAGATTACCAAGCAAAGCCAAGGAAGACTGGCGAAGGAGTTCATCTTTTTCAGCTGCCCGAGCCTCGGCGGCCAGCCTAGACGCTTCCTCTTCTTTCAGCTTCTCCTTCAGCTTGCCCAGTTCCTCCTTCAGGGAGTCGACCTCTTGGCGAGTTGCGGCGGCTATTTTGACTGCGCCATCCAACTTTGAGGAAGAAGATTTAACCTCCTGCTGCAGCCGAACCTTCTCCGCCTCCAGGGAAGGAAATTGGAAGGCGAAGGCCTCCAAAGAAGATATAACGCCCCGCAGGTCCTTAAGGAAAGAGGAAAAGTAGATGTTTGACAAAGAATCATTAAACGAGGCACGCTCCAGGAAATTCGCGTTGTAATCGAAAAAGACTTTCAGGTTTTCTGAAGAAGGGGTCGTGGCGACAGCAGTTGAAGGAACATCTTTCCCCCTAGAGAGGGAGGAAGCAGTCGATACCTGAGCCGCGGAGGCTGCCTTAGGAGCCGAAGCTTCGGAAGCCGCGACGTCCAGCGGAGCAGCGCCAGATTTGGCTTTCTTAGACGGAGGTTCGATGAAACCTTCGTCTCTACGAAAGGAAATGGCTGACAAGAATTATGAAAGAAATGCAAGTAGTAAAAGACAAAATATGAATTCAAGGAAGAAGGCGTTTACATATCAAAGAGATCGTCTTCATCGGCAAAGCCGCTGGTTGATCTCTTCACGGGCGAAGCCCTGGTCTCCTCCACAGCTGCATTAACAAAGGCATCACGATCAGCGTCATCATCACGCAGATCCTCTGTGTTGCAAGCATCATTGGCTGAGGAAGGAAGATCGGTGTGGACTTCAGAATCTATCGGATCATCGTGTTCGCTCTCTGGGCCTGTCGGCAGTATGAAAATCAACAGGGACTGAGGAGCCTCTTCCCTCAGAAGTATCGTTTGGCAAATCATGCAAATTTCCAGAAACTATGGGGATCTGTCGAAGAAAAGAACGAATAAGAACAATAGTAATTATGTCGACTAAGTGGAGCAGAGTAATAAGAGTATGAGAAGGAAAATTACCTCTGACGGTGGATGATCGGCATCAAGAGGAGTATAAGAAGATATGAATGGGATCGAGTCTTCCTGACTAAAGAGCGTAAGGCGACGGACTTCATCAAGCAGCTCCTTTTCCGACAGTTCAGCAATATTTATCCTGGTTTCATCCTTTGGACCCGAATACAACCACATCGGACGAACTCTGGCCATGACTGGTTGGACTCGACGTTTCAAGAACACCGCTGCCACCTCTGTGCCGATCATAGTTTGACCATCGGCCTCTTTGATCCGAAGGAATTTGGCAAATAACTCGTCGGCTGCTATCCTTTCGTCGGGAGAGAGAATGTTCTTCCAAGAATGCTTAGGCTTGGCGAGGACGTCGGCAAAGCAAGGAAGCTGGGACTTGTTTGTTGAGGAATCCTTGACGTAAAACCATTTCAGTCTCCATCCTTACACGGATTCTCTCATTGGGAAACTGAAATAGTTAACCTCTGAACGGACAATAAACCCCACTCCTCCGATGACAAAAGATCCATTACTACTGCTGTATCTCTTTACGAAGAAGATCTTTTTCCACAACCCAAAGTGAGGCTCAATGCCCAAGAATGCCTCGAGGGTGATGCACAGCAACGTGAATGATTAGGGGTGAGTTGCCACAGTTGGATTTCGTAAGTCCGCAGAAGACGATGAAGGAATTCGTGGGCAGAAGCGAGAGAGATACAAGAAAAACAGGAACACCACGGTAAAACCAGCAGGGGGATTGGGCCGAGAAATCGCACTGGAAGAATCACATTCCCTCGTCGGAGAGATTAACCCGAGGCTTCGGGCCCTCTTCTCATCACGCTTCGTGATGGAGGACGCTAGCCAATCTCCTGGCTTGGCTATCGAGCTTGGTGGTGCTGGCGGCGCCGGAGCTGGGGGAGGAGCATCTGGAGCGCTCCTCTTCAGAAGGTTCGAGGAGGCTTTGACGGCGGCACCACCGCTCGTGGAACTGGCGGCGGCAGCAAGGTTCTTCTTCTTCACCATTGCGAGATCTGGGGAAGATCAGAAAAGCAGTAGTGGCGGTGCAGCGGTTGCGAAGGAAAGAGGAAGAAGAAGGACAAGAAGATACTATGGCAAATATGGGAGAAGATTAAAAGATTTTCGTCCTTTGGAGATTTTAAGAGAGGGAGAACTTGAGGACAGCGTGGGCACGTGTCGTTGCTGCCAGTTAATTAAGTGGACCTTTTTCCATTGATGATTGCGGAAATCGAGGAGGCGCCTTGGTAACTGTACGAGAAGGGTGGATATTGCTTAAAAATAGGGCCAGACAGAGAAAGGGCCCAGCGGGTCGCGTCTTATCAGTCAAAATCAAGATGTCAGTAAACGTCATCAATGACGTCGTGAGGAATGATCGAAGAAAAAAAGGTCTAAAAACAGATCTTGAATTTGGTTGCGAGCACTTAGAGCACTTACTCCCATCGGGATGCTGGAAAAGAAAAATGTAGACTCGAAGAAAAAAGATTGAAGAAAAAGATTTTCACTCGGTCTGGGCAAAGCAAACGTGCCCAAACTCGGGAGCTACTCCCATCGGGAGCGCTGACGCGCACCGACAGAACTTTTTTGCACTCCAGGATCATGCCCGGTGACTTGATTCTGTGTAGGGTAACGTTGTTTTGCCATCGGTAGTTAACCAGCAAAAGTTGGGCACGTTACTCATTATCTCTTGCATGCGGAAAATATATCGGATGACCTATGAAGGCTTGCAGAAAAACTTCGAGTGGTACAACTTGAGTCTACGCACGGATTGCAAGCATCCGTACCTAGACTCGGGGGCTACTCCCATCGGGAGCGCTGACGCGCACCCGACAGTAGAAGATGATGCTGATTCAAGGTGAACAAGAACGATCAAGGAGAAGAACATTAAGAGGAAGCATGCTTCAGTCTCTACCCGAACTATTTTCGGCTAGACACTCGGGGGCTACTGACGTGGGCATTACCCTTCGAGTAACCGACATTACCCTATCCTGTATAATATAGCTGGAGGCCCATGAAGGCACTTGGAGGCAAGACGGGCCACCTGGATGGCGCACCAGAAGGTTTGTTTACGGACAAAACAAGGAAGCAGCCGAACAAGGAAAGTGTAGATTTAGAACTACTGTAAACCAAGTCGTACTCGGTTAGACCTCTTGAGATCTGGCCTCCTATATAATGGCCAGGAGAGGGGCTGCCGAGGGACACGATCAATCTTAGCAATCTTAGCCACCAAAAGTCTAGAGCTAGGACGCCGCAACACTTAGCTTCTCGACGAGATCTCAGCCGAACCCTTCGGCACCCCATTGTAACCCAATATTTTCATAATCAAGATCAGACAGGCAGGACGTAAGGGTTTTACCTCATCGAGGGCCCCGAACCAGGTAAATCGCTCTCCAGCGTACGTGAACCGATGTCTCGTGTCAGCTTACAGGATTCCATCAACCCTAAGCCCCAATCGGAGGGCATTGCCGAGGAGTACCCTCGACAATAGGTGATACCTTGTTATTCTGGTCTAATAATTGGGAAATACAAAATTCAACCCAACCAATGTGCAGAAGATTTCCCAGACTATATTCTTTTGTGATCAACCAAAACAGTTCAGTAGCGCGGGTATATCAGTCACATGAATTGGGGAACTTGTTTCACAGGCCTTTGTCTTTACAAGATTATCAGGAGTTATTGGAGCTCCAAGGAATGATGCAGAATAATCCATTATCTGAGAATAGGGATGTTTGGAAATATGCATGGGGTGAGAAATATACATCTAGAAGCTTTTATGATCACATTCATTCTGATATACAAGTGCCTATGATTTATAAGTGGTTGTGGGGCTCATGTTGTGTTCTGAAGACAAAGGTGTTTGCATGGTTGCTGCTTTCGGATAAACTGAACACAAGAGATTTATTGCAGCGTAGGCATTGGAAGGTAACTGATGACACACATTGTGTGTTGTGTCCAGGGAGAATCCATGAGGATAGGATACATCTGTTTTTTGAGTGCAATTTCAGTGTGAGAATATGGAACTATTTGCAGATAGAATGGCAGCCACATGATCATATGCAGATGGTGCTAGCTCAGGCAAGGAGAAGTTTTGGGCAACCTTCTTTATGGAAGTGATGATGCTTGCCTGTTGGAACATATGGTTAATTAGAAATGGGAAAAAATTTAGAAGTGAGAAGAGCTCTTTCACTAAGTGGAGAAGCAAGTTCGTCCATGACATCACATTGCTGCAATATAGAATTAAAGCAAAGCATAAGAATAGTTTACTTTCTTGGATTAAGTCTCTGCCTTAGAGGCCTTCTTCCCTTCTTCTTTCTTTCTTAGTCTTTTTTAGTTTTTTTTGTCTTTTTCGCTTTTGTACATATTGCAGACTTTCCTATTCTTTTAATAAAGAAAATTACTGTGGGGCTTTGCCTCACAGTCCAGGGTCAAAAAAATGTTGGAGATATGCCCAAGAGGCAATAATAAATGATTATTATATATCTTTGTATTTATGATAATGTTTACATACCATGCTATAATTGTGTTAACCGAAACATTGATACATGTGTGTTATGTAAACTACAAGGAGTCCCTAGTAAGCCTCTTATAACTAGCTTGTTGATTAATAGATGATCATAGTTTCATGATCATGAACATTGGATGTTATTAATAACAAGGTTATGTCATTATATGAATGATGTAATGGACACACCCAATTAAGCGTAGCATATGATCACGTCATTACGTTCTATTTGCTATAAGCTTTCGATACATAGTTACCTAGTCCTTTGAACCTTGAGATCATGTAAATCACTTATGCCGGAAGGGTACTTTGATTACATCAAACGCCACTGCGTAAATTGGTGGTTATAAAGATGGGATTAGGTATTCAGAAAGTATGAGTTGAGGCATATGGATCAACAGTGGGATTTGTCCATCCCGATGACGGATAGATATACTCTGGGCCCTCTCGGTGAAATGTCGTCTAATTAGCTTGCAAGCATATGAACGGTTCATAAGAGATGACATATCACGGTACGAGTAAAGAGTACTTGTCATGAGACGAGGTTGAACGAGGTATAGAGATACCGATGATCAAACCTCGGACAAGTAAAATATCGCGGGACAAAGGGAATCGGTATCGTATGTAAATGGTTCAGTCGATCACTAAAGTCATCGTTGAATATGTGGGAGCTATTATGGATCTCCAGATCCCGCTATTGGTTATTGGTCGGAGAGAAGTCTCAACCATGTCTGCATAGTTCGCGAACCGTAGGGTGACACACTTAAGGTTTGATGTCGTTTAAGTAGATATGGAAATGTGGAATGGAGTTCGAAGTTTTGTTCGGAGTCTCGGATGGGATCCAGGACATCACGAGGAGGTCGGAATGGTCGGAGAATAAGATTCATATATAGGAAGTCATATTCCAAGTTTGGAAATGATCCGGTACATTTATGGCAGGTTCTAGAAAGTTCTAGAAAAGTCCGGAAGAAATCACCATGGAAAGAGGAGTCCCGGAGTGACTCCACCTTGCATGGCCAGCCAAACCCTAAGGGGTGGAGTCCCAGGTGGACTCCACCATAGGTGGCCGGCCACCCCACCTAAGGGAAAGGTGGGAGTCCCACCTTGGGTAGGACTCCCCCCTTGAGTAGGTTTCCCACCTATGGGAGGTTTTGTTGTTGGGGTCTTATTCGAAGACTTGGACTACAACTCTTGGGGATTCCCAAACCCTAGCCTCTCCTCCTCCACATAATACTCCCGCAGCGCATAGGCGAAGCCCTGCCGGAGTTCTCCACCACCACCGCCACCACGCCGTCGTGCTTCCGGGATTCCGAGGAGGATCTACTACTTCCGCTGCCTGCTGGAACGGGGAGAAGGACGTCATCTTCATCAACACCGAACGTGTGACCGAGTACGGAGGTGTTGCCCGATTGTGGCACCATCAAGATCTTCTACGCGCTTTTGAAAGCGGCAAGTGGTCGTCTACCGCAGCAACGAGAGCCTCCTCTTGTAGCCTTTGGAAATCTTCAAGGGTTAGTCTCGTTCATCCCGTCGTTGCTCCCGTCTTCTAGATTGCATCTTGGCTTGGATTGCGTTCTCGCGGTAGGAATTTTTTTGTTTTCTATGCTACGAATCCCATCAGTGGTATCAGAGTCGTGTCTATGCATAGATGGTTGCACGAGTAGAACACAATTGTTTTGTGGGCGTTGATGCTTATGTTGTCTTTAGTTTGAGTACTTTGCATCTTTGTGGCATAGTGAGATGAAGCGGCTCGGGCTAACTTTACATGACCGCGTTCATGAGATTTGCTCCACGCTCGACATGCAACTTGTATTGCATAAGTGTCTTTGCGGGTGTCTGTCTCTCCTACTATAGTGAAGATTCAATTTACTCTTCTATTGACAACACTAGTATCACCGTTGTGGTTCATGTTCGTAGGTAGATTAGATCTCACTCGAAAACCCTAAACCACGTAAAATATGCAAACCAAATTAGAGACGTCTAACTTGTTTTTGCAGGGTTTGGTGATGTGATATGGCCATAATGTGATGATGAATATGTATGAGATGATCATTATTGTATTGTGGCAACCGGCAGGAGCCTTATGGTTGTCTTTAAATTTCATGTTGAGTAATATTTCAAAGTAGTTTTAATAGTTGCTACATGAGGTGAACAACCATGAAGACTGCGCCATGGATCTTGACGCTACGCCGATGATGATGGAGATCATGCCCGTTGATGATGGAGATCATGTCCGTGCTTTGGAGATGAAGATCGAAGGCGCAAAGACTAAAGGGACATATCATATCACATATGAATTGCATGTGATGTTAATCCTTTATGCATCTTATTCTGCTTAGAACGCGACGGTAGCATTATAACTGTTGGAGATATGCCCTAGAGGCAATAATAAAGTGGTTATTATTTATATCTTTATGTTTATGATAAATGTTTATATATCATGCTATAATTGTATTAACCGAAACATTAGTACATGTGTGATATGTAGACAAACAAAGAGTCCCTAGTATGCCTCTTAACTAGCTTGTTGATTAATGGATGATTAGTTTCATAATCATGAACATTGGATGTTATTAATAACAAGGTTATGTCATTGTATGAATGATGTAATGGACACACCCAATTAAGCGTAGCATAAGATCTCGTCATTAAGTTATTTGCTATAAGCTTTCGATACATAGTTACCTAGTCCTTATGACCATGAGATCATGTAAATCACTTATACCGGAAAGGTACTTTGATTACACCAAACGCCACTGCGTAAATGGGTGGTTATAAAGGTGGGATTAAGTATCCGGGAAAGTATGAGTTGAAGCATATGGATCAACAGTGGGATTTGTCCATCCCGATGACGGATAGATATACTCTGGGCCCTCTCGGTGGAATGTCGTCTAATGTCTTGCAAGCATATGAATGAGTTCATAAGAGACCACATACCACGGTACGAGTAAAGAGTACTTGTCAGGAGACGAGGTTGAACAAGGTATAGAGTGATACCAAAGATCAAACCTCGGACAAGTAAAATATCGCGCGACAAAGGGAATTGGTATCGTATGTGAATGGTTCATTCGATCACTAAAGTCATCGTTGAATATGTGGGAGCCATTATGGATCTCCAGATCCCGCTATTGGTTATTGGTCGGAGTGAGTACTCAACCATGTCCGCATAGTTCACGAACCGTAGGGTGACACACTTAAAGTTGGATGTTGAAATGGTAGAACTTGAATATGGAATGGAGTTCGAATATTTGTTCGGAGTCCCGGATGAGATCCCGGACATCACGAGGAGTTCCGGAATGGTCCGGAGAATAAGATTCATATATAGGAAGTCATATTCCAAGTTTGGAAATGATCCGGTGCATTTATGGCAGGTTCTAGAAGGTTCTAGAAAAGTCCGGAAGAAATCACCATGGAAAGTAGAGTCCCGGAGGGACTCCACCTTGCATGGCCAGCCAACCCTAAAGGGGAGGAGTCCAAGGTGGACTCCCCTAGGGTGGCCGGCCAACCCCCCTCATGGAAGGGGGAATCCCACCCCAAGTGGGATTCCCACCTTGGGTAGGTTTCCCTACATATGGGAGGTTTCATTGTTGGGGTCTTATTCGAAGACTTGGATACCAACACTTGGGGATTTCCACCTATATAATGAGGAGGAGAGGGAGGGGGCAGCCCACTCTTGGCCGCACCACCTAGGGCTGCCCTTGGCCGGCGCCCTAGCCTCCCTCTCTCCCCAAACCCTAGCGGTCTCTCTCTCCACCACATCCCGCACGCTTAAGCGAAGCTCTGCCGGATTTCTCCACCACCACCGACACCACGCCGTCGTGCTGTCGGATTCAAGAGGAGCTACTACTTCCGCTGCCCGCTGGAGCGGGAGGTGGACGTCGTCTTCATCAACAACCGAACGTGTGACCGAGTACGGAGGTGCTGCCCGTTCGTGGCGCCGGAAGCGATCGTGATCAAGATCTTCTACGCGCTTTTGCAAGCGGCAAGTGAACGTCTACCGCAGCAACAAGAGCCTCATCTTGTAGGCTTTGGAATCTCTTCAAGGGTGAGACTCGATACCCCCTCGTTGCTGCCGTCTTCTAGATTGCATCTTGGCTTGGATTGCGTGTTCGCGGTAGGAAAATTTTGTTTTCTATGCAACGTTATCCTACAGTGGTATCAGAGCCGTGTCTATGCATAGATGGTTGCACGAGTAGAACACAATGGTTTGTGGGCGTTGATGCTCTTGTTATCTTTAGTTTGAGTACTTTGCATCTTTGTGGCATAGTGGGATGAAGCGGCTCGGACTAACTTTACATGACCGCGTTCATGAGACTTGTTCCTCGTTCGACATGCAACTTGTATTGCATAAGAGGCTTTGCGGGTGTCTGTCTCTCCTACTATAGTGAAGATTCAATTTACTCTTCTATTGAAAACATTAGTATCAACGTTGTGGTTCATGTTCGTAGGTAGATTAGATCTCTCTCGAAAACCCTAAACCACGTAAAATATGCAAACCAAATTAGAGACGTCTAACTTGTTTTTGCAGGGTTTGGTGATGTGATATGGCCATAATGTGATGATGAATATGTATGAGATGATCATTATTGTATTGTGGCAACCGGCAGGAGCCTTATGGTTGTCTTTAAATTTCATGTTGAGTAGTATTTCAAAGTAGTTGTAATAGTTGCTACATGAGGTGAACAACCATGAAGACGGCGCCATGAACCTTGACGCTACGCCGACGATGATGGAGATCATGCCCGAAGATGATGGAGATCATGTCCGTGCTTTGGAGATGAAGATCAAAGGCGCAAAGACAAAAGGGCCATATCATATCACATATGAATTGCATGTGATGTTAATCCTTTATGCATCTTATTTTGCTTAGATCGCGACGGTAGCATTATAAGATGATCCCTCACATTAATATCAAGATAATAAAGTGTTCTCCCCTCGTATGCACCGTTGTAACGTTCGTCGTTTCAAAGCATCTCGTGATGATCGGATGTGATAGATTCAACGATTCATATACAACGGGTGTAAGCCATGTTGCACACGCGGAATACTTGGGTTTGCTTGACGAGCCTAGCATGTATACATGGCCTCGGGACACGGAAACCGAAAGGTTGAACACGAGTCATATGGATGATATGATCAACATGTTGATGTTCACCATTGAAGCTACATCATCTCACGTGATGATCGGTTTTGGTGTAGTGAATTTGGATCGTGTACCACTTAACAACTATGAGGGATGTTGTATTAAGTGGGAGTTCATTAGTAATTAGATTAAACCATGAACTAATTATCATAAACATAGTCTGAGTAGTATTTTGAATTAATTTTGTAGTATTGGCATCTGTTTACTACTATGCACTAGTCTTGTTATTGAAATAGAAATACTGTTAAAATCTGACAAGAAACTTTACGGATTGGTACCGTATTGTTAAAGAATCAAGAATTGATTAAGTCCTATTGCAAACTTTTAGTAAACCTCACATTGTTGATTCAAAGAGCTAAGGTTTCAATTAGTACCTAAAGTTATCTTGTCTCCGTCAAACTTGAAGTTCAAATTTGTTTGAAAAGTAAGGAGCTGAAAATTTAGTTTTCAGAAATAATCAAGGTATGAGATATATGTGATATCTAAGACCTTATTGCAAGATGATAGAATATAAATTTGGTGAGACTACATAAACTCATAAGTTTTATGAGAATGTATGAAGGTTGAAGACGCCAGGCGTCACAATCCTCCAACTATTGGGGCACTAATAATATTCGCATATCCATGAAGTTATCATCCTTAGTATGCACCGTTGCTAAGACTCATCGTATCGAAGCATCACGTGATGATCGGGTGTTATAGATTCTACGTGTGCTTACAACGGGTGCAAGCCAGATTTGCACATGCGAATACTAAGGTTAAACTTTATGAGCCTAGCATGTACAGACATGGTCTCAAAAAGTTGTCATGAATTGATGGATAAAAATATGAGTGAAATTGTTCATCATATTACAAAGTTACTAATAAGTGAAATCTAGAACACTTGTCATATGATGATCAACTTCAAAGTAAGAACCTCAAGGTTATTGGTATTTGACCAACAAACCTAGAAGTTATTGATGTTAAAGTGTTTTTCTGAATAATGAGGAAAGCTAAAAGAGAAACTGCAAAAGATATTTTGGCAAAAAGAAAGAAAAGACTAGAAAGTCTAGCTCAGGTGTATATAAATGATATACATGTTATGGTTGTATTCCTAGTTAGGTCACACAATGAAATTCTTGGGTATTTGTACCATATTGGTTGGTATGAAGTGTCATACAAAACAACGCAATACAAGAATACAATGGCCTAAGTGACTGACAAGGAATATGATAAGAATGCACGTCTGGAACAAAAATAAAGTGTTATTATGTTCGTCGTTGGCATTCTATCTAGCCCTTAGAATTTATAATAAAGAACTTAATAATTGTTATTTTGCTCTGGTCAAATGAAAACAATGAGTTGTTCAAATTATGACATTACTCCATGTACGATGGATAAGTTATTATAAATCTTAATGGTGAAACACACATACATAACACTGACGCTAAAATGCCATAAGGCAAATGATTTGAATTCCACTTATTTGTGGAACCGCCATTTAGGTCATGTTAGAAAGGAACGCATAAAGGAACTCCATGCAAATGGATTTTTGGAGTCATTTGATTTTTGAATCGTTTGGCGCTTGCAAATCTTTTCTAAAGAGAATGATTAAAATACCGTTCATAGGCCAAAAGTTGAACGGGCAACAAACTTAGTGGAAAAATACATGATGATGTATGTGGTTCACTGGGCATAGTTGTGTGCGGGAGATTCTTCTACTTCATGAAAACTTTCAACAATGAATTGATTATATATATGTGGATATATTCAATAAGAAAGAAGTTTGAAACATTTGAATGGTTTCAAATAAATTTCAGCATGAAGTGGAAATCATCGTAATAGAAAAGTCAAATATCTATGATTGGATCATGGTGAAAATATTTGAATTACGAGTTTTAGCGAACATCTAAGAGAGTTATGAAATTGTTCTACAACTTACGTTTCTTGGAGTATCATAGTGATGATGAAGTATCCAAGAGATATATCCAAACTTTGTTGGATCAATGATGAGATAAAATATTGATGCCATTATATTTTTGTGGATTATGCTTTAGTGACTACCGCTTTTACACTGAATAGAGCATCATCATGATCCGTTGAAATGACACCATACGAGTTATGGCATGGGTATGAAACCTGATAGTCTTTTCTTAAATTTTGGTATGCATAGCATAAGTAAATAAGTTTACAACCAAAATCGGATGAATGTCTTTGTTGGTTATCCCAGAGAGTTGATTGGGAATTCTTCCCACTATGGAGACAAAGACAAAAGTGTTTGTCAATGTTTCTTATTTCCAAGAAATTGTTTCTAGTGAAGTTTTTGAGTGGGAGGACAATATAATTTGATAAGGTTTATGAACCTGAGCATAATGATCAGAGTAGCGCAGCATCGGAATTTGTTTCGGAAGCGGCCACGACGATCATGGCTCCCATGACTACAAAGTGTTTTAGCCATGGAGATCGAAGTACATATTGAACCTTGTAGGTATGGTTTATTTTGTGATCAAATAAATGATTTGTGAACAAAGGATTGATTTTGAACAATGATAAACCAACTACAAACAAAGAAGTTATGATGGGCCCTGACTCCGTTAAAATGGCTATATGCCATGAAATCCAAGATAGATGAATACTTTATGAAAGTAAATGGATCTATGAAATTGATAGACTTGGATGAAATATCCTTGAAGAAAGCTTGACTTGTCGAAAAATTGTTTACGACAAAGTTCAAAGAGTTGAATACGATAAGATTAGATCTTCCGTAGCAATGCTTATAGTCTATGTGGATTATTCTAGTAATCACTACATATTTCTTTTATGAGATATGCTAGTAGGATGGCAAAATACACTACTTAACAGAAGTATGTATACAAGATACAACCAAGAGTTTTGCTGGTCCGTGGAATACTAGATAGCTATACAAGCTTCAATTGGATGAAGTAAGTATCACGGAGTTGGAATCTTCACCAGATGAAATAGTCAAAGAGTTTTTGATTTCATCAGAGACGATGAAGAGGCTTGCATTTGCAAGAAATTAAGTGGGAGCGCTAAGACACATTTATAATACTTTATGTAGGTGACATATAGTTGGTTATAAATGATGTAATTATATACTTGATTAAAAGGTTTCATTGAGAATTAACTTCAATGAAAGGATATGGACTGAAACAAATTTAGTGTCAAGATCTATGAAGATAGATTGAAACACATAAATAAGTTTAAGTCGAAGTACATATGATGGATATTGAAGTAGTTCAATAT
Organism: Lolium multiflorum; assembly: GCA_030979885.1. NCBI lineage: Eukaryota > Viridiplantae > Streptophyta > Magnoliopsida > Poales > Poaceae > Lolium > Lolium multiflorum. Next base: position 403,052,786 of record CM061750.1, read on the forward strand.
AGAAATATTAAGAAAATGTTCTTGTCATGTGAAGGTTTAACAAGACTTGAGTGTATCTGACACTCAATGAGTAAAAACACATGAGTGATTATAGATCACGAATAATATGTACACAATCAGATATCATGTGCTATAAAGTGTTATGAGCATATACCAGAATGATTCATATGATGATCATTGACGACAGTAAGAATATCCTTGAGTACTTTAGAAGAACTAAGGATATATATATATTTGTATGAAGAAATGACAAACAAATCGCTGTAAGGTGTTACACCGATATTGGTTTTGTCACATATAAAATATAATTTCAATCTCAAATTAGACTAAGTGTTGTTTAAAAGGTAGCACAATGAGCTAGAAGTTGTCTATGCTAGATTTAGAAGAGTTCTAAATATTGTGACGGATTCTACAAAAGAAGGCAGAGTATGTCATTGTTTTGACAATGACAAAGGATGTTAAGTCAAGAGGTTCTTTGAGAACTTGGTGTAGTTCCGACAGTAGAACTTTGAAGCTATATTGTGTATGACAATATAAGTGACATATTTCAGACAGCGGAATTAAGGTTCCACCAGAAGATCAAACATATATAATGCCAACTCATTTGGAAATGAGTGATGCGTTGAGACACAAATGAATTACAAAATACATACGTTTCTGAGCGTGTCAGATCCGTTGACTAAAAACCTCTCCCGTGAGCAATACATGATAAAGCACCATAAGGCCAAGGTGTTATATCTTTACAAATGTAAACTAGATTATTGACTCTAGTGCAAGTGGGAGACTGTTGGAGATATGCCCTAGAGGCAATAATAAAGTGGTTATTATTTATATCTTTATGTTTATGATAAATGTTTATATATCATGCTATAATTGTATTAACCGAAACATTAGTACATGTGTGATATGTAGACAAACAAAGAGTCCCTAGTATGCCTCTTAACTAGCTTGTTGATTAATGGATGATTAGTTTCATAATCATGAACATTGGATGTTATTAATAACAAGGTTATGTCATTGTATGAATGATGTAATGGACACACCCAATTAAGCGTAGCATAAGATCTCGTCATTAAGTTATTTGCTATAAGCTTTCGATACATAGTTACCTAGTCCTTATGACCATGAGATCATGTAAATCACTTATACCGGAAAGGTACTTTGATTACACCAAACGCCACTGCGTAAATGGGTGGTTATAAAGGTGGGATTAAGTATCCGGAAAGTATGAGTTGAAGCATATGGATCAACAGTGGGATTTGTCCATCCCGATGACGGATAGATATACTCTGGGCCCTCTCGGTGGAATGTCGTCTAATGTCTTGCAAGCATATGAATGAGTTCATAAGAGACCACATACCACGGTACGAGTAAAGAGTACTTGTCGGAGACGAGGTTGAACAAGGTATAGAGTGATACCAAAGATCAAACCTCGGACAAGTAAAATATCGCGCGACAAAGGGAATTGGTATCGTATGTGAATGGTTCATTCGATCACTAAAGTCATCGTTGAATATGTGGGAGCCATTATGGATCTCCAGATCCCGCTATTGGTTATTGGTCGGAGTGAGTACTCAACCATGTCCGCATAGTTCACGAACCGTAGGGTGACACACTTAAAGTTGGATGTTGAAATCGTAGAACTTGAATATGGAATGGAGTTCGAATATTTGTTTGGAGTCCCGGATGAGATCCCGGACATCACGAGGAGTTCCGGAATGGTCCGAGAATAAGATTCATATATAGGAAGTCATATTCCAAGTTTGGAAATGATCGGTGCATTTATGGCAGGTTCTAGAAGGTTCTAGAAAAGTCCGGAAGAAATCACCATGGAAAGTAGAGTCCGGAGGGACTCCACCTTGCATGGCCAGCCAACCCTAAAGGGGAGGAGTCCAAGGTGGACTCCCCTAGGGTGGCCGGCCAACCCCTCATGGAAGGGGGAATCCCACCCCAAGTGGGATTCCCACCTTGGGTAGGTTTCCCTACATATGGGAGGTTTCATTGTTGGGGTCTTATTCGAAGACTTGGATACCAACACTTGGGGATTTCCACCTATATAATGAGGAGGAGAGGGAGGGGGCAGCCCACTCTTGGCCGCACCACCTAGGGCTGCCCTTGGCCGGCGCCCTAGCCTCCCTCTCTCCCCAAACCCTAGCGGTCTCTCTCCTCCACCACATCCCGCACGCTTAAGCGAAGCTCCGGGATTCTCCACCACCACCGACACCACGCCGTCGTCTGTCGGATTCAAGAGGAGCTACTACTTCCGCTGCCTTTGGAACGGGGAGGTGGACGTCGTCTTCATCAACAACCGAACGTGTGACCGAGTACGGAGGTGCTGCCCGTTCGTGGCGCCGGAAGCGATCGTGATCAAGATCTTCTACGCGCTTTTGCAAGCGGCAAGTGAACGTCTACCGCAGCAACAAGAGCCTCATCTTGTAGGCTTTGGAATCTCTTCAAGGGTGAGACTCGATAACCCCTCGTTGCTACCGTCTTCTAGATTGCATCTTGGCTTGGATTGCGTGTTCGCGGTAGGAAAATTTTTGTTTTCTATGCAACGTTATCCTACAATAAGATGATCCCTCACATTAATATCAAGATAATAAAGTGTTCTCCCCTCGTATGCACCGTTGATATAGTTCGTCGTTTCGAAGCATCTCGTGATGATCGGATGTGATAGACTCAACATTCACATACAACGGGTGTAAGCCATGTTGCACACGCGGAATACTTGGGTTTGCTTGACGAGCCTAGCATGTACAGACATGGCCTCGGGACAACGGAAATCGAAAGGTTGAACACGAGTCATATGGATGATATGATCAACATGTTGATGTTCACCATTGAAGCTACATCATCTCACGTGATGATCGGTTTTGGTGTAATGGATTTGGATCGTGTACCACTTAACAACTATGAGGGATGTTGTATTAAGTGGGAGTTCATTAGTAATTAGATTAAAACATGAACTAATTATCATGAACATAGTCTGAGTAGTATTTTGAATTAATTTTGTAGTATTGGCATCCGTTTTCTACCATGCGCTAGTCTTGTAATTGAGATTGAAATACTGTTAAAATCTGACAAGAAACTTTACGGACTGGTACCGTATTGTTAAAGTATCAAGAAATGATTAAGTCCTATTGCAAACTTTTAGTAAACCTCACATTGTTGATTCAAAGAGCTATGGTTTCAATTAGTACCTAAAGTTATCTTGTCTCCGTGAAACTTGAAGTTCAAATCTGTTTGAAAAGTAAGGAGCTGAAAATTTAGTTTTCAGAAATAATCAAGGTATGAGATATATGTGATATCTAAGACCTTATTGCAAGATGATAGAATATAATTTGGTGAGACTACATAAACTCATAAGTTTTATGGGAATGTATGAAGGTTGAAGACGCCAGGCGTCACAATCCTCCAACTATTGGGGCACTAACGATATTCGCATATCCATGAAGTGATCGTCCTTAATACGCACTGTTGCTAAGACTCGTCGTTTTGAAGCATCACGTGATGATCGGGTGTGATAGATTCTACGTGTGCATACAATGGGTGCAAGCTAGATTTGCACATGCGAATACCAAGGTTAAAACTTTACGAGCCTAGCATGTACAGACATGGTCTCGGAAAGTCATCATGATATGATGGATAAAATTATGAGTGAAATTGTTCATCATATTACAAAGTTAGTAATAAGTGAAATCTGGAACACTTGTCATATGATGATCAACTTCAAAGTAAGAACCTCAAGGTTATTGGTATTTGACCAACAAACCTAGAAGTTAATGATGTTGAAGTGTTTTCTGAATAATGAGGAAAGCTAAAAGAGAAACTACAAAAGATATTTTGGCAGAAAGAAAATAAAAGACTAGAAAGTCCAGCTCAGGTGTATATAAATGATATACATGTTATGGATGTATTCCTTGTTTGGTCACACAATGAAATTCTTGGGTATTAGTACCATATTGGTTGGTATGAAGTGTCATACAAAACAACGCAATACAGAATACAATGGCCTAAGTGACTGACAAGGAATATGATAGGAATGCACGTCTGGGACAAAAATAAAGTGTTATTATGTTCGTCATTGGCATTCTATCTAACCCTTAGAATTTATAATAAAGAACTTAATAATTGTTATTTTGCTCTGGTCAAATGAAAACAATGAGTTGTTCAAATTATGACATTACTCCATGTACGATGGATAAGTTATTATAAATCTTAATGGTGAAACACACACACATAACACTGACGCTAAAATGCCATAAGGCAAAATGATTTGAATTCCACTTATTTGTGGAACCGCCATTTAGGTCATGTTAGAAAGGAACGCATGAAGGAACTCCATGCAAATGGATTTTGGAGTCATTTGATTTTTGAATCATTTCGCGCAAATCTTTTCTAAAGAGAATGACTAAAATACCGTTCATAGGCCAAGAGTTGAATGGGCAACTAACTTAGTGAAAACATACATGATGATATATGTGGTTCACTAGGCATAGTTGTGTGCGGGAGATTCTTCTACTTCATGAAAACTTCCAACAATGAATTGAGTATATATATGTGGATATATTCGATAAAGAAGAAGTTTGAAACATTTGAATGGATTCAAATAAATTTCAGCATGAAGTGGAAATCATCGTAATAGAAAAGTCAAATATCTATGATTGGATCATTGGGAAAATATTTGAATTACGAGTTTTAACGAACATCTAAGAGAGTTATGAAATTATTCTACATCTCACATTTCTTGGAGTATCATAGTGATGATATAGTTAGGTTAATGATGAGATAAAAAATAAAATGATGCCATTATATTTTTGTGGATTATGCTATAGTGACTACCGCTTTTTACACTAAATAGAGCATCATCATGATCCGTTGAAATGACACCATACGAGTTATGGCATGGGTATAAACCCTAATAGTCCTTTCTTTAAATTTTTGGTCTAATAGTTTACAACCAAATTCGGATGAATGTCTTTGTTGGTTATCCCAAAGTATTGATTGGGAATTCTTTCCACTATGGATACAAAGACAAAAGTGTTTGTCGATGTTTCTTCGATGTTTCTTATTTCCAAGAAATTGTTTCTAGCGAAGTATTTGAGGGGGAGGACAATAGAATTTGATAAGGTTTATGAACCTGGGCATAATGATCAGAGTAGCGCAACATCGGAATTGGTTCCGGAAGCGATCATGGCTCCCATGACTACAATGTGTTTTAGCCATGGAGATCGAAGTACATATTGAACCTTGTAGGTATGGTTTACTTTGTGATCAAATAAATGATTTGTGGACAAAGGATTGATTTTGAACAATGATAAACCAACTACAAACAAAGAAGTTATGATGGGCCCTGACTCCGTTAAAATGGCTATACGCCATGAAATCCAAGATAGATGAATACTTTTTGAAAGTAAATGGATCTATAAAATTGATAGACTTGGATGAAATATCCTTGAAGAAGCTCGACTTGTCAAAAAGTTTTTTACGACAAAGTTCAAAGAGTTGACTACGATAAGATTAGATCTTCCGTAGCAATGCTTATAGTTTATATGGATTATTCTAGTAATCACTACATATTTCTTTTATGAGATATGCTAGTAGGATGGCAAAATACATTACTTATCAGAAGTGTGTATTAAAGGTGTATACATGATACAACCAAGAGTTTTGCTGGTCCGTGGAATACTAGATAGGTATACAAACTTCAATTGGATGAAGTGAGTATCGCGGAGTTGGAATCTTCACCGGATGAAATAGTCAAAGAGTGTGCTTGCATTTGCAAGAAATTAAGTGGGAGCGCTGAGACATATTTATAATACTTATGTAGATGACATATAGTTGGTTATAAATGATGTAATTATATACTTGATTAAAAGGTTTTATTGAGAAATTAACTTCCATGAAAGGATATGGACTGAAACAAATTTAGTGTAAAGATCTATGAAGATAGATTGAAACACATAATAAGTTTAAGTCAAAGTACATAGAATAGATATTGAAATAGTTCAATATAGAAATATTAAGAAAATGTTCTTGTCATGTGAAGGTTTAACAAGACTTGAGTGTATCTGACACTCAATGAGTAAAAACACATGAGTGATTATAGATCACGAATAATATGTACATAATCAGATGTCCTGTGCTCTAAAAGTGTTATGAGCATGTACCAAAATGATTCATGTGATGATCATTGAAAAACAGTAAGAATATTCTTGAGTACTTAAGAAGAACCAAGGATATATATATATATATAGTTTTGTATGGAGAAATGACAAACAAATCGTTGTAAGGTATTGCACCGATTTTTTTTTGTCACATATAAAAATAAAATTTCAATCTCAAATTAGACTAAATGTTGTTTAAAAGGTAGCACAATGAGCTAGAAGTTGTCTATGCTAGATTTAGAAGAGTTCTAAATATTGTGACGGATTCTACAAAAGAAGGCAGAGTATGTCATTGTTTTGACAATGACTGAGGATGTTAAGTCAAGAGGTTCTTTGAGAACTTGGTGTAGTTCCGATAGTGTCATAACTTTGAAGCTATATTGTGTATGACAATATTAGTGACATATTTCAGACCGCAGAATTAAGGTTCCACCAGAAGATCAAAACATATTTAATGCCGACTCTTTTGGAAAAAGAGTGATGCGTTGAGACGCAAATGAATTACAAAATACATACGTTTTCTGAGCATAACCTCTCCCGTGAGCAATACATGATAAAGCACCGGAAGGCCAAGGTGTTATATCTTTACAAATGTAAACTAGATTATTGACTCTAGTGCAAGTGGGAGACTGTTGGAGATATGCCCAAGAGGCAATAATAAATGGTTATTATATATCTTTGTATTTATGATAATGTTTACATACCATGCTATAATTGTATTAACCGAAACATTGATACATGTGTGTTATGTAAACAACAAGGAGTCCCTAGTGAGCCTCTTATAACTAGCTTGTTGATTAATAGATGATCATAGTTTCATGATCATGAACATTGGATGTTATTAATAACAAGGTTATGTCATTATATGAATGATGTAATGGACACACCCAATTAAGCGTAGCATATGATCACGTCATTACGTTCTATTTGCTATAAGCTTTCGATACATAGTTACCTAGTCCTTTGAACCATGAGATCATGTAAATCACTTATGCCAGAAGGGTACTTTGATTACATCAAACGCCACTGCGGAAATGGGTGGTTATAAAGATGGGATTAGGTATTCAGAAAGTATGAGTTGAGGCATATGGATCAACCGTGGGATTTGTCCATCCCGATGACGGATAGATATACTCTGGGCCCTCTCGGTGAAATGTCGTCTAATTAGCTTGCAAGCATATGCATGGTTCATAAGAGATGACATATCACGGTACGAGTAAAGAGTACTTGTCATGAGACGAGGTTGAACGAGGTATAGAGATACCGATGATCAAACCTCGGACAAGTAAAATATCGCGGGACAAAGGGAATCGGTATCGTATGTAAATGGTTCAGTCGATCACTAAAGTCATCGTTGAATATGTGGGAGCTATTATGGATCTCAGATCCCGCTATTGGTTATTGGTCGGAGAGAAGTCTCAACCATGTGCATAGTTAGGCAAGGGTGACACACTTAAGTTTTGATGTCGTTTAAGTAGATATGGAAATATGGAATGGAGTTCGAAGTTTTATTCGGAGTCTCGGATGGGATCCAGGACATCACGAGTAGGTCCGGAATGGTCCGGAGAATAAGATTCATATATAGGAAGTCATATTCCAAATTTGGAAATGATCTGGTGCATTTATGGCAGGTTCTAGAAAGTTCTAGAAAAGTCTGGAAGAAATCACCATGGAAAGAGGAGTCCCGGAGGGACTCCACCTTGTGGCCAAACCCTAAGGGGTGGAGTCCCAGGTGGACTCCACCATAGGTGGCCGGCCACCCCACCTAAGGGAAAGGTGGGAGTCCCACCTTGGGTAGGACTCCCCCTTGAGTAGGTTTCCCACCTATGGGAGGTTTTGTTGTTGGGGTCTTATTCGAAGACTTGGACTACAACTCTTGGGGATTTCCACCTATATAATGAGGAGGAGAGGGGAGGGCAGCCACTCTTGGCCACACCACCTAGGGCTGCCCATGGCCGGCGCCCTAGCCACCCCCTCTCCCCAAACCCTAGCCTCTCCTCCTCCACATAATACTCCCGCAGCGCATAGGCGAAGCCCCGGGAGTTCTCCACCACCACCGCCACCACGCCGTCGTGCTGCCGGGATTCCGAGGAGGATCTACTACTTCCGCTGCCCGCTGGAACGGGGAGAAGGACGTCGTCTTCATCAACACCGAACGTGTGACCGAGTACGGAGGTGCTGCCCGATTGTGGCACCATCAAGATCTTCTACGCGCTTTTGAAAGCGGCAAGTTATCGTCTACCGCAGCAACGAGAGCCTCCTCTTGTAGGCTTTGGAAATCTTCAAGGGTTAGTGTCGTTCATCCCGTCGTTGCTCCCGTCTTTTAGATTGCATCTTGGCTTGGATTGCGTTCTCGCGGTAGGAAATTTTTTGTTTTCTATGCTACGAATCCCATAAAAAAAACTATAATAATTCAAATATTATACATGGTCAAACACTACATAACAAAATGGATAAACTACTACTAGAAATGCTCATCTTCAAACATCTCTTCATTGTCGTCCTCATCCTCACCATCAAACATCTCCTCATCCCCATTATTATCAACATGAGCTACATGTCTTAATATACCAATAACGTGCGTCGTCTGGATGGAGATCCCTTGGCAATCTGCCCTCCTTTGCTTGAAAAATTGGTCGACCTTCTTCTGGTATTTCTAATTCAGTTCATCATGCTTGTGCACCCTCTCATGGAACCGATAATTTCTATTAATTAGTCCTAACTCAGTTGGACAAGGCACACAGATAGCGTATTAGATAAGACGATGTGTGTTCTAGATTGCACAAGTGCTCTTAAAGGCCGCGCACACACCAAACAGTTGAATTCTCGCCGCCGCCATATTCCAATCCGGGTCGTCATCAAAACACTTTACTGGATACATGTATGAAAATTGTGAAAGGGTGTAGTGAAACGTGTAAAATCAAGATTGAAACACACATATCAACTTGGATCAAGAAACCCCAAATATCTCATTAAATCGAAATTGATTACCAGAAATCGCGCACGCACCTCCTTCCCGGAGCTGAGCCCAAGATATGTGACGCTCGACATAGCTATCATTTGGTGCCCGTTGCCGCCATGACGGCCATGCCACAATGTAGTTTCTACTATGTTTTATTAAGTTTTTATTAAGTTTCTATTTGCTTCAAGCAAATTTGCGAATATGTATGCAACAATGGAGAAATGAAATGCAATTTGATTTGGCCAGCTCCAGACCGAATGGATCGCCCCGCTGCGCATGGTGTCCGGGCCGACCGGACCGCGATGCATCTTGTCCGCGGACGGACCGAAACAGACAAACATAGACCATTTGGATCAGCCCGCTTGAGATGCCCTAACAATGCCCTCGCGCACTCCTCCGCTCGGGACGTCCCCTCCAGGGCGACTCGGGGCGGAAACCCTAGCCGCCGCCGCCGTCTTCCCCTCCCCTTCCCTCCCTCCTCGTCGTCCCCGGAGGCCGTCACCGGCAAAGCCTCACGCTGCCGGTGATGGGGGCGGCGGGGATCCTCGCTTGATCCCCCGGTGCGGAGGATGGAGGCTAGCCTCCGCACGGGGGGATGGCCCCGGCCCATGGAGGATGTTGGCGGCGCGGCCTCTCGCCGGGCGGGCGGTGATGGTGGCGGCGTGGCCATGATCCAGTGGCGCGGCCTCCCCTCTCCCTCGTCGCGGCCTCATCGGGCGGGCGGTGATGGGGGCGACGGCGCATACACGGAACCTGGCGGCGCGGTCCTCTCCTTCCATCCTAGCCTCGGCATCGCCGAGCCAGCGGTGATGGAGACGGATCTCGTACAGCTCCTCCTCAAGGTCTGGGACCACGACACCAAGGGCGGCGGCCCTGGATGGCCGGACGGCGTCGACCTGGTGGCAGGTGGCAGGCGTCTGGTGCCACTGTCCGTGACATCGCGGTGGTGGTCTTATCTCTCGGTTGGAGGAGATCGGCTAGTTGTGTGGCTAGCCGTGGCGGATCTCGCGATCCGTCGCCTAGCTCCCGATGGCGAGACGCAGCTGCCGGTGAAAGCCGGCCCGGACTTCGGTCATGGCGGATGATGGCGCGTGCTTCGTCGTTACCTTGTTGAAGGCATTGTCTCTGCAGCCTGCGTTCTTCGCCTAGGCTACTCCAAGGGAAACCCTAGACTCGGGTCTCCCGGATTGGACGATGGTGGCGCGCAACGTTGTTCTCCCTGTTGGGGCATCTTTTTTTTTAGAGCAGGCAACGGATGGCGGTGGTGCTGAGGTGGAGCGGTGCGCTTTTGCTGTCCCGGCGTCGTCGAGTCGCCGCGGCATGGTGCAGTGGTGTCTCGGGAGTCGGGACGGATACAGTGTGATGGACTCACGCAGGATGGTGGAGTCGTCTGGCGCCGTGGCGGCATCGATGGCAGGCCTGGCATGGTCAATACGATGATCTCTCTTGAAGATGGAGTCGAGGAAGACGGCGGTAACAACTCCTATGGCGTGTGTGTTGGCGTATACTGAGAGTCTGCTTGACTGGATGTGCTTCTCATCTGCAATTGGGCGGCCTGGGAAGGCATTTGATTTTTGGTTGATGTGAGTTGGTGAATTGTCACCCCCTTCATCCCCCTTCATCCCTCTGTAGGTTTAGCGAAGTGGTTTCGAGTTTGATTTTTTGTATTACTCTTGTAAGGTGTTGTGAATAATCTAATAAAAAAACTGTGTGCATCCCTTGGATGGAAAAGCTGGGGCGATATTTCCCCCATTTCGAAAAAAATCCCAGCACTTTTCTTTTTGAGAAATATTTCTATTCCAAAAAAGAAAAGATAAAATTGGACATATGGGAAGTGACCTTGCATTAAGTCGATCTTGGTGTAGGTGTGTAGCAAACTCCTTCTGCGATCTTTAGTAAAAAAGTTCTGCTTGGGAAGGCTGTATCCAGAGTTGTCCGAGAACTACTTCTATATATTGATGATGATCTCCATTGCAACTCTCCTCTCCCCCCACAAGTTGTACGAGAACAACTTCTATATATTGATGATGATCTCCATCGCAACTCTCCTCCCCCGCAAAAGCTCTCTTCCTCCCATCGAAACCCCACAATGGCGTGACCTCGACTACTTAATATTCCTCCTTCTTCTGGCTCTTCTTCTTGTCGTCAGCATCACCATAGTCGCCTACTGACAGGCCCGGTCCACTGATTTTGGAAGCCCTAGGGCGACACAACACCAAGGAACCCTTCTTGATGACAGATCTTTCCTACGGTCAAGGGGGGCAAGCCCCCCCCAAGAGTTGACGTATTTAGTTGCTGATCATGCTCAGCTGTTGATGCATGTTTTACTTGTGCTAAGTGACCCTAATGTAACATTGCATACGTAGTGCATATGGGTGTGTCGACATGCCACAGTGCGGTATGACTGTCCATACTTCGCCAGGTGCAGTCGTGCAGTTGATGTGTTGCAGAGTTGGTCGAGTGTGAAGACCGTGTCTCTCTCATGTAATAGGCTGCACCTTGCATATGTTGCAAGTGTGTAGACCAGAGCATTCGTTGTTGAAGATATAAAAGAGAAAAAAAAGGCGTTCGTCACCTGTGTGCGTACTCTGTTTTCTTGCTCTGCCTCTTCTTTGGCATTTCCTCAAACACTTCGCGTGCGTAGTTCACCGCAGAGATTGAGGGATCTGTAGGAAACAGTGGGGACAGAGGAAGCAAAGCCATCATGCCTTGTTGTTCCAGATTGCTAATGAGGTAATCCTCAGGCTTGATGAAGCTCGGGAATGATGGTCTCTATCTGGTGGTGAACGCAGGCTACGGGCCTCCCTCAAGGGCAAATGTCTGGCTCTTGCGTCCTTGGAGCGAACCAGGCTTAGGCAACGAGCCAGGGTCCGTGATCTAAACGAAGCAGATGCAAATTCCAAGTATTTTCACATGAAGGCCAACGCAAGGCGACGTAAAACATCTTATTCCAGTGCTGCGTCGCAACGACAGAGCAGCCACCTGAGTTCATGACAAACGGGTGTTAAAACTGTGGAGCAACTAGGATAGATCTAATACCGGGTACAACTATCTTTTACAAAGATAGGACAAAACCCGTGCGTTGCACCGGGAAAAAAACAAATTCTCAAATGTTAGCCTCTTGGTTACATGTTTTCTATTAACATAATCTTGCAATATCTAAAAGAAAATCATTATCATACCTAGTAAGATTAGATTGTATGTCCCACAACACTGACTTGTAATATTCGAGTCTACTAATTGTAGACGCCATCGTTATTTTCGTTTAAGATATACATATATATATAATAACGGAATTGCTAGTTCTAAGGCGCCTGAGATTTAATAAATCTCAGTCACCTAATTAACCAGTGAATTACTGTTTTATAATTTATACAATTTACCTCTTGTTTTGTTAGGTGGGCTACCATTTGCGTGCACGCTGCTTGCCGAAAAAGAATTGGTGTGGGCTGCCGCTGGGTATTGCTTTATTTGTGGGCTGCTGTAGTCGCTGCTTTATCGTGGGCTTTGCTTTGCTTCTGCCATTCCTTTGAAGCATGTAGCTTTTAGCAAAAAAAAAATAGTTTTTTTCTTGTGTGTGTGCCCTGCTGTTGAAAATTCTAGAACACTGCAACTGAGAAAAATCCTTGGCCATACGTCTAGATCCGTGCTAGCATGAGAAATTACACATTTGTTGCAACTAAGATTTTTTCTATTGCATATGGGTCACAACTGAGATTTTCCCAGTTTCATGTATATTGTAACTTAGATTTTTTAATTTTTCCAATTTCATGTGGGTCACAACTGAGATTTTCCTAATTGCATGTGAGTTGCAACTGAGGATTTTTCCAGTTACATGTGGGTTGCAACTGAGCTTTTTTCATTTCACGTGGATGTAATGGATATTTTTTTTCTAGTTGCATGTGGGCTGTGACTGGGATTTTTCCAGTTACACGTGAGTTGCAACTGATGTTTTCTCATTGCGTGCCAGATATTTTTTCTAGTTGCACGTGAGTTGTAAATGAGGATTTTCTGAGATTTTTTAAGTTTCACATGGTTGCAACTGAGATTTTCCAGTTGCATGTAGATTGCAACTGAGAGTGTTCCAGTTACATATGAGTTGTAACTGAATTTTTTTAAAGTTACATGTGAGATTTTTTTCAAAGTTACAGGTGGGTTGCAACTGAGATTTTTTTCCAGCTATACTGTAACTAAGATTTTACCAGTTACATGTTTGTTGCAGCTGAGACTTTTTCGATCGCAATTAAGATGTTTCTATTGTCATACATGGTTGCAGAAGTTTTTTTTCCGAAAATACGAGTATGGAGTTTGCAATCTTTTCTTATACTATTTGTGTACGGTAACGTGACACGCATTTAAAAGAAAATTGTGAATGCTTCCGTGGCCTTCTAGTGCACCTGCGTTGTACATTTAAGAACAGACATACTGAAAAAAAAGGAACGCGCACAGGTTAAGGCATCGCAGGAAACTCCAATGGAAGATATTAGCTCATACACAATGGCTTAATAATATAGTGACGCCAGCGACTGAGATCGACTGAGCTCTATGTGCTCCCATATAATAAAGATTGTCACATTTTTTCTATTCGTGACGAGCATGCTTAATCCTAAGAAAATGTTGTTGCCAAGCCCTTGCCACATTGACTTGTGCGTATTACCGCACACTTCAACTATTTCTAACAATATTTTATACACTTTTCTGTGATTTAATTTTTTCTAGATACATATGTATTGACACACTTAGAACGCGTCTAGATACAACCGTATCTAAACATAGCTAGTCACTTATTTATAAATGGTGAAAGTATTATGTTTTGTCCTATTTTTCATTTTTTATCTATCGAACTTTCGCTCTCTCCGTTGGTTGTAGCTGAGCTTAATTAGTCTCGGATCAAGCCGTGAAAAGAGGTCCGCGTTCAGATTTTTGTGGTGGGAGTGTAGGAGTCAAACCGAGCCTGCAGTAGGAGTCACTTATTTAATTAGTCTTCGGAAGGAGTCTGCAGTTGGGCATCGAGAAAACGTTCAGTTTCATTCGGGGGATTTGCGTCTTCCGATCACCCGAGTCGATTGCTCGTCGCGTGTACAGAAACGTGGAGAGACAGCTGTTGTCGCTCCTTTCAGAATCTTATCCCTTTGTTGTATCGCACAAAGCCCGTGTCTTCCATCATCTTCATCACGCCCGCACCTACCACCAGTCCATTGCCTCCTTCTACTTCTCCCCGCCGCCTGCTCCGCCATCACCGTCGCCTTGGAGCTCCACCTCACCCGTCACTCCCCTCCCCTCCCCTCCCGTGGGATACAACCAGCGCACACCCGATTGCTACCGCATCGCCCTCACATGTGCCACAGCTCGAGCTCCTCCGGCCTTCGTTCGCGCAGCTCATTTCTCTGCGCGCCGCCAGGATATTTTTCCTCGCCATTCGCTTCTCGTTCAGTCCATCGAACGTCCTTAATCTCCCTCCTTTCCCACTGAATCCGTTCCTCCTTCAATTCACCCCCACGAAATTTACGCATATAAACTGGTTTAACTCTGTATATGGGAGCGGTGTGGGACTATCCACACATAACAACACTGCCTGAAATTGTTGGGTCACCGCAATATGAAGGATCGGCCTAGAAACAGTGATTGGAAATAAGAGATCGGCCCACGCCTAGCCCTAGCGATCGAGTGGACGGCTCCTTCGGAAGGAATCTAACTGTTTCGCGAGACAGGCGAACCGGTAGATGGCAATTAGAAGTATTATGTATTTTTGTGGGAGGGTAAAACGGTCACAAAAAAAGCGTTGACGAAAATTTTGGCAGAAACCTTAGCTCCTTTATTTACAAAGACTAGTAAAATTGTCCGTGCGTTGCACCGGGTGAATTTTTTTGGTTTACTCGAAAATTGGTTGACCAGTGTAAAATATATGAAAATCTTCAAACTCCTGGTTCATTATGGCACGATCTCTGTTTGAATATCTCGATGGCCATCTTTAAAAGTCCCAAAACACCTGCCATTGTTTTAGTAAGATAATCGTTAAAAAAACAATTTCAGTTTGATGTTTGACCATTATAGTTTTAAAAATATTTTACTCTCGATGGTCTAGAGAGGCCACCAAACCGCAGCTTCTCCACAAACAACAAAATAGATTTACGATGTGTATACCTAAAACCTCACATAGTTTGCGGAACTATAGGCTTCTGTAAATTATGCGGATGATGCAGTCCAAAGCCTTCACTCTTTTTCTTAATGTTGGTGATGGGTGAAGTGATGTAGGCCAAACACGTCTTGAAACATAATAGCCCAACTCAATAAATATAGTTTTTTAAATTGAATCATAGCAGAACAGAAGATTGGAAAACATGGTTTAGTTGCACAGAAGATCCATGGGCGTCAGAAATTTATTTGCTTGCATCATTAATTTACAATAATGAAAACCTGCTTATTCTTGTTCAAAATAAAAACCTGCTTATTTTGCCTTATTTTCAGTCAAACATGGTTGTGTATTCAGGCGTTGCTGACTGGCAGAAAATTCGGAACCGCTGCTTGTGTCATTAGAATGGGAACTGGAAATCACCATCCATAAAAGTGGTTAAGGTAAAAATATAGCAAGATCTAATAATCAAAAGCTCTCACCTCTGTAGCTTTCTGTGTAAATAAATGAATGCGACCAATTATGTTTCTCGACTCATCTTAGAGCCGCAAGTACAAGGTCAAAGCCATCAGCCTCTGGTTCTCCCTATCCAACTCCTAAAACTCATGACAGTTCTTGGCCTTTCACATGTCTTCCTAAGTTCATGACAGTAGCGGTGAACCGTTTGCAACTATCTGGAACAACATTTCTCTCTGTACAATATCTATAAATTAAATACAATTTAGGGTGCTTGGCACCCTAACCTTGTTAAAAAAAATGCAGATCCATGTCGCTCAACGACAACAGCTGAGAACGACAGCTTCTCCAACATCACAACAAGGAAATAAGCTGTGACGGCCTCACTTTTATAAAACCCCGTTTACTTACCCCAAATGGAAAGAATGCTTCTGGTAGTGTATTGACTGAAGAAACTTCCGTGAGTTCTGATGTATTGCGTGATAGTTTCAGTTATGTGTTCATTGCTTCAAAAGGACTTGCTTCAAAAATCCTTCTCCGAGGGTTGTAGGCTGTTTGCTCTGTGTCATCATGAGATGTTCATGTTGATCAACTAAATTTAGCATCATTTTAGTTAACTTCGTTGCAGGCATCAACACAAACAGGTACTGGGTACAAACACCTGTACACCACTGTACCACGTAGAGCCTGATAATTTCAATAAATCGGGCGTTGGAGGCAGAGTGAGAGGAGCACGAACTGGACTGTATCGTTGTTTTGTGCTGCTTATTGAAAATATTGAAATCCTAAAATTGTGTGTTGTATTGCCATGATCTTTTGGGGTATATATAGAGGTACAAAGGGGAGGTAGACTTGCAGTACAAGATGATCTAATCCTAGTCTAATCTCAGCCGTATATATAGTAGCGGGAGTGAAGCGGAGGCTTGCGACTGGATTTGAAGTCTTGCGTTTCCATCCTCTTCTCCTCCTTGTTATCATTGGCGTCCCCTACTGGTACCTCCTCTTCCCTCCCGCAGTCACAGCGGGAGTGTTGTGGACGAAAGTGATGACGCGGACGCTGTTGACTGGAGTTCTTGAGTTGCCGTAGATGTTTTGTTGATGTCGATGTCGAGGTAGCCGATCATGATGTAGCCGTGGTCGAGATGTGGTCGATGTCGTAGTCGTCGTATGTGGTGTAGCCGTATTCGCCGAAGGCGCAAAAAATTGCGTGTTTTTTTTGTCGTAGGGTTTTAGGTTGTGCGCGGCGGCGGCAGCGATTCTGCGGCGGCGGCGGGTTTTTGTCATAGCGCGGCGGCGGCAGCGGTTCTGCGGCGGCGGCGGGTTTTGTCGTAGCGCGGCAGCGGCAGCGGGCTGCGGCGGCGGGTTTTTTCATAGCGCGGCGGCGGCGGGTTTTGTCATAGCGTGGCGGCGGCAGCGGGTCTGCGGCGGCAACGGGTTTTGTCGTAGCGCGGCAGCGGGTCTGCGGCGACGGCGGGGTTTTTGTATCGTAGGCGGCGACGGCAGTGTTGACGAGGATGTCGATGGAGACCATGTTTATGTAGACCTTGGCGATGTAGAACTCGACGTAGATCTTGGTGTAGTCGTACGGCTTGTCGTAGTTGTTTGGGTCGGTGATGTCGGTGTAGATGGTCGGCGATGTAGACGACATGCTGAGGCGGAGATGCGCGGCGTGCTGAAGCTGATCTTGGCCACGTGGGCGACAGCCGGTGCGATCTGTCCGGCTTAGACCCGTGTGTTGATGGTGAGGCGGCCGGTGGCTGACTTGTTGATGTAGATCCGATGGTGTAGTCGTGCCAGGCGGCGGCCGACTTGTCGATGTAGATCGGATGGTGTCGTCCGTGCGTGCGTCATGGCGCGTCTGGATCAGCTGCATAGAAAGTAGTACAGGCCGTGTGCATGCACGTTATGCATGTGCAATGGTGCAGACCACAAATACCTTCGTGCATGCAACTCTGGTGTAGACGCGGCATGTTGCCTGCTGAAGACCGGTGGGCTGTTGCTGCATGTCGCCGAGGCGCCGCGGCTGCGGGTCCGATGTTGGGCGTCGTGTTCCACGCGCATGACATCATAGAGGCCACCAGCCCAACAGCGAAACAGTCAGCGGCGGATGGATTTGCACTGATTTTCACCGGAGTTTAGGATCATCGTTTAGATTTAGGGATTTATTTGGTGGCTAATCGAATCTAATCTAAGAGCTGGAAATTTCGAAAACTTGGATCTATAATCTAAACTAAGAACCGATTCGATCATTGATCGAGATCGGGTGCCGCGCCCCCGAGGAGAGATCTCCCCGGGGCGGCGCGATGCGGAAGTGGTAGGAGGACCTAGGATCGGCGCCGTGATGCTAACCACTCTGATACCATATTGAAAATATTGAAATCCTAGAATTGTGTGTTGTATTGCCATGATCCTTTGGGGTATATATAGAGGTACAAAGGGGAGGTAGACTTGCAGTACAAGATGATCTAATCCTAGTCTAATCTCAGCCGTACATATAGTCTAACAATGCTCACTTGTGTGCAGCACCATGGGCCAAACAATGGCCTCGCAGAAACCTTGCTGACTGGGAGGCCGTCGGGCTGGCTGCCGTCGACAGGCTCAAGCTCAAGAACGGTACCGATCTAGTGAACACTCTTCCAGGCTAGAACTCTAGGTGCCCCGAACTGCTTTTCTCGCCCACCGTCCAGGCACGAGCAAGGTGCAACCGGCCAGTGCGTCCAAGGGTATGCCGCGGCAGCGCTGAAGAAGCAGATGGGGCACAGCGTGAATTCCCTGTTTGGGAGCGGCATTGCGGCGGTGCCGAAGGGAGACGTGACTGTGCGCGATGGCCTGCTCCCAGGAGGAGACGGGGCACGGAGTAGGTTCGTGTCGGGCGGGCCGAGGCGATCGAATGGCTGCCAGAAGCGTTGGTTTTGCCCAGGAGCGTAGCGATGGCACCCTCCAGCTCCGCCGGCCGGGACTGGTCAGCTCCGCCGGCTGGGACTGGTCAGCTCCGTCGGTATCGATTCAGCGTTTGGCGACGCCACGCAGCACAAATCGGGTGGCTTTTATTGGCCTGGCGTTAGTCGATTCTAATCCAGTTTTTTGATCAGGGTGGAGGCCGTGTCCTATCAGAGACCTGAACCCATCCTTTGTCGAGAACCGAATCGCAATTCCTTGCAGCACACGGAGTAGTAACTATTTAGGACTCCCGTATGTGGCAGACTTGTGCACGACTTTAACTCTCGCGATACCACCGAATAGGACGGACGAAAACGCACTTAGGACGGACGAAAGCACCTTAGGACGGACCGAACCGTGGAAATCTTATTTTCTTTATTATTAGGTATAGAATTCTGGGGTGGTACTGTGCGTAAGAGAGAGAACAAAAGAGACAGGGCATACCTTCTCCCTTAGAGGAAGAACCTTCAGACGTAGACATAGTGGCGGTGGCGTTGGTGAGGTCGTGGCAGCGCTTCCCGTCGTCATGGTGAACCTTGTACCACGTGCGTCCGCCCCCACCTCTATTTATAGCGCGGCAACAGGGACCCACCAACCATGGATAAGGTTGGGCACCCTTGATCAGGACGCGGACGAGGTCAAGGGATCGGTCGAGCCGTTGGGCTCATCCCGTTTGAGATCATCATAAAATTCTCCCCCTTGATCTCAACTTTTTTTTAACTTTATACTTTCATTTTATTCGTTTCATTTTGGATCAGTCCATAGGGCATGTTTCATCGTCACAACTCTATTGCCGATAGAATCAGACAACCACAATACATTTCTCTGTTTTGAACAAATTCTTTTACTTTTGGGCCTCTTATGATCCAAGATAGATAAGAATTTCCCTTAAACACATGTCCTCTACGTGTTCCTTGAACACGCTGGGTGGTAAGTCTTTCGTTAGCGGATTCGCAAGCATATCTTTTGTCCTTATATATTCGAGACTTATAGTTTGATCATGGACCTTGTGTTTCACAACATGATACCTAACCTCAATAGATTTCGTAGTTGTACTCGACTTATTGTTGTGAGTCCGGTGCTCCCACAGAAGCTCCTCAAAGAGTTTCTTCCGGGAGTCCAAGGTGCCCTGTTCAAGATGAAAGGTTCCGGTAAGGTTATGCTGAAAGGATCGTATGCCGCACCTAGAGGGGGGTGAATAGGTGCTAACCAATTTTTAGTTCTTTTTCAATTTAGGCTTGACACAAAGGTAAATTCTCTAGATATGCAACTAAGTGAATTTACCTATATGACAAGATAAGCAACTAAGTAAGATATAGCTACGCAATATAAGAGATAGAATAGGATAGAGGTAACCGAGAGTGGAGCACACGATGACACGGAGATGATTCCCGTAGTTCCCTTCCTTTGCAAGAAGGTACGTCTACGTTTGGAGGAGTGTGGTTGCTACGAAAGCCAAACCAACAGCCACGAAGGCTTCACTCAGATCTCCGGTGAGCAACGCCACGAAGGGCTAGCCTGTCAACACCCGGATTTTTAAGTCCGGATGCCTATTATGTCATACATCGCAATCCCAGGAAATTGTTGTTGCGAGGCATAATAGTTAAGTATCACAGTCATCATTCATTACAAACCATAATATCTTACAAATTGGAATCACATGATCCATATTACACAAATAGTTGATCTAATGATCAACGAACAAACACCAGTTCATAGCGGAAGCGTAAGATACAAGGACTCTCTAGTCCACAGGCCAACGCTTGACGTTAGAAGCTCCTAGTTGTGGTAGACGTCCTGCTGATCGTCATCCTCGTACTGCTGCTCGGCTTCATATTCTGGCCATTTGAATAGCCAGGGACAAAGCCGTGAGTACTTTAAGTACTCGCAATCTAATACTAAAGTAAGTACTAACATACTATTGAGGGTGTTCTAAGCTCTAAGTTTATTTGCATAAAGCCAATTTTAGTTAATAAACATTTTCGTAAACAACTCCTCATGTGCTAACTAACTCAAGTGGGGACATTAGTGTCATCCCCACAACTCTGTTGTGATGCAAAATCAAGTCACCGTTCAAGTTCAAGTTCAAGTTCAAGTTCAAAAACACCAGTCACATAGATGTAAATTCTGATGACGGAACAGTATGGCCTTTCCAACTGTCCATAACCGCGGACGCGGCTATTCGAATAGTTCTACACTCTGCAGAGGTTGCACACTTGTGCCACAACATTTGATTACATCCGTCGGGGATAAACCCCGAATAATCGTAACTCAGTACGCGGATCATCAACCGTTAACCTTTCACTTACACACCCTAGTATAGGCACCTCTCCCCATGAGCTTGGCCTCCCGGTGAAAACCAACTGTTAACCCGGGAACTGCACAGGGCTTGGCCGTACAATTCACCTCAATTCACATCATTTCTCAACAACGGAGGCAGCCTCAAGCGTAACCCCTATGACGTGTGTTCAGAGGGAACCCATACTAAGACACATAAATTTCCAGCTAAGCCTTACCCATAATCAGGTGTTGTGGGGGTACTTAATATTGGTAAGGTATCGCATCCAACTCAATCATCAGTTTTACTCATTTTCCCCAAGTCAAGTTCATGTCATATTCACCTTCAAAATCTTTCAATGGAAATGATTCATCATTCCAAGGTTTTCAACATCATCATTTCATAAACACATGTTCCCATCTAGAGTAGTCATTTTTAATTTAGCACTAGCATCTATGTAGGAGGGGTGCTAAGTACTTTGCTTTGCTTCTAGGCTAACCTTGATACTCTTGTACTAATCCAACACTAATCAAGTGAATCATAAACCAAAAGTACTTTGATAAAACAAAAGTAAATAAAGCTTGTAAAGTAAAACTGGGAAATAGGATCATAAGCATAAAGTAAAGGGGGTAATGCCTTGCTCATGGTGAGCTTTGCATTTTGCAAGAGTATTATCTTGCCTTGGTTGGGGAATTGGTCAAAGTGGTCTTCTTCTCCTTGGAAGTAGACCTCCTCCTCCTCCTGGTACTCCTCGGTACTAGCGTCTAAAATACGAATACGGGTACACAATCATCATACCAAACTAAATTACTAACTAGGCACACTCATGAGCTACACACTTTACACTAGCATCACACACTAATATTGGGTGGATGGATGTGTTCTTTTTATCATTTAAGAAAAATAATTTCCTCTCATACTAAACTAAATGTTATTTTGAAATATTCAGAGAAATAATTTCCTCTCATTATCTCATCAAGATTTAATTTCTCTTATGCATAAAATGTGACCTAGGTTGACCCAAGTCAACCTCTTCACACTTACCATTTTGAGAAAATGATTTAAATGAGGTGAGCACCTCATACTATTTAGTTTTAGCATAGCAAAGATTTAATATCACCAATAATTCCTATGAGACCTAATTGACCAGAGTCTCTACTTCATTTGGAATTGGTGGTGACAAGATCTAAATGAGAGAAAATCTCTCATAAGATTTCTTAATAGTTTTGGACAATATCTTTGACTAGAAATAGCCATAAAGTCATTTAAATCAACTAAGCCATGATCATTCAAAGTAAGCATGGCATATTTTTGTAGAAACAATTAGTATAAGTGAAATGTGAATTATTGGAGGTGGAATTAACTGAAAAGCAGTTATGGTTGATTTTTAAGAATTATTTTAAGGCAGAAAAGTCCCTGCCTTGTTTATTTTGTCACTTTATTTCTACAATAGATCTAGGGTTCTAACCAGTGGCATTGTGTAGATAATTTCCTAAGAATTCCAAAAATATCAAGTTTGTAAAATTTGGCCGAGTAGAATTTTCCCTATTCAATTTCAAAGTTTGCATCAGATTGCAATTTAAATCTAAGTGGAAAATTCGAATTCAAACTAGTGGGCTCGCGCGGGAAACTAGCTGGGCTGCAGAGAGAAAAAGGATTTGGGCCGGCCCACTTCGCGTCCAGCGCGAGCAGGCCGTCTGACGGCAGGTCCCACGCGTCAGCGGGTCATAACGACCGAAACGGTAAGTTTCTTTCAGGGCCGTAGGATTAGACGCCGATCGGACGGACGACGAGCATCGTCGTCTCCGACGAGAACTGGCCACTGGCGCGGCGAGGCTAGGGGGTGGGAGGCTCACCGGCGGCGCGGCGATGGTCGGCGACGATGGACGGAGAGGTTGTCGATGACGAGGAAGCAGATGGAAGCAGCGGCGTGTCCTGGGGTGGCCTCGCGCTCCGTGTGCGGCGGCGGCGGCGAGCTTGCGATTGGAGGCCTCCGGCGGCAATCGGTGAAATGAGGTGGCGAGGAGCTGTGCGGATGAGTGGAGGAGGATGGTGTGCTCAGATCAGTGGGAGGGGTCCTCCTTTTATAGTGGCGAGGCAGTACCGAAGGGCGGAGCTAGGTCGTCGACGGCGTCGTCGTTCCAGGGCGTCGAAGGGGCAAGGGATGGGCTGGTCTGGTTGCTGGTGTCCTGGCGAGGCTGACGCGCGTGATGGCGGTGAAGACGAGGGTCTACAGCGGCGGTGAGCTTGACGGGAGCGCGCAGGTCATGGTGGACGGTCGTGGACGCGCTCGTCTGCGGCGTTCCCGCGGTCAAGTGGACGTGTCCAGGCGGTCCAGTGACTCGTCGCGCGTCGACTGGCGCTGAGAGGAGAGGTCGAGGTGGCGCAGGGGCTCCGGGCAGCTGGCGCTCTGGCGCGTCCGACGCGGATGCCATGCGCGCTCTGGCGCGGCATGGGCATGTCCTGGGCGCGTCTGGGCGCCTCGATTTCTATATGTTGCGATGCAAATTTTTGACGTGGCAAGGTCTGGTCGTGCTCAACTGAGTGAGAGGGAGAGGATTGACAAGGTGTGGCATGTTGGAAATGACCAGAGTGAGAGAGAGCATGAGAGAGGCATGCCATGCCACGGCATGGCAAGTTTTTGTCCAGTGGGCATGCTCCAGTGCTTGGCAAGTTGATGGGAGGGTGCAGGGAGGTGAGAGGAAGGTCCAGTGGTGCAGAGAGGGCAGGGTTGGACCAAGTCCAAGGTAAAAAATTCAGTATGGGCACTTGTTTCACCCCTGCCTGCAAGGTGTTTGTTAAAATGGCCGAAAGAAAATAAATTTCGAAATTTGCAAATCTTTTTGGTGGGTTGTAAACATATTTCAAAAGGAGTAGAATGGTGGTGGTTTGGTTCAATTTGGAGTTGTTTTGCAAAATCCCAAAATGCATATGATCTTGCATATGCAACTTTGTTCCAACTTTGCTTGCTTGTCATTTGAATTTGAGAAGGAATTTGGGTGTGTGGTTTTGGGCAAAGTTGAAGTCCTTGATGTTGGCTTGGATGAGGTGCAAAGAGTTGACAAAGTGTAGAAGTGAAAAGTTAAAAACCAGGGGCTCAAAGTGAGCCTCGGGCTAAAAATGGCACATATGACCATAATCATATGTGAGCTCAATTTTGATTCAATTTTGATTTGAATTGAGTTTGTTTGATTCCAAAGGTGTTAATAAGTGTTTAGTATCCATTTACAACTAATGGTGCAAACCAAAATGGCCTAGATCAAAGATTTGTAAAAATGGCATAGGCCATATGTGGGTGTGAAGTTGATTTTTAGAATTTCTTTTCTATTTTTTTTTTTGAGAAACACAGTACAACGCAGAATTTCTTTTCTATTTTATTTTTTATTTGACTTTGGATGATCAAGTGATCATTGCTAGGGTTTTAGAATGAGAGTAACACATAAACAAGCATCATGGCAAAAGCACACTCAAATAAATTAATAAGGTGAGCTATATGCATAGTCCTATATGATGAAAAAAAGTTTTTGTTGGCTCTGATTTTTGGATTCTTGAATTCTCTCTCTTGTTTCTTTTATTGAAACTTGGGATGTTACAAACCCTTCCCCCTTACAAAAGATCTCGTCCCGAGATCTAGAGAAAACTAGGTACTAAAGAGATCTGGGTATTCCTTCTTCATGTCTTCCTCGCGTTCCCAAGTTGCTTCTTCTTCGGTGTGATTACTCCATTGTATCTTTAGGAACTTGATACTTCTGGTGCGGGTGGTCCTGAATGCTTCTTCAAGGATGCGAATCGGCACTTCGCGGTAGGTTAGATCCTTGTTGATATCAATGGCTCTGTGGTCGATGTTCTTGAATACTTCGGTCTTCTCCGGCACTTCTAGGCACTTCCGAAGCAGTGAGATGTGAAACACATTGTGTACGGCGGACATCTCTTCCGGCAGTTCCAGTTGATATGAAACTTCTCCTCGGCGACTCAGAATCTTGAATGGTCCGACATATCTGGGGGCGAGCTTTCCTTTGAGTTGGAATCTCTGCATTCCTTTGAGGGGTGAGACTTTGAGATACACAAAATCTCCAATCTCGAATGTCATCTCTCGGCGTCTCTTGTCGGCGTAGCTCTTCTGTCTTGACTGGGCGGTCTTGAGGTACTCGCGGATCTTGTGTACCTTCTCTTCGGCTTCGCGAGAACATCGGGGCCGAAGACTTGACTATCTCCGACTTCCGACCATTCGGAGGGGTACGGCATTTCCTTCCGTACGGGGCTTCAAAGGGGGCCATCGCAAGGCGCTTGGTAGCTGTTGTTGTAGGAGAATTCTGCATATGGTAGGCAGTCTTCCCATTTGGATCCGTACTCTAGCACATAGGCTCTCAACATATCTTCTAGTATCTGGTTGACTCTCTCGGTCTATCCGTCAGTCTGTGGGTGGTAAGCTGTGCTGAAATTCAGACGGGTTCCTAGTCCTTCATGCACTTTCTGCCAGAATCTTGAGGTGAATTGCGATCCTCTATCTGACACAATTGACTTCGGTGTTCCGTGCAGGCTGACTATTCTGGATATGTATAACTCAGCGAGCTTTGGGCCTTGGTATGTGGTCTTGACGGGGATGAAATGTGCCACTTTGGTCAACCTATCGATGAATACCCAAATGGAGTCATTTCCTCGGCTAGATTTGGGCAATCCGGTGATAAAGTCCATACCGACAGAATCCCATTTCCACTCCGGAATCTGTAAGGGTTGCAACAGTCCTGCGGGGCGTTGATGTTCTGCCTTGACTCGTTGACAGATATCACACTTGGCGATGTAGCTTCCTATCTCTCGCTTCATTCCGTGCCACCAGAATTCCTTCCGGTCTTGGTACATCTTGGTTCCTCCAGGATGAATGGAATACAGTGTATCGTGAGCTTCCTTCAGAATGACTTGCTTCAACTCGAATCTGACGGTACACACAGGCGTTCGTTGTACCAAAGAACTCCTTCTTCATCTACGGTGAATCCTGGTGCCTTTCCGCAGCTATCTGGTTCTTGATTCCGTCAATGCTGACATTTCCCTTCTGGCTTCCTTTATCTGGCTCATCAAAGTGGGTTGGAGCTCAATGCTGGCGAGGAATCCTTCGCTCACTAGCTCTAGTCTGAATTGTTCAAACTCTTTGTACAGGCTTGGTTGCTCTATTGCGATCATGGAGTTCAACTGACACGGCAGCTCAAAGCATCCGCTACCACATTGGCCTTGCCGGGGTGGTAGTGAATTTCCATGTCGTAATCTTTGATTAACTCAATCCATCTGCGCTGTCTCATGTTCAGCTCCTTCTGGTGAAAATGTACTTCAGGCTCTTGTGATCTGAATATATCTCGCATCGATTACCCATGAGGTAATGACGCCAAACCTTCAGGGCTAACACTACGGCTGCTAACTCCAAGTCATGAGTTGGATAGTTCTGTTCATGTTGCTTCAGTTGCCTTGATAGGTAAGATATCACTTTGCCTCCTTGCATCAACACACATCCAAGACCAGTCTTGGATGCATCACAATAGACATCAAATGGCTTGGTGACATCGGGCATGATCAATATTGGGGCTGTGGTTAATCTGAGCTTGAGTAGCTGAAAGCTTTCTTCACATTTGTCATTCCAGTCAAATTTCCTGTCCTTCTTCAGCAGTTGCGTCATTGGTCTTGCGATGCTTGAAAATCCTTCAACGAATCGGCGGTAATATCCCGCTAATCCCAGAAATGCTCGGACTTCAGTCTGGGTGGTTGGGGCTTTCCATTCCTCAACGGTTTTGATTTTTGCGGGGTCTACAGCAATTCCTCCCGCAGACAAGATGTGTCCCAGGAATCCTACTTCTTTCAACCAAAACTCACATTTGCTAAACTTGGCGTACAACTTGTGCTGCCTCAGGGTTTCTAGGACCACTTCCAAATGTTGCTCATGTTCTTCTTCTGATTTGGAGTAGATAAGGATGTCGTCGATGAAGACAACGACGAACTTATCCAGGAATTCCATAAAGATCTTATTCATGAGATTCATGAAGTAAGCGGGGGCATTGGTCAGTCCAAAGGACATGACATTGTACTCATACAGTCCATATCTGGTGGTAAAGGCAGTCTTGGGAATATCGGTTGCTCGGATCTTCAGTTGATGATAACCTGTCCTCAGATCAATCTTCGAGAATACTTGGGCACCGGTTAGCTGGTCAAACAGGTCTTCTATCTTTGGCAAGGGATATTTGTTCTTGATGGTGACATCGTTAAGCTTACGATAATCCGTAACCAAACGAGTGGCACCGTCCTTTTTATCCACAAACAAAACTGGTGATCTCCAAGGCGACGCACTTGGTCGAATCAGACCTTTGTATAGCATATCGTCCAGTTGCTTCTTCAGTTCCACTAACTCTGCGGGGTTCATGCTATAGGCTCTCTGGGCTATAGGTCCTGTTCCAGGGATTAACTCGATGATAAACTCGATATCCCGATCCGGGGGCATACCGGGTAGATCATCCGGAAACACATCGGGGTATCGACAAACGACCCTTTGATCCAGAGTTGGCCTAGCTACACTTTGGTTGCAGGTAAAATTTCTGGGTAGCTTTTCAGACAAGTGTTCTATTATTATTCCGGTGCTACTAGTCATGGTGATGGCCTTCTTGGCGCAGTCTATCAATCCATGATGTTTCGCCATCCAATCCATACCCAGGACTACTTCCAATCCTTTTGTTCCCAGAACAATCAAGTTTGCATAAAAGTCTATTTCATGGATTCTGATGGGTACATCTTTGCAAAATTTTCTAGCTTTAGTTGTTGATCCAGGTATTTGAACTATCATGACATGTTTCAAGCTGATTGGTTGAATCTTACTAGTGCACACAAAATCCTCTGTAACAAACGAATGCGATGTTCCAGAATCAAACAGCACTCTTGCTGGTATTGAGTTAACAGAGAACATACCCACGTCGGTGCTTCCGGGCTTCCTCGGCGTTCATGTGGTAGAGGCGACCTCCGCGGTTGTTCGGGTTGTTGGGGGCGAACTTCTTGCCGGTGGAGACACGGCGTTGCTGCTGAGCTGGTGGTGCGGGGTTGCCTGCGAGCTTGGCGAGCCTCTTGGGACACTCATTGGAGTAATGCCCCACTACACCACACTCATAGCAAGTGATGGTGGTCTTGTCCTGCTTGTTCGCGACGGGGATTGCATTGCTCCCGGTCCTTGGTGCGGTGTTGGTGTTGTGGTTGCTGTTGTTGTTGTTGGGGGCTCTCGGCGGAGCGCGGTTGTAGTTGTTGTTGTTGTTGTAGTTGATGTTGTTGTTGTTGTTGTTGTTGTAGTGGCCTCCTGGCCTCGAGTTTCCTCCACTCCGGTTCTGATAACCGGGGTGCGAGTTCTGCATCGGTGGCTTGTTGTTCCTCGGAGGGAAACCTCCGCTTGAGCTAGGGCGATACTTCTGGGGGTGGCTTGATCCACTCTGGTTCATCATGCGGCGCTTGCGGTTCTCGCTGGCTTGATGCAGTTTGCCTTCCATTTGGATGGCGGAGTCAACAAGAGCTTCGAGGTCGGTGAAGGGGATGTTGATCAACACAGTCTGCATCTCATCATGTAGTCCGTTCATGAACCTTTCCTTCCTCTTCTCCGTAGTGTCGGTCTCATCCGGGGCGTACCTTGACAGTGTGAGAAACTTGTCGCGGTATTCTACCACGGACATCCGGCCTTGCTTCAGTTCACGGAATTCATCTCTCATCTTCTTTATCAGACCCGGGGGCACATGGTACTTGCTGAACTTGAGTTTGAAATCAGTCCAAGTCATAAACTGTCCCGCGTTCATGGCACGGGTGCTTGTCCACCAAGCTCTTGCTGGTCCTGCTAAGTAGTGCGTGGCAAACAGCACTTTCTCATTCTCTTCAACTCCAGCTACTTCTAGATTGTTCTCCATAGTTTGGAGCCAATCATCTGCATCAAGTGGTTCCTCGGTCTTGCTGAAAACTGGCGGGTTGGTATTCTGGAAGTTCTTGTGCTTGGATCCTGGATGATCATGGTGGCCTTGATTGTTGTTGGCAAGCTGTTGAAGTGCTGCAAGGTTGGCTTGCCTTTCGGCTCTTTCGGCTTCTCTACCTTCCAGCATAGTTTGCAACATCTGCATCATTGCTTCTTGAGTCGCGTTGCGAACCGGAGGGGCCATCTGAGCATTGAGATAGATCATGAGATAAGAGGGAAATTCTCTATGGCTTGTTTTGTGTTTTAAGTTCAAAAAGTTTAAAACTTGAGTCTCTTCATGATAACACAAACATACATTCATTCATGACAAACAACACACATTACAAGCTAACACACTAAGGGTTTTAAGAACCCTTCTTCTCCAAGCTACGATACATGGGGCGGGATACAACTCACACCTACGATAGTGCATAAGTGAACTACTCCTCATCCTCATCTACATCGATGGCGACATGGTCATCTTCTCCAGCGTCGAGGAACTCGTAGTCTTCCTCCTCGGTGTTCTCATCTTCCTCGAAGTCGTCGTCGTCACTCAGGAAGGCACTTCCTCCCTGAATGTCATCTCCATCTTCCTCCATCTTCTTCATATGTTCCTCCTGGTCCTTGACAGTGGCCTCAAGCGCAGCTATCTTTGCGCGGAGGCGGGTGATGGTGGCATCCTTCTTTGCCCGCTGCTGGCGGAGAGTCTTGCGGTCGTTGTTGAGGAGCTTGATGGCTTCACCTTGCTCGATGATGTGGGCGTGAGTCTGGTTGGCGTACTCACGCGCGTGGTCGAGGTCCTGCTGAGTGTGGTACAGGATGAAGTCCAGGTGCTCCACATGGTGCTTCAGCTCCGGGTGGGGTGACATGTCCATGGGCTCTCCAGCAGAGTTACGCCTCGCGAGGTGAGAAAAGCGAGGGCTCCTGAGTGCCTCCCCGCTCATCCCGCACAAGCGTGCGAGTGCCTCCTGAAGTGCGCGGGCGAGTCCATCCAGCCAGTTGCTCTCCCTGAAGGAGAAGAGGATCCTCTCAGAAGTGGGAGTCTCCATCTTGCCCCTCAAGTCAGCGGTGATGATCCACTGCAACTCGCCTCCTGGCTGGTCATTGACCTGCACTCCATGGAACTCCGGGTGCGGGCGACCAAGGTGGTCGGAAAGGGCGTTGAGGTCGTGCTCAAAGACCAAGCTTCCCCCGTTCCCGAGCTGGTAAAACTTCGTGTTCATGGGCTCCATCTGAAAGTGAAGGATTAAGTTAGAGAAGTGAACAAGTGTGGCAAAATTTTAGTTATATTTCTAAGGAAGAGCATGACTTCTTATTTTTCCAAAGAACTCAAAGAGAAGACAAAGACTAAGTTTTTCAGAAATACTTCATTCATTTTTGAAACTAATCTTTCAGAACGTCCATTTCTAACTAGGGTCTCCTAAGGTCAAACAATGGCTCTGATACCAACTTGTCAACACCCGGATTTTTAAGTCCGGATGCCTATTATGTCATACATCGCAATCCCAGGAAATTGTTGTTGCGAGGCATAATAGTTAAGTATCACAGTCATCATTCATTACAAACCATAATGTCTTACAAATTGGAATCACATGATCCATATTACACAAATAGTTGATCTAATGATCAACGAACAAACACCAGTTCATAGCGGAAGCGTAAGATACAAGGACTCTCTAGTCCACAGGCCAACGCTTGACGTTAGAAGCTCCTAGTTGTGGTAGACGTCCTGCTAATCGTCATCCTTGTACTGCTGCTCGGCTTCATATTCTGGCCATTTGAATAGCCAGGGACAAAGCCGTGAGTACTTTAAGTACTCGCAATCTAATACTAAAGTAAGTACTAACATTACTATTGAGGGTGTTCTAAGCTCTAAGTTTATTTGCATAAAGCCAATTTTAGTTAATAAACATTTTCGTAAACAACTCCTCATGTGCTAACTAACTCAAGTGGGGACATTAGTGTCATCCCCACAACTCTGTTGTGATGCAAAATCAAGTCACCGTTCAAGTTCAAGTTCAAGTTCAAGTTCAAAAACACCAGTCACATAGATGTAAATTCTGATGACGGAAACAGTATGGCCTTTCCAACTGTCCATAACCGCGGACGCGGCTATTCGAATAGTTCTACACTCTGCAGAGGTTGCACACTTGTGCCACAACATTTGATTACATCCGTCAGGGATAAAACCCCGAATAGTCGTAACTCAGTACGCGGATCATCAACCGTTAACCTTTCACTTACACACCCTAGTATAGGCACCTCTCCCCATGAGCTTGGCCTCCCGGTGAAAACCAACTGTTAACCCGGGAACTGCACAGGGCTTGGCCGTACAATTCACCTCAATTCACATCATTTCTCAACAACGGAGGCAGCCTCAAGCGTAACCCCTATGACGTGTGTTCAGAGGGAACCCATACCAAGACACATAAATTTCCAGCTAAGCCTTACCCATAATCAGGTGTTGTGGGGGTACTTAATATTGGTAAGGTATCGCATCCAACTCAATCATCAGTTTTACTCATTTTCCCCAAGTCAAGTTCATGTCATATTCACCTTCAAAATCTTTCAATGGAAATGATTCATCATTCCAAGGTTTTCAACATCATCATTTCATAAACACATGTTCCCATCTAGAGTAGTCATTTTTAATTTAGCACTAGCATCTAGGTAGGAGGGGTGCTAAGTACTTTGCTTTGCTTCTAGGCTAACCTTGATACTCTTGTACTAATCCAACACTAATCAAGTGAATCATAAACCAAAAGTACTTTGATAAAACAAAAGTAAATAAAGCTTGTAAAGTAAAACTGGGAAATAGGATCATAAGCATAAAGTAAAGGGGGTAATGCCTTGCTCATGGTGAGCTTTGCACTTTGCAAGAGTATTATCTTGCCTTGGTTGGGGAATTGGTCAAAGTGGTCTTCTTCTCCTTGGAAGTAGACCTCCTCCTCCTCTGGTACTCCTCGGTACTAGCGTCTAAAATACGAATACGGGTACACAATCATCATACCAAACTAAATTACTAACTAGGCACACTCATGAGCTACACACTTTACACTAGCATCACACACTAATATTGGGTGGATGGATGTGTTCTTTTTATCATTTAAGAAAAATAATTTCCTCTCATACTAAACTAAATGTTATTTTGAAATATTCAGAGAAATAATTTCCTCTCATTATCTCATCAAGATTTAATTTCTCTTATGCATAAAATGTGACCTAGGTTGACCCAAGTCAACCTCTTCACACTTACCATTTTGAGAAAATGATTTAAATGAGGTGAGCACCTCATACTATTTAGTTTTAGCATAGCAAAGATTTAATATCACCAACAATTCCTATGAGACCTAATTGACCAGAGTCTCTACTTCATTTGGAATTGGTGGTGACAAGATTTAAATGAGAGAAAATCTCTCATAAGATTTCTTAATAGTTTTGGACAATATCTTCGACTAGAAATAGCCATAAAGTCATTTAAATCAACTAAGCCATGATCATTCAAAGTAAGCATGGCATATTTTTGTAGAAACAATTAGTATAAGTGAAATGTGAATTATTGGAGGTGGAATTAACTGAAAAGCAGTTATGGTTGATTTTTAAGAATTATTTTAAGGCAGAAAAGTCCCTGCCTTGTTTATTTTGTCACTTTATTTCTACAATAGATCTAGGGTTCTAACTAGTGGCATTGTGTAGATAATTTCCTAGGGTTTCCAAAAATATCAAGTTTGTAAAATTTAGCCGAGTAGAATTTTCCCTATTCAATTTCAAAGTTTGCATCAGATTGCAATTTAAATCTAAGTGGAAAATTCGAATTCAAACTAGTGGGCTCGCGCGGGAAACTAGCTGGGCTGCAGAGAGAAAAAGGATTTGGGCCGGCCCACTTCGCGTCCAGCGCGAGCAGGCCGTCTGACGGCAGGTCCCACGCGTCAGCGGGTCATAACGACCGAAACGGTAAGTTTCTTTCAGGGCCGTAGGATTAGACGCCGATCGAACGGACGACGAGCATCGTCGTCTCCGATGAGAACTGGCCACTGGCGCGGCGAGGCTAGGGGGTGGGAGGCTCACCGGTGGCGCGGCGATGGTCGGCGACGATGGACGGAGAGGTTGTCGATGACGAGGAAGCTGATGGAAGCAGCGGCGTGTCCTGGGGTGGCCTCCTGCTCCGGCTTGCTCCGTGTACTGGCGGCGGCGGCGAGCTTGCGATTGGAGGCCTCCGGCGGCTAATCGGTGAAATTGAGGTGGCGAGGGGAGCTGTGCGGATGAGTGGAGGAGGATGGTGTGCTCAGATCAGTGGGAGGGGTCCTCCTTTTATAGTGGCGAGGTAGTATCGAAGGGCGGAGCTAGGTCATCGACGGCGTCGTCGTTCCAGGGCGTCGAAGGGGCAAGGGATGGGCTGGTCTGGTTGCTGGTGTCCTGGCGAGGCCGACGCGCGTGATGGCGGTGAAGACGAGGGTCTACAGCGGCGGTGAGCTTGACGGGAGCGCGCAGGTCATGGCGGACGGTCGTGGACGCGCTCGTCACCTGCGGCGTTCCCGCGGTCAAGTGGACGTGTCCAGGCGGTCCAGTGACTCGTCGCGCGTCGACTGGCGCTGAGAGGAGAGGTCGAGGTGGCGCAGGGGCTCCGGGCAGCTGGCGCTCTGGCGCGTCCGACGCGGATGCCATGCGCGCTCTGGCGCGGCATGGGCATGTCCTGGGCGCGTCTGGGCGCCTCGATTTCTATATGTTGCGATGCAAATTTTTGACGTGGCAAGGTCTGGTCGTGCTCAACTGAGTGAGAGGGAGAGGATTGACAAGGTGTGGCATGTTGGAAATGACCAGAGTGAGAGAGAGCATGAGAGAGGCATGCCATGCCACGGCATGGCAAGTTTTTGTCAAGTGGGCATGCTCCAGTGCTTGGCAAGTTGATGGGAGGGTGCAGGGAGGTGAGAGGAAGGTCCAGTGGTGCAGAGAGGGCAGGGTTGGACCAAGTCCAAGGTAAAAAATTCAGTATGGGCACTTGTTTCACCCCTGCCTGCAAGGTGTTTGTTAAAATGGCCGAAAGAAAATAAATTTCGACATTTGCAAATCTTTTTGGTGGGTTGTAAACATATTTCAAAAGGAGTAGAATGGTGGTGGTTTGGTTCAATTTGGAGTTGTTTTGCAAAATCCCAAAATGCATATGATCTTGCATATGCAACTTTGTTCCAACTTTGCTTGCTTGTCATTTGAATTTGAGAAGGAATTTGGGTGTGTGGTTTTGGGCAAAGTTGAAGTCCTTGATGTTGGCTTGGATGAGGTGCAAAGAGTTGACAAAGTGTAGAAGTGAAAAGTTAAAAACCAGGGGCTCAAAGTGAGCCTCGGGCTAAAAATGGCACATATGACCATAATCATATGTGAGCTCAATTTTGATTCAATTTTGATTTGAATTGAGTTTGTTTGATTCCAAAGGTGTTAATAAGTGTTTAGTATCCATTTACAACTAATGGTGCAAACCAAAATGGCCTAGATCAAAGATTTGTAAAAATGGCATAGGCCATATGTGGGTGTGAAGTTGATTTTTAGAATTTCTTTTCTATTTTCTATTTTATTTGACTTTGGATGATCAAGTGATCATTGCTAGGGTTTTAGAATGAGAGTAACACATAAACAAGCATCATGGAAAAAGCACACTCAAATAAATTAATAAGGTGAGCTATATGCATAGTCCTATATGATGAAAAAAAGTTTTTGTTGGCTCTGATTTTTGGATTCTTGAATTCTCTCTCTTGTTTCTTTTATTGAAACTTGGGATGTTACATAGCCCACTTCCACTAAGGGATTTCCTCGAGGCGGAAACCGGGCCTTTACAAGGTTCTTGGGGCACACATCCTGTAATAACCCAGAACATAGGAAAAACGAAGGGTAGATTTAGAAATGGGATGTGCATTTCATCGCAAAACGGGGGAAATTTTCGCGCCTTATTGCAACTAAACCTAAGAGGGATCGAGGTTCTCTCTCATTTTGCAATTAGGGTTAGGCAATGTGAGTTAGGGAAATTTCAACATGATCTCTTTTTTATCTTATTACTTTGGGGAATTATTGCATTTGACAAGTGTTAACACATTTAACAATAAGCATCACACAATAAAGAATGAATTCATAATTCAAACACAACTTATAAATTCAAATGACTTTGAATTTCAAATTGAATCTCAAATACAATATTTAATCAAGAATATAAATATTACATAAGACAAAAGCTCATAAACAAAACTTGAGCTTTATTGATACATAACACAAATTACAAAGTCTTTACAATATTATTGATACAAGAATTGAGATATAATAAACAGAAATAAAAAGGGAAAATTACAAGTTGGTTCTAAACTAAAACCTAGACTAAATGACTTGAGGATGATCTTCTGGCCATAATTCACTTCAAACCTGCAAAACAAATCACAAGTGCTAGACCAGAATGTAAGTGTTAGAAAATTCAGTTTGGACAGTTAGCACAAATCACAGAAATTCAGTTTGGACAGTGAACACTGTCACTGCACACTTGTGCTTGTCCAAATCCCTGGACAGCACAAGATAGGCACAGGCAGACCAAACCTGAGCAGCCACAGTGGGCTCAAGTTTCAGCATATGAGGGCTGTTGCTAACCAAGCAACAGCAAGGCAATGCAAGGGATGAGTCACAAAGTAACCAGGCCTTGTGTGTCATGGCCAGAGTAGAAGTAGGGATCATATAAATAGAACACAAACCCTAGAACCATGACAGTCGACCAGATAGGATAATTCACCAGGTAAGGGTGAAGCTAGAGCCAACACAAGTTCATCCAGTTCTTGCCAAGAACAGAACCAACACACAACCACTCATCACCACGAATCATGGTGACCTGAGAAGATCAACCAGAATCTGGAGGTGAAGGGCTGTGCACAAAACCACAAGTCTGCAACAACAAAACATCTCATACTAGGAGCTGGAACAAGGTATACCAAGTTCCTGGACAGATCCAATGGATCTGATCCATACAATATGCATGACATAGTCATGGGATTGAGCAGATGCTCAAAGGGGTAGATCATCACTTGGTTTTCACCAAGGATTACTGCCAGTCTAAAAGCCACTAAAAATAGAAATCATCTAGATACAGATCTTGTACACATAAGCTAGCATTCATGCACAGATGCACACACTAGCCAGATCATATGCACAGATAGCACCAGTAGATGTATTGCAAGGATTAGCAGCTAATAAAGACTACACAGTAGATCCTAAGCATGTAACCATCAGTAAACCCTAGATTTCATCAGGCAAGCATATTGGCATTCATATCTAGTATGATCCCCAAATATGCAAGCAAAGGTTGAGTAGCCACAAGATCCAATCAAATAGGTGAGCAACCAATCAGTAGCAAGGCTACTGAGGTCACATCACACTTAGCACCATTTAAAATAAAGCCAACTATGGCACATCATTATCCAGAAATGGATTCAGATTCATTTGCTTGCTAAACAATCATGAATAGCCAATTCATATACAAGCAAGACATTTAAATCATCACTGCATAAGCAGTTCATTATGAATCAATTTAATTCAAGCATGAATTTATTACAAATCCATGCTTAGTACTAACAGTAGCATACTGTTAGGCAACACAGCACCAACCACTAGATCATAGCCGCTGGATCAAGTCCAGTAGCATAGTGATGCTTGAGCATCAGCATCAGCAAGGAAATTGAATCACTTAGCCACAGAATTAATCAGTAAGCAATCACTGACATTTAATTGATCAAATGGATCAATTGAATCAAGTCAAGCCACACAAATAAGCTAGCCAACAAGCAATGATTGATCCAATGGATCATTAGCTTACACAGGAAGCACAGAAGCATTTCACAAGCACCATTGGCACTCACAAGTGTCACTGATGCACCACAGTACACCTAGACAAGCAAGTATAACATGCCAGTAAGCACAAGCAAGCCCATAAGCAAGTACAGCATGGCATAGCAAGCTCATAAGCAAGCACAGCAGAGCATAGCAAGATTAGAGCAGGCTAGGAGCAACAGATAAGCAAACAGAGCATGTACAACAAGCAAGGCAACACTGGCCAGTACCAGAAACTGGTGATTTGGCCATGAGCTTGCAGCAAATGGAAGCATAGGAGGATTAAGCAACCATGGCAGAGCTCTGTGTGATCACAGGATCACCAGAGAGCAACAGAACATGAGGAGGAAGAAGTACAGTAGCAAGGGAGGCGCACAGGCATGGAGAAGAGAAGGAGGAGGTGAAGAAACTTACACGCGCCTGGAGCAGAAGCTAGGGCATGGCGAGGCAGTGCTCGCGCGGCCATAGCAGCTGCAAAGCCAGGGTAGGCGCCGACGTTACGCCGGTGAACACGAACACCACCACCGTAGAAGAGCACCAGAGACGACGGCACAGGTACTGTGAGCAGCACCTGCGCCAGGTCAATCTCGGAGGCGCACACGTCGACGGCGAGGACGAGAGGTCGCCGGAGATCGCCAATCGCCAGAGGCGATTCTCCACGAGATCCAGAGAGGGGCGATTCGCCAGGAGAGGAAGAGATGGGGGAAACCACGCGGACAGATCGACAGATCATCTTGCGGCGGTCCCGATTTGGTAAGTGGCTAAGGCAGGTGAGCTCGGAGCTGGCCGGAGCGCGGCGGCGGCCATGGCGGCGACGCCATCGCCACGGGAGACACGAGAGAGTTAGGGTTAGAGACGAGCGCGTGAGAGAGACAGTGAGGGAGCGAGGTGGGCCGCTTCGGCGCCACCGACCCATAATGGGACAAGCCTTAATGGGCTGTCCCATGGGCTTAGTTAAGTGGGCTGGCCCAATAGGGGCTAGGGATATTTCTGTCTTTTTACTTTTTAGAAAAAGGCCAGAATTTCACCAATTTTTAGTAAATAAAATACAACTCTAAAAATCCATTAAAAATTGGATTAGTGAATGAAAAATAAATCTTAACCAAAATAAAATATGAAATAGAATTTTAGAAACAAATTCAAAATTATGAATTTTAAGAATTTAAATAATAACTTGGAATTTTAAACTATTATTTCCTTGTATTTAAAATTCAAGGAAAAATCTCAAATAAGTTCAAATACTTATTTTCAAACATTTCAAAATGAAATTCTACTATTCCAAGTCATTTCTATTGAGAAGGGTATTTTTCCAAGAAAAATACTATATTCCTTTTTATTCCAAAAACTATAGAGGTAACTCTATGATTTCAAATTATTTTTGGAATGAGTAAAAGAATCACCAAGTAAAGTAGTTTTACTTTGAAGTATCTTACTTTATGTGAATTAAAATGGTTTACACTTTTAAATCAATTGCAAGTTACGGCCAAAGGCATAAATCTTAACTCAACCCTAAATTGCTATAACTTAGCGGGGTAAAGGGATTCAACCTAAAATAATACATCCATGATTGCATTATTTGGATTTTATAACGTTGTCCTTACCGGACAATGATGCTTCTTACAGAACCCGAGGTCCAGGTTCCATCAACTGCATTGAACTGCACTATCTCGCAGTCCACAGGCAAGTTCCCCTTGCTCATGTCAACTTGATTATTTTCTACTACTTTAATGCAAAGCTATATACTTATCATTCCTGCATCGCAAATAAAATGTTACTTTCCAACTATGAATATGACTATGTGGCTGGCAATGGAACCATGGTATGTGCTGATATGGTGGAGGTTCCATTGCATGGGTTATATCACCCTAGGATTAATTACCAATGCCGTCCAGTGATTCTAGCGCCGTACAAACCGCGTTGACCATGAGATCTATAATGGCTCTGGGGAAGCCAGCCGTATATTTTCCCTTCTGCACGCCAACGGATTGGTAGAGCTGGCGGGGTGTTGGAGGCACTGCCGCAATAGGTTGGGATATCCTTTTAAATCCCCATCCATTAGTGATGATAAGCTCTACGATCTATGATGGATTGTCCGGAGTACACCGTGAGTAAAGCCGTATTATCGGGAGAAGTCTACTGGGGGTGTACGGTTGGACAAAAGGGTGGGTTTGCAGGGCGAGAAGGCGGTGTGGGCTTGGATTTTCATACCTGGCCTCACACCAAAGGAAGTGTGAACGGGGGCAAGTCCCTGCGGATGGCAAAAGGGGTGGAATCTCTTATGGGAAAAGTAACGCACCTCTGCGAGTGTATCAAATTGTGGCTGTCACTCCTTTCGGGAAGGGAGCTGAACGCGAGAAAGGAACTCCACGAAGTTCTAGTCAACCTGTGAAGACTGACGGGCATAGTTTTCATAATAAAAGCAACCTTTTAAAGAAATGATTTCAAAACATGCATTGACCTGCGATTTCCTGTTCAATGGTCGTAGCTAGTGCATCAAACACCTTTTTACTCTTTTAGAACTTGCTGAGTACCTATGTACTCACTTTCTTTCAACACCCTTGCTAGACTGTGATCCGGAAGTGGAGGCCATCAACGATGGAGCACCAGAAGGAAGTTACGAGCTGGTCTACGAGGAACCTGATCTTACCGGCGGAGTGGAAGGAGTAGACTATGGGATAGTCTACGGACCAGATGACACGGAGGTGGAGGAGTAGTGACATACCTTAGCATCATAGAGCCGAGCAACGTAGAACTTACCTAAATAAGTTGTTGAGCTCTCTTTATATTTGTTATGAGTTGTAATCATACTTACGTAGTATCGTAGGGTGTTCTCATAGGACCTGTGAGAATACCAACTTGTTAAGACAATGTTTGTAATAAAGTATGGAGTGTTATGACCTGCAATGTTTCTATTGTACCACTCTGAGGGATATGGCAATTTGTGAAGAAGTCCCTTCACAAAGATCATATCAACGACTTGTATACTACAATATGCAGTGGTATGCTGGGTCACCGCAGCTGGTATCAGAGCAAATGTTGCGACCTTAGGTTGGAAAAACCTAGTATAGGGAAGAAACCTGTAGGAGTCTAGTAGAAATAGTAAAGGATTCTCTAGAAATATGGTGATTATTCACATGAGAATAGCAAAACCATATATTTTAGTGCGATAATTCTTTATTATAGCTATTATGATGCATTATCACTACTAATATTCTGCTTTTGTATACAGCCATAATGGCGAACACTTTTCCTAAGAGGACTTTGAGGAAGGTTGAGGGATGGCTCGGTGATTATGATGGACCAATCACAGCTCTCCTGTGTGGGATGCTGAAGGAACTTCATT
The DNA here is from genome assembly GCA_030979885.1 of Lolium multiflorum. Lineage (NCBI taxonomy): Eukaryota > Viridiplantae > Streptophyta > Magnoliopsida > Poales > Poaceae > Lolium > Lolium multiflorum. The sequence goes on from CM061750.1 coordinate 403,092,876, forward strand.
GTGACCCACGGATACCTGTTATCAAGTATACCTACTATGATGGGGAAATCCTAGCCAAGTGCAGAGTATCGGTCCAACTACCGACAAAACTGCTGATGAGTCGTGTAATGCCATACGGAGAAGCCAAAACCATCACCACAGCCTACCACATGGGCCTATTCAAGGCAATCCTTGAGATAAGGCAGCACAAGTCAGTAGAACTGCTATGTTCAGAGTTTTCTCATATACCTCATGCCGAGGAAGATGAGGATCCCACTCTGAATCATCTGGTGTTAGCACACAGAAGTCCTGAAGCTGCAGCACAGCACATGGATAGTTGTAAGTCTTTATTGACCACGATGTACCTTTTACACATGAAGATGAGGGGTGAGATTGACCACATGCTAGCTGAGTTCACGGACCCTGATAAAGTCCAAACTCGGATGCGAGATCTAAGGGCACAACCACAACATACTACACCTTTCTTTAGCCTAGACAGCTATGTAGATTTGAGTGACCAGTTGTCCCATAAAGATCCACTCACACCCAACTTTGTCCCACACTATCCACATGTGTCAGCATCATATGAGTCTGGATATGGGGGAGATGATTCCAGGAACCTAGACTGCTCGGAGTCACCAATCGAGAATTCGACTGGTTGGCGCTTCGGGGAACCATTTGGAGATGAAGGAGAACCCATCACTTGTGATTCAGAGGATGAAGGAGGCGCGGTTAACCAGAATGTTAACCAAAGCTTTGGGCAGGAAGAGAAAGACACCAACTCCATTTCTTTAGATTTGGAGATGGGATTACCCAAAACATCCCAGTACGTTGTAGGTGAGAGTTCTGGAACCAAGAAAAAGAAGAAGAAGAAGATGAGAGGTCAAGTGAGTAGGAATCCTCCATGGATGGCAGAAGAAGGTGAGCTGTATCCCACTGGGGATACATATGAGTCTTTATCCAGCTACTTTGGCATGACAGATCTCTGTCTCGGCACTTCGTCCGATTCAGACTACATACCTACTGGAAGGACCTTCATTCCGGACGGTGTTCGGAAGACAAACCGCTGTACCGGATGGACCCCAGGGATGTACGCGGAGGCGAGTTATGATGACGAGGAGTAGAGCTCCAAGGAAGAATAAAGTAATCTAGGTGGTATTGTAATAGAACGTATTTTTAATTTCCGTTGGCTTGGGCTTTGAGCCAAATAAGTGGTTTATATATACCACATGTAATATATGTGTGTGTGTGTGTTATGTAATATACAAAGTATATGCATAATAAATGTTTGTTTTGTATTTGCTTCTTGATTTCATTGTGTGACTAGTTCTGGGCATTGAGTTGAGCTCAGAAAGCATTTGCATGGTGTAATTATGAGTAATCGCTCTTTGTTACAGGACTAGGGGGAACATGGCGTTAGTAGAAACCGAAGAGGCTCGCAGAGAGCGGGAGGCAAGAGAAAAAGAGGAGGCAGATGCAGCAGCTAGAGCAGAGAATGCACCACCACCACCACACCCAATGATGCACCCAGACTTCCAACAGTATATGAGAGCAATGGAGGAAGATAGGAGGCGTTACCAGGAAAGCCAAAGCAAGAACATGCAAGACTTCTTTACCCACGTCATCAATGATAGGGGTAATGAAGGCAAGGGAGTAACTCTATCAGACTTCCAAAATGCAAGACCACTACCTTTTACATCAGCTCCAGAACCAATGGACGCTGAAGATTGGCTTATGGATACGGAACGGAAGCTGAAGACCGTTGGTTGCAACGATGAGGAGAAGATTAGATATACTACTTATCTGTTGTCAGGACCAGCAGCGTCATGGTGGGAGAACCTTGTAGCAGTACACCCTCCAGATAAGGTGTTCACCTGGGAGGAGTTCAAGAAGAAGTTCCGGGATGCCCATGTTCCGGACAGCGTGGTGGAGCTGAAGAAGAGGGAGTTTGACGAACTACGACAGAATACTGCACCCATCATGCAGTATGTTCGGGATTTCAATAGGCTATCTAGGTATGCACCTGAGGATGTTGATACGGAGGAGAAAAGGAAGAAGCGGTTCATGAAAGGCATGAATCCATACATGAAGATGCAACTGAGGTTGGCACGGACTGCTGAATTCCAGGAACTGATTGACTCGGCAATCACTTTCGAGGATGATTACCGGCAAGTCCAAGAGGACAGGAGGAAGAGGGCTCGTATTGAGCCAAGGAAGTACCCAATTAGTAAACCAATACCTGATCGGAGTTTCAAACCCCGATACCGACCTACTACTGGTAATCAATACAACCGGGGAGGTCAGAGTCAGAATCCAATCAACCAGATCATCTGCAACAATTGTGGCCTAAGGGGTCATATGCAGAAGGATTGTCAGAAACCCAGAATCATTTGTTATGGTTGTGGGAAGGATGGACACATCAAGCCGGATTGTCCAAACAAGGCGTTTTGGAGCAGACAGAGCTCAGGAGGACGAGGTGGAAACAACAACAACAACCGCAACAACAACAACAATCGCAACTACAACAACAAGAGGGGAAAGCCTTATGGAAAGCTGAATTGCACATCTTTGGAACAAGCGGAAGAGTCGGATCAAACAGTCTTAGGTACGCTAAGCATTCTTACTCATCCTGGCAAAGTATTATTTGATACTGGAGCAACCACATCATTTCTTGCATTGGAGTTTGTGGAAAAATTCGGGCTTAGATGTTCTGAGTTAGAAACTCCTATAACTGTTCTATCCGCGGGGGGAACGATCTTAGTAACCCACGTGAAAGAAGCACAAGTCCTAACCATATGTGATTGTGTGTATTTCGCGGACCTATTCATCATACCCATGAAGGACATATCTGTCATCCTAGGGATGGATTGGTTGACAGAGAATGGAGCGGTGATTAACTGTGGAGACAAAACAGTGTCACTTCGCAACTCCATTGGAGGCCGAATAGTTTTTCAAGGAGACAAATACAGTGAGTTGGAGATAGGATTGGAGCTCAATAGTCTGAAGGAGGTGAGGATTGAAGATATTCCTGTAGTGAATGAGTTTCAAGATGTATTTCCTAAGGAACTACCGGGGATGCCACCCGATAGGGAGATAGAATTCACAATCGATCTGATTCCAGGCACAGCACCAATAGCTCAACCACCATATAATATGGGGCCAAAGGAATTAGTGGAACTGAAAGCTCAGATTGATGAGTTAGAACAGAAGGGATTCATTCAAGAAAGTGTGTCACCATGGGGTACACCAGTTATTTTTGTGGATAAAAGAGATGGAGGAAAGAGAATGTGTGGAGATTACAGAAATTTGAACAATGTAACTATCAAGAACAAGTATCCTTTACCTAGAATCCAAGATCTTTTTGATCAAGTTCAAGGAGCTGGAGTCTTTTCGAAGATAGATTTAAGGTCAGGATACCATCAAATCAAGATCAAGAAGGAGGATGTGCCAAAAACAACGTTCGTATCAAGGTATGGACACCATGAATACTTGGTTGTACCATTTGGACTAACAAATGCACCAACAATTTTCATGAATTTGATGAACAAGATATTCATGAAGTACTTGGACAAGTTTGTGATAGTGTTCATAGATGATATTCTAATCTATTCCAAAGATAAAGAAGAACATGCCAAGCATTTGAAGATAGTTCTGCAAATTTTGAGAGAACATCAGCTATGCAAAGTTCAGCAAGTGCAAATTTTGGTTAGATAGTGTTGAATTTCTTGGACATGTCATAACCAAAGAAGGCATAGCGGTGAATCCAAGCAAGGTTCAGTCCGTATTGGAATGGAAATCACCTAAAAATGCTAAGGAGATACGAGGATTTCTTGGTATGGCAGGCTATTATCGGAGATTCATAGAGGGATTTTCAAAGATTGCAGGACCCATGACCAAGTTACTCAAGAAAAATACTCCATTTGAGTGGACGGATGAGTGTGAAACCAGCTTCCAAACACTCAAAGATAAGTTAACCACATCACCGGTGTTAGCAGTTCCTGAACCAGGAAAGGATTACACGGTGTATTGTGATGCTTCCAAGAATGGACTTGGATGTGTTCTTATGCAAGATCGGAAGGTAATAGCTTATGGCTCAAGACAGTTGAAACCACATGAACACAACTACCCAGTACATGATCTAGAGTTAGCGGCAGTTGTGTATGCTTTAAAGAGTTGGAGACAATTTTTATATGGATCCAAGTGTGAGTTATACACCGATCATAAAAGTTTGAAATATTTCTTCACTCAGAAGGAATTAAACATGAGACAGAAGAGATGGTTAGAGTTGATTAAGGATTATGACCTTACAATCAACTATACACCAGGCAAGGCTAATGTAGTAGCAGATGCTTTAAGCAGGAAGAGTACGGAGAATCAACCTACGGAATGGGAGATTCCAAAGGAACTTCGGAAAGAGCTAGAGGATGCTCAGATTTTGTTTATTCAAGGTGATGTTAAGGGAAGTATAGCAACCATGAGGATTATGGATGAGATGTACTCAGACTTGAAGTATGAGATTATCCGAAAACAAGCGGATGATTTGTTCATCCAAGAAGAAATCAAAAGGATTGGAGAAGGAAGACCATCGGAATTCCATCTAGGGGATTTTGATTCATTATACTTTCAGAAAAGGATATGTGTACCTGATGATCCAGAAGTGAAGTCAATCATATTAAAGGAAGCACATGAAACCCCTTATTCAATACATCCGGGAACTAAGATGTATATGGATTTGAAGGAGATGTTCTGGTGGAACAACATGAAAAGAGAAATAGCACAATATGTCTCGGAATGTCATACATGTCAACGAGTGAAGGCAGAACATCAGAGTCATGCGGGATTACTCAAACCACTAGAGATACCGGAGTGGAAATGGGATGAAATTAGAATGGATTTTGTTACTGGTCTACCAATGACTAGTAAGAAGAAGGATATGATATGGGTAATAGTGGACAGGCTTACCAAGAGTGCTCATTTCATAGCCGTAAATACAAAGGATACTGCAGAAAAGCTTGTGGATATATATGTGAAGGAGATTGTGAGTAAGCATGGAGTACCCAAGAAAATAGTCTCAGATAGAGGTTCAATTTTCACATCAGCGTTTTGGAAACAACTCCAAGAAGCTTTGGGATCCAAGTTGGATTTCAGTACAGCTTATCATCCACAAACCGGAGGACAAACCGAAAGAACCAATCAGATACTTGAGGACATGCTTAGAGCTTGTGCTCTGAACTTTGGAGGCTCATGGGAGGACCATTTACCTTTAGCGGAATTCTCATATAACAATAGTTATCAGAGTAGCATCCAGATGGCACCGTACGAAGCATTGTATGGAAGGAAGTGTCGATCACCAATTTGTTGGTTTGAAACCGGAGAAAACAAGGAGTTTACACTACATCAAGGAGAGACAAGAAGTCATCGAGGTGATCCGGGATAGACTCAAAATAGCTCAGAGTCGTCAGAAGAGTTACGCCGACCTAAAAAGAAGAGATTGGGAACCGAAAGTGGGAGACATGGTTTATTTAAAGGTTAGCCCAATGAAAGGACTTAAGAGGTTCGGAGTGAAAGGAAAATTAAGTCCTCGATATATAGGACCATTTAAGATACTCAGTCAGAACTGAGGAACAGCTTTTGAGTTGGAGTTACCAGCACAACTAAGTCAAGTTCACAATGTGTTTCATGTATCACAACTCAGAAAGTGTTTGAAGGCACCGGATGATCCTATCACATATGAAGAAATAGAATTGCAATCTGACCTAACTTATGTGGAAAGACCGGAAAAGATCTTAGAAGTACAATGGAAGAAATTAAGAAACAGAGCAATCAAATACTGCAAAGTTCAATGGCAACATCATCCTGAGCGAGAAGCAACTTGGGAGACGGAAGAAGAACTCAGGAAGTCTTACCCCGAGATGTTCAGGTACCAATCTTAACTTCGGGACAAAGTTTCTGTTAAGGGGAGAGGTGTAATACCAGAACATAGGAACAACGAAGGGTAGATTTAGAAATGGGATGTGCATTTCATCGCAAAACGGGGGAAATTTTCGCGCCTTATTGCAACTAAACCTAAGAGGGATCGAGGTTCTCTCTCATTTTGCAATTAGGGTTAGGCAATGTGAGTTAGGGAAATTTCGACATGATCTCTTTTGTATCTTATTACTTTGGGGAATTATTGCATTTGACAAGTGTTAACACATTTAACAATAAGCATCACACAATAAAGAATGAATTCATAATTCAAACACAACTTATAAATTCAAATGACTTTGAATTTCAAATTGAATCTCAAATACAATATTTAATCAAGAATATAAATATTACATAAGACAAAAGCTCATAAACAAAACTTGAGCTTTATTGATACATAACACAAATTACAAAGTCTTTACAATATTCTTGATACAAGAATTGAGATATAATAAACAGAAATAAAAAGGGAAAATTACAAGTTGGTTCTAAACTAAAACCTAGACTAAATGACTTGAGGATGATCTTCTGGCCATAATTCACTTCAAACCTGCAAAACAAATCACAAGTGCTAGACCAGAATGTAAGTGTTAGAAAATTCAGTTTGGACAGTTAGCACAAATCACAGAAATTCAGTTTGGACAGTGAACACTGTCACTGCACACTTGTGCTTGTCCAAATCCTGGACAGCACAAGATAGGACCAGCAGACCAAACCTGAGCAGCCACAGTGGGCTCAAGTTTCAGCATATGAGGGCTGTTGCTAACCAAGCAACAGCAAGGCAATGCAAGGGATGAGTCACAAAGTAACCAGGCCTTGTGTGTCATGGCCAGAGTAGAAGTAGGGATCATATAAATAGAACACAAACCCTAGAACCATGACAGTCGACCAGATAGGATAATTCACCAGGTAAGGGTGAAGCTAGAGCCAACACAAGTTCATCCAGTTCTTGCCAAGAACAGAACCAACACACAACCACTCATCACCAGGAATCATGGTGACCTGAGAAGATCAACCAGAATCTGGAGGTGAAGGGCTGTGCACAAAACCACAAGTCTGCAACAACAAAACATCTCATACTAGGAGCTGGAACAAGGTATACCAAGTTCCTGGATAGATCCAATGGATCTGATCCATACAATATGCATGACATAGTCATGGGATTGAGCAGATGCTCAAAGGGGTAGATCATCACTTGGTTTTCACCAAGGATTACTGCCAGTCTAAAAGCCACTAAAAATAGAAATCATCTAGATACAGATCTTGTACACATAAGCTAGCATTCATGCACAGATGCACACACTAGCCAGATCATATGCACAGATAGCACCAGTAGATGTATTGCAAGGATTAGCAGCTAATAAAGACTACACAGTAAATCCTAAGCATGTAACCATCAGTAAACCCTAGATTTCATCAGGCAAGCATATTGGCATTCATATCTAGTATGATCCCCAAATATGCAAGCAAAGGTTGAGTAGCCACAAGATCCAATCAAATAGGTGAGCAACCAATCAGTAGCAAGGCTACTGAGGTCACATCACACTTAGCACCATTTAAAATAAAGCCAACTATGGCACATCATTATCCAGAAATGGATTCAGATTCATTTGCTTGCTAAACAATCATGAATAGCCAATTCATATACAAGCAAGACATTTAAATCATCACTGCATAAGCAGTTCATTATGAATCAATTTAATTCAAGCATGAATTTATTACAGATCCATGCTTAGTACTGACAGTAGCATACTGTTAAGCAACACATCACCAACCACTAGATCATAGCCACTGGATCAAGTCCAGTAAGCTTGAATGAGCAACAGCACAAGTAAGCAGTAGCATAGTGATGCTTGAGCATCAGCATCAGCAAGGAAATTGAATCACTTAGCCACATAATTAATCAGTAAGCAATCACTGACATTTAATTGATCAAATGGATCAATTGAATCAAGTCAAACCACACAGATAAGCTAGCCAACAAGCAATGATTGATCCAATGGATCATTAGCTTACACAGGAAGCACAGAAGCATTTCACAAGCACCACTGGCACTCACAAGTGTCACTGATGCACCACAGTACACCTAGACAAGCAAGTATAACATGCCAGTAAGCACAAGCAAGCCCATAAGCAAGTACAACATGGCATAGCAAGCTCATAAGCAAGCTCAGCAGAGCATAGCAAGGTTAGAGCAGGCTAGGAGCAACAGATAAGCAAACAGAGCATGTACAGCAAGCAAGGCAACACTGGCCAGTACCAGGAACTGGTGATTTGGCCATGAGCTTGCAGCAATTGGAAGCATAGGAGGATTAAGCAACCATGGCAGAGCTCTGTGTGATCACAGGATCACCAGAGAGCAACAGAACATGAGGAGGAAGAAGTACAGTAGCAAGGGAGGCGCACATGCATGGAGAAGAGAAGGAGGGGGTGAAGAAACTTACACGCGCCTGGAAGCAGAAGCTAGGGCATGGCGAGGCAGTGCTCGCGCGGCCATAGCAGCTGCAAAGCCAGGGTAGGCGCCGACGTTACGCCGGCGAACACGAACACCACCACCGTGCAGAGCACCAGAGACGACGGCAGTACTGCGAGCAGCTGCGCCAGGTCAATCTCGGAGGCGCACACGTCGACGGCGAGGACGAGAGGTCGCCGGAGATCGCCAATCGCCGGAGGCGATTCTCCACGAGATCCAGAGAGGGGCGATTCGCCAGGAGAGGAAGAGATGGGGGAAACCACGCGGACAGATCGACAGATCGTCTCGCGGCGGTCCCAATTTGGTAAGTGGCTAAGGCAGGGGAGCTCGGAGCTGGCCGGAGTGCGGCAGCGGCCATGGCGGCGACGCCATCGCCACGGGAGACGCGAGAGAGTTAGGGTTAGAGACGAGCGCGTGAGAGAGCAGTGAGGGAGCGAGGTGGGCCGCTTCGGCGCCACCGACCCATAATGGGACAAGCCTTAATGGGCTGTCCCATGGGCTTAGTTAAGTGGGCTGGCCCAATAGGGGCCAGGGGTATTTCTGTCTTTTTACTTTTTAGAAAAAGACCAGAATTTCACCAATTTTTAGTAAATAAAATACAACTCTAAAAATCCATTAAAAATTGGATTAGTGAATGAAAAATAAATCTTAACCAAAATAAAATATGAAATAGAATTTAAGAAACAAATTCAAAATTATGAATTTTAAGAATTTAAATAATAACTTGGAATTTTAAACTATTATTTCCTTGTATTTAAAATTCAAGGAAAAATCTCAAATAAGTTCAAATACTTATTTTCAAACATTTCAAAATGAAATTCTACTATTCCAAGTCATTTCTATTGAAAAGGGTATTTTTCCAAGAAAAATACTATATTCCTTTTTATTCCAAAAACTATAGAGGTAACTCTATGATTTCAAATTATTTTTGGAATGAGTAAAGGAATCACCAAGTAAAGTAGTTTTACTTTGAAGTATCTTACTTTATGTGAATTAAAATGGTTTACACTTTTAAATCAATTGCAAGTTACTGCCAAAGGCATAAATCTTAACTCAACCCTAAATTGCTATAACTCAGCGGGGTAAAGGGATTCAACCTAAAATAATACATCCATGATTGCATTATTTGGATTTTATAACATTGTCCTTACCGGAAAATGATGCTTCTTACAGAACCCGAGGTTCCATCAACTGCATTGAACTGCACTATCTCGCAGTCCACAGGCAAGTTCACCCTTGCTCATGTCAACTTGATTATTTTCTACTACTTTAATGCAAAGCTATATACTTATCATTCCTGCATCGCAAATAAAATGTTACTTTCCAACTATGAATATGACTATGTGGCTGGCAATGGAACCATGGTATGTGTTGATATGGTGGAGGTTCCATTGCATGGGTTATATCACCCTAGGATTAATTACCAATGCCGTCCAGTGATTCTAGCACCGTACAAACCGCGTTGACCATGAGATCTATAATGGCTCTGGGGAAGCCAGCCGTATCTTTTCCCTTCTGCACGCCAACGGATTGGTAGAGCTGGCGGGGTGTTGGAGGCACTGCCGCAATAGGTTGGGATATCCTTTTAAATCCCCATCCATTAGTGATGATAAGCTCTACGATCTATGATGGATTGTCCGGAGTACACCGTGAGTAAAGCCGTATTATCGGGAGAAGTCTACTGGGGGTGTACGGTTGGACAAAAGGGTGGGTTTGCAGTCGCGGAGAAGGCGGTGTGGGCTTGGATTTTCATACCTGGCCTCACACCAAAGGAAGTGTGAACGGGGGCAAGTCCCTGCGGATGGCAAAAGGGGTGGAATCTCTTATGGGAAAAGTAACGCACCTCTGCAGAGTGTATCAAATTGTGGCTGTCACTCCCTGTTCCGGGAAGGGAACTGCGAACGCGGCAGGAAAGGAACTCCACGAAGTTCTAGTCAACCTGTGAAGACTGATGGGCATAGTTTTCATAATAAAAGCAACCTTTTGAAGAAATGATTTCAAAACATGCATTGACCTGCGATTTCCTGATCAATGGTCGTAGCTAGTGCATCAAACACCTTTTTACTCTTTTAGAACTTGCTGAGTACCTCTGTACTCACTTTCTTTCGACACCCTTGCTAGACTGTGATCCGGAAGTGGAGGCCATCAACGATGGAGCACCAGAAGGAAGTTACGAGCTGGTCTACGAGGAACCTGATCTTACCGGCGGAGTGGAAGGAGTAGACTATGGGATAGTCTACGGACCAGATGACACGGAGGTGGAGGAGTAGTGACATACCTTAGCATCATAGAGCCGAGCAACGTAGAACTTACCTAAATAAGTTGTTGAGCTCTCTTTATATTTGTTATGAGTTGTAATCATACTTAAGTAGTATCTTAGGGTGTTCTCATAGGACCTGTGAGAATACCAACTTGTTAAGACAATGTTTGTAATAAAGTATGGAGTGTTATGACCTGCAATGTTTCTGTTGTACCACTCTGAGGGATATGGCAATTTGTGAAGAAGTCCCTTCACAAAGATCATATCAACGACTTGTATACTACAACATGCAGTGGTATGCTGGGTCACCGCACATCCACAACTGAATTGGAGGCTCTCAAATCTGTAACAATACAACAATCAACAACAACACATCAACACAAATCAACTAGGGAACCAAATAGGAACACTAGCATGAGATCCCTCAAACAAATGAGGGGGAAATGAAAAACGCTTCGGTGAGGATGTAGATCGGTGTCTTCTCCTTCGAATCTCCAAAGATCAAGAGCTTTAGTTGGGGGAGGAGGAGATCTTGCAAATCTTATGTTCTTGAGGTGGCTCTAATGGTGGTGAAGCTTGGCAGATTTTTCTTGCAATGATTGAGCAACTTGTCCCTTTGGAGAAGAGAGCTATTTATATGATTGGAGCTCTCAGATCTGACCGTTGGGGCGAAATCCACTAACACCGGAAGTTCCGGCCAGGAGGGCGGAAGTTCCGGCTTCCCAAGTACCGGCCAGGAGGGCCGGAACTTCCGCCTTCATCAGACATCCAGTTCACAAGATGTTTGGGCGGAACTAGGGCGGAACTTCCGGTGACAGCAAGTTCTGGCCAAGTTCCGGCCAAGTTCCGGAATTTGGAGAAAACCATACTGGACATTACTGAGCCACAATTCCGGAATTCTGGAACTTGTCCGGAAGTTGGGCGGAAGTTCCGCTGACCGGAACTTCCGGCCAACTTCACCGGAACTTCCGGTCAGGGAACAAAACCTGCAAACAAAGCTGCGCTGAGAGGCCTCTGCTGGAAGCACCAGGGCGGAACTTCCGCCTGCTGGGGCCGGAACTTCCGCCAGAAACAAAAAGACCTTCAGAACTTCAGAACAGCCATACCATTTCACCGATCAAATGTATTTCTCGAAAACTTGTACCTGTCTACATCAACACACATAAATATATACCTAGTGTTGACATCAAACACACAAAACCCAAAAGGGCGGGAAATGTTCTTTCAATCTCCCCCTTTTTGGTGTTTGATGACAACACAAGTATTTGCAAGGAATGAATAATGTAAACCAACAATGTGAAAGATATAGAGGAGCTCCCCCTAGATATGAGCATTGGTACATAAGAAGCTCCCCCTATATCTTGCATCCGTCTTCCATGGGTTAGCAATACAACATAGTGATAAGCATATGGATAATAAGATCATGCACACATAGATAACCATGGAAGACTCACAAACGGAGTTTACCATACACATAGATAAGGTTCCAAACACATAGATAGAGTTTACAAGCCAAATAAACTAAGAACATAGTTCGACACCACAAGGATAAATAGAATCACAAGCGATAAAAATCAAAGCCAACACGAGCTTGTGACTCCCCCATGCAAATACCCAACGGAGAGCAACCTAAAAGGTCTCACTCTCCCCCTTTGGCACCAAGGCACCAAAAAGGGATAGGAGAAACTACACGTCCCAAGGGTCGGCGTTAGCCCAGCCGGGAGGGAGGTTCGATGTAGCGCCGGGGTAGGGAGGAGTGTGAGGAGGAGACTCGATCTCAAGACCATCCGGAGGAAGAGGAACACCATGCCGAGAAACCCACTCAGCCTCCGGAGTGATATTCTCCTCGGATCCGGGAGGAGACACTTCCACCTCAAGAGCCCTCATGATGCTCTTCTGACGAACCCGAGACTTCTTGGCTTCTGCATGCTGCTGATACTGACGGTGGTTGACTGCAGAGGTGAGGCAAAAAATCTGTCTCATGCGGCGAGCAAGCTTAGAAGCCCAGCTAGGTGGCTTCTCATCCATGGGGGGAACATCTTCTATGGGGGAGTTGTGGCGCTTGGTCCTCAGAACCTTCACTTCATGGGATGTGATGTTGAGAGGAATAGAGTGAAGGAGGGTACTCTCACAAGTATCAACCCAAGTGTCCTCAATGAGCTTCATAATGTACGGAGCAAACGAGGGAAGCTTCTTCTCCATCACACATGACCACATCTCATGGTAGATGTAGTCCATCACATCAAGCCTCTCACCGGTGCCCTTCTTAGCAAAGGAGTTTGCCATTAGATCCACTTCATATAGATGTAACTCATCAAGGTTGCCACCCTTTGGTCCAATGGTTTCCCGGTAGACTCTAAGCATAATGTCCCAAGTAGGGAGAAGATCCGCACTCTTGCCCGGAATACCCCAACCTTTGATGTAGAGGTGCTCCAAGACTTCCCTTGTTTGAGCAAATGAACTATCATGGCACCTCCAACCATTTGCATCTACGCCCGGGTAGCGAGGATATCCAAGGGCACTTCCAAACTTTGCCAAGTTAGACTCAAGGAGTCTTTCATGAGTCATCCACCGAAAGGTTATAGCTTCATCTTGCTCAAAGTGAACGGTGGCATAGAATTGTTGAATCAACCCGATATCATAATCCTTGTTGAGCTCCATAATGGGATAGAGCCCAAACTCTCCACACATAGCATATGCTTCTTCAAAGTACCTAGAAGCGGCCATCTTGGCGGTGTCAATGGCATGTTGAGGGGCTACCCCCTTCTTGAATGGCACATAGACCTCATAGAAAATCTCCTCTTGAGTCTTGTTGTGGAACCGCTTATCCCCAACCCTATTGCTCCGAGGGGTGAGGTAAGGGTTCATGTCACGGAGCTCCTTGTACTCAAGATATTGCATGTTCTTCACGGATACATGGATGTTCTTGCCTCGAACAGCGGGTGACTTGTGCCTCTGAGCTGCTTGCTGACGAGCGGTGAGCTTGGATGGTCTAGTTTGCTCAAGTTCTTCCTCAATCTCATCCACATGAGCCTTGCCTCTCTTCTTGGAACCACCTGGGATGGAATCAATAGGATAGGAATGATAAATGAGTGCACACTAGCAAGGAGGCCAAAACCAGAGCCTGCACAGGATATTGAGTAACAGCAGAAAAATTTGCCAGGCCGGAAGTTCCGGTGAGAACCGGCGGAAGTTCCGCCCGGGGCGGAAGTTCCGGCGTGCGAGCCGGAACATCCGGCTGTTCGAAAACAGCAGCAGTTTCTCACCAGATCTGCGGCAATGGCTTGGTGAACCGCATTACCACAACATCCTATGCAAGATCTAGTAAGGGAAAGGCATCTAGAGATGTTCTACCATAGCTTTGCCTAGAGTATGCCCTATAGTTCATCTAGTGAGGTCTACCCACACATAGAGAGGGAGAGGGCACAAACCGGGGGGAGCCATGGAGGAGGAGAGGGAGGGGATGCCAATCCACGGAGCCGATCCGGCGGGGGTCGCCGGAGGAGGGAGATCCGACCGGAGGAGCAGCAGCCGGGAGAGGGAGGCTCCAAACAGATCTTGGATGGGGGAAAGTGAGGGGGCAGGAACTGCCTCCCCGTTCCCGACCAGATAAGTAGTGGGATCGTAAGGGCGGAAGTTCCGCTCGTTGGAGCCGGAACTTCCGGTCCCTCAGAAACCACACCAACTGATCAGGTACAGCGGGCAGGAACTGGCAGATAGATTCCAGCCGGAAGTACCGGTCGAAACGACCGGAACTTCCAGAAAAAAGTGCCAGAAACAGGTTTTTGACAGGAAAGTGGTGCACTCGGAGAGGGAAGAGGATATGGCTTAGATGAGATAGGCTTAGGACAGATGCGCCAAACTGTGAGATGGTACATGATCACTCATTTTTGCAAATAATGCAAATGAAGGCCAAAAGTGAGTGATTTCCCATAAACAAGGAGATGTCAATAAAATCCAATGAAGATCCAAATAACTCCAACTCTTCATAAAGAAGAGTGTGGTGGCCTAGGCCACCATATATGAGTGTTATGGTATGGCACCGCGAAGATATATCTTGGGTCCAAACCAATACTCATCATTGAAGCTCACATATCAACATATGATATAACGAGAATGATATCTTTAATGTTGGCATTATGGGGGGAGGGATAGCTCAATAATTTAAACCGCACTCCCCCTATTTCCATGCCCACATCTAAACCAAATAAAGTTTTGAGACGAAGGTGTGTTTGCAAGATGGTCAAGCTATACTCCTTGAATCAATGATATTTAGCTCATTCCTCAAATAAGTGAATCTTGCTTCATCAAGAGGCTTCGTGAATATATCGGCAAGTTGATCTTTGGTAGGAACATAGATAAGCTCAATATCACCACGGGCAACATGATCCCTAATGAAATGATTCCGGATCTCAATATGCTTCGTTCTTGAATGTTGCACCGGATTATAGGCAATCTTGATGGCACTTTCATTGTCACATAATAGAGGCACTTTGTCACAAATGACACCGTATTCCTTTAAAGTTTGCCTCATCCATAACAATTGAGTGCATCCACTTGCGGCGGCAACATATTCGGCTTCGGCGGTGGAGAGAGATATACAATTTTGCTTCTTAGAAGACCAACACACCAAGGACCTACCAAGAAATTGGCAAGCCCCGGAAGTTGATTTCCTATCATCCTTGTCTCCCGCCCAATCCGCATCGGTGTATCCATTGAGAATAAAGCTTGAGCCTTTGGGGTACCAAATACCATATCTTGGGGTATCAACCAAATACCGAAAGATTCTTTTGAGAGCCATCATGTGGCTCTCCTTAGGAGAAGCTTGATACCTTGCACACACACAACACTCAACACTATGTCCGGTCTAGATGCACAAAGGTAAAGCAATGATCCAATCATGGAGCGATATACCTTTTGATCCACCTCTTTACCATTGGGATCTAGTGCAAGATGACATTTAGTAACCATAGGAGTGGCTACACCCTTCATCTCGGTCATCTTGAACCTCTTGAGCATGTCTTGGAGATATTTTGCTTGGTTGATGAAGGTTCCTTCCCTCAATTGCTTGATCTCAAAACCAAGGAAGAACTTCATCTCTCCCATCATAGACATCTCAAACCTATCGGTCATAAGCTTTGAGAATTCATCATTGAAAGCTTTCTTAGTAGAGCCAAAGATAATATCATCAACATATAATTGGCAAACGAAAAGCTCCCCATTGACCCTCTTAGTAAAAAGAGTGGGATCGATTAGCCCAACATCAAACCCACGGTCTACCAATAATTCTTTAAGGTGCTCATACCAAGCTCTAGGAGCTTGTTTGAGACCATAAAGAGCTTTATCAAGCTTGTAGACATGGTTAGGGAAGTTGAGATCCTCGAACCCCGGGGGTTGCTTAACATAAACCTCTTCATGCAAAGGACCATTAAGAAATGCACTTTTCACATCCATTTGTTGTAACTTAAAGTTATGATGCGATGCATAAGCAAGAAGGATACGGATGGACTCAAGGCGAGCCACGGGAGCATAGGTTTCTCCAAAGTCAATTCCCTCAACTTGAGAGAACCCTTGAGCCACCAATCTTGCATTGTTCCTCACAACATTTCCAAACTCATCTTGCTTGTTCTTGAATATCCATTTAGTGCCAATAACATTGTGGCACCCCTTTGGCTTCTCTACTAAGGTCCACACTTTGTTGTGCTTGAAGTTGTTGAGTTCTTCGTGCATAGCTTCCAACCAATCTGAATCTTCAAGGGCTTCAAATACTTTCTTGGGTTCCACTAAGGAGATATAGGCATGATGATTGCTAAAGTTAGCCAATTGCCTTCTTGTGGAAACCTTTGCCCTTACATCACCAAGAACCTTATCATGAGTGTGTCCACGAAGTTCAAGGTTCCTATCTCTTCTTGCTAGACGACGGGCCTCGATCTCCTCCTTGGTTCTTCTTGGCCTTGGAGGTATCACTTGATCAACTTGATCTTTTGGGTCCCCGTCTTGACCTTCAACTTGAGCAACTTCAATTTCTTGAGTGTGCTCAACCTCATGTGCTTGATCTTGGACATCATTTGGTGCGGAGCAAATATCAAATGGATACTCGTCGGAGCCATCATGAATTCTTGGTTGATCTTGACCTTGATCTTGTCCTTGATCTTGTCCTTGATCTTGCACACAAGAGGGAGGGTTTTGTTCTTGTTCTTGGGTTGGTGCATCATTTGCTTCACTTGATGGGGTTTGTTGATGTTGAGAAGATGAGGGCTCCACCGTGGTAGAGCATAGTCCTTCCCGAGACGCCACACCGTGTCCCTCAACGGGGCGGAAAAATCCCACACCCATTCTTACTATGGCATCTTGAGGTATTTCATCACCTGCACATACATCAACTTGCCCCACTTGGGAGCCATCATTTTCTTCGAACTTCACACTACTAGATTCGATGATAATCCCGGAGGATATATCAAAGATTCTATAAGTGTGAGATTCGGCACCGTAACCAACAAATATACCCTCCAAAGCTTTAGGAGCAAATTTAGATAAACGAACCCCTTTGATTTTGTAGAAACACTTACACCCGAACACCTTGAAGTATGAGATATTAGGCTTGTTCCCGGTGAGTATTTCATATGGAGTCTTGTTCAAGCCCTTGCGGAGATAGAGCCGGTTAGAGGAGTGACAAGCGGTGGAGATGGCTTCGGCCCAAAAGTTATAGCGGGATTTATACTCCGCCATCATAGATCTTGCCATATCCATAAGAGTCCGGTTCTTCCTCTCCGCAACACCATTTTGTTGAGGGGTGTAAGCAGCGGAATATTGATGACGAATCCCCTCATCACTAAGAAAATCATTGAGTGTGTAGTTCTTGAACTCGGAGCCGTTGTCACTTCTTATTGCCATAATGAGGAGGTTGTGTTGGCGTTGCACCTCGGTAGCAAAGTCAATGAATATTTGTTGAGTCTCATCTTTCGTCTTGAGAAAGTAGACCCAAGTGTATCTTGAGTAGTCATCAACAATCACCAAGCAATATAATGTTTCTTCGCACCAAGACTTGCATGAGTAACGGGACCAAAGAGATCCACATGAAGGAGCTCCAAGATCCTCTTGGAAGAGATGATGGTCTTGCTTGGATGCGGAGAGTCATGCATTTTGCCTTCAACACAAGCCCTACAAACACGATCTTTGGCAAAAGACACATTTTCCATTAGTCCCACAATATGGTTCCCCTTGTGAAGACTTTGCAAAGTTCTCATGTTGACATGGGCTAGGCGGCGATGCCACAACCAACCCACGTCCGCCTTTCCGAATAGGCACATCGCACTTGTCGTGGTGGTCCCCGAAAAGTCCACCACATACAAGTTGTGTTCGCGATACCCAACGAAAGCGACTTTTAGAGTCTTGCTCCACAAGAGGACCACAATATCATTATCAATAAAGACGGCGAAACCCATCTTGCCAAGGGCGGAAACGGAAAGCAAATTGTAACCAAGGGTTTTGACAAGCATGACATCCACAAGAGTAATGTTATGTGCAACCACAACCTTGCCAAAACCCAATACCTCGGATGTAGAATTATCGCCAAAGGAGACGGTGATACTATTTATGTTGGGCCTCAACTCCTTGACGAGATTCTTGCCGCCGGTCATATGACTTGTACATCCACTATCAAGTACCCATTTTGACCCTCCGGCGGCATAGTCCTACATGAGATCAATTCTTGGATTTAGGTACCCATTTTTCAATGGGTCCTCTTTTGTTAGCAACAAGGGTCTTTGGGACCCAAATAGACCAAGAAACATAACCATCATATGGACCAACATATTTAGCATAAACATCACCATAATAATCTTTAAAAAGAACATAGTGAGGGTTATCAATTCCCGCACCATCATCATTAATGGTTTTGCCCTTTGGGGTTTCACCATTAGTGGTGACTTTCTCATGTGCGGGCTTGGCCTTTTTCTTGTTTGCCTTTTTAGCCTTGGCATTATAACCAAGTCCCTCCTTCCCATTGTTTGACCTTTGCTTACTCAAAAGATCATCCAAGGAAAGTTTACTTTGGGGAGAGGAGGCCTTAGCAAGTTCATCCTTCAACCTAGCATTTTCCTCAATAATATTTGCATGATCACATGAAGGAGTAGAGGTACTAGGTATGTCATATGAAGCAAGCCTAATTTGAAGTTGCTCATAAGACTCGGAGAGGAGAGAGTATTCACTCTTCAAGGCTTTGTGAGCCTTGTCTAGTTCATCTAGATCCTTCACAAGTTTCTCATGATCAACACCAAATTTGGCCTTTTCCTTTATAAGCACTTTAGTCTTAGCTCTAGCAAGATCTCTAGCTTTAGTGAGCTTGTTAAGTTTATCTTGAGGTTCTTCAAGATTTTCTAGCCTCTCTTCAAGAGATGCTATGGTTTCTTGACATTCCTCAAGAGCATTTTTAAGAGCATGTATTTCTAGAGAGTCTTCTCTCTCTATTTGGCACTTTTTCTCAAGAGTACCATTTAGTTGAGCTATACGAACCATGAGACTAGAGACGTGCTTCTTAGTGTTACCTTGTAGGTTAAGAATGAAATCATCAAACTCTATCATTTCTTGTTTCACTTTTAGACTAGCAAGATCAACCCCTAGATCATTTGAATGTTAGGTGTAGAGGGGCTAGGAGATGATACCTCGGAAGATTTAGCCATGAGGCAACTTTCTTCCTCCACATGAATGACCTCATTGGGAGATTCACTTGTTGATGAAGAGTTAGTGGAGAGGGAGGCAAGGGCAACCAATCCATTTGAGGTTGCATCTTCTTCATCATCAACATCTTCATCTCCGGAGGTATACTCTTCTTGAGTTGATAGCACAATTGATGTGTCCAAGGTGGACCTTGCCATGAAGCAATGTGCATTCTTGAATTGAGGGTTCTCATTGGGTGAATCAAAGAGAGAGGAAGAGGGAATGTTGGTAGTGACAATGGCGGCCACTTCTCTTGAGCTTTCCTCTTCATCATCACTAGCACTTTCAATCTCATCGGAAGAGTATTCTTCTTTAGTCACTAGCACAATCCTTGAGGGCCTTTTGCCCTTCTTGTTCTTGTTATAGAATTTCTTGTTGGGGGGCTTTGAATACTTGCCCTTTGAGTCTTTGCTCTTGTCCTTGGGGATGAGCCTTCCACCATGAGTCTCCCTATTCTCATAGGGACATTCGGCAATGAAATGGCGCTTGTCATTGCAATTGTAGCAAGATCTTGTTCTTGGGCCCGAGCTTGAGGGACCCCTTGAGTTGTTTCTCTTGATGTTGTCTTCTTTGGCCTTGGATGGATCAATCCAAAAGGTGTTTGCATGGAACGCCATGTGGTCATGGTAGTGGTGTTCCAAGTCTTCCGGATAGGACATGCTCCAAGATGCCCTATAAGATTCTTGAGGAATCACTTCTTCCACGGAGTTGACCACCAAGGCAAGGTTGGACCCTTTTGACATCCCAAGAGCACGATTGCGAGAATCATGAGAGTTTTGCTCAAGCACCTTGAGAGCTTGCATCTCGTGCACGGCTTGTTGAGAGGTGAGAGAGGCATAGCATTCTCTACCGACAAGAGTCTTGACATCAATAGGCTCAAACGGCATCATGCAATCAATGTACTTTTCCTTGATCCAAGAGTCATCAATGTGAGTGGCACCAACATTCCGGAAGGCACCGGCAACGGTGAGAAGTCTTCCATACATGTCTTCATGATCTTCATCCGGTAGCCTCATGAATCCTTCGGCTTTATTCTGGAGAGCATTATACTTGTTCCTTCTTGTGCTCTCACTTCCAATGCAACTCGCGGCCAAACCATCCCAAGCCTCCTTGGCGGTGGTGAAATGCCGAACACGAGACAACTCCTTTGTCCCCACACTAGTTTGAATCATGTGCAAGGCGGTGTTGTTGAGTTGACTATCAACCGCTTCTCTTCTAGTCAACTTGTCGGGGTTGTAAGGCTTGAAGCCTTCCACGATGATTCTCCAAAGTTCATTGGAGGCACTGCGAACATGAGAGCTAAACTCAAATTGCCAAGTATCGTAATCATTAACGGAAAACTTAGGTGGGTCGCCCCGGATGTTTATATGAGGATGGGGAACCGGTATATCGGGAGATAGAAAAGGTGGAGGTACTCGATTGTAGCTCTCACCTCCACTAGTTCCCCTAGGAGATGCAATGGTAGATTTGATAGTGTTTATGTTATCACCATCCACGGGTGTGGTAGCGGAGGGTAATACCGAAGCATCACCCTCTTCTAACGCATCCGTGACATTACCCTCTTTGGTGGGAGCCACGGGACGGGGCGGAGTCAAAAGCTCGGAAATCATCTTTCTCATGCTTTCCATTTGAGCTTCCATGGATGACCTCAACGAGTTGAAATCATCCATGGTGACCATCTTAGCCTCCCCTTCCGTAGGTCCATCGTCCGGCATACTCTTAGGCGGTTAAGCCCGAAATAAGCCGAGGCTCTGATACCAATTGAAAGGATCGTATGCCGCACCTAGAGGGGGTGAATAGGTGCTAACCAATTTTTAGTTCTTTTTCAATTTAGGCTTGACACAAAGGTAAATTCTCTAGATATGCAACTAAGTGAATTTACCTATATGACAAGATAAGCAACTAAGCAAGATATAGCTACGCAATATAAGAGATAGAATAGGATAGAGGTAACGGAGAGTGGAGACGTGACTGTGCGCGATGGCCTGCTCCCAGGAGGAGACGGGGCACGGAGTAGGTCCGTGTCGGGCGGGCCGAGGCGATCGAACGGCGCCCGAGCGTTGGTTTTGCCCGGAGCGTGGCGATGGCACCCTCCGGCTCCGCCGACCGGGACTGGTCAGCACCGTCGGTATCGATTCGGCGTTTGGCGACGCCACGCAGCACAAATCGGGTGGCTTTTATGGGCCAGGCGTTAGTCGATTCTAATCCAGGTTTTTGATCGGGGTGGAGGACGTGTCCTATCAGAGACCTGAACCCATCCTTTGTCGAGAACCGAATCACAATTCCTTGCAGCACACGGAGTAGTAGCTATTTAGGACTCCCGTATGTGGCAGACTTGTGCACGACTTCAACTCTCGTGATACCACCGAATAGGACGGACGAAAACACACTTAGGACGGACGAAAGCACCTTAGGACGGACCGAACCGCGGAAATCTTATTTTCTTTATTATTAGGTATAGAATTCTGGGGTGGTACGTGCGTAAGAGAGAGAACAAAGGGACAGGGCATACCTTCTCCCTTAGAGGAACAACCTTCAGACGTAGACATAGTGGCGGTGGCATTGGTGAGGTCGTGGCAGCGCTTCCCGTCGTCACGGTGAACCTCGTACCATGTGCGTCCGCCCCCACCTCTATTTATAGCGCGGCGACAGGGACCCACCAACCATGGATAAGGTTGGGCGCCCTTGATCAGGACGCGGGCGAGGTCAAGGGATCGGTCGAGCCGTTGGGCTCATCCCGTTTGAGATCATCATAAAATTCTCCCCCTTGATCTCAACTTTTTTTTAACTTTATACTTTCATTTTATTCGTTTCATTTTGGATCAGTCCATAGGGCATGTTTCATCGTCACAGCTCTATTGCCGATAGAATCAGACAACCACAATACATTTCTCTGTTTTGAAACAAATTATTTTACTTTTGGGCCTCTTATGATCCAAGATAGGTAAGACTTTCCCTTAAACCCATGCCGGCTACGTGTTCCTTGAACACGCTGGGTGGTAAGTCTTTCGTTAGCGGATCCGCAAGCATGTCTTTTGTCCTTATATGCTCGAGACTTATTGTTTGATCATGGACCTTGTGTTTCACAATATAATACTTAACCTCAATCGGTTTCGTAGTTGTACTCGACTTGTTGTTGTGAGCATAAAATACTGCAGGCTCATTGTCGCAGTACATCTTTAGTGGTTTGTCAAATAAGACCAAGTCGGAGTTGAAAGGATCGTATGCCGCACCTAGAGGGGTGAATAGGTGCTAACCAATTTTTAGTTCTTTTTCAATTTAGGCTTGACACAAAGGTAAATTCTCTAGATATGCAACTAAGTGAATTTACCTATATGACAAGATAAGCAACTAAGCAAGATATAGCTACGCAATATAAGAGATAGAATAGGATAGAGGTAACCGAGAGTGGAGCACGCGATGACACGGAGATGATTCCCGTAGTTCCCTTCCTTTGCAAGAAGGTACGTCTATGTTTGGAGGAGTGTGGTTGCTACGAAAGCCAAACCAACAGCCACGAAGGCTTCACTCAGATCTCCGGTGAGCAACGCCACGAAGGCCTAGCCCACTTCCACTAAGAGATTTCCTCGAGGCGGAAACCGGGCCTTTACAAGGTTCTTGGGGCACACATCCACAACTGAATTGGAGGCTCCCAAATCTGTAACAATACAACAATCAACAACAACACATCAACACAAATCAACTAGGGAACCAAATAGGAACACTAGCATGAGATCCCTCAAACAAATGAGGGGGAAATGAAAAACGCTGAGGATGTAGAGCGGTGTCTTCTCGTTCGAATCTCCAAAGATCAAGAGCTTTAGTTGGGGGAGGAAGGAGATCTTGCAAATCTTGTGTTCTTGAGGTGGCTCTAATGGTGGTGAAGCTTGGCAGATTTTTCTTGCAATGATTGAGAAACTTGTCCCTTTGGAGAAGAGAGCTATTTATATGATTGGAGCTCTCAGATCTGACCGTTGGGGCGAAATCCACTAACACCGGAAGTTCGGCCGGAGAGCCAGAAGTTCGACTTCACCAAATCTGCGGCCGGGAGGGCGGAACTTCCGCCTTCATCAGAACATCCGTTCGGAAGATGTTTGGGAGGAACTAGGGCGGAACTTCGGTGACCGGAAGTTCCGGCCAAGTTCCGGAATTGTGCAAAAACCATACTGGACATTACTGAGCCACAATTCAGGAATTCCGGAACTTGTCCGGAAGTTGGGCGGAAGTTCCGCTGACCGGAACTTCCGGCCAACTTCACCGGAACTTCCGGTCGAGAAAAACCTAAACAAACTGCTGCTGAAGGCCTCTGCTGGAATCGGTAGGCGGAACTTCCACTTGCTTTGGACGGAACTTCGAGAAACAAAAAGACCTTCAGAACTTCAGAACAGCCATACCATTTCACCGATCAAATATATTTCTCGAAAACTTGTACCTGTCTACATCAACACACTTAAATATATACCTAGTGTTGACATCAAACACACAAAACCCAAAAGGGTGGGAAATGTTCTTTCATATGCTGACAATTTATTTCAAGAAAGTTTCGCGCTAAGAACTGCGTACTCAACCCGAAACTCGGGGACTGGCTATGCCGGGTTTTTTTTTTGGTTTCTAAGGAAGTTTCGCGCTAAGAACTGCGTACTCAACACGAAACTCGGGGACTGGGAGTATATATATATATATAGATTGAAAACCGGCATGGATTTAAAGAAATTTGAAGTTTGTGCAACTTACCACTACGTTGCCGCTGGCATCGTGCCATGCGGTGTCGAACTCCTTGACCGCGCGTCGGAGCCGGCTGAGGTGCTGCACGGTGCTCCGCGGGCCGGAAGGGTCGATCACCGAGGCTTATCCTTCCCAAGGCCGCGGGTCGCTGGAGACAAATCCGCTTGATTTCACTTCTCATCGTACTCAGCGAGAGGCCCGGTTGACCTCGCCACGTTGGAGCTCGGTGATCCGGCCCGGCTGAGCTGAGGCCTTCTCACGGCGCAGCGGCGCGCGGCCGACATGCGTACTAGCGGCTGGCTGGAAGAGGGAGGTCGCTGCTATCACCACAGACAAGTTCTGGGTGGTAAACTTGGCGCCTTCCGGAGGAGCTGGTTCGCCGGCGGGAGCTACCGGAGGAGTTGGCGTTGCTTCCTTGGTGGGCGCAGGGGTTTCCGGTGTTCCCTTGGCCGGAGGAGAGGCAGCCGGCGCGGAAGGTTCCGGCACGGTCTCGGAGGGGAGGCGGTGGCCTTCTTCTTCTTCTTTGAGTCGGGGGCCGGAGGTTCCGCCCGCTCCGCTTCTTCGGTGCCGGCGCCGATGTTGTTGGCGCCGGTGTCTTCAGCTTCTGGAGGGGAAGGTAAATTCTCCTCCACGCGGTGATGAGAAGTATCAGGGGCCGCGCGCCCCGCACTTGTGTTGCCTCGGAGGAGGCGGGAGATTGCGGTGCCGGATGGTACCGGACTTGCTGAGGAGGAGGTGAGGTTCTGGCGGCTTCCTCAGAAGCTTCCGGCCTCATGCCAGAGGTGCTCCTGGTGAGGCTCAGGGAAGGCCTGAGAAAGAAAAAGAGAAAGAAAGTTAGAAGAAGCAATGGGACAAGGAAAATCACAAGCAAAAGGCAAGAAGTAAGAAGAACCGGAAGCTTACTCGGTAGTGACCGGCATCGAGACCAGTACCGCTTCTGCTATAGGGCTTGCCGCCGCCATCCTTCTTGGAGCGCTTGGCGGGAGGCTCCTCGGCTGGGCCGGCGTCGAGCGGAGCTTTGTTCTTGGACCCGGAAGTTCAGCTTGTCCAGGAACTCTGGCCAACCCGGTGCCGGGGAGCAACATCCTCCACGACACAGGGGTTTGTGCCGTCGGCGGAGATCTACGAGAGAAGCGGTTTATAAGGAAGGAGCTAAACGGTATACCTCAAGGCAAACGACCTCGTCATCGGAACCGGAATCTTTGGCCGGATGAGGAGTTGAGAGGTTGCGGGGTGCTTGACGTATGTCCGGCCCATCTTCTGTTTCCCCTTCACGTAGGGGTCAGCGTCGCAATCGTCCTCGAAACGCCGGTTGGGGGTATAGGAGGCTGGCTCCTGTAGGGATTCGTTGCATAGAAAACAAAAAAAATTCCGACCGCAAGAACGCAATCCAAGCCAAGATGCAATCTAGAAGGCGGTACGAGAGGATGATCAAGACTCACCCTTGAAGATTTCCAAAGCCTACAAGAGTAGGCTCTTGTTGCTGCGGTAGACGATCACTTGCCGCTTCCAAAAGCGCGTAGAAGATCTTGACGGTGCCACAATCGGGCAGCACCTCCGTACTCGGTCACACGTCCGGTGTTGATGAAGACGACGTCCTTCTCCCCGTTCCAGCGGGCAGCGGAAGTAGTAGCTCCTCCTTGAATCCGGCAGCACGACGCCGTGGTGGCGGTGGCGATGGCGAACTCCGGCGGAGCTTCGCTAAGCGTTGCGGGAAAGGTGGAGGAGAAGGGGGCGGCTAGGGTTTGGGAGAGGGGGTGGCCGGCCTCAAGGGGTGCAGCCAGCTTGGTGGCTTTGTGGTGGCCGGCTGATGATGACCCACAAGTATAGGGGGTGTATCGTAGTATTTTCGATAAGTAAGAATGTCGATCCCAACGAGGAGCGGAAGGTGTTGACAAGCAGTTTCGATGAAGGATTCACTGTAAATGCTCACAGACAAGTATTCAGGGGGTTTTGATGTAGTTGAATAAAGTACGAGTAAGTAAAGTGCGAGAGTAACAATTGCAGCGAGTGGCCCAATCCTTTTTAGCACAAAGGACAAGCCGGTTTGTTTACTTATAATGACCAAACGTTCTCGAGGACACACGGGATTTTAGTCTAGTGCTTTCGCTACATACGGCTAAATAATCTTCATTGTTATGATAAGTGTTGTGTGGGTGAACCTATGCTAATGTACCGCCCTTCCTAGGACTAATACATACTTGTGATTATACCCCTTGCAAGCATCCGCAACTACAAGAAAGTAATTAAGAATAAATCTAACCACAGCCTTAAACTCGAGATCCTGCTATCCCTCCTGCATCGATATACAACGGGGGTTTAGGTTTCTGTCACTCGGCAACCCGCAATTGGCAAACGAATACAAGATGCATTCCCCTAGGCCCATAAATGGTGAAGTGTCATGTAGTCGACGTTCACATGACACCACTAGAAGAATAACACCACAACTTAAATATCATACCATTGAATATTACTCAACCATAGTTCACTACTAGCATTTAGACTTCACCCATGTCCTCAAGAACTAAACGAACTACTCACGAGACATCATATGGAACATGATCAGAGGTGATATGATGATGAATAACAATCTGAACATAAACTTGGTTCAATGGTTTCACTCAATAGCATCAACAACAAGTAGAGATCGATACCGGGAGAGTTTCCCCTATCAAACAATCAAGATCAAACCCAAATTGCTACGGCGGTGACGGTGTCCAGCAGTGGAGACGGCGGTGATGATGGTGGAGATGATGATGATGGTGATGGAGATGATGTCCAGCTCGATGACGGTGACGATGGCGTCGATTTCCCCCTCCGGGAGGGAATTTCCCCGGCGGATGCCCGCCGGAGAGCTCTTTTCTCTCTGGTGTTCTCCGCCCCGCAGAGGCGGTTGTAACTCTTTTCGAGGTACCCTCTGTGGCTTAGGTTTTCGGGATGAAGGATTTCGCGAAGAAAAGGAGGCGAAAGGGGCAGTGGGGCCCCCACACCACATGGTGGCGCGGCCAGGCCATGGGCCGCCGCCTATGTGTGGGCCCACCTGAGTCCAGCTGGCTCCTCCTTCTGCTTCCTTCATCATCTTGAAAAATAGGATTTTTGGTATAATTTCCTTCCACAGTTGATCTTACGAAATATTGCGTTCGACGGTGCTTTTTCCAGCAGAATCCTGGCTCCGGTGCTTGATCCTCCAATAATGATGAAACATGCAAAATAGATGAAATAACATAAGTATTGTGTCCCAATATGAAATATATCAATGAATAACAGCAAATTATGATATAAAATAGTGATGCAAATTGGACGTATCAACTCCCCCCAAGCTTAGACTTCGCTTGTCCCCAAGCGAAACTGAGCTCGATAAACAGGACCACATGTTTATGGAGTGAAGAGTCGATAAATAAAATACGGACAAGAAGCATCATATTCATTCGCACAAGACATTATAGTAGTCAACTTCCTCATATAACTCAACTTGAAACAAGTATAAGGTAATCACAAATAAAGGTGCATAGGAAATCATAATTGGTGATGGCAAACTTCGTTCTTGGTCAGAGAACAATTAATAGATTATACTTATCTCATTGAGCAGCGCTCTCATGTTAAAGTTTATAAGGCACAACTTGCATACTCAATCATAATGGTCTCTTCATGATCATTGATAACTTGCAAAGCTATATTCATTCAGATAAAACTTATACTAAACAAGGAAGAATAAAAGACATGACGAAGCAAATCACAATATAATGGTTTGATCACAACTACCCAAATGCTTGCTTGAGATGGAGGGAAATATGTTTACTGACTCAACATAAAGTAAAAGACAGGCCCTTCGCAGAGGGAAGCAGGGATTAAATCATGTGCAATCATATAAAGAGAATAAAAGTAACATTTTGAGAGGTGTTTGTTGTTGTCAACGACTGGTAGCGGGTACTCTAACCCCTTGCCAGGACAAACCTTCAAGAGCGGCTCCCATTTTATTTTTATTTTGTGTGGCACTCCTTCCAACCTTTCTTTCACAAACCATGGCTAACCTCGGGTGCCTGCCAACAATCTCATACCATGAAGGAGTGCCTTTTTATTTTAGTTTTATTATGATGATGACACTCTCCCCAACCTTTGCTTACACAAGCCATGGCTAACCGAATCCTTCGGTGCCGTCCATCAATCACATACCATGGAGGAGTGTCTATTTAGTTTAATTAATTTGGGACTGGGAATCCCATTGCCAGCTCTTTTTGCAAAATTATTGGATAAGCGGATGAAGCCACTAGTCCATTGGTGAAAGTTGCCCAACAAGATTGAAAGATAAAACACCACATACTTCCTCATGAGCTATGAAACATTGACACAAATAAGAGATACTAAGTTTTGAATTGTTTAAAGGTAGCACATGAAGTATTTACTTGGAATGGCAGAAAATACCATGTATTGGGTAGGTATGGTGGACACAAATGGCATAGGTTTGGTTTAAGGTTTGGATGCACGAGAAGTATTCCCTCTCAGTACAGGTCTTTGGCTAGCAAGGTTGATTAGCAAGCATAGGAGTCGAGGGAAACAAACAAATATACATGTGATAGAAACAACCATGCATCTTCCTTGTAAGCACAAACAATTTTGACTTCAGAATAATAAGCTATGAGCTAACAAGAAAGAAAGACAATGAAACATCTACATGTATTTCTCTTTTCTACTTAAACCTCAAAGTGTTGTTGCTATTGACCAATGCTAAGTTTGCCAAAACCAAATAGATTTATTCAATGCTCCCAAAGTGATACCAATACTAACAACAAGGTAAATCATATGATAGAGATTGCAAACTAGAATAAGATGTGCAATATGTAAATGATAAGACTTCTCATTAATATTCCATAACGATAACTCACACCAAGGGATACATAGATAACCAACTAAAGGAGAGATACTTCCAAACTGCAACCCATCTTATATGATAACTTCCCTACTCATGATATGACACTACTTGACAATAAAAAGTAAAAGGTAGTGATAATGTGATACCGCGGCACTCCCCAAGCTTGGAACAAACCAAGGGGATGCCAATACCGATGATGAATTACTCCTTTGGCGATGATGGTGATGAACTCCTCCCGCGCTTCTTACAGAACTCCTTCAACTTTAGTTTCTCAGCTTGACAATTCTGCACTAAGATTCGAAGAGATTCATTGTTATCTGAAATTGGCGATGATGACCTTGTGATGCGAATCGAGTGGTATTCCAGCATTCTTCGGAGACGGCAATTCTCCTCTTGGAGTATCTCCACTTCTCTTCTTAGAGCCCGATATTGATCACAAAACTCATCGGTAGTCCGTAGAACTTCTTCCAACATAGGGAAGGAGTCGAGGCTAAGAGCGGGTGGTAAAGGTCCCTGCAGGTTATGAGAAAAAGAACGTCGAGTGTCAACAGATCCCACCAAGATTTGCTTGCTCCCTCCGGCTGCT
Organism: Lolium multiflorum; assembly: GCA_030979885.1. Lineage (NCBI taxonomy): Eukaryota > Viridiplantae > Streptophyta > Magnoliopsida > Poales > Poaceae > Lolium > Lolium multiflorum. The sequence continues at coordinate 403,122,454 of CM061750.1, forward strand.
CTTGTCTTGATGGCACCTTCTTCACTTCTTCCTCCGAAAGCCTTGCCCTTGTTGTTGGAGGCCATGGTGCTTCTAGACCGAAAACAGATCCTGGCAGAAACAGCTCGAAACGAAACAAGTCGAGAAAACGATATACGGACCTCCAGGGGTCCGGGGGATTATATAGCAAAATTTTTCTCGACAAACGGAAAGTACCAGATCAAACCAGTCGGAGGAAAGGCGCGACGGGCGGCCGGACCATAGGTCAGCGCGGGCCCAGGTCAGGCCGCGCCGGCCTATGGTGGCACCCCCTTGTGCATCCTTTCCACTCCGTTTCGAACTCGTAATTTTTCATATTTTCCAAAAACAGCAAAAATATTGTTTGGAAGGTAAATTGCGTACTTTTCATTACCAGTACTGTTACCTATTCAAAGTCGAGTTCTGGCGGATTGTCAATTTGCCCTTTGATGAAAGCCTCCGGTGTTTCCACTTGAATAATATCAACATCAACATTATAAGAATCACCCGAGATATAATGCTTGAGTCTTTGTCCATTCACCACTTGCGTGGCATTGCCTTGGAGAGAGCTAATTTTGATTGCTCCTGAACGATACACCTCCTCGACAACATATGGTCCTTCCCATTTTGAGAGTAATTTCCCTGCAAAGAATCTGAGACGAGACCGATACAATAGGACTTTATCCCCAATATTAAATTCTCTTTTAATAATCCTTCTATCATGCCATTTTTAACTTTCTCTTTAAAGAGTTTAGCATTTTCATAAGCTTCACTTCTCCATTCATCTAGAGAACTTAATTGCAACAACCTCTTATCACCGGCAAGTTTAGGATCTTTATTTAATTCTCTAACAGCCCAATAAGCTTTGTGCTCTAGTTCTAAGGTAAATGACAAGCTTTCCATAAACCATTTTATAAGGTGACATTCCCATGGGATTTTTATAAGCAGTTCTATAAGCCCATAGTGCATCCTTCAATTTACTAGCCCAATTCTTTCTAGTTTTATTAACGGTCTTTCCCAAAATAGATTTAATCTCTCTATTTGATAATTCCACTTGACCACTAGTTTGAGGATGATAAGCGGAAGCAATTCTATGATTAATACCATACTTAGCAAGAGTTTTTCTAAAACCTCCATGAATAAAATGAGAACCTCCATCAGTCATAATATATCTAGGCACTCCAAATCTAGGAAAAATAATGTCTAAAAGCATTCTTAAAGAGGTCTCACCATCGGCACTTTTTGTAGGTATGGCTTCCACCCATTTAGTAACATAATCAACAGCAACAAGTATGTGAGTGTTACCTTCTGAAGACGGAAAAGGTCCCATGAAGTCAAATCCCCAACAATCAAACGGTTCAATAACAAGAGTATAATTCATAGGCATTTCATTACGTCTGGAGATATTACCAACCCTTTGGCATTCATCACAAGATAAAATAAACTTCCTTGCATCTTTGAAGAGAGTTGGCCAATAAAAACCTGATTGTAGAACCTTTTGCGCGGTTCTTTCTCCGGCGTGATGTCCTCCATAAGCACTACCATGACATTTACTCAATATCTCTTGTTGTTCATATTCGGGAACACACCTTCGCATAATACCATCCACTCCTTCTTTATATAAGTGTGGGTCATCCCAGAAATAATGCCTCAAGTCATAAAAGAATTTCCTCCTTTGATGAGCTGAAAAGGTTGGAGGCAAGTACTTGGAAACAATAAAGTTAGCGTAATCAGCATACCAAGGACTGTCTCGCGAGCTCACCTTTATTACAGCCAATTGTTCATTTGGAAAACTATCATTAACAGGAACAGGATCATAAGCAATATTTTCCAATCTAGACAAATTATCAGCAACAGGATTATCAGCACCTTTCCTATCTACAATATGTAAATCAAATTCTTGCAAAAGAAGTACCCATCTAATAAGCCTCGGCTTAGCATCTTTCTTTGTCATAAGGTATCTAATTGCAGCATGATCGGTAAACTTTTGAATCAACAATATAAGATCTAAATTTATCGCAAGCAAAGACTACAGCTAATAATTCTTTTTCAGTTGTAGCATAATTTCTTTGAGCAGCATCAAGAGTTTTACTAGCATAATGAATAACATTCAGTTTTTTATCTACTCGCTGTCCAAGAACAGCGCCTACAGCAAAATCACTAGCATCACACATAATTTCAAATGGTAAGTTCCAATCAGGAGGTTCAACTATAGGAGCAGTTGTTAAGGCTTTCTTTAGAGTTTCAAAAGCTTCCTTACAATCATCATCAAAAACAAATGGTACATCTTTTTGAAGAAGATTAGTAAGAGGTTTTGAAATCTTGGAGAAATCTTTAATAAATCTCCTATAAAACCCAGCATGACCAAGAACACTACGAATACCTTTAACATCCCTTGGATAGGGCATCTTCTCAATTGCTTCAACTTTAGCTCTATCAACTTCAATACCTCTCTCATAAATTTTATGTCCCAATACAATTCCTTCATTAACCATAAAGTGGCATTTCTCCCAATTAAGAACAAGGTTAGTTTCTTCACATCTCTGCAAAACTTTATCAAGGTTTCGCAAGCAACTATCAAAAGAATTCCCATAGACGGAAAAATCATCCATGAATACCTCTACAATACTCTCACAAAAACCATGAAAAATAGCAGACATGCATCTTTGAAAAGTAGCAGGAGCATTACATAAACCAAAAGGCATACGTCTATAAGCATAAGTTCCATAGGGACAAGTGAAAGTGGTTTTCTCTTGATCTTTAGCTTTAACAGCAATTTGTGAAAACCCAGAATAACCATCAAGAAAACAAAAATGAGTATTTTTAGACAATCTTTCTAACATTTGATCAATAAATGGTAAAGGGTAATGATCTTTCTTAGTAACTTTATTAACTTTTCGAAAATCAATGCACATTCTATACCCTACAACTACTCTTTGAGGGATGAGCTCATCATTATCATTAGGCACAACAGTCATTCCTCCTTTCTTAGGAACACAATGCACGGGACTAACCCATCTACTATCAGCAATAGGATATATAATACCAGCTTCAAGAAGTCTTAATACCTCATTCCTTACCACTTCCTTCATCTTCGGAATTAGACGACGCTGATGTTCAACAACAGGCTTTGCATCATCTTCCATATTAATAGCATGTTGGCAAATAGAAGGAGAAATCCCTTTCAAATCATCAAGAGTGTAGCCAATAGCGCCTCGGTGCTTCTTCAATATTTCCAATAACCTTTCTTCCTCAATCTCTGAAAGCTTAGAACTAATAATAACAGGATATATTTTCTTATCATCAATATGAGCATATTTAAGATTATCCGGCAAAGGCTTTAATTCAAAAACAGGATCTTCCTTTGGTGGCGGTGTTGTACCCAAATCTTCCACCGGTAAATCATGCTTGAGAATAGGTTGGCGAAGAAAAATTTCCTCAAGCTCATCTCTTTCTTTCCTAAAAACTTCACTCTCGCTATCCTCCAAATGTTGCTGCAAAGGATTGTTAGGAACAAGAACAATAGATGCACACTGTTCCATTTTAAAATCATCACTAGGCAAATCAGCTTTATAAGGAGTTTTGGTAAATTTAGAGAAGTTAAACTCATAAGATTCACCAGCAAATTTAGTCAAAATTTTCTCTTTCTTGCAATCTATAATAGCTCCACAAGTATTTAGAAAAGGTCTACCAAAAATAATAGGACAATAATCACTAGCAGCAGAACCAAGTACCAAAAAGTCAGCAGGATATTTAATCTTACCACATAGAACTTCCACATCTCGAACAATACCAATTGGAGAAATAGTTTCCCTATTAGCCAGCTGAATAACCACATCAATATCTTCAAGTTCACAAGAATCAATTTCGTGCATAATCTCCGTGTAAAGCTCATAAGGAATAGCACTAACACTTGCACCAATATCATAATCCATAATAGCAATGATCACCAATTCTAACAGATAGCATAGGAACACTAGCTTGTTTGGGTTTATTAGGATGTGAAACAATATTAGAAGCATCTTCACAGAAAATAATATGACCATCCTCCACATTTTCAGTCACAAGATCTTTAACTATTGCAACAGCAGGTTCAACTTTTATTTGTTCTTCAGGTTCTACAGGTTTCTTTTCACTTTTATGAACCGCACTATTTATAACAGAGTACTCCTTCATTTTAGCAGGGAAAGGAGTTTTTCAATATAAGCTTCAGGAATAACATGATCAGCAGTTTCAACTACAACGCATTTATTAATAGATGAATCAATTTTATCTTTATACGGTTCATGATACTTATCAAAATTCTTCTTTGGCAATTCATAATGAGAGGCAAAAGCTTTAAAAAGATTTGCAGCAACTTGAGAATCAAGACCATATGTAGCACTCATATTACGAAATTTATCGGTATCCATAAAAGCTTCAATGCATTTATAATCATAAATTATACCTGATTCTCTATCCTTGTCGTTCTCCCAACCTTCAGTATTTTCTTGGATCCGATCAAGAAGGTCCCTTTTAAACTCTTCTTTGTTGCGTGTAAATGATCCAGAACAAGAAGTATCCAGCAAGGTCTTGTCTTGAAAAGAAAGTCTTGCATAGAAATTATCAATAATAACATTACCAGGAAGCTCATGAATGGGGCATTTGAGCATTAAAGACTTCAATCTCCCCCAAGCTTGGGCAATACTCTCTCCATCATGAGGCCAAAAATTATATATGCGATTCCGATCCTTGTGAATTTCACTTGGAGGATAGAACTTAGAATAAAACTGGGGCACAATATCATTCCATTCAAGAGAGTCCCCATTATCCAGTAATTTATACCAATGCGCCGCCTTACCAGACAGTCATAAAGAGAATAGTTTCTTCCTCACTTCATCCATAGCAATACCTGCACACTTGAATAAACCGCATAATTCATGCAAGAACAATAAATGATCTCCAGGGTGAGACAGTTCCATCCCCTTCATAGCGGTTATCCATAACACGTTCAATAATTTTCATAGGTATTTTATATGGTATCACTTCCTCACCTGGCGCCTCATCCACTACCGTTGCAGTAGTAGTAGATTTCCCAAATAAAAATTGAAGAGAAGATCTCTCCATAATGACTTATAGCAGCAGGCAGAAATAAAATCAGCACAAACAGTAAAGGTTTTCCTTACCAATTCCACTTACCAATAGCGCTTCACTCCCCGGCAACGGCGCCAGAAAATAGTCTTGATGACCCACAAGTATAGGGGGTGTATCGTAGTATTTTCGATAAGTAAGAATGTCGATCCCAATGATGAGCGAAGGTGTTGACAAGCGATTTCGATGAAGGATTCACTGTAAATGCTCACAAGACAAGTATTCAGGGGGTTTTGATGTAACGGGTGAATAAAGTACGAGTAAGTAAAGTGCGAGAGTAACAATTGCAGCGAGTGGCCCAATCCTTTTTAGCACAAAGGACAAGCTGGTTTGTTTACTTATAATGACCAAACGTTCTCGAGGACACACGGGATTTTAGTCTAGTGCTTTCGCTACATACGGCTAAATAATCTTCATTGTTATGATAAGTGTTGTGTGGGTGAACCTATGCTAATGTACCGCCCTTCCTAGGACTAATACATACTTGTGATTATACCCCTTGCAAGCATCCGCAACTACAAGAAAGTAATTAAGAATAAATCTAACCACAGCCTTAAACTCTGAGATCCTGCTATCCCTCCTGCATCGATATACCAACGGGGGTTTAGGTTTCTGTCACTCCGGCAACCCCGCAATTGGCAAACGAATACAAGATGCATTCCCCTAGGCCCATAAATGGTGAAGTGTCATGTAGTCGACGTTCACATGACACCACTAGAAGAATAACACCACAACTTAAATATCATACCATTGAATATTACTCAACCATAGTTCACTACTAGCATTTAGACTTCACCCATGTCCTCAAGAACTAAACGAACTACTCACGAGACATCATATGGAACATGATCGGAGGTGATATGATGATGAATAACAATCTGAACATAAACTTGGTTCAATGGTTTCACTCAATAGCATCAACAACAAGTAGAGATCGATACGGGAGAGTTTCCCCTATCAAACAATCAAGATCAAACCCAAATTGCTATGGCGGTGATGGTGTCCAGCGGTGGAGACGGCAGTGATGATGGTGGAGATGATGATGATGGTGATGGAGATGATGTCCAGCTCGATGACGGTGACGATGGCGTCGATTTCCCCCTCCCGGAAATTTCCCCGGATTCTTGCCCGCCGGAGAGCTCTTTTCTCTCTGGTGTTCTCTCACCCGCGAGAGGCTGTAACTCTTTTGAGGTACCTGCGCTTAGGTTTTGGGACGAAGGATTTCGCGAAGAAAAGGAGGCGAAAGGGGCTGTGGGGCCCCCACACCACATGGTGGCGCGGCCAGGCCATGGGCCGCGCCGCCCTATGGTGTGGGCCCACCCTGGGTCCAGCTAGCTCCTCCTTCTGGCTTCCTTCGTCATCTTGAAAAATAGGATTTTTGGTATAATTTCCTTCCACAGTTGATCTTCCGAAATATTGCGTTCTGACGGTGCTTTTTCCAGCAGAATCCTGGCTCCGGTGCTTGATCCTCCAATAATGATGAAACATGCAAAATAGATGAAATAACATAAGTATTGTGTTCCAATATGAAATATATCAATGAATAACAGCAAATTATGATATAAAATAGTGATGCAAATTGGACGTATCAGTGACAAGGTATTAACTTGTCAATGCCTATGGATTGTAGGCTAGGGTTTAGTTGGAAGTAGAGGGCAAGTAGATCTCGAAGGTTTCAGCCGAAAAGTACTCGACGATTATGAAAACTAGGGTTTGTAAACAATGATTCGATGATTTCCTCGTCCCTCGACTCCCCCTTTATATAGGAGGCGGAGCCGAGGGATTCGTGTTGTACAAGTTTACAGAGTCCGGGACGGTTTCTAACTCATCCCGCCAAATTACAAATAACGCTTCCTATTACAATTCTAACTTTCCTTAATAATATCTTGGGCTCCCGAATCTTCTTATTCTTCGGGTAATGGGCCTTCAGTAAACCCCGGGTACTATCTTCGGCAGGCCCATTTGGGATGCCTATGTCAGTAGCCCCCGAGATTTTGCTTGAATCGCAGAGTTAAGGAAAATCTCCACTGTTTATTTTTATTCGACAACTCAACTTTTCTATATTTCTTCTCATAAACTTCTATATTGTACAGGGATAATGGTAGTTGGGGCTAGTTCATCTGACGGATCAGGTACTAGTTAACTGCTCTAGTGGCAATCCGCAAAAACCTACTTCAAGATCACGTCCCTGGACATGACCTCGGGATACTGGTGTAAACTTCGACATGTGCCGCTTAAGGTCTTACCATTATGTCGAGTCCCAGTAAAATTTATCGGGTACCTAACGCGTCCGTTAGATTTTTCTTAAATATCATTGATATGGATAAAAGTAGTAGAGCGCAGTCTTCGGCGATGCCACGCCCGGCGAACGGATCGGGGTCTTACCTTCGCAAATTTGCGGCATTCAGAAATTGATCGCAACTTCGGCGTTTGAGAATATATTGTCGAGTGCTATTGGCTGTTGGAATGGCACATTTTATCGAGTCAAAATGACTTATATTGCTTTCCCGATGGGAGTATATGCAGAGTTATTATAACTCGAAATATACTCTGCTATCTTTCTTTCTCTTTCTTTCTTATGATTTCATCGGGCACGCGAACAGCGTTCCCGATGGGAGTAGCCCCCGAGGCTACAGCCAAGGACTTGTACTTGGTTGTAGGCTCCACGCCTTATGCCGCTATATTTTCTTTTATCTCCCGAAGTTTTATAATTTATCGGGTGCGCGAACAGCGCTCCCGATGGGAGTAGCCCCCGAGGCTATGAACAAATATTTGTATTTGGTCATAGGCTCACGCCATTTCTATTTTGTCTTTCTGAATCTTTTTCTTTTTTCCAAAGTAGCCCCCGAGCATTTGATCAAAAACTTGTATTTGATCAAAGGCTCAAAATTAACCGTGTCGCCTTTTATGAAGCTATTGAGTCGAATTTTTCTTCTGCCAAGATGACGTTGTTGCTGACGATAGCCACGATTGCTAGTCAAAAATTTGCGACAAGTCTTTTCTCGCTGCCATGCGGGCCCAATTAATCCACTATCTTGACACGTCGTGCAAGTGGGGGACACACGTCCTCCGCTTTTTCTGGCGCACGCACCGTAACTTCCCCAACGTTGAATTACTTTTTTACCCTTGTTGCCACGTGGCTATCATCTGTCACACATTTTCCTTATCCAACGGTTCGTCGTTTCACCGCACCCCTATATAAATCCGTCTTCTTCCTCCTTGGGCACTTCCGCTCGCGCCGTCCTCTGCTCTCATCTGCAAACTTCCTCCTGCGACCCACAGCCACCTAAGCTCCTCGTCTCCAAGCTGCAAACCTCGCGCCATTGTTGATGCCACCGCGTCGATTGACGAGGCACAGCACGCCGGAATCCTCCATGGCCGCCGCGGATCTGGGGACGGCGGAGTGGGAAAGATCGAAGATTTCCACTCAAGACGTCAACATGCTGAGGAAGCTGGGGATCAGGGAGAAACCCAAGGCATTGTGCTTCCCCAGTGAGGAAGCTACCCAACCCCTCCAATGGGGTATCGGGTAAGTTTTGTCGACCACCTCATCCGCGGTCTTTCCGCCCCCATTCATCCTTTTCTCCGTGGACTTCTTTTTGTCTACGGTCTGCAACTCCACCACCTCACGCCAAATTCAATCCTCCATATCTCTATTTTCATCACTCGTGCGAGGCCTTCCTTGGCGTCCAGCCTAACTGGGCGCTATGGAAGCGCATTTTCTTCTGCCGCCGTAATGGCTCGCCCAATGTCGCCTATAATATAGGCGGCGTTGTGATTTCTGTTCGGCCCACTGTCGACTACTTCGACGTCAAGCTTCCTGACTCAGTTCAAGGATGGCGCAAGAAGTGGTTGTACATTCAGGAGAAACCATGGATGTGCGGAGGACAACATCCCTCCTTTTGATGGCGCCGAGAAAATCTTTCGCCGCCGCTCATGGGACGCGGAGGCCACCGAAGAAGAAAGGGCGTCGACAGAAACCTTGATGGCTCGTATCCACGAGTTGCAAAATACTCGCGGCAAGGAGTTATCGGGTATCCAAATCACTGCATACTTTCTTAGGACTAGGGTGCAGCCGCTTCAGGCTCGCAAGCATCCTCTCTGGAAATATGCCGGCGACAAGGACGTAGATCGGCTGTCGGTGAATTTGGAGGTCAAGGATTTAGAAAAACTTGTCCGAAAAATTTCATCTCTTAGCAAAAAGATGCTGTCCCTTCTTCTTGCCGTGTGACGCCATTCAGCGCCGCCAATCCACTTCCCGAGGTAATCTTTGTCTATTGTCCTGGTGTTGCTTTGCTATTTTTTTGTAACTTTATTTCTGATATCCCTCCCTGTTTTATTTTGCACAGAATCATCCAGACCTTGTCTCGCTTCCTCCTCTTCCTGAAGGTGGAGAAGTCGAAGAAAGGGCCATTGTCACTGATGACAATCAAGAAGCTCCGTCTTTTGTGAATGAACCCGTGGATTCTCGAAAATCTGCGGGATCTTCCGAAGGCACTGCGTCGGCACTATCTCCTCCTCCCGCTGTTTCTCCAAAAGGCAAAAGGAAGAGGAATGACGTCGAAGATTCCGGCACTTCCAAAGCCGAAGAAGTTGATCCTTCACGTCAGAAGGCAGCTTATGATCCTTATCTTGAATCCCTCGTCAGCTAAGTAAGTCATTCTCATTTCTGTACTCGAAATTTTTGTTTTGTCTTGCTTTTTATGCTGTCAATTTGTAATCGCAGTGATGATGAGGAGGAAGTACCAACTGTTGACGTGGCTCCTCGGACGAGCACGTCACATACTTTGCTTGCCTCGGATACGCTAGTTGAAGGAGAAGAATCCTCGCCTCCTCAACGAGACGTCGTCACCACTACTCCGCCATCAAGCCCCCTTGCTCCTTCACCAAAAAGGACAAGGATTGAAACGATCATTGAGCCTGCCCCTCAATTGGGTAGCTCTTCTACTCTGCTCTTGGATGATGTAAGTTTTTTTTTTTTCTTGCCGATATCTATATTTCCTCTATTTTGCTTTTTCACGCCTTCACTCTTTTTTCATACCGATGTTTCTCTTTCTTTGTTCTTCTTTGACAGCCCATGATCAAAGAGCTTATCCGCATCGGGTCCCAATTCATTGGGTATCGTGAGTATGCCAGCAGAACTGAAGGTGATAACTTTTTTGCTGTTGTTGTTTCTGACTTCTTGCTCCTGTCGTTTGTCGCAATTTTTGACCTTTCTTTTTTATTTCGACAGAGAAACTTGCAGAGGCCAACAAACGTGCCGACGCACTTGCTCAAAAACTGGAGCAAAGTGAAGCGGCCCGCAAGAAAGCCGAACTTGTTGCTAGCGAAGCCAAAGCAGAGGCTGATGAAGCCAAAGCAAAAGCTGCTAGTGTCGAGGAACTGCAGAAGAAACTTGAGGATGCTGATACTGCTTTAAATGAGCACAAAGCCGCACAAGCTGCTCGTGAGCAGGGGATCCTCAAGCGCCTGAAATCGCAAAGTCGACGCTTTCAAGGTAATATTATCGATCCCTTCTATTTTTTATGGGACCTGCTTTTTCTTGCTTTTGACCGATGTTGATTCCCTGTTGCAGGTCAAACAAACCAAGAGTTTGATCTGGAGAATCCCGACAATGATCCTCTCCTTGACGCACTTTCTTATTTGGAGCTTCATGGATCCGAAATTCGTGAAGGCGTGGTGAATGCTGACGCAGGACTGTCGAAGTTGTTCCCCTACTTCTTCCCGAAGAAAGAGGAGCCCAAGACTTTCCTTGCCCTTGCCCAGAGCTTCAATTCATCAGAGGATCTTGGACTGAAAGTGCGCCAAGAGAATATGAAGATTGCCGTCGAGAGCGTTGTTGCCTTGGTTGCTGACAGCCAACAAACCGTTGATTGGATGAAGGTTGGCGACACCGATCAGATAGAGCAATCAAGATGGAGGTCGTTGATCAAGGCAGCCAAGCCCAACACGAAGAAAATCCTGGCCTATCTCGGGATCAAACCAGCTTCAACTCCTAGCTCATCAAGGCCGGAGGTCTAGTTGCATGCCTCTTTGTTTTTTGCTTTCTCTGTCTCTTTTGCCCCTGTCGCCAATTTAGCTGTGGCGACAATTATCCTGGTAGTCCTTTTGGAGAAACTTCTTTTGTAATGTCTATGTAAATTTTTCTAGAAATTAATGAAATTCCCTCTGGCATTATCATTGATCCTGGCGCTTTCTTTTCCAGTTAATATTTGACAACTATTCGACCAATCCTTGCTCTGCCGATGCTTCACCTGCTTCTTCCTTCTCGAAGAAAATGCTAATCGATGATAACCCTCTCGAAGGTACTTCAAGCAAACATCTGTCGGAAGATTTGCAAGAACTTCAACAACAACTTCAATCCATGAAGAAACAAACTCTTGCGATGATGGAAAAATCTCGACAAGCGTCCGAGAGAGAGGAAATTGCTCTTCAACAGGCAAAGGAAGCCATCGCTGCGAAGGATGCTGCTGTTGCTGAAGCTGCTGAAGCTTCTTCTCGCGAGAATTATATGCTTCAGCTAATGACTGATGCCAGTTTGGACATGACAGGTATGTTTCCCGCTCGTAACCATATTGGATATTATTCTTCACCATTCGTTACTTGATTTTTTGTTTGATGTGTCAGGCTCGTTTCTGGATGCTGCTGCCGAAGACCAACGTGTTGAAGCTCGAACCACTGTTTTGCTGAGACTGGCTGCGCAACATGGGTCTAATTTTTGGGTTACTCCTGAGCGCACCCGCCAAATCGTCAGATTTCAAGATCGCGCGGCTCAGGTCCGCGATTTCCTTGACTTCTGTACGAAGACTTTATTCTTAGTTTATGGGACCATGTTCCCTCGGAACAAAATGCCAGAAACCCTTCCAGCTTTAATGGAGAAATTTCGAGATGCTCCTCGAATCCATGGCTTTGTGCGAGCTCAACTTTCTGCTGGCGCAAGATTTGCCATGATGATGATAAAAATTTGTCATCCAAAATTGCCCATAGATCAAATTGTTCCTACTTGTTTGGCGAAGATGGCAAAGAAAAAGAGAAATATGGGCAAGATTGACGATTTGGTGACTCCTGTTGCTGAAGATATGATGGATGAACTTCTTCGGATGGATTCTGAGTTCTTCGTGAAGGGAAGCTATGCTGAACATAGTACTCGTCCTTCTACTGAGCGGATAACCATAGATCATGTGCTAGGTTTCCCTTGAAAACTTTTTCCTCTTCTTTGCTGTATTTCTATCATTGATACATCTTTGTGTATTTGTAAACACAATCTATATTGTCAAGCTGTGTTTTTGATCACTGAGCCCCCGAGCTTTTGGCTGGAGTCTATACTGTTTTTCTATCTCGGAGGTTTTCCCTCCTGTCATAATAAGATATCTCTGTTTTTTCATTGATGGGTTGGAAGCCCCCGAGTGTCGTGGTGTCTCCGACGTATCGATAATTTCTTATGTTCCATGCCACATTATTGATGTTATCTACATGTTTTATGCACACTTTATGTCATATTCGTGCATTTCTGGAACTAACCTATTAACAAGATGCCGAAGTGCCGAGTTGTTGTTTCTGCTGTTTTGGTTTCAGAAATCCTAGTAACGAAATATTCTCGGAATTGGATGAAATCAACGCCTAGGGTCCTATTTTGCCACGAAGCTTCGGAGAGTCCGAAGAGGAGACGAAGTGGGGCCACGAGGTGGCCACACCCTAGGCGGCGCGGCCCCCCTTGGCCGCGCGGCCCTGTGGTGTGGGGCCCTCATGCCGCCTCTGACCTGCCCTTCCGCCTACTTAAAGCCTCGTCGCGAAACCCCCGGTGCTGAGAGCCACGATACGGAAAACCTTCCAGAGACGCCGCCGCCGATCCCATCTCGGGGGATCCGGGAATCGCCTCCGGCACCCTGCCGGAGAGAATCATCTCCCGGAGGACTCGCCGCCATGGTCGCCTCCGGAGTGATGTGTGAGTAGTCTACCCCTGGACTATGGGTCCATAGCGGTAGCTAGATGGTTGTCTTCTCCCCATTGTGCTTCATTGTCGGATCTTGTGAGCTGCCTAACATGATCAAGATCATCTATCTGTAATTCTATATGTTGCGTTTGTTGGGATCCGATGAATAGAGAATACTTGTTATGTTGATTATCAATTCATGTCTATGTGTTGTTTATGATCTTGCATGCTCTCCGTTATTAGTAGATGCTCGGCCAAGTTGATGCTAGTAACTCCAGAGGGAGTATTTATGCTCGATAGTGGGTTCATGTCTCCGTGAATCTGGAGGAGTGACAAGAACCACTAAGGTTACGGATGTGCTGTTGCCACTAGGGATAAAACATTGGTGCTATGTTCAAGGATGTAGTCACTAATTACATTACGCGCAATACTTAATGCAATTGTCTGTTGTTGCAACTTAATACTGGAGGGGTTCGGATGATAACCTGAAGGTGGACTTTTTAGGCATAGATGCATGTTTGGATGGCGGTCTATGTACTTTGTCGTAATGCCCAATTAAATCACTATACTCATCATAATATGTATGTGCATGGTCATGCCCTCTTTATTTGTCAATTGCCCAACTGTAATTTGTTCACCCAACATGTTGTTTATCTTATGGGAGAGACACCTCTAGTGACTGTGGACCCCGGTCCAATTCTCTATACTGAAATACAATCTGTTCTACTGTTTTCTGCAAACAATCATCTTCCACACAATACGGTTAATCCTTTGTTACAGCAAGCCGGTGAGATTGACAACCTCAACATTTCGTTGAGGCAAAGTACTTTGGTTGTGTTGTCCAGGTTCCACGTTAGCGCAGGAATCTCTGGTGTTGCACTACATCCCGCCGCCATCAACCTTCAACGTGCTTCTTGACTCCTACTGGTTCGATTAAACCTTGGTTTCTTACTGAGGGAAACTTGCTGTTGCATCACACCTTCCTCTTGGGGTTCCCAACGGACGTGTCAACTACACGCATCAAGCAAATTTCTGGCGCCATTGCCGGGAGATCAAGACACGCTGCAAGGGGTCTCCACTTCTCAATCTCTTTACTTTGTTTTTGTCTTGCTTAGTTTTATTTACTACTTTGTTTGCTGCACTAAATCAAAATACAAAAAAATTAGTTGCTAGTTTTACTTTATTTGCTATCTTGTTTGCTATATCAAAAACACAAAATTAGTTACTTGTATTTGCTTTACTTATTTCATCATGTTTCCTTTTAATTTTACTTAAAGATATACCGGTAGACGTGGGTCTATAATTGGGAGAAATAATATAGAAGAATTCTTTAACCATGTTAGTACCGTTGACGATTTTGAGGATAGACACTTGGTAGACCTTGCCCTACCTAAAGCTGCTGCTTTTAGTTAGCATGTTGGAAACTAAATTTGTTAATCTCAATCCTATAATCCAACACATGTTTCTCACACTTGGTGATATGGAAGAAGGGGAAAAGAAAGATTTTGTTTTAGAAACCCTTCTTAGAGAATTTGGTGGTATAGCGAGAGAGGCTAGAAAGGTCTTTGCTAAATTTAATATGCTTGGTTCTTACACCAATTTTGTTAGTCTCCTTGAAAAGATGGATATGGATAGAATAAAGTACACTAATAATATTAATGATGGAGGGGAGATCAAAGCACCAATACCATGTAAACTCTTAGCTATGAATGATGCACTAGAAAATAACTATGCTTGGCTTGTTCCTGAAAATTTGTTTGATGAGAGTAGCACGCCTAAGACTAATGAAAAGGGAGATGCTAAAACTTATGTATCTAATATACTATGCCTGGTTGAGAAAACTCCACACCCCGCTGAGAATGCACCACCCTTTGATAATACTTGATACACCTAGCTGAAAGGCGTTAAAGAAAGCGCTTATGGGAGACAACCCATGTTTTTACAGTACTTTGTTTTTATTTTGTGTCTTGGAAGTTGTTTACTACTGTAGCAACCTCTCCTTATCTTAGTTTAGTGTTTTATTGTGCCAAGTAAAGTCGTTGATAGAAAAGTTCATACTAGATTTGGATTACTGCGCAGAAACAGATTTCTTTGCTGTCACGAATCTGGGCTGTTTCTCTGTAGGTAACTCAGAAAATTATGCCAATTTACGTGAGTGATCACAGATATGTCAAGCTTTCATTCAATTTGAGCATTTTCATTTGAGCAAGTCTGGTGCCTCGATAAAATTCGTCAATACGACTGTTCTGTTTTGACAGATTCTGCCTTTTATTTCGCATTGCCTCTTTTGCTATGTTGGATGAATTTCTTTGATCCATTAATGTCCAGTAGTTTTATGCAATGTCCAGAAGTGTTAAGAATGATTGTGTCACCTCTGAACATGTTAATTTTTATTGTCACTAACCCTCTAATGAGTTGTTCTAAGTTTGGTGTGGAGGAAGTTTTCAAGGATCAAGAGAGGAGTATGATGCAACATGATCAAGGAGAGTGAAAGCTCTAAGCTTGGGATGCCCCGGTGGTTCACCCCTGCATATCAAGACTCAAGCGTCTAAGCTTGGGGATGCCCAAGGCATCCCCTTCTTCATCGACAACATTATCAGGTTCCTCCCCTGAAACTATATTTTTATTCCATCACATCTTATGTGCTTTTCTTGGAGCGTCGGTTTGTTTTTGTTTTTTTGTTTTGTTTGAATAAAATGGATCCTAGCATTCACTTTATGGGAGAGAGACACGCTCAGCTGTAGCATATGGACAAGTATGTCCTTAGTTTCTACTCATAGTATTCATGGCGAAGTTTCTCCTTCGTTAAATTGTTATATGGTTGGAATTGGAAAATGATACATGTAGTAATTGCTATTAATGTCTTGGGTAATGTGATACTTGGCAATTGTTGTGCTCATGTTTAAGCTCTTGCATCATATGCTTTGTACCCATTAATGAAGAAATACATAGAGCATGCTAAATTTTGGTTTGCATATTTGGTTTCTCTAAGGTCTAGATAATATCTAGTATTGAGTTTGAACAACAAGGAAGACGGTGTAGAGTCTTATAATGTTTTCAATATGTCTTTTATGTGAGTTTTGCTGCACGGTTCATCCTTGTGTTTGTTTCAAATAAGCCTTGCTAGCCTAAACCTTGTATCGAGAGGGAATACTTCTCATGCATCCAAAATACTTGAGCCAACCACTATGCCATTTGTGTCCACCATACCTACCTACTACATGGTATTTTCCGCCATTCCAAAGTAAATTGCTTGAGTGCTACCTTTAAAATTCCATCATTCACCTTTGCAATATATAGCTCATGGGACAAATAGCTTAAAAACTATTGTGGTATTGAATATGTAATTATGCGCTTTATCTCTTATTAAGTTGCTTGTTGTGCGATAACCATGTTCTTGGGGACGCCATCAATTACTCTTTGTTGAATTTCATGTGAGTTGCTATGCATGTTCGTCTTGTCTGAAGTAAGGGATCTACCACCTTATGGTTAAGCATGCATATTGTTAGAGAAGAACATTGGGCCGCTAACTAAAGCCATGATCCATGGTGGAAGTTTCGTTTTGGACATATATCCTCAATCTCATATGAGAAAATTATTAATTGTTGTTACATGCTTATGCATAAAAGAGGAGTCCATTATCTGTTTGTCTATGTTGTCCCGGTATGGATGTCTAAGTTGAGAATAATCAATAGCGAGAAATCCAATGCGAGCTTTCTCCTTAGACCTTTGTACAGGCGGCATAGAGGTACCCCTTTGTGACACTTGGTTAAAACATGTGCATTGTGATGATCCGGTAGTCCAAGCTAATTAGGACAAGGTGCGGGCACTATTAGTATACTATGCATGAGGCTTGCAACTTGTAAGATATAATTTACATGATACATATGTTTTATTACTACCGTTGACAAAATTGTTTCATGTTTTCAAATCAAAGCTCTAGCACAAATATAGCAATCGATGCTTTTCCTCTATGGAGGACCATTCTTTTACTTTCAATGTTGAGTCAGTTCACCTATTTCTCTCCACCTCAAGAAGCAAACACTTGTGTGCTGTGCATTGATTCCTACATATTTGCTTATTGCACTTATTATATTACTCTATGTTGACAATATCCATGAGATATACATGTTACAAGTTGAAAGCAACCGCTGAAACTTAATCTTCCTTTGTGTTGCTTCAATACTTTTACTATGAATTATTGCTTTATGAGTTAACTCTTATGCAAGACTTATTGATGCTTGTCTTGAAGTGCTATTCATGAAAAGTCTTTGCTTTATGATTCACTTGTTTACTCATGTCATATACATTGTTTTGATCGCTGCATTCACTACATATGCTTTACAAATAGTTTAATCAAGGTTATGATGGCATGTCACTCCAGAAATTATCTGTGTTATCATTTTACCTGCTCGGGACGAGCGAACTAAGCAGGGATGCTGATACGTCTCCACGTATCGATAATTTCTTATGTTCCATGCCACATTATTGATGTTATCTACATGTTTTATGCACACTTTATGTCATATTCGTGCATTTTCTGGAACTAACCTATTAACAAGATGCCGAAGTGCCGGTTCTGTGTTTCCGCTGTTTTTGGTTTAGAAATCCTAGTAACGAAATATTCTCGGAATTGGACGAAATCAATGCCCGGGGTCCTATTTTGCCACGAAGCTTCCAGGAAGTCCGAAGAGGAGACGAAGTGGGGCCACGAGGTGGCCACACCCTAGGGCGGCGCGGCCCCACATGGCCGCGTGGCCTGTGGTGTGGGGCCCTCGTGCGCCTCTGACCTGCCCTTCCGCCTACTTAAAGCCTCCGTCGCGAAACCCCAGTACCGAGAGCACGATACGGAAAACCTTCCGAGACGCCGCCGCCGCCGATCCCATCTCGGGGGATCAGGAGATCGCCTCCGGCACCCTACCGGAGAGGGGATCATCTCCCGGAGGACTCTACGCCGCCATGGTCGCCTCCGGAGTGATGTGTGAGTAGTCTACCCCTGGACTATGGGTCCATAGCAGTAGCTAGATGGTTGTCTTCTCCCCATTGTGCTTCATTGTCGGATCTTGTGAGCTGCCTAACATGATCAAGATCATCTATACGTAATTCTATATGTTGCGTTTGTTGGGATCCGATGAATAGAGAATACTTGTTATGTTGATTATCAATTCATGTCTATGTGTTGTTTATGATCTTGCATGCTCTCCGTTATTAGTAGATGCTCTGGCCAAGTTGATGCTAGTAACTCCAAGAGGGAGTATTTATGCTCGATAGTGGGTTCATGTCTCCGTGAATCTGGAGGAGTGACAAGAACCACTAAGGTTACGGATGTGCTTGTTGCCACTAGGGATAAAACATTGGTGCTATGTTCAAGGATGTAGTCACTAATTACATTACGCGCAATACTTAATGCAATTGTCTGTTGTTAGCAACTTAATACGGAGGGGGTTCGGATGATAACCTTGAAGGTGGACTTTTTAGGCATAGATGCATCTGGATGGCGGTCTATGTACTTTGTCGTAATGCCCAATTAAATCTCACTATACTCATCATAATATGTATGTGCATGGTCATGCCCTCTTTATTTGTCAATTGCCCAATTGTAATTTGTTCACCCAACATGCTGTTTATCTTATGGGAGAGACACCTCTAGTGAACTGTGGACCCGGTCCAATTCTCTATCTTGAAATACAATCTCTTGCAATCTTGTCTCTCTTTGTTTCTGCAAACAATCATCTTCCACACAATACGGTTAATCCTTTGTTACAGCAAGCGGTGAGATTGACAACCTCACTGTTTCGTTGGGGCAAAGTACTTTGGTTGTGTTGTGCAGGTTCCACGTTGGCGCCGGAATCTCTGGTGTTGCGCCGCACTCCATCCCGCCGCCATCAACCTTCAACGTGCTTCTTGACTCCTACTGGTTCGATTAAACCTTGGTTTCTTCTGAGGGAAAACTTGCGCATCACACCTTCTCTTGGGGTTCCCAGACCCCTAGTGTCGTGGTGTCACAGTTCTATATTTTTGTTGCGAGGTTCTTAGACCAAAGCAGTAAGTTTTTTGGCGCGTACACTATGTTTATAATTTTATTAGCTTCCGATATTTGGCGAGGTATTTAGTGTACCAAGGCGAAATATTTTGGTAAGTCTAATATGTCTATATTGTACGTATTTTGAAACTTGAAGGCGTTGAGCCCCCGAGCGTGTCGAAGAATAAGAAATATATCTCCACTATCTTTATTATATTGCAGCACCGCGAGCCCGCCTCATTAAAAACCTTTCCGGCCCCACTCGGTGCCCCGAAAAAGGAAAAGAGTGCGTCTGAAAACTCGCGGGCGTTTCAGTACATTGTATTTTTACAGAGAAGGACTATATTTCAACTCTAGGCGTAGAACCGCCTGAGCTGTGCCACGTTCCAGGGGTTTTTCTCGGGAACCCCTGTCTTCTTGTCCTTTATCCTGTACGCTCCTCCTTCAATTACTTCCGTTATGACGTAGGGGCCAAGCCATGGCGACTCGAGTTTTTCAGTGCGCTCTTGATTGAGTCGCAAAACTAAGTCTCCGACTTGAAAAGATCTTGGTCTCAAACGTCGACTGTGGTAATTTTTCAGGTCCTGCTGATATTTGGTTACCCTTGATAATACTTCATCTCGAGCTTCGTCGAGTGCGTCGACGTCATCTTCCAATGCTTTCCTGGAAGCTTCTTCATTATACTCTGTGACTCTGGGGGAGTCGTGCTCTATTTCTATTGGTAGTACTGCCTCTGCTCCATGGACAAGGAAAAACGGGGTCTCCTGTGTCGCTGTATTTGGTGTTGTTCGGATGCTCCATAACACACTTGGTAGTTCTTCTGGCCAGGTATGTCGAGCTTTTTCCAGTGGTCCTAATAGGCGTTTCTTGATGCCATTGCAGATGATGCCATTGGCTTTCTCGACTTGACCATTAGTTTGAGGATGTGCAACTGACGCGAAGTGCAATTTGATGCCTACCTCTGCACAGTACGCCTTGAACTCCTTTGACGTAAAGTTGCTGCCATTGTCTGTGACGATGCTATGAGGTACTCCAAATCGAAAAACGATGTCCTTCACGAATTTTATTGCTGATGCTGCATCTGGTGAATTTATCGGCTTTGCTTCTATCCACTTGGTGAATTTGTCGACAGCAACCAGCAAGTACTCATATCCTCCTGGCGAAGCTTTGTGCAACTTGCCCACCATATCAAGTCCCCATTGGGCAAAGGGCCACGACAATGGTATTGGTGTTAATTCCGCCGCTGGAGAGTGAGGTTTGGCGGCGAATCTTTGACACGCGTCGCAAGTTCTTACTATTTCCTTGGCATCCTCAATTGCTGTCAACCAATAGAATCCTGCTCGAAAAACTTTGGCTGCAATAGCTCGACTACTTGCGTGGTGGCCACATATCCCTTCGTGTACGTCCTTCAGAATTACTCTTCCTTCTTCGGGTGTGACACACCTTTGGAGGACGCCTGAAATACTTCGCTTGTATAATTCCCCTTTGATCATTGTGAAAGCTTTGGATCGTCGAATAACTCGCCTTGCTTCAACTGG
This sequence comes from Lolium multiflorum, assembly GCA_030979885.1. Taxonomy (NCBI): domain Eukaryota; kingdom Viridiplantae; phylum Streptophyta; class Magnoliopsida; order Poales; family Poaceae; genus Lolium; species Lolium multiflorum. The sequence goes on from CM061750.1 coordinate 403,143,074, forward strand.
ATCGTCGGGTATTTCTTTCCTGAGGATGTATGATATATATGCTTGCATCCACGGAATTTGTACCATCATCACAAGTTCTTGGTCCTCTTCATCCTCCGTGGTTTCTTTGAGAAGCGTCGAAGTTTTCTCTTCTTTTGCTTTTTTCTGCACCTTTTTTGGCTTCGTGGATCTCTCCGCTATTTCTTCCCAAAATACTCCTGGCGGGATTGGGAGGCACTGCGACCCGATGTTTGCGAGAACGTCGGCTTCATCGTTGCTCAATCGGCTGATGTGGTTTACTTCGCATCCATCAAACAGCTTCTCGAGCTCATTGTACACCTCCTTGTATGCCATCATGCTATCATTGACTGCGTCACATTGGTTCATAACTTGCTGAGCCACCAATTGTGAGTCGCCAAAGATTTTTAGTCGAGTTGCACCGCAAGCTTTCGCCATCTTCATCCCGTGTATGAGGGCTTCATATTCTGCTTCATTGTTAGATGCGTTAGGAACGTCATCCGAAGGACGTATTTCAACTTGTCGCCTTCAGGTGATATAAGTACTACTCCTGCGCCAGCTCCTTCTACTCTCTTGGACCCATGAAGTTCATGGTCCAAGTTCTCGACAAATCTGGGGGTCCCGTGTTTTGTAGCTCCATCCACTCTGCAATGAAATCTGGCAGAACTTGCGACTTGATTGCCTTTCTTTTTTCATACGTGATGTCCCGAGGGGAAAGTTCTATTCCCCAAAGGGAGACACGCCCTGTAGCTTCTGGATTGTTCAGTATATTTGAGAGAGGTGCTTCATTGACTACTATTATCGGGTGTGCCGAAAAATAGTGGCGCAACTTCCTTGCCGTTGCAATTACTCCATATGCTAGCTTTTGGTACTGCGGGTACCGCTGTTTGGAAGGCGACAGAACTTCACTGATGAAATATACTGGCCTTTGCACTCCATGGAGTTTTCCTTCCTCTTCTCTTTCAACGACTAACACCGTGCTAACCACTTGGGGCGTGGCTGCAATATACAGCAGGAGCGGTTCCTTTTCCTTCGGCGCCACCAAAATTGGTGGTGTCGAGATTGTGCGCTTCAAATCCTCGAAAGCTCTGTCGGCCTCTTCGTTCCACTTGGAATTTATCTCCTTGCTTTATCAGAGCGTAAAATGGTAACGCTTTTTCTCCCAGCCTGGCTACGAATCTGCTCAAAGCTGCGACTCGCCCAGTTAACTGCTGTATTTCTTTCAACTTTGTTGGCTTCCTCATTGTGACGATAGCTTGTATTTTGTCGGGATTTGCTTCAATCCCTCTTGCTGAAACTAGAAACCCCAGAAGTTCTCCTGCTGGGACGCCAAAGGAACACTTCGTCGGGTTCAGCTTGAGGCAGAATTTGTTGAGGTTGTCAAAGGTTTCCTTGAGATCCTCGATCAGCGTTGCCCCCTTTTTTGACGTTATGATGACATCGTCGATGTATACTTGCACGTTTTTCCCAATCTGTGTCGCCAAACACTTCTGCATCATCCTCTGATATGTTGCTCCCGCGTTTTTTAAACCAAAAGGCATTGTTCTGTAGCAAAACACGCCGTAAGGTGTTATGAACGGTTTTTGGCCTCATCGTCTTCTTTTAGTCTGATCTGGTTATAACCAGAATATGCATCCAGAAGGAAAGACGTTCACATCCTGCCGTGGAGTCGATGATTTGATCGATCCTTGGGAGGGGAAAGTGATCCTTAGGACAATGTTTATTGAGACACGTAAAGTCGACGCACATGCGAAGGACTGTCGTGTGTTTCTTCGGCACCATCTTGGGTTAGCTACCCATGTGGCTTCTGTAGATATCTCTTTGATAAAACCAGCATCCTTAAGTCGATTTATTTCTGATAGCATAGCTTTGCGGTTTGGTTCCGAACCGCAGAGGTTGTTTATTGGTCTTGCTAATGGATCCAAGTTTAGGTGGTGCTCGGCAAGTTCCCTGGGTACTCCTGGCATGTCAGCTGGACACCATGCGAAGATTTTCCGGTTCTCACGGAGGAACTCGACGAGCGCGCTTTCCTATGCGAGGTCCATGTCGTTTGCGATGGATGTCATCTTTTGGTCTGTCGGGTGATCTGCACCTCCTTAGAATTTTTCTCGGTGTTGAAAGTTGATTCTTTGTTTGGCCTTCCAACGTCTGGCAGCACGTCATAGTCAGTCATACTCCTTGACGCCAGATACTCAGCTTGCATCCCGAAAGTTTCTGATATCCGGTGAAAATCTTTATCGCATTTATCGGCTAAGGCGAAGCTTCCTTTGACTGTGATTGGTCCCTTTGGTCCAGGCAACCTCCACAACAGGTATGTATAATGTGGCACCGCTATAAATCTAGCATATGCTGGTCGTCCCAACAGAGCGTGGTATTGCGACGGAAAATCCACGACTTCAAATTCCAGCCTCTCGATTCTATAATTCTCTCGGGTTCCAAACTGAACGTCGAGATTGATCTTCCCCAATGGATAACTTGGTTTCTCCGGTGTGATACCGTGGAACCTTGTGTCTGTTGGCTTCAAGTTTGCTAGGGATATGTTCATCTTCCTTAATGTATCTGCATACATAAGGTTTAAGCTGCTGCCGCCATCTATGAAACTCGAGAGACATCAAATCCCGCAATAACTGCTGGTAAAATAAGTGCTGTGCCCTGGTCGAGGAACTTGCTGCGGATGATCTGCTATGGTGAAGCCAATATCTTGCCCTGACCAGTTAAGATGTATTGGTGGAGGAGGCATTTTTTACTGCCATGAACACCAGATTACTTTGCGAGCTCTATTGGATGGCCTTCCCTTCTGAATCATCGACACCGCTCCGTTGGAGTTAGGATCAACATAAGGTGGTGGTGGAGGTGCTGCCGCTATTCTGAGCTGATGTCGATTGTCAATCGCGGGAGGAGGTGGTAAGTGAATCTCACTCCTGGGTTCTCGAGGATTTCTCTGTGCTGCCCGAGCGTTAGCGTGCTCTGCCCACCTTAGCATTGCCTGGAAATTGCGACAATCTTTACAGATGTCTGACTGTCTTTTCCATTGCTGTCGAGGAAAAAATGCATCTGACACGGCCCGTTCATCATCTCTTCAGGGGACACGAAAGGCCTCGGGAACCTAGGACCGCTATTTTGCCTGTTGTTTCGAGAATCGTCTCTATTATCGCCTCGCTGCTCATTGCTTCTCTGATAATCATCTCTGTTGTTTCCTCCTGTGTTTGCCCGAAATCCTGCCGAAATTTGTCCTGGAGCATCATAATTCGGGTACTGCCGAGGAAATCGTCGCCTTGGTTGATAATTTCGACCACGGTCCTCCTCTGGAGACCTGTGCCGTTTGTTGTGGACAGCATCTTCTCCATCTGCCCATCTGTTTGCTATTTCCATTAATGCATACTGTCTTTGGGTTGGTCCTTCCCAAGTCCTCGACAAAATCTCCACGCCTGATTCCTGCGACAAACGCATCTATCGCTCTCTCGTCAGATATTTTCTTTTTGATGATGTTCCACCTTTGGATGTATTTTCTCATTGGCTCATCCGGCTTTTGTCGACATGCTCTCAACTCCTCCAACGACGCAGGTTTCTTGCATGTGGACCGGAAGTTCTTGACGAACACATCCTCGAAACTCCCAGCTGTCGATAGATCCTGGGGTAAGTTTCTTTATCCAAGATCGTGCGGCTCCACTCAGATGCACCTGGATGCTTTGCATAGCTGTTGCTCGGTTTCCTCCTGTGAGCTTTACTGTCTCGAGATAATCAACTAGCCAATCCTCTGGATCTTGAAGGCCGTCGAATTTCTTGAAGTTGTCGGGTAACTTGAATCCTGAAGGGACTCGAGTTTTTCGGACTCTCCTCGTGAAGCACGGCAAACCGCACATATCTTCGTCGTTAAGCTCCGGGGATTGCCGATGTTCCCTTCTGCTTTGCCGCGCTCTATCGACCCTTGCTTGTGCTGCCGTGTCTCTTGCTCCGCTTGGTCCTTCAGGGGCTGCCGCTGTTGCTGCTGCAGGTCGTGGACTATTTTGCCTTGCCGCTCCTTCGGGAGGCGTTGATACAAACGCTGTCCCCATAGCTCCAACTCCTGCTATCGCCATATTGTATAATGTTTCCCTTGGATCGCCTGGAGGTGGTTTAGATGCGAGGATAAAAGCGTGTGTTGCCATATACCCCGCCTCTGGTGTCTTAGGGATGATGTTTCCTCTTGTATCTATCGACATAAAAGACATGTCGAGGTTTTGGACCAAGTGCTCTCTTTCCAGCGGGTATGTGTTGTAACCTAGATCTTGCTCGTTCCGAGCCTCCCTGTGGCTATCACCCGAAGTTCTAGATTGTCGACTCAAATCTGCCCTTCTCCTGCTGGATGCAGAAGCTGCCTCCTTTCTTCTGTTTAACTCAGCTGTCTGTTTCCAGTTCTCTTGCAGCTAGTGAGCCTATATTGATATGCTTGCAATTCCTCACGGCGTAGCTGTGGTGGCCATTGGTTCTGTCCGTTCATAGCTCTCGCGGCCCTATCCCACGCTGCTTGCGAGAGTTGAACTCTGTCTCGCGTGGCCCGGCGTATTTATTGCCCAGGCCTCGTCGCAGATCGGAGGGATCGACGTATGGATTTCCCAGATCATCGAAAGCCTCAGATGTTTCCTCTTGATCTTCAATGGCATAAATCTAATGATATTTTGTATTCAGATCTATGTTAGGTTTGGTGACATCATCGTTGAGATTGATGAAGACCTTGCCCACTGTGATAGATTTGTCGATGAAGTCATAACTGTCGACATCGCCCGAGCCATATTATATGAGTCCGCAGATGACTCAAACGACATGTTGCTGAAGATCTTGGCGAGTTTCTCTCTTGCCCTTGTGCTGACGTAGCGTGTCGACGAAGTTTCTTCTTCTCCTGATTCGGTTGACGATGTATAGCTTGAAAAATCAGAATCGACCGCCGACGATCCCGACGAAATCGGAATTTCGACATGATCGATCCTTCCTTCTCGTGAAAGAAAACCTTCGAACGTCATCTCCATAGGCTCCTCCAGGATATGCATATGCATCCAAACGGGAGGGTGGGTGAGGAACAAAATCGGCAAGGACCAGCAGCGATCTGCCCCTCGATCCATTGCGTTGCTGCGGTTGATGATGTCGAAGATCTTGAACGTGCCATCGAGATCAGATCCTTGCGCCTCTATTCCCCACGGACGGCGCCAATTGACAAGGTATTAACTTGTCAATGCCTATGGTGTAGGCTAGGGTTTAGTTGGAAGTAGAGGGCAAGTAGATCTCGAAGGTTTCGCCGAAAAGTACTCAACGATTATGAAAACTAGGGTTTGTAAACAATGATTCGATGATTTCCTCGTCCCTCGACTCCTTTATATAGGAGGCGGAGCCGGGGGTTTCGTGTTATACAAGTTACAGAGTCCGTTTCTAACTCATCCCGCAAATTACAAATAACAACTTCCTATTACAATTCTAACTTTCCTTAATAATATCTTGGGCTCCCGAATCTTCTTATTCTTCGGGTAATGGGCCTTCAGTAAACCCCGGGTACTATCTTCGGCAGGCCCATTTGGGATGCCTATGTCACCGGCCCCCTCCCCTATGCCCCTCATTATATAGGTGGAACCCCAAAGTGTTGGACTACAAGTCTTCGAATAAGACCCCAACCCAAAACCTTCCATGTGTAGGAAACCTACCCAAGGTGGGACTCCACCCCAAGTGGGATTCCCACCCTTCCATGAGGGGTGGCCGGCCCCCTTAGGTGGAGTCCACCTTGGACTCCCCCCTCTAGGGTTGGCCGGCCATGGGTGGTGGAGTCCCACCGGGACTCCGCCTTCCAAAGTGAATTCTTCCGGACTTTTCTAGAACCTTCTAGAACCTTCCAAAATTTCACCGGATCATTTTCAAACTTATAAATGACTTCCTATATATGAATCTTATTCTCCGGACCATTGCAGAACTCCTCGTGATGTCAGGGATCCATCCGAGACTTCGAACAATACTTTGAACTCCATTCCATATTCAAGTTCTACCATTACAACATCAAACCTTAAGTGTGTCACCCTACGGTTCGCGAACTATGTGGACATGGGTGAGAACTCTCTCCAACCAATATAGCGGGATCTGGAGATCCATATGGCTCCCACATATTCAACGATGACTTAGTGATCGAATGAACCATTCACATATGATATTCCCTTTGTCACGCGATATTTTACTTGTCGGAGGTTTGATCATCGGTATCACTCTATACCTTGTTCAACCTCGTCTGACAAGTACTCTTTACTCGTACCGTGGTATGTGGTCTCTTATGAACTTATTCATATGCTTGCAAGACATTAGACGACATCCCCAGAGTATATATATTCGTCATCGGGATGGACAAATCCCATATTGATCCATATGCCTCAACTCATACTTTCCGGATACTTAATCCACCTTTATAACCACCCATTTACGCAGTGGCATTTGATGTAATCAAAGTACCTTTCGGTATAAGTGATTTACATGATCTCATGGTCGAAAGGACTAGGTAACTATGTATCGAAAGCTTATAGAAAATAACTTAATGACGTGATCTTATGCTACGCTTAATTGGGTGTGTCCATTACATCATTCATACAATGATATAACCTTGTTATTAATAACATCCAATGTTCATGATTATGAAACTAATCATCTATTAATCAACAAGCTAGTTAAGAGGCTTACTAGGGACTCATTGTTGTTTACATAACACACATGTATCAATGTTTCGGTTAATATTATAGCATGGTATATAAACATTTATCATAAACACAAAGATATATAATAACCACTTTTATTATTGCCTCTTGGGTATATCTCCAACAGTCTCCCACTTAGTCAATAATCTAGATTACATTGTAAGGTACCTAACACCCATGGCATTCTGGTGTTGTTCATGCTTTGCCCTAGGGAGAGCTTTAGTCAACGGATCTGCTACATTCAGATCAGTGTGTACTTTGCAAATCTTTACTTCTCCACCTTCGATGTACTCGCGAATCGAGTGATAACGCAGCTTGAGCTTCAGCCTCTTGTGTGACCTTGGTTCTTGTGCATTGGCGATGGCACCCATGTTGTCACTGTAGATGACTAGTGGGTCCAATGCACTAGGAACCACACCGAGCTCTCAATGATCTTCTTCATACATACGTGGAAACCTCTGAAGCCGCTGTGCTATCAGTTGAGAGAGACTTCGCCACCGTGCTTGAGCTTGCCCAGCTTACTGCAACACCATTCAATATAAACACGTACCAGATTGTGACTTGAAGTCATCGGGATCGAGTGTTCCAACTTGCATCGGTGTATGGTTCAACGAACTCTTGGTCACCTCCATAACAAAAAACATATCCTTAGTTCTTTTCAAGTACTTCGGGATATTCTTGACCGTATCCAGTGTTCCATCATGGATCACTTTGATATCTGCTAGTAAAACTAACAGCTGTGCTATATCCGGTCTAGTACATAGCATGGCATACATGATAGATCCTGGCCGAGGCATAGGGGATCTTACTCATCCTTTCTCTTTCTTCTGCCGTAGCCGGTCCTTGAGTCTTACTCAAGACCTTGCACAGTAACATAGGTAGAATCCTTTCTTACTTTCGTCCATTCTAAACTTCTTTAGAATCTTGTCCAGGTATGTACTCTGTGATAGCCCTATTAGACGTCTTGATCTATCTCTATAAATCTTGATGCCTAATATATATGATACTTCACCAAGGTCTTTCATTGAAAAACTATTATTCAAATAACCTTTTACACTGCTTAATAATTCTATATCATTCCCAATCTTCTATCCACATATAATATGGAATGCTACGAGCTCCTACTTTCTTTACATGATAGGCCTCTCCATGACCTTGTATACCGAAGTCTTTGATCACCTTATCAAAGCGTCGGTTCCAACTTCTCGATGCTTACTTCAGTCCATAAATTGAACGCTGAAGTTTGCATACTTTGTCAGCATTTTTAGGATCGACAAAATCTTTGGGTTATACTAACTCTTCCTCAATGTCTCCATTAAGGAACGCCGTTTTGACATCCATGTGCCAAATCTCATAATCGAAAAATGCAGCTATTGCTAACAAAATCCTCACAGATTTTAGCTTCGCTACAGGTGAAAGTCTCATCGTAGTCAACACCTTGAATTTGTCGGAAACCCGCTGACAAGTCGAGCTTTATAGACAGTAATATTACCATGGCATCTGTTTTCTCTTGAAGATCCATTTATTCTAAACAACATAGCTATCAGGTAAATCTACCAAAGTCCACACTTTGTTATCATACATGGATCCCATTTGGATTTCATGGCTTCTTGCCACTTGTTGGAATGGGCTCATCATCACTTCTTCATACGTCGCAGGTCTTCATCATTGTTGTCCACAATCATGACATTTAGACAGGATCATACCAATTAGGAGTGGCAGTGCTGTAGAGCTACGAGGTTCGATAGTTTCCTCGTTAAGTTTCACTGCAGTCATTATCATTATAACTTCTCTGTTTGTGATGGCCTTCAAGGAAATTTCTTTCAAATCTTTAACATCCTCTGATCTTGGTGAAGATTAGGTAATCTTATTAGGTTCACTTTTCTTCAGATTCACTTCTTTAGTAGAAAATTCTTTCTCAAGAAAGGTTCCGTTCTTATTAGCAACAAGATTTTTGCATTGGATCAGCGATAGAAAGTGTACCCTATAGTTTTCTTAGGGTATCCTATGAAGACGCATTTCTCCGCTTTGGGTTCTAGCTTGTCTGGTTGTAACTTTTTTACATAGGCTTCGTAAAACTTTAGGAAGCTTAATGACTTAGGTTATATTAAACCATAATTCATGCGGTGTCGTTTCAACGGATTTAGATGGTGTCCTATAGTGAATGTGGTTGTCTCTAATGCATAACTCCAAAAATGATAACGGCAAATCAGTAGGAGACATCATAGAACGAACCATATCTAGAAGAGAGTTCTAGTTCTAATGAATTCGGACACCGTTTCGTTGTGGTGTTCACGGCCAAGTGTGAAAGTATTCCGCATTTATTAAAATGCATGCCAAACTCATAACTTAGATATTCACCTTAGATCGTAGAAATTTAATCTCCTTGTTACGTTGATTTTCTACTTCACTTTGGGTGTAAACTTCTCAAAGTTCGGATTTGTGACTGTGATAACATACCCACTCTACTCGGGATATCCTTGAGAGTTAGAATATATGATAACACATGAGAATACACTCATTGGTCCACGCACATGGTGTGTGTAGTTTCCAATAAGTCTGCAGCTGTCCCATAATACCAGAGAATGGGTCATACAATCATTTTCACCAGGACTTGTGCTTAGCATCTATCAAGTGACTCAAAGTCAGTAATTCTAGTAATCATCAGGTATGGAGTTTCTTCATGATTTCACTCCATGTAAACCAAGGCAATGTTACATATAAGTAGAATTATCCAAATTCAATTTAATTCGCTTAGCATCAATCATTATTAATATCTGTATCCTACCTCCAGAGATCTAATGAAATAAACCATTCTTTTAGGTGTATTATAAAGATGTTGTCATAAAAATAAAACAACACTTTATTCTAGGACTTGAATGAATAACCGTCTTGCATTAAACAAGATCAGAATATAATGTTCATATGCGCAGGTGCAGAAATAACAATTATATGATTTAAATAATCCCGAAAGTAGATGTAAGTGTGCCATTTCAGTCACATTGATATGGATCATTTAACCTTTTTGTCGTCACTATTCTTTAATAGTCTTCGTTTATTCTTTAGTTCAGTTTCGAGTTACAAATATGAGCAACTGAACCAGTATCAAATACCCAAGTACTAGAACAAGAACCAGTGAGATAAACATCTATAACATGTATATGAGATATACCTTCTTTCTTCTTCTTGATAAGGCAACTCTTGAGATCGGCCAGAGATAGCCGAGCAATTACGCCCAGTGTCCCACCTTCTCCTTGCGATGACAGCACTCAGCATCGAGCCCAGAGCGTTCTTAGGATTTCATGGACGTGGCAGCTTCTTGCCACCCTTCTTGAATTTTCCCTTAGACTTGCCATGTTTCTTGACTTGGTGGTCTTATTGACCATCAACACTTGGTGCTCTTTCTTGATCTCAATCTCCATGGAGACTTGCTGTGCGTGAAGGAAGTTAGGTAACTCTTTGTTTTCATATTCTCATGTAGTTCAGCATCTACAGATTCTGTAACTAGGTGGGTGGTTGAGACACGATTAATCCCGGTCTGGCCAGATCCTATTCCCAAATCACCAGATTTGCTTGACATGCCGGTCATGGCGAGCCATGTGCTCTGCTTGGGCTGCCTTCTTCCATCATGCAGCTGAAAAAGTGTTTCGATAGCATTCCACGGCCGCATGAGTTTCAAAGATAGCTTTCAGCTCATTGACCAACTCATGAGGATATTGGTGTCAAAACGTTTTGAAAATCTGATATTCCAGACTAAATGAGATTGGCTGCTTAGGCACCAAATCTGAGAGTTTCGGGATTACGTAACATTCTCTGTCGGTTTCAGTTTACGGGAGATGCAGCGATTGCATCAACTTCATGTCTGGGTTTCACGGCGAGAAAATCCTCACATGACGGAACCCGTCGGTGAAGTTGCTACCTTTGCTCTTAAGCTTTTCTTTCTCCAGGAACTGGTAAAATTGATTGGAGACGCCATATCTACAACATATATTGCAATAGTTTAGACTAAGTTTATGACAAATTGAGTTCAGAATTTACAATTTAACAAAAGTAAAAATGATGAACTCCCCTCAAAACAATATCTCTACAAGATTATCATAGTGATCCACCCCAGAACCTTGATCCATCTTTAAAGTCAGTCCATCACAGGACAAAGATAACGCTTCATTCGCGAACACTCAAAGTGTTGTGTATCAATCATACGTTCATGCTCTACCTTTCGTGCTCACGTGTTCCACAGAACCATGTACATACATATAGGCTCGTCAAGTCAGCCTTGAGTATCCATGTGCCAAAGCCTGGCTTAGTTACGTTGTGTGCTGCTTGTTGAATCTCATACCAGTCTGTCAAGATGTTTGAAGCGACAAGTGTTGTGCGTTGCTATAAGGATGAACACTATATATCTCTTGATATTTTAGTAGAGGGATCATCTTATAAATGCTGTCCAGATCCAGCAAATAAGATGCATAAAGGATTAACATCACATACGGTTCATCATGATATGATACAGCCACTTTGTCTTTTGCTTTTGATCTTTGCTCTCCAACTTGGACATGATCTCTCCATCATCATGACATGATCTCCATCATAGTAAAACAGCGTCAAGGTCCATAACAATCTTCATGGTTATTCTACCTGTGTAGCAACTACCAACTACTTTGAAATACTATCCATTGCCAAAATTTAAAGACATATAAGGCTCTGTGATTTGCTAATAAATGATCATCTCATGTATTATCAACTCACATTGGCCATGTCTACATCTTCAAACATATAAACAAGTTAAATCATATTTGGTTTGCATATTTTACGTGGTTTAGGGGTTTTCGAGTGAGATCTAATCTGCCTGGGCATAGACACAGCATTGATACTAGTGTTGTAAATGAAGATAAATTGAATCTTCACTGTAAAGTAGGAGAAACTGGAACTCCTAAGAAGCCTCTTGTAATACAAGTTATTCGAAGAACGAAGATAAAGTCTCATGAACGCGGTCATGTAACAAAGTTAGTCAGGCAGCTTAGCTCGCACTATGCCACAAAAGTGCAAAGAACTCAATGCTAAAGACTATTAAAGCCTCAACACCACAGTATTTGTGTTCTGTTCTTCATCTATGCTGAACCACATTTCAAATTACTACTGTAGGGATTGGTGCATAGAAAACAAAAAATTTCTACATGAAGCATAATCAAAGCACGAATGCAATCTACAAGACAGGAGCAACGAAAGGATGATTAAGACTCACCCTTGAAGATTTCCAGAAGCCTACAAGATGAGGCTCTTGTTGCTACGGTAGACGATCACTTGCCGCGTGAAGATCCCTCCAGTGCTGCAATCGGGCAGCACCTCCGTGCCTCGGTCCACCCGTCCGGTGTTGATGAGACGCGTCATGCCACACAGTTCCTGGGCAGCAGAGCCAATGGCTCTCCTTGAATCCGGCGGCACGACGGCGTGGTGGCGGTGGCGATGGAGAACTCCGGCGGAGCTTCGCTAGCGTTGCGGGAGAGGTGGAGGAGAAGGGGGCGCTAGGGTTGGGAGGGGGGTGGCCAGCCTCGGGGTGCTGCCGACTTGGTGCAGCCTGTTGGTGGCAGGCCACATGCTGTGCACTCGTTAACAGGTGGAGCCCAGTGTTGGACTGGAGTCTTCGAATAAGACCCCAACCCAAAACCTTCCATGTGCAGAAACCTGCCAAGGTGGGACTCCACTGATGCGATTCCGGCACCTTCCACCATGAGGGGTGGCGGCCCCTTAGGTGGAGTCCACCTTGGACTCCACCCTCTAGGGTTGGCCGACCATGGGTGGTGGAGTCCCTCCAGGACTCCTCCTTGATTTCTTCCGGCCTTTTCTAGAACCTTCTAGAACCTTCAAAATTTCACCGGATCATTTTCAAACTTATAAAATGACTTCCTATATATGAATCTTGGCTTCTCCGGACCATTCCCAGGGAAAACCTCCATAAGTGTCTCCAGGGATCCCATCAAGACTTAGACAATATGAACTCCATTATCATCCAAGTTCTACCGGCCTGTCAAACAGGTGTGTCACCCTAAGTTGAGAACTATGTGGACATGGGTGAGAACTCTCTCCGACCAATAACCAATGGCGGGATCTGGAGTAATGGCTCCCCCATATTCAACGATGACTTAGTGATCGTTGATGTTTCTCTGATACCAAATTCCACTTTGTCCATGTCATTTGCTTAAAGGGTTTGATCATGGTATCACACTATCTTTATTCCTTACCTAGTCTCCAAACAGTCCTCTTTTATAATAAAAATGATATATGAATATATTATGAACTTATTCATATGCTTTGGGAACATTGAATGACATTCCACCGGGAGCCCGGAAGTATATCTGCTCGTCATCGGGATGGAAAATCCCATTTGATCCATGTGCTCAACTCATACTTTCAGGATACTTAATCCCACCTTTATAACTACCCATTCCGCAGTGGCGTTTGATGTAATTAAAGTACCTTTCCGTGTAATTGATTTACATGATCTCATGAGTGAAGACTAGGTAATATGTATAGAGAAACTTATAGCAAATAATAATAGCGTGATGTATATACGCTTAATTGGGTGTGTCCATTACACATCATTCATACAATGATATAACATTGTTATTAATAACATCCAATGTTCATGATTATGAAACTCTAATCATCTATTAATCAACAAGCTAGTTAAAGAGGCATACTAGGGGTTGTTTACATATAACACATGTATCAATGTTTAGGTTAATACAATTATAGCATGGTATGCCAACATTTATCATAAACACAAAGATATATAACAACAACCTTTTTATTATTGCCTCTTGGGCATATCTCCAACAGCTCTCCCTCGGATGCGGGCGAGGATTATAACGACACAAAGGGAAACAAATCAGGTTGAAAAGTTCGCCAGGTTCACAAGTACTATAAGAGAATCTTGGAGTCGAGATCTTACTGTGCAGGAGAGAGTTGTTGCTGACTATAAGGGCAGCCATGTTCAAAAGCTGGGTTTCGACTTGTTTGGCGATCTGCTTGGCCTTGCAGCAACTCGGGGAGGGCTTAGCGAGACGGTCGTGATCCTTGTCGGGTCCATCCGGCTGAAGCATCGACAAATCTTGTGGCCCAGCCAAGGCGCAGAAGAGGCTGGCGGCGCGAAATAAAGGTGCGGATGATATCATCGGAGCAGAGGTTGGTCTCCTCCTTGTTCTTCTCGATGAAGGGGCCACCAGCGGGACTCCTTCTATCAAATCTCTGGAAGTTATGGACAGTTCTTCATCTTTGAGACGGAGAGCATGTGCCGTAGGTTGATGAAGTCTTAGGGCGATCATTCGGTTTATAGAAAGGGTTTGCAAGTCAGACAGATTCCAGACTTGAGACTGACTCCTCTGACAGCTCGCCAGCGGGCGAGAGGATCGGCCCCGCAGCCGGACAGCGCTTTGGGCGGAAGATTCTTATCTTGGATAGAATTCTTCCGGAGATAATAGAAAGAGGATTATCTCGGTGGGAGTGATACCGGCGTATCCCTCCATGAAAGCAGAAGAAGAAAGGTAGAAAGATGGAGTTGCCGGGAAGATGACTGGAGTCAATCACGCGTGGTTGTGTGTCTTTCGTTCGACACGCATCCGTTAGGAACCCAAAAGAGGAAGGTGTGATGCACACAGCAGTAAGTCAGGATGAAACCAAGGTTTATCGAAACAGGAGGGCAAGAAGCACGTGAAGGTTGATGGCGGCGAGATGTAGTGCGGCGCAACACCGAAGGATTCCGGCGCAACGTGGAACTCACAACACAAACCAGTACTTTGCCCCAACGAAACAGCGGAGGTTGTCAACCTCACCTTGCTTGCAAACAAAGGATTAGATGTATAGTGTGGAAGATGATTGTTTCTAGAAAATAGTAGAACAAGTATTGCAGTAGATTGTATTTCAGTATAGAGGGTGGACCGGGGTCCGCAGTTCACTAGAGGTGTCTCTCCCATAAGATAAATAGCATGTTGGGTGAACAAATTACAGTTGGGCAATTGACAAATAGAGAGGGCATGACCATGCACATAATATTATGATGAGTATTGTGAGATTTAATTGGGCATTACGACAAAGTACATAGACCGCTATCCGACATGCATCTATGCCTAAAAAGTCCACCTTCGAGTTATCATCCGAACCCCTTCCGGTATTAAGTTGTAACAACAGACAATTGCATTAAGTATTGCGCGTAATGTAATCAATAACTACATCCTCGGACATAGCATCAATGTTTTATCCCTAGTGGCAACAGCACATCTACAATTCTTCCTCCCCAGATTCACGTAGACATGAACCCACTATCGAGCATAAATACTCCCTCTTGGAGTTAAGAGTAAAAACTTGGCGAGCCTCTACTAATAACGGAGAGCATGCAAGATCATAAACAACACATAGACATGAATTGATAATCAACATAACATAGTATTCTCTATCCATCGGATCCCAACAAACACAACATATAGCATTACAGATAGATGATCTTGTCATGTTAGGCAGCTCACAAGATCCGACAATGAAGCATAATGAGGAGAAGACAACCATCTAACTCTGCTATGGACCCATAGTCCAGGGGTGAACTACTCACACATCACTCCGGAGGCGACCATGGCGGCGTAGAGTCCTCCGGGAGATGATTCCTGTGGGGACCCCGGACTAGCTGTCCGAAATACCCTGTTATGTATACAATTCACGATCCCATGATCAGTGCGCCGTGAACACATAACCAAACTGATATCAAATTACATCATCCTTTACAAAACGGAATAAGAAAATTACAATGAGGTCACATGACCAATATTTACATAATAGCCTCGAGGGGCCTAATCTAATCATCAGAGTAGCGGAATCACTTCAATCAGCGTAGAGCCCAAGTCATCTGCCATAACCCTACAGGCAACTGACTGGGAAGACGTTCCTAGCTCGCATAGACGTCGTCAACTCCTTCATCCATCGAACTCCTTCATGTCTGGCCAAGTAAATAGCCAGGGACAAAGCCGTGAGTACATTTGGAATTGTACTCGCAAACCATCAAGAAGGTACTTTGCAAGAGTGCAAGATAAGTGCTAATCTAGATGACAAGAGGGAAGAGCTAATTTCTCTTGTGGAAATAGCCTGTAGAAGAGAGGTAGTTTCTCTTGTGGATATAGCATAAGAAAGAGAAATAGTTTCTCTAGTGGATGTAGCATGAGAAAGAGAAATAGTTTCTCTTGTGGATGTAGCATCCCAACATCACAGTTGAAGGGGGACACTAAGGAGATCCTATGACATCTCTATATATTTGTTGAAGAAGATACTTCAAAAGAGTTCTACAACATAAAACACTAGGAAGGGAGTAACCCAGTTTATTTCCTTTCCGACCATCTCCATATGGTCATCACAATTTTCCCGTACCTTCCCGGTACTCCGAAAACAAGTTCCTTCCTTTCCTTTGTCAAACACTTTCATAAAACAAAACTCTTTAGGCTAAGCAACAGCCATTCCAACCGTCCATGACCGCGGACACGGCTATTCGAATAGATTTGACTCTGCAGAGTTTGCACACTTTCCCCACAAGATTGCGAGTTCATCATGTGGGCATCATCCCCGCATATCAACTATGCCATGACAAAAACTCGGACATAGCCTTTCGCCTATTC
This sequence comes from Lolium multiflorum, assembly GCA_030979885.1. NCBI lineage: Eukaryota > Viridiplantae > Streptophyta > Magnoliopsida > Poales > Poaceae > Lolium > Lolium multiflorum. The sequence continues at coordinate 403,159,425 of CM061750.1, forward strand.
GTCTTAGCACGGGATCCTACCCTATGGAGTATGTACCTCCCCGGCACCGTGGCAGCTCACCTCACTTTGAGCGTGGCTCCACCGCCAAGCCAGGAGACCCATAGTGTCTTCCGGACGGGTCAGCCCCGAAGGCCTCCCGTTATACTATTGTCTCCACCAACGACAATCCGGATTCAGGGGTAACCTTACCCTTATATAGTTGTGCGGTGTCCCATGTTAAGAAGAACAAACTACGAGCTAAGCCCCGTCCCACTCCAGGGTAATGTGGTTGCGCGGGTTAATTGTCACGGGTGAATACTTAGACGCCAAAGTTTTCGAAAACAAGATTTTCTTTCCAACCATCTTTGCCAAGATCCTTTCCTTTCATAAACACACACTTGGGTAAGTCCAACTCACCCAAGGTTTTCAAAAATTATTTTCAACAAGGTATTTTTCCAAGGGGGTTCCCAACCTATAGTTTTATGAAGGAACTAAGAGTCACAATGACATGATGCTAGCCATCATACCACTAAGGGGATGATAATTGAGGTGTTAAGGGGATCATACATACTTAGGATAAGCATGTATAGGGACAACATAATTAAGATGATTCAAACAGGGGTCATGATGTTAATCATCATACCACTAAGAAGATGACAACATGGATATGGTCAAGGGGGCATACATGCTTAGGGTAAGCATGCATAACATCAACAAGGGGGTTCACATACTTGGGAGCAAGTATGCAAAGCATCAACAAGGGGTTCAACATACTTTGGGAATAAGTATGCATAGAGTAGAGGACCAAAAATCACACATGATACAAGGAACCAAGTATATAATGGAGCAATGAGCACAACAAGAAGGATAAATAGCAAGAGATCAAAAGATGGCTTGCCTTGGTTGGCTTGTTTGTCCCTGGACTTCTCCAACTCCATCAAATAAGACTTCCAACAATATAAAATCCTCGTCCGATTCCACTTCTTCTTCTTCTCCGAAATTGTTCGAATCTAACGCCGGAAAATATAAAAGGAACACAATCAACACATTGCACCAACTAAACAAACATGCAACAATTAGAAAGTAACAACTCAACCAAGGGCTAACATACTAAAAACTTATAGATACTACAAAACAACTTTAAGAGTTTTTAATTTAGAAAACTCAATTTATTCACCTAATAAAGGCATGAGAGCCTCACAAATGAGCAATTGCCTCTTTGGGTATCACCATGGCATAAATTAATTATCCCCTGGTATATAACACCACAAAGAAGACAAGTGCAATGGTTAGGTATCAAAAGCATTCATATTTCATTTTTAAACTTTTTTTTAAGAAGAAAATCATTTTCCTAGTTTATTTGGCTAATAGACACTATACAAAAATAGGAGGTAAACAATATGCTACACTCTTTTGAAAACTTAAGCAAAACAATAGGACTAAGGTTAAGTTGCAGAGGTTTTGTTTTGCAAGAATAAAACATAGGTTGACCATTTTTAAATAAAAAGAGTTGGTTAAAGATTTTAAATAAACAAAAGTTTTGGTACAACATTTCATGCGATCCACACATTAACACAAACAATAACAAATATGCATGAACAGAGACTAACAATGAATTTTTGAACTTTTCACAAACATATAACATGTTTAAATAGCCATTTATTTTACGAAAACCAAACCGATATGGGACCAGCGGCATTGGATAGATAATTAAATTTCGAATTTTTGAGATTTTGAAACAATCTATTTGGATTTATAGATTTGGATATATGAAATTTACAAGTCATCATATGAGCTAAAAAGATGTGACCGATTTTTTTTATTAAAAAAAAAGACGAGCTTAGTTTTCCAGAGGGCTGTAGTGGGCAGGCTCACTAGTATGTCCAACGTATGTGAGCAAAATGATTAAAATGCTGATGCCAGTCTAACAACCAAAACTGTAGGGGCACGCATTCGTTGGATGAAGATCTAATGGCTGACAATTACCCTGTTGACTTAACCTCAAAAGGTAGCTGCTTTAAAAAGCGTGCTCCAGCTAACTAGCGCTTAGGTGTTCACCAAAACGCGATGGAGTTCACGTCCAGAACGGCGGAGGAAGTCGGGAAGCTCACCGTGGCGCTCAGAGGCTAGCAGGACGACGCGGAACTGCGGAGGAGGCTCCGCTTGGTCTTCTCGTACGCGCAGTCGGGCTCGCTGTTAGTGGCGACGTCGTAGGAGAGCTTGGCGCCGGGACGGAGCTGCTTGGACGCGCTTGACACGACGGCGTTCGGGAGCTCACCGGGAGGGCCTTGGGGGAGACGGGGGACGGTCGGGGTGAGGGAAGTCCGGGTGCGCGTCCAGCTCGAGCAGGTGCTCCTCCAGGCGACGGCTTCGACGACGTCTTCTCCGACGCTCCACTCGGATGGTCATCGACGGCGGCGGCGTTACGCGATTCTGGGCACGAAGAAAGGACGCATAAGAACGAGGATGAACAGGCGAACTCAAAGGAAAGAAAAGCAGGGCGGAGAGAGGGTCAGAGATGAGCGGGACCTTGATCGGCACCTCACGGTGACCACGAGCAGAACTCGCTCTCTTCATCGAGCGAGAGGGAGGGAGCAGCGCCATAGCGCTCTGGCTGTCTAGGAGGGGAAGCTGGAGTGGGACTGCAGAGGTGTGGCGAACGGAGGGGGTGTGGGTAGCTTTTTATAGCAGCTGGCGGGTGTACGGTGAGCGCGGAGCACCGCGGCGGTGTACGAGTCCACGGACCTTCCATTGGGCAGCTGGGGCGGTCGTGGAGCGTCCAAGCGCGGGCTAGGGATTTCGGACGGTGCAGCGCGCGGGAACGAGAGGGAGAGCGAGGGAGGTCCACCGCGCAGAGAGCGCTTGATGAAATGCCACGCCGAGGCTGACGTCGCTAGGGCGCTTTGGGTGGCGAGCTGCTGACGTTCGGAGGCTGGCGTCATCAAGGGAGGGGCGCTGCGCGTGCGTGAGAACAGGCGCGTCCTGGAACGGACGCTAGGGCTAGGTTTATGCTCGCGTTCTGGACGTTGCCATGCCGTTCTTTGGTCGGCCGGGTTGGGTACGGATGGTGGGATAAGGCGTCGTGGGTCTGTGCAATTGCATGGCTTGGGTTGTGTGTTGTGTTGTCTGCGTTGACAACGTAGGTAGGCATATCCGCACATGCGCAAAGCCAGCAAAAACTTCGGTTCAGAACAAGGCCTCGGCCAACTACTACTCTAGAGATTCTTGCCAAAAAGGTTGAAGCAAAAGAGAGATGCAATGATGCTCAGAATAGAGAGACAGATGTCAGGTTGATGTCTACAATAATGGAAGAGTTATATAGCGAATTAGAAAAGATGTAGATCAAGCATATGCCAAAAAAAAATTGGTTTTAAAAGGATTCTAGAATTTTCAATACAGGAGATATATTTCTTAGTGCATAAGTGATGGAAAAGGTGCGATGAACTATACCCACAAGATTTGTGATTTTTATAAAAAGGGTTGGCCTTGATTTGTAAATCATTCTTTAGCGGAGAAGAGATAGAAGTGTTATCATGAAAATTTGAAAATAAGAAAGATACGTTTTTGAGCTAGTTATGCCCTTTGCCCAAATATGGGCTTTGCATAATTTTACCAAAATTTTAAAATATAAGGTTTGGTGCATGCATGATAGAACCTTCATTTCAATGCATTATGTGAAAATAGATTTTTTTATAAAAAAGAGTATACCTTTGTAAAGATTTTTTTTTTGAAAAACTAACGAGGTATTATTCCTCACGCTCTTTTATTGATACCCGCGAAAAAAAAAGTGATCATAGCCAAATTTAAAAGGAAAGGTTTTTGACAAGATCTTGTGAATTAAGATTTTTGAGTCATACGACAAAACAAAAATAGGTTTTGTGGTTTAGGCCAAAAGGTTCAATTATTTTTAAAGATGTGAGGTTAAGGTAATACAAGAGTCATAGCTTCACTATTTTTCTGGAGACTAGAAATAGTGTGTTGAGATACTTATGGGGAAAACACCAAGCATAGGGTTTATGCATTGGTAAATAAAGGAGAAGAATTTTCCAGGGCCACACATGTGTTTTATTTAGTGAGAGGTTAAGTTGCTTTAACACTAGAGGTGTTGTTCTAAGAGGTAACTCAAGACAATTGCAACAAGCACAACAAGACAATTCATCTACCAGCAGATCAAAGCAATTCAATATATCAAACAGATCAAGGCAATTCATCTTAGTAAGTCTTTAGAGAAAGTTTTTGTTCCCCCTAATTTTTGCATTCTGGACAACTATACAAGGTTGCAAAAGTTGGGGTGTGACAGATCCCTCCACGGTGCCGAAGGCGATCTTGAATCCCCGAGATGGGATTAGCGGCGGCGGCGTCTCTAGAAGGTTTCCGTATCGTGGCTCTCGCTAGGGGGTTTCGACGAAGGCTATTTGTAGGCGGAAGGGCAGGTCAAGGGCGTCGCGAGGCCCCGGAGACGGCCGGCGCGGCCGGGAGCTTGGCGCGCCGCCTACCTCCTGGCCACCTCGTGGCCCCACTCGTTGACTCTTCGGTCTTCGGAAGCTTCGTGTGAAAATAGGCCCCGGGCGTTGATTTCGTCCAATTCCGAGAATATTTACTTACTAGGATTTCTGAAACCAAAACAGCAGAAAACAGCAACGGCTCTTCGGCATCTTGTTAATAGGTTAGTTCAGGAAAATGCATAAATATGACATAAAGTATGCATAAAACATGTAGATATCATCAATAATGTGGTATGGAACATAAGAAATTATCGATACGTCGGAGGTATCGCATCCCCAAGCTTAGTTTCGTCCCGAGCAGGTAAACGATAAACAAAGATAATTTCTGGAGTGACATGCCATCGTAACCTTGATCATACTATTGTAAAGCATATGAGCTGAGATCAAATCATTCAAAGCAAGTGTCTATATTGATATAAGAGATGATAATGCAAGAGTTAGACAAGCTAGAAGTTTTCATGAACTATTGCTTTAAAGACATGCAACCGTACAAAGTTCATTAAAGATGTATTAAGTATTCAGCATAGAAGTTCTATCCTTCATTCCAAGCATCAAGTAAATTTTCACAACATAAGAAGGATTCAATCAAGTAAACATAAACATGAACGTCATGAATCAACTGTTTCGAAGTCTACTCAACCGGTGAGCGCAAGCATTTGGTATTAGCACCAGGATGTTATGGCATAAAGAACGTTAATGGGGGTTTGGAAGGCCAAATGGAAGAAAGGCTTGCAAAGCTGTAAATGACCATTAGACAAGAGGAAGCCTTATGATCGAAGCTATGCAAGGAGTAGTGATTGCCATGCAACGGATGCACATAGAGCTATATGTGTATGAAAGCTCTCCAATGGAACTAGTGGGGGTGCATCCAACTTGGTTGCTCACGAAGACCTAGAGCACTTTTGAGGAGGCTCATCATTGGAATATACAACCCAAGTTCTATAGTGTAAATTCCCAAATAGTTATACTAGTAAAACATGAAAACTCTCTCATATGAATGTAGGTGCTAAACATGAGCACAAATGATGACTATGAATAATGCGGGTGCTAAAACATGAGCACAAGTGTGGATAAAAGATAGTAATGTGATACGTCTTCGACGTATCGATAATTTCTTATGTTCCATGCCACATTATTGATGATATCTACATGTTTTATGCATACTTTACATCATATTTATGCATTTTGGAACTAACCTATTAACAAGATGCCGAAGAGCCATTCTGTTTTTCTTCATTTTTGGTTTCAATCCTAGTAAGAAATATTCTTGGAATTGGACGAAATCAACGCCCGGGGGCCTATTTTCACACGAAGCTTCCGAAGACCGGAGAGTCAACGAAGTGGGGCCACGAGGTGGCCAGGGAGGTAGGGCGGCGCGGCCCAGCCCTTGGCCGCGCCGGCTGTCTCCTGGGCCTCGTGTGGCCCCGACCTGCCCTTCCGTCTACAAATAGCCTTCGTCGTGAAACCCCCGATCGAGAGCCACGATACGGAAAACCTTCCAGAGACGCCGCCGCCGCCAATCCCATCTCGGGGAATTCGGGAGATCGCCTCCGGCACCGGAGAGGGGAATCATCTCCCGGAGGACTCTACGCCGCCATGGTCCCCGGAGTGATGTGTGAGTAGTTCACCCCTGGACTATGGGTCCATAGCGGTAGCTAGATGGTTGTCTTCTCCTCATTGTGCTTAATTGTCGGGTCTTGTGCGCCGAACATGATCAAGATCATCTATCCGTAATGCTATATGTTGTGTTTGTTGGGATCCGATGGATAGAGAATACTATGTTATGTTGATTATCAATTCATGTCTATGTGTTGTTTATGATCTTGCATGCTCTACGTTATTAGTAGAGGCTCGGCCAAGTTTTTGCTAGTAACTCCAAGAGGGGGTATTTATGCTCGATAGTGGGTTCATGTCTCCGTGAATCTGGGGTGACAGAAACCTCTAAGGTTATGGATGTCTGTTGCCACTAGGGATAAAACATTGATGCTATGTCCGAGGATGTAGTTATTGATTTACATTACGCGCAATACTTAATGCAATTGTGTTGTTAGCAACTTAATACGGAAGGGGTTCGGATGATAACTTTGAAGGTGGACTTTTAGGCATAGATGCATGCTGGATAGCGTCTATGTACTTTGTCGTAATGCCCAATTAAATCTCACAATACTCATCATAATATGTATGTGCATGGTCATGCCCTCTCTATTTGTCAATTGCCCAACTGTAATTTCTTCACCCAACATGCTATTTATCTTATGGGAGAGACACCTCTAGTGAACTGTGGACCCCAGTCCAATTCTCTATACTGAAATACAATCTACTGCAATACTTGTTCTACTATTTTCTGCAAACAATCATCTTCCACACTATACATCTAATCCTTTGTTACAGCAAGCCGGTGAGGTTGACAACCTCACTGTTTCGTTGGGGCAAAGTACTTGGTTTGTGTTGTGCAGTTCCGTTGGCGCCGGAATCTGGTGTTGCGCCGCTACATCTCGCCGCCATCAACCTTCACGTGCTTCTTGACTCCTACTGGTTCGATAAACCTTGGTTTCTAACTGAGGGAAACTTGCCGCTGTGCGCATCACACCTTCCTCTTGGGGTTCCCAACGGACGCGTGTCGAACGGAAAGACAATACGTCAACCACGCGCATCAAGCAAAATTTATGGCGCCGTTGCCGGGGAGATCAAGACACGCTGCAAGGGGAGTCTCCACATCCCAATCTCTTTACTTTGTTTTTGTCTTGCTCTATTTTATTTACTACTTTGTTTGTTGCATTATATCAAAATACAAAAAAATTAGTTGCTAGTTTTACTTTATTTACTGTCTTGCACTCTATATCAAAAACACAAAAAAATTAGTTACTTGCATTTACTTTACTTATTTCAACATGTTTCCTTTTAATTTTACCGTAAAAGACATGCCGGTAGGACGTGGGTCTATAATTGGAAGAAATAATATAGAAGAATTTTTCAATCATGTTAGTACCGTCGAAGATTTTGAAGATAGACACTTGGTAGAACTTGCTCCTACTTATGAAATTGCTGCTGCTTCTTTAGTTCGCATGTTGGAAACTAAATTTGTTAATCTCAATCCTATAATCCAACACATGTTTCTTACACTCGGTGATATGGAAGAAGGGGAAAAGAAAGATTTTGTTTTAGAAACCCTTCTTAGAGAATTTGGTGGTATAGCAAGAGAGGCTAGAAAAGTCTTTATTAAATATAAGATGCTTGGTTCTTATACCAATTTTGTTAGTCTCCTTGAAAAGATGGACATGGAGAGAGTAAGGTACACTAATAATATTAATGATGGTGGGGAGATCAAAGCACCAATACCATGTAAGCTCCTAGCAATGAATGACACTAGAAAATAACTATGCTTGGCTTGTTCCTGAAAATTTGTTTGATGAGAGTAGCAAGCCCAAGACTAATGAAAAGGGAGCCGCTAAAACTTATGTATCCAACATACTATGCATGGTTGAGAAAACTCCACACCCCGCTGTAGATGCACCATCCTTTGATAACACTTGATACACACTTTCCTAGCTGAAAGGCGTTAAAGAAAAGCGCTTATGGGAGACAACCCATGTTTTTTACTACAGTACTTTGTTTTATATTTGTTCTTGGAAGTTGTTTACTACTGTAGCAACCTCTCCTTATCTTAGTTTTGTGCTTTGTTGTGCCAAGTAAAGTCGTTGATAGTAAGGTTCATACTAGATTTGGATTACGGAGCAGAAACGATTTCTTTGCATCACGAATCTGGGCAAAATTCTCTGTAGGTAACTCAGAAAATTATGCCAATTTACGTGAGTGATCCTCAGATATATACGCAACTTTCATTCAATTTGAGCATTTTCATTTGAGCAAGTCCGGTGCCTCAATAAAATTCGTCATTCGACTGTTCTTTTGTGATTCTGCCTTTTATTTTTGCTGTTTTGATATGTTCGATGGGTATTTCGATTCCATTGACTTCAGTAGCTTTGGGCAATGTCCGAAGTGTTAAGAATGATTGTGTCACCCTCTGAACATGTGAGTTTTTGATTATGCACTAACCCTCTAATGAGTTTGTTTCGAGTTTGGTGTGAAGGAAGTTTTCAAGGGTCAAGAGGAGGATGATATACTATGATCAAGAAGAGTGAAGAGTCTAAGCTTGGGATGCCCGGTGGTTCATCCCTGCATATTTCAAGAATACTCAAGCATCTAAGCTTGGGGATGCCCAAGGCATCCCCTTCTTCATCGACAAATTTATCAGGTTCCTCCCTTGAAACTATATTTTTATTCGGTCACATCTTATGTACTTTACTTGGAGCATCGGTTTGTTTTTGTTTTTGTTTTGTTTGAATAAAATGGATCCTAGCATTCATTGTGTGGGAGAGAGACACGCTCCGCTGTAGCATATGGACAAGTATGTCCTTAGGCTTTACTCATAGTATTCATGGCGAAGTTTCTTCTTCGTTAAATTGTTATATGGTTGGAATTGGAAAATGATACATGTAGTAATTGTTATAATGTCTTGGATAATGTGATACTTGGCAATTCTTGTGCTCATGTTTAAGCTCTTGCATCATATGCTTTGCACCCATTAATGAAGAAATACATAGAGCATGCTAAAATTTGGTTTGCATAATTGGTCTCTCTAAGGTCTAGATAATTTCTAGTATTGAGTTTGAACAACAAGGAAGACGGTGTAGAGTCTTATAATGTTTACAATATGTCTTTTATGTGAGTTTTGCTGCACCGCTTCATCCTTGTGTTTGTTTCAAATAGCCTTGCTAGCCTAAACCTTGTATCGAGAGGGAATACTTCTCATGCATCCAAATCCTTGAGCCAACCACTATGCCATTTGTGTCCACCATACCTACCTACTACATGGTATTTCTCCGCCATTCCAAAGTAAATTGCTTGAGTGCTACCTTTAAAATTTCTATCCTCTACCTTTACAATATATAGCTCATGGGACAAATAGCCTAAAAACTATTGTGGTATTGAATATGTACTTATGCACTTTATCTCTTATTAAGTTGCTTGTTGTGCGATAACCATGTTCTGGGGACGCCATCAACTACTCTTTGTTGAATATCATGTGAGTTGCTATGCATGTTCGTCTTGTCTGAAGTAAGGGAGATTTACCGCTAGAATGGTTAGAGCATTGCATAATGTTAGAGAACATTGGGCCGCTAACTAAAGCCATGATCCATGGTGGAAGTTTCAGTTTTGGACATATATCCTCAATCTCATATGAGAAAATTAATTGTTGTTACATGCTTATGCATAAAAGAGGAGTCCATTATCTGTTGTCTATGTTGTCCCGGTATGGATGTCTAAGTTGAGAATAATCAATAGCGAGAAATCCGATGCGAGCTTTCTCCTTAGACCTTTGTACGGGCGGCATAGAGGTACCCCTTTGTGACACTTGGTTAAAACATGTGCATTGCGATGATAATCCAGGTAATCCGAGCTAATTAGGACAAGGTGCGGGCACTATTAGTATACTATGCATGAGGCTTGCAACTTGTAAGATATAATTTACATAACACATATGCTTTATTACTACCGTTGACAAAATTGTTTCTTATTTTCAAAACCAAAGCTCTAGCACAAATGTAGCAATCGATGCTTTCCTCTTTGAAGGACCTTTCTTTTACTTTTATGTTGAGTCAGTTCACCTATCTCTCTCCACCTCAAGAAGCAAACACTTGTGTGAACTGTGCATTGATTCCTACATACTTGCATATTGCACTTGTTATATTACTCTATGTTGACAATATCCATGAGATATACATGTTATAAGTTGAAAGCAACCGCTTAAACTTCCTTTGTGTTGCTTCAATACCTCTACTTTGAATTATTGCTTTATGAGTTAACTCTTATGCAAGACTTATTGATGCTTGTCTTGAAGTACTATTCATGAAAAGTCTTTGCTATATGATTTGTTTACTCATGTCATTTACATTTTTGATCGCTGCATTCATTACATATGCTTACAATAGTATGATCAGGGTTATGATGGCATGTCACTCCAGAAATTATCTTTGTTATCGTTTACCGCTCGGACGAGTAGCAATTGGGGATGCTGATACGTCTCCGACGTATCGATAATTTCTTATGTTCCATGCCACATTATTGATGATATCTACATGTTTTATGCATACTTTACATCATATTTATGCATTTAACTAACCTATTAACAAGATGCGAAGAGCATTCTGTTTTGTTGTTTTTGGTTTCAGAAATCCTAGTAAGAAAATATTCTCGGAAATTGACGAAATCAACGCCTAGGGGCCTATTTTCACACGAAGCTTCCAGAAGACCGGAGAGTCAATGAAGTGGGGCCACAAGGTGGCCAGGAGGTAGGGCGGCGCGGAACAGCCCTTGGCCGCGCCGGCCCGTCTCCTGGGCCCCTCGACGCCCCCTGACCTACCCTTCCGCCTACAAAAGCCCCGATCTGAGAGCCACGATACGGAAAACCTTCCGGAGACGCCGCCACCGCCAATCCCATCTCGGGGGATTCGGGAGATCGCCTCCGGCACCCTGCCGGAGGGGGAATCATCTCCCGGGGACTCTACGCCGCCATGGTCGCCTCCGGAGTGATGTGTGAGTAGTTCACCCCTGGACTATGGGTCCATAGCAGTAGCTAGATGGTTGTCTTCTCCTCATTGTGCTTAATTGTCGGGTCTTGTGAGCTGCCGAACATGATCAAGATCATCTATCTGTAATGCTATATGTTGTGTTTGTTGGGATCCGATGGATAGAGAATACTATGTTATGTTGATTATCAGTTCATGTCTATGTGTTGTTTATGATCTTGCATGCTCTCTGTTATTAGTAGAGGCTCTGGCCAAGTTTTTGCTAGTAACTCCAAGAGGGGGTATTTATGCTCGATAGTGGGTTCATGTCTCCTGAATCGGGGAGTGACAGAAACCTCTAAGGTTATGGATGTGTGTTGCCACTAGGGATAAAACATTGATGCTATGTCCGAGGATGTAGTTATTGATTACATTACGCGCAATACTTAATGCAATTGTCTGTTGTTAGCAACTTAATACTGGAAGGGATTCGGATGATAACCTGAAGGTGGACTTTTTAGGCATAGATGCATGTCGGATAGCGGTCTATGTACTTTGTCGTAATGCCCAATTAAATCTCACAATACTCATCATAATATGTATGTGCATGGTCATGCCCTCTCTATTTGTCAATTGCCCAACTGTAATTTGTTCACCCAACATGCTATTTATCTTATGGGAGAGACACCTCTAGTGAATTGTGGACCCGGTCCAATTCTCTATCTTGAAATACAATCTACTGCAATACTTTTCTCTATTTTTCTGCAAACAATCATCTTCCACACTATACATCTAATCCTTTCTTACAGCAAGCCGGTGAGATTGACAACCTCGTTGTTTCGTTGGGGCAAAGTACTTGGTTTGTGTTGTGCAGGTTCCACGTTGGCGCGGAATCCCTAGTGTTGCGCCGCACTACATCTCGCCGCCATCAACCTTCACGTGCTTCTTGACTCCTATTGGTTCGATAAACCTTGGTTTCTAACTGAGGAAAATTGCCGTGCGCATCACACCTTCCTCTTGGGGTTCCCAACGGACGCGTGTCGAACGGAAAGACAATACGTCAAGATAGTAATGCTGCCCCCTTTTTCTTTATTCTCTTTTTTCCTTTTTCTTTTTTTCTTTTTTTCTTTCTTTTCATTTTTTTCTTTCTCTTTTTTTTTTCCTTTTTGATGGCCTCCACGACTCTTTTCATTTTTAGGGGCAACATCCTAATTATGACAACACACTTTTTGGTACAAATAACTCATAATGAATGAAACATGATGTATGAAACTGTATGCCTCTGCCAGTGTAGCAGGATGTGCAATGATCTAGCGTAACATGGGTAAACCACACATCAGCTGTATATGATCATGCAAAGCAATATATAAATAATAAATGACAACATGACATGTAATGTAAAAATGGATGTTGCATGGCAATATATCTCGGAACAGCTATGGAAATGCTGTGGTAGGTAGGTATGGTGGCTGTTTTGAGGAGATGTATGGGCTTATGTGTAGGAGAACAAGAGAAAGTTCTCCCACGGGTTTGGATGTACCGGCGAAGTATGCACAATTCTCAATGTGAGCAAAAGGAAATGCACAGTACCGAAGAGGCTAGCAAATTTGGATGGTGGAAGTGCCAAAAACCGTAGCTTAACATTAGTCAAAAAGAACTCACAAGCTTATTGCAAACAACTAGCAGGTTCATCATTAAGAGCATGATTAAAATTTACTCCAAGGAGGGCCGTTCACGGTGGCACAAGTACCCCGCTAGCTCCCTCGACCTTCAGCACAACTTAGTTATTACGATGAACTCTCAGACATGGAAAGCTATCAAGTCCAACTACGCCTTCAACTATTTAAATAGAGTTTGTAGTACGACACAAGCTTAAATACAACAATCCACTACTAATTTTAACTTATTTATCCAGCAAGCCTTACCATCTAAATACCTCAAAACATTTACAAAGAATCAAGTTATCAAAGCTCAATGTTCTACAAGTATTTTATTATACACTACCACATGCAACATTTCCCGTTTCCAACCATACAACAATTTAACGAAGAAGAAACTTTGCCATGAATATTATGAGTAAAGCCTAAGGACATACTTGTCCATATGCAACAGCGGAGCGTGTCTCTCTCCCACACAAAGAATGCTAGGATCCATTTTATTCAAATAAAACAAAAACAAAAACCGACGCTCCAAGTAAAGTACATAAGATGTGATGGAATAAAAATATAGTTTCAGGGGAGGAACCTGATAATGTTGTCGATGAAGAAGGGGATGCCTTGGGCATCCCCAAGCTTAGACGCTTGAGTCTTCTTGATATATGCAGGGGTGAACCACCGGGGCATCCCCAAGCTTAGAGCTTTCACTCTCCTTGATCATGTTGTATCATCTCCCTCTCTTGATCCTTGAAAACTTCCTCCACACCAAACTCAAAACAACTCATTAGAGGGTTAGTGCACAATCAAAATATACATGTTCAGAGGTGACATAATCATTCTTAACACTTCTGGACATTGCACAAAGCTACTGAAAGTCAATGGAATCGAAAAATCCATCGAACATATCAAAACAGGCAATGCGAAATAAAAGGCAGAATCTGTCAAAACAGAACAGTTCGTAATGACGAATTTTATTGAGGCACCAGACTTGCTCAAATGAAAATGCTCAAATTGAATGAACGTTGCGTACATATCTGAGGATCACTCACGTAAATTGGCATAATTTTCTTAGTTACCTACAGAGAATTTTCCCAGATTCGTGACAGCAAAGAAATCTGTTTCTGCGCAGTAATCCAAATCTAGTATGAACCTTACTATCAACGACTTTACTTGGCACAACAAAACACTAAACTAAGATAAGGAGCGGTTGCTACAGTAGTAAACAACTTCCAAGACACAAAATAAAAACAAAGTACTGTAGTAAAAAACATGGGTTGTCTCCCATAAGCTTTTCTTTAACGCATTTCAGCTAGGCGAAGTGTGTATCAAGTATTATCAAGAGACGAAGTGTCAACATCATAATTTGTTCTAATAATAGAATCAAAAGTTAACTTCATTCTCTTTCTAGGGAAGTGTTCCATACCTTTATTGAGAGGAAATTGATATTTAATATTACCTTCCTTCATATCAATGATAGCACCAACAGTTCGAAGAAAAGGTCTTCCCAAAATAATGGGACAAGATGCATTGCATTCAATATCCAAGACAACAAAATCAACGGGGACAAGGTTATTATTAACGGTAATGCGAACATTATCAACTTTCCCCAAAGGTTTCTTTGTAGAATGATCAGCAAGATTAACATCCAAATAACAATTTTTCAATGGTGGAAGTCAAGCATATTATAGATTTTCTTAGGCATAACAGAAATACTTGCACCAAGATCACATAAAGCATTACAATCAAAGTCATTTACCTTCATCTTAATGATGGGCTCCCAACCATCCTCGAGCTTCCTAGGAATAGAAGCTTCGCGTTCTAATTTCTCTTCTCTAGCTTTTATGAGAGCATTTGTAATATGTTTCGTGAAAGCCAAATTTATAGCACTAGCATTAGGACTCTTAGCAAGTTTTTGTAAGAACTTTATAACTTCAGAGATGTGGCAATCATCAAAATTCAAACCATTATAATCTAAAGCAATGGGATCATCATCCCCAATGTTGGAAAAAATTTCAGCAGTTTTATCACAGGCAGTTTCAGCAGTTTCTCGCTTTGCATTTGAAGTGGAAACATTGCTAACACCAATTCTTTTATTATTAATAGTAGGAGGTGCAGCAACATGTGTAGCATTAGCATTACTAGTGGTGGTAATAGTCCAAACTTTAGCTATATTATCTTCTTTTTCATTTTCTTCTTTTTCCCACCTAGCACGCAATTCGGCCATCAATCTTATATTCTCATTAATTCTAACTTGGATGGCATTTTCTGTAGTAACAATTTTATGATTATGATTTTCATGAGGCATAACTTTCGATTTCAAAAGATCAACATCAGCAGCAAGACTATCGACTTTAGAAGCAAGTATATCAATTTTCCCAAGCTTTTCTTCAACAGATTTGTTAAAAGCAGTTTGTGTACTAATAAATTATTTAAGCATGGCTTCAAGTCCAGGGGGTGTGTTCCTACTATTGTTGTAAGAATTCCCATAGGAATTACCATAGCCGTTGCCATTATTATAAGGATATGGCCTATAGTTGTTACTAGAATTGTTCCGGTAAGCATTGTTGTTGAAATTATTATTTTTAATGAAGTTTACATCAACATGTTCTTCTTGAGCAACCAATGAAGCTAACGGAACATTATTAGGATCAACATTAGTCCTATCATTCACAAGCATAGATAACATCAATCTTATCACTCAAGGAAGAGGTTTCTTCGAGAATTTACCTTCTTACCTTGTGGAGCTCTTTCCGTGTGCCATTGAGTAATTAATCATCATATTATCAAGAAGCTTTGTTGCTTCACCAAGAGTGATGGACATAAAGGTACCTTCAGAAGCTGAATCCAATAGGTTCCGCGAAGAAAAATTCAGTCCTGCATAAAAGGTTTGGATGATCATCCAAGTAGTCAGTCCATGGGTTGGGCAATTTTTAACCAAAGATTTCATTCTTTCCCATGCTTGTGCAACATGCTCAGTATCCAATTGTTTAAAATTCATTATGCTACTCCTCAAAGATATAATTTTAGCAGGGGATAATATCTACCAATAAAAGCCTCCTTGCATTTAGTCCATGAATCAATACTATTCTTAGGCAGAGATAGCAACCAATCTTTAGCTCTTCCTCTTAATGAGAAAGGGAACAATTTTAATTTAATAATATCACCATCTACATCTTTATACTTTTGCATTTCACATAGTTCAACAAAATTATTGAGATGGGCAGCAGCATCATCAGAACTAACACCAGAAAATTGCTCTCGCATAACAAGATTTAGTAAAGCAGGTTTAATTTCAAAGAATTCTGCTGTAGTAGCAGGTGGAGCAATAGGTGTGCATAAGAAATCATTATTATTTGTGGTTGTGAAGTCACACAACTTAGTATTTTCAGGAGTACCCATTTTAGCAGTAGTAAATAAAGCAAACTAGATAAAGTAAATGCAAGTAACTAATTTTTTTGTTTTTAATATAGCAAACAAGATAGTAAATAAAGTAAAACTAGCAACTAATTTTTTGTATTTTGATTTAGTACAGCAAACAAAGTAGTAAATAAAATAAAGCAAGACAAAAACAAAGTAAAGAGATTGGATTGTGGAGACTCCCTTGCAGCGTGTCTTGATCTCCCGGCAACGGCGCCGAAATTTGCTTGATGCGCGTGGTTGACGTATTGTCTTTCCGTTCGACACGTGCCCGTTGGGAACCCCAAGAGGAAGGTGTGATGCGCACAAGTTTACGTCGAAGAAACCAAGGTTTATCGAACCAGTAGGAGTCAAGAAGCACGTGAAGGTTGATGGCGGCGAGATGTAGTGCGGCGCAACACCAGGGATTCCGGCGCCAACGTGGAACCTGCACAACACAAACCAAGTACTTTGCCCCAACGAAACAGCGAGGTTGTCAATCTCACCGGCTTGCTGTAACAAAGGATTAGATGTATAGTGTGGAAGATGATTGTTTGCAGAAAACAGTAGAACAATTGCAGTAGATTGTATTTCAGTATAGAGAATTGGACCGGGGTCCACAGTTCACTAGAGGTGTCTCTCCATAAGATAAATAGCATGTTGGGTGAACAAATTACAGTTGGGCAACTGACAAATAGAGAGGGCATGACCATGCACATACATATTATGATGAGTATTGTGAGATTTAATTGGGCATTACGACAAAGTACATAGACCGCTATCCATGCATCTATGCCTAAAAATTCCACCTTCAGTTATCATCCGAACCCCTTCCAGTATTAGTTGCTAACAACGGACAATTGCATTAAGTATTGCGCGTAATGTAATCAATAAATACATCCTCGGACATAGCATCAATGTTTTATCCCTAGTGGCAAAGCATCCATAACCTTAGAGGTTTATATCACTCCCCCAGATTCACGGAGACATGAACCCACTATAAGCCCCTCTTGGAGTTAAGAGTAAAAACTTGGCCAGAGCCTCTACTAATAACGGAGAGCATGCAAGATCATAAACAACACATAGACATGAATTGATAATCAACATAACATAGTATTCTCTATCCATCGGATCCCAACAAACACAACATATAGCATTACAGATAGATGATCTTGATCATGTTAGGCAGCTCACAAGATCCGACAATGAAGCATAATGAGGAGAAGATAACCATCTAGCTACTGCTATGGACCCATAGTCCAGGGGTGAACTACTCACACATCACTCCGGGCGACCATGGCGGCGTAGAGTCCTCCGGGAGATGATTCCCTCTCCGGCAGGGTGCCGGAGGCGATCTCCTGAATCCCCGAGATGGGATTGGCGGCGGCGTCTCTGAAGGTTTTCCGTATCGTGGCTCTCTTTGGTTTCGCGGAAGGCTATTGTAGGCGAAAGGGCAGGTCAGGGCGTCGCGAGGGCCCAGGAGACAGGCCGGCGCGGCCGGGGGGCCGCGCCGCCTACCTCCTGGCCACCTCGTGGCCCCACTTCGTTGACTCTTCGGTCTTGGAAGCTTCGTGTGAAAATAGGCCCAGCGTTGATTTCGTCCAATTCGAATATTTCCTTACTAGGATTTCTGAAACCAAAAACAGCAGAAAATAGCAACTGCTCTTCGGCATCTTGTTAATAGGTTAGTTCCAGAAAATGCATAAATATGACATAAAGTATGCATAAAACATGTAGATATCATCAATAATGTGGCATGGAACATAAGAAATTATCGATACGTCGGAGACGTATCATGGGGCTGGAGTTCAAAAAAGTCGAGAAAGCTCCGGAAGAAGTCTGAAGCCGGAAGGCCTAAACCGCGTTCAAAATGAGCGGTGAAGATAACGTGTTCATCGGACTTCGGCTCAGGTTGCCGCTCCTTGCCCGGAATACGGCACCAGACCCCTTCCGGTATTCTTCGGGATCGGTAAAGCCAATCGACTTCAGCCTCTGTCACGTCGGAGCCCATCCAGGCTCCATGCGTATAAGATTCAAGATTGGCGGCGGATTGGCCGGCAGCGCTCTGACTGGAGCTGCCGGTTTCTTTTCCTAGGTTACCGGTAGCCTGAGCGGAGCTACCGGTATCTTCTTCAGTCCGGGCGAGTTCCGCCTCGAGCCCGTCGGAAGCGTCCTCAGCCGGGGTCCCCTCCCTGGAAGAGGTGGTGGGGGTCTCGCTGTGATGACTGCTGGCGGAGGGTTCCGTTAGGTACTCTTCGGAAGACATACCGGTCTAAAATTCCAAAATCTACCCACAAACAGATTTCCCTGAATCTAACCTTTCACGAAGATCTACGAGTAAGAGAAAAAGCAAAAGAAAAGGAAGGGTAAATACACTACCGGCCCAAGAACGAGGAGGCAAAGGGAAAAGAGTGTAGAGGCATAAAGGCTAACCTGGAGCGGTGGAGAACGATGAGGACGACGGCCGCCGGCCTTGGGCGAGCTAGCAGAGGGCGGCGGATGAAGCAGAAGAAGAAGAGAGTGCCGCGGCGGCGCTCTGGGGAGAAGATGCGAGGAGGCAATGAGGAACCTCGGCGGGGCAGGGCCCTGTAGAGCTTCTTGGAGGAGTTCGCCGGAGAGCGGAGTCTTGTCGGGGAACGGCGGCCAAGGGAGCGCAAAGGGCGAGGGCTGCGAAGAACTCTGGAAGTTGGCGAATGCGGGAAGAAGAAGATGTGGAACCGCAGCGCCCTTAAATAGAGGAGGAGTTCGTGGGCCAGAAACCGCTGGGCCGCGGCGGTTCGCCTCATGGGCCGCCACGTAGCGCGGATATACACGCGCGAAAAATAAGATGCCACAGGGAAGCCACACGGATCCGGAACGGCAGCAAGGAACCGGCGTGGCACCATAAATTCTAGCGCAGAAGTCGAAGGGAAGTGACCCCTGACGCTGCTGCGTTAGAAACAGTGCGCATGTCTCTGACAGGCACTGTTTCCGAGATATTCTCGACTTCGTCGAGGAGAGTTTTAATGACAAAGCTACCGGAAAATATCGGTACGTTGAGGTGGATCTGGCAAAGACGCCGGCAGGTTTTAAACCGGTACGGTAAAAAGAGGAACCTGGCATGGTCCGTCGGATATAATCCGCCGGACTATACCAGCTTCGGGGACTAATGTTGGGGGGATGACCCCCGGTATGCCAAAGGTATGCCGAACTGGCCTTAAAGCTATCGAGGTACCGGTTTAAAGATTATTCCGGACAATGGAGTTAAGATTGAGGCCAAGTGAGTCTATGCCGGTATCCCAGGAAGGGTATACCGGAATAAGCTAAGAAGGTACCGGACTACCGGTAGAAGGTACAATGTAGCACGTCGGCAAGCTGGTCAATGATTCTCTCAGAAGCTAGAGGACAAAGATGAGCGAAGCACTTCGGCTTTAATCGAAGCTCTGAGGCCAAAGGCAGAAGATGACGTAAAAGGTACCGGCAGAGGTCATCACCTCTTGATTAAAGTCATAACCGGTGTCACCCGGGCCAAAGTGGCTTTGTAAAGTAGTTTGTCTAGTCAAAGATGCCATTAGGGTTTCTTGCTCTGTAAGCAACTCTCTCCCCTATATAAGGAGAGGGGGTACACCCTAACGCAGGGACGCCCCATTTGTATCTGAAAACCTGTAACCTGATTCGAGCATGGAATAGAGAAATCCAAAGTTGAGTTAGTGCAAGTGTTCTTCTTCTTCAACCTCTGGCCAAGGCCAAGTTTTCCGGAAACATACCGGCAATCCGTCCGGAAATCCATCCCGTAGTTACCAAAACCCTCCCCCGAATCCTCTAGCGCACATTCGGCCCCAACTTAAGCCATCCTATGGCATCTTTATGTTCACCACGACGACACGGTGGCTATGATTGCTAAAATTACGTGTGTCCTCGGCAGCCTCTCTCCTGACCCTTATATTGGGAGCGAGGTCTCGAGAGATTTATCCGGGTACGAATAGGTTACAAAGAGTCCTAGTTCTAAACTTTCCTTGTATTCTTCATTTCCTTGTCTTGTTCTTCAATAATTTTTCTTCGGCACCGACGTAGTGGCCCACCTGGCCATCGAGTGCCTTCATGGGCCCCTGGTTGGGCCGCAAGAGGTAGCGCAATATTAGTTACCCGAAGGGTAATGCCCACGTCAACGGGTCTCCGCAAAACACGGTCATCCTACAGAACTTTTAACGGGTGTCCTAGGGTTCAAACTTTGGTGGAGTGAGGGTGCCACCTCTCTTCTAACCCAATCATAGCTTGGTTTTCTCTAATTCCAATCAACCTAGATATACATAGCTCGATCATGAGTGGTTTGTTTCGTCGAGGATCAAATTGAGATGACACTAGCCCAAGACACGAATCACCCACAGAAGCCACGCCGTTCCGTGGCTTCAAGGGACCGAAGCACTGCATGTTTCCACGGCGCCATATAGAGTTCCCTGCCTGTCCATGGCCGACGGCAACGACCGCACCCGACCGGGCTAGTGGTGGTGGCCCATAGGAGTTAGAAGTGGTACTCTATGCGCGGGGGTGTGTGTTGGGGAGGCATGGTCCACGCCTCCACAGACGAAGATGCTGCAGCCCGACGCCTAAAATTCACCCTTTTACAAACCATCGAACATCCGCCGAGGTGACAATCCGATCAGCCATCGCCCGCCAACCTCTATCCAGCCAAGGTACTACCAGAAATTACACGCACCAATCCTCTCGGTCAAGGGCTAACCGGGCGCCATCCGCTTGTTGAGGTTTTACCTTAGTTCGTGGAGCTAATTCCAGCACCATATTTTCTTTCGTTTCTTAACTTGAACCGTTTAGTTAAAAATAAAGCTATAGAAAGCATAGAGGTACGAAAGTTGTTCTAATCAAAACCGTTGATCTGCGTTAAATTTTTGCGAAGATAGTTCAAGAAAGCGGTGAAGCATTTCTCATAATTTTATATTAGGCAAGCATAAGACATCTTATCTGACACAACCTCCGGGACCACCATACAAGCATTCATCGTTTTCCATAGGAGTAATAGAGTGGCATTTATCATATGTAATTAACTTGGACCAATCTGTTGTAATAGGGGATTCATACTGCATTTCTCCCAGATTAAACCGTCCTGGGTCGTCTCGTGCGAGGCAGCTCTGGGCGGCCCCAAACCCTAAAAAAGAGGCGGGAGATCTTGCTCCTCCTAGCCTCTATCAGCGGTGGCGGCCGCGCCCAGCTGCCGAAGACGAGGGCGGTGGTGGCGCGCTCTACAGACTCCCCTTCGCGCGGAGGTGGGGTCTCCCAGGGGCGGTGACGGTGGGCAGCGGGTCTGGTATCGGGGCCTTTGGCTTTGTCCCCTGGAGCATGGCGGGGGTCGCGGTGGAGTGGTGGATGTCGGTGGGGAAGAAGACGGCGGCAACATCAATGATTGGGCGGCAGCGCACTTGGTCCCGAGGCGGCGGTGAAGAGGCTCGGCCAGGCTGTTTCCTAGCGGGCAGCAGCCGGCCATCTCCGTGTCGTGGGCGTGCGTAGCCTCTCTCCCGATGGCTGCCGGCCTGCACCGGACGGGTTGGATGAGAAAGATGGACTGCGGTTCCCCGCCATGGCGGTGGCGTGGGGGCCGGTCGTTCTGCCTATTTTTGGTGGTTATCATAGGGTTCTTCTTTTGCAAAGATGAAGACCTTCCGGATGCCGATCCTTCTTTATCTAGCCGGAGTGATTAGTTCCGGAAGGCTCCAATGGCGAATGTAACAGTGCATTTTTTGCCTGGAGTTCGCAGGATCGGGTGGTATTCGGTCGCGTGCACCCATGCTTTTATTTCGACCGTTTGGTTCTGGAGGAAGCAGCGGAAAGCTCTGTTATGTGTTGACATCAAGTGATATTTTGGTCGATGGTGAAGTCAGAAGAAGAGAATAACATGAAGACCGCATTGGAGGACTAGCTAAGGGAGGATCAAGTCTCCACTATGTTGAGGAACTTGCTTGGTGTTTCATGATTCGCAATAGTGGTATGAATGTGGGGGCGGCATCATAGGTGAAATTCAAAGTCCTACATTTTAGCTGAAAGCTCAAGGTCTGGCCTTAACTGGTTGTGTCTGGCAATGACCTTGTTGGAGACATTGTTTTAAGAGCGGAGACTATGTTCAGGGTGAAAACCTAAGATCTTTGATCGGGCGACGACGGTGTTGGTGCACTGTTCTCTTCTTGGAGGCGTCGTCTTTGCAGAGTCTATATTTCATGTGTTGTCTTGGTGGTGGATATATTACTGTTGCTAGGCCTGAGATACTATAGCGGGACATTTGTTTCTTAGTTTTCTTTTCTCTTTTTTTGGTTTTGTGTAACCGTACTGCCATTAGGGTGTTGCGTTGTTGCAGAGGCTGAGTGTAATTGGTATCTTTTGATATTAATATATTCCTTTTATCAAAAAAAAAATCTATAGTGATACTGCTACCAGCTTAATCAATGCCTTTAAGGTTGGTGAAAGATGCTGCCCAACCCTAATGATCATTTGGGAGGGCACCGCTTCCCATTGGAGGAGTTAGAAGTGTCCTGTCAGCAATAAAAGAGGCACCAATTCCATTTGCCTTTTCTGCCAAATAGGTGAACCACGATCTTGGGAAGTATCCCACCCCTGTGGGATTGCTGTTGAAGTCATAGTACACCCACCAGTCTCCATAGTTTGGTCTGCCGTTGATTTGGATTCATGTTAAGTAAACATAGCAAAAGTGTCGTGTGTTGCAACGGGAAAAAGTAAGTCTACTTTACGGAAACCAACCAACTTTAACGCTTTCACGTCACGCTATGCGCAAATATTTGTACATAACAATTAGCAAAGAGAAAAGTTTAGCATATATGTAGTACCTAATTACTTTGGTACCTTTGATCTTTCAAAGTGTTATGGTTGAATTGCAGATTAAAGTGGGAGCGCTTT
Source organism: Lolium multiflorum (assembly GCA_030979885.1). Classification (NCBI taxonomy): domain Eukaryota; kingdom Viridiplantae; phylum Streptophyta; class Magnoliopsida; order Poales; family Poaceae; genus Lolium; species Lolium multiflorum. The sequence goes on from CM061750.1 coordinate 403,182,429, forward strand.
TATTTTTTCTGTCCAGCCAAGCCCTCTATGACTATTACTGTTGAAAGTCCACTCTTCCGCAAACAACATTTTTTCACAAAAATTCAGCACATAGGTATGTATCTCGTAACATTTTTCGCCATGCTCCTTGACATGGTCACCACAGTCCAGCTCGTGCTACAAATGCTGCAAAAGAGAAGCAAATATTTGGTCAAATTCATCTAGTCTATTGTAGAAACTGCAGGGTTTCCTACTCTGATATACGTAAACCACCAAACGCCACCAAGAGTGATTACTCGAACCAACATCATACAACTTCACTGAATAAGCATGTGGAATTTAAATCTTGTACACTGATAACCCCAACAGACATCGTTTAAGATGGTAAACGAATGGTTAAGTAGTCATCTTTCTCCCAAGTAATGAGCCAATTACTTTTGGCACAGTACGTTCAACGATTTTAGAGGATTTTAAAATACAAAAACCTGGTAGAACCACCTAAACTAAACATTAATTAAACTACCATGCTAGTATTTAGACATTGCAAATACATTTTAAATTTTAGAACAAACTAAACATAAGTTAGCTTTGCTTTTTTCTTTCGCAAATACATCTAGCAAGCAGCAAAAATCGTCAACTGGCTTTGATCAAACTTTTTTTTGCAAACACATCTATAGCAAGCAAGGGTAGGTCCGTAGGTAGCAGCGACCATATCGAGCAGCTAGCAGCAAAAGCATTTGCAGCTGCGCGCTCTCAGCTGGCACAGAAGAAGTGTTGCGTCTTGCTCGGAAACCGGCTCCCACGACACGTGAAGGCACCCACGATATTCGCACTTTCGCAGATAAAAAGAAGAGTAAAGTCTGATTTAAACCTTAAATTCGTAGTGGATGTCGGGATCAAACCCTCAACTATTGATCCTTGAAATCAGCACCCTCTACTTATTAATCCCGGTCAATCTAAACCATGAACCTGTTAAAACTAGTTTGCCGCACTGGAAATAAGACAGATCCCATCCGGGATTACATGTGTCTCACTGATTACCGTGGCCCACGTGCCATGTTCATCTCTCTCGTTAATGTATTTCTTTGTCTTCTTCGCTACCGACCGCTTTGCCGTTCTCGCCTGAATCAGTTATAATCATTGCATCCCTAGCTAGCCTCCCGGAAGAACAACGATGAGCTCAAGCTCCGCGGCGGCGATATATCTGAAGTTCCTTCTCTAGTGGAGCAACGGAGGGCAGGCGTCTAGCGGCGCGGCGTCGGCACCGCAGCTCGCGAGAGCTCCAACTCGGAGGCCTCCCTGTACCTGGCCTGCTCCCGATTCTCGAACTCCCCATCCACTTCCAGCTCCGGCAGTTGCCACGACCACGACGTACTCGTGGCTGTTAACCCAGCTTCTCTCGACTCCGCCTCCCCATGCAGCAACGACCCTCCCCGCCCCCGCCTCGTCCACCACAGTCACTCCACCTCCATTCAAAATCCCCAAATCTTCCTGCTCTATGCTTGCTCTGGTGCCGGCCGCCTTCCAACCGCGCTACCTCCGGCCGTTCTCGCCAGCTCCGGCCACGCCAGCGCCTCCACATCCCCGGCTTCCCTCCTGCCTGTACCACACCGGGGACGACCACCGAACAGCTCCGCCCCTCGCCCAACTGCTGCCTTGCAGGCAGCACGCACGCCGCGCGTCTGGAAGCGCAACGCTTCATGACCTGGCAGTCGTGCCTGCCGTTTTCCTCCGTCGTCGCCGCCAAGCTCGCTTCGGCCGACACCCACCGTCCAGCGAACCTTTTCTCTCCTCGGCGCCGTGACCCCGTCCGTCTTCGACGCCTCTACCGCACCAGCCATGCCCCCGCGAGGAACCCGGTTGAGGGCCACGGCCATTGGCACCACCGTCCCGGGAGGAGCAGCGCCAGTGATGGAGTCGCCGCTGCGCCACGCATCGTCTACATCCCTGGCAGCCTCTCCGCCATGATCCCTCCTCGTCAACGCGGTTGCCATGAACGCGACGTGCGACCCTCCTCCTGGGTCTCCCCTCTGACTGGTGCTCCTGTTCCCACTTCCCACGTCGTGGCCTGCTGCTTGCACCTGCGCTGTGGCCTGCTGCTTGCGCCTGCGTTTTTCGTGCGGTCGCGATGGAGTCGTCGGGAGAGCAGTCCCGCTCTTGCTTCGGGGGCGGTCTGCGCGCGACCCTGCCCGTGCACGCCTCGTAGCCGAAGTCCTGGTCTGAGCTCGGTCCGGAGCTCGATGGGTGTTCCTGCGCCGCGCAACGCCTCCCCCCTCGCCCGCAACCGAGCCCAGAATCACGACTCCTCGCGCAGACACCGCCATAGTTTCCTTTCCTCCGGCGGCTGAATAACACCCAATCCGCCCCGGATTTTTGCCGGCAGTTGCGCCATTGGGCTCCCCTCTTGAAGCCCCGCCCCGAGCCCCATCCCAGGCCCTGGGTACTCCACCATCATGAGGACCTGTCCGTGCGAGATCCTCCGTCCCTTGATCTTCTTTCCCCCCTGACATACTATATATAGGTGAATTTTCATGGGACGGGGGTAAGAAATCTTGATTGGACTTTGTAAGGATCAGTTCGTGCTCGTGTTCGCTTGAGCCACGGGAGGTTTTTGTGCGGGATGGGGGAAAGCGCGAGACGGTGCGAAACGAACCGGTACATGCCATTTTGCCGTATTATTTAAATTGGTGGGACGGCAAAACGGTCAAAAAAATTGTTGGACGGAAATTTTGGCAGAAACCTTAGCTCCTTTATTATTAGGTGTAGATAGATTTGAAATTTTCATCCGCGAGAATAAGAAGGCCACCAAAATGTTTTAATACATTTGAGTTGACTATGTGAGGCTACAGTAGTCAATTTCGGCATGGTTGTACAAAAGCCTACACTATTATCAACCTTGGTAACACAAAATGGGAAATATTTTCTTGAAAATAACATGAGGATGAAACGAATAACAAGAAAGACGCCAATGTTACCTTAAGCACTCTCAGAGTGATTTCCTGTACAGGTCCATCGGGCCCACCAGAAACTGGTTTTATAACATCACCTGGATCTACCACAGCCGGACAGCCCCATCTGCCCGTATGAAACGAGAGCATGCCATGTAGAAACAACCCGAAATCGTTAAAAAAAAAAGGCCGACCTTCCTGAAGGAAGACAACTCGCTCCGCATGTGGTGGCAGCTTGGTGCCGGTGGTGAGTCTCCTTCACGTGTCACAAAGGGAAGGGGAGGAGGAGAGAGAGAAGAGCTGGGTTGTGTTTTTTCCGTAGATTCGTTTTTTTTAAAATGAAATATCTTGAGAACCGTAAGTCCAAATGATGAACCGTTTTCACTTTTGAGATCCTCTCGTCGAGATCTTCAAAACTAGATCTCATATTGATAGGTTTGGAGTTTTTTTTTTCGTACTTCTTATACTACTATGGTTGTACTCGTGTTGTATATCTAACTGTACTCGTGCATTAACTGATAAGTACTTCTGTTTTGAATGTATTTGGTGCATTTTCCCTTTACTCGTGTGAACAACTGTGTACTGTCGCGTGTGCTGATCGTACCTGTCTTATGTGGACGATCGCACTGTATTTCTGTAGGCGATCGTACTTACTCGTGCTCTGTATTTATCTCGTATGCACTGCTGTATTCGCTCGCGATCGTATCGCTAGTGTGCGACTGTACCTGTCTCGTGTGCGTGACTGTACCTGCACTCGTTCGTGTGCGTGATTGTACTCGTGTGTGTTGTATGTAACTGTACTCGCGTGTGATTCCTAACTGTACCTGTATTTTGCTACTGTACACAAACCTAATTGATTTTTGCAGGGGCGATCTCCTGATTAGCTTTTGCATTGCATGCGAGCGGCGGGGGCGGAGCTAGAACTATTCATGGGTATGCAATGAATACCCAATATTTTCTTTTGTACGTGTTTAATTCGTAGGAAGGGAAACAGCGCGCTGTGCATGGGCATCCCGAGTTCAGCCCATCCAATCTGGGCCAAATACCCAATTTGGGCCAAATACCCAATTTGGGCTTTCACCGGTCGGCAACCGATCGAACCCCCTCCATAGCTCTTGCCAGCGACGAGAAGCATCAAATTGACTCCCCCAATGGTGGCGCCTGGCGAAATGCCCGATAATGGCGAGATGCCGATCTATTCATCCTGAATCCCCACTCCAAATCCCTCTCCAGATCTGATTCCTCTTGCTGATTTCTTTGGCCTCTCTATCATCACGATCTGGTCCTCTCCAAGATTAATCCCCGCTCTCCCTCCACCCTATTGAACTACATCCGAAAATCCCCAATTTCTCACTTCTTCCTTCCTTCGAGTTTTCCAGCCCCGATTTCCTCTCTGTGTTGTATTGCTGCTCTTTCTTGGCTGCTGATGTGCCTTGTTCCACCTCGCGAGAGAGTATATCTTCAACCGCCGTCTTGATTAGGCCGGCGCTCGACCTGACACGAGCCTGGTATAGATTTCCTCGTTTCTAGTTTTCACTGCGGCAAAGGACACCTCGAGAGCAGATCCTGCTCAAGTGGAAGAAATTCAAAGCCACTTTCACAAACACCATGAAAGCCCTCGGCTGGAATTGTCAAGGTATGGGTAGGAGCATTCGCAGCGAGAAAATGCTGCATCTTGGCAGGATAATCCATTCTACGAAAGCTCAGGTAATATTTGTTTCGGAAATCAAATCTTCAAAAGTGAAAGCATCAGATCTTGTTGCTAGGTTTAGCATGCATGATAGTGTGGTTGTTCCTTCTCAGCGTCGCTCTGGTGGGCTCTGGCTAATGTGGAATGATAGCCTACAAGTAAATGTTCATAGCACTAGCTTCCATATTATTCTAGCTACTGCGGTTTGTACTACTAATAATCAGAAGTTTGGCCTAGTTTGTATTTATGGTGATCCGTATCATCGTCAAACTAGTGATATCTGGAATAAGGTAGCTTCTTTTGTGTATGACAACCCGAGCCTCCCTATAGTTTGTATAGGAGACATGAACGATCTTTTATATGATATGGACAAGAGTTCTCCCAATATAAATCATGCTCGTATGTATGCTTTTCGTACTCTTGTTAAACAATGTGGTCTCTTTGATTTAGGATTCAGTGGTCCTGCTTATACTTGGACAAATAAAAGATTTTCTTCTAAACCCACCTTTGAAAGATTGGACCGTTGTTTGGTTAACGCTGATTGGTGTGCTGCTTTTCCTATTTCTAATGTTTATAACATGCCGATTATTCATACTCTTAGTGATCATGCCGCCATTCTTCTTTCAACTGATGGTACTCTTCATAGAGTTAAATGCTCTTTCAAATTTGAAAACTGGTGGTTAAAAGAAGATGAGTTTCAGAACTATGCGAAAAATGATTGGCTCTCAACTGCAAACAGATCTTTCTCGGCAAGGACTAATCATCTTGCAGGTACACTCAAGATTTGGTGTAAAAAAAAGAAACCTTTACATCTTGAGCTGAACAATATAGAGGAACAGATCAAGCAAATCCAAATGAAGCCGCTCGCACAACAGGACCATGCACTAGAGATGTCCCTGGCTACAAGGTATGAACAGTCTATGACTAAACTTACAGATTACTATATGCAACGAGCCAAAAAACAATGGATAAAAGATGGAGATAGGAACACTACTTTCTTCCATCATGCAGTTGTTAAAAGGCGAAGAAGGAATACAATTGTTTCAGTGAAGGATGAATATAACGTGCTGCAATTCATGCCAGACAAAATAAGCAACACTTTCGTAAATTATTTTAGATCTATCTTTGCCTCTGGAAAAGCTAACACTGGCAGGCCTTTCATTGGAACGAATCCTCCTCAAGACACCCACGACTGCACTTATAGCATACCAGATGAACATGAGATTTTGGACACGCTAAAGGACATGAAAAGAAATGCATCACCAGGACCGGATGGCTTCAATGTGGAATTCTACATAGCAACATGGGAATGGATTGGGAATGATGTTGTACAGTTGGTAAGAAGCTTCTTCCAAACAGGTATTATGCCATCCCACATCAATGAAACCCATATTGCTCTCATCCCTAAAAAGCTTGTTCCTTTAGTTCCGGCTGATTATAGACCTATTAGCCTCTGTAATGTCATCTACAAAATCATTGCTAAATGTCTAGCTAATAGACTCAAACCTCACTTGCCAGATTATGTGCATCCCTCTCAACAAGCTTTTATCGAAGGTAGGCGCATAAGCAACAACATTATAATTGCACAAGAAATTACACATTGTTTTGCTTTAAGCTCCTGGAAAAATAAATCTTTCATGCTAAAAATTGATCTTGCAAAAGCTTTCGATAGTCTTGAGTGGAATTTCATTGTCACGGCTCTCATTCGTAAAGGGATGCACCCTCATTTCATCAATTTAGTTCACTCTTGTGTTTCTTCGCCGAATTTTTCAGTTGTTATTAATGGACAACCTTTTGCAAAATTCAAAGGGAGCAGAGGCATAAGACAAGGGTGTCCCTTATCTCCTTATTTATTTGTTCTTGCTATAAATGAATTATCCATTGCTTTGCAACATGCCATGTCTGAGAGTTGTCTCGCAGGTATAACTCTAGGACCAAATTGTCCCTCGATACACTCACTTCTTTTTGCAGATGACCTGCTAGTTTGTGGACAAGCAACAGTACAAGAAGCAATACAAATGAAAGATATTTTGGAAGACTTCTGTCAAAGATCAGGACAAATTCCAAATTGGAGCAAATCTGGAATTGTCTTTAGCAAGCACGTCACTCCATCTATCATCCAAGATATAACTCAAATCTTCCCGGTGCCAATGATTGATAAAAATTTCATCCACCTTGTACATCCTCTCATTCTTCCAGCAAAAGATAGAGCTACAGCCTACAATTTCGTCCTAGACAAATTCAAATCCAAGCTGGGTACCTACAAAGCTGACAAACTCTCTCACGCAGCCAGACTTGAACTTATCAAATCAGTCTTTGCTTCCATCCCGGTCTACTACATGTCAAACATCCTTTTCTCCAAAAATTCATCGCGAAACTCACTGCTATTATTAGGAATTTCTGGTGGACCGGTGTTCGAGAAGAAACAAAATCCAAGTCTCTTTGTCTAAGAGCTTGAAAGGACATATGCACACCCAAAAATGAAGGAGGTTTGGGAATTAGAAATCTTCAGGCTATGAATCAAGCTCTCATTCTCATGGCGGCTTGGAGAATTGCAGATCAGCCCAATGAATTTCTACATTCTGTGCTCAAATCAAAATATTTTCCGGACTCCTCGCTTTGGCGCCCAAATTCAAATGCACCCAAATCAGCCTTCTGGGCCTCCATAATCAAAATGCTCCCAGTCCTAAAGGCTCACTCCTTCTATCAAATAACATAAGGAAACATTTCAGTTTGGAGCACACCTTGGTTTACCGACTGGGCTCACATACACGATTCTCTAATCATTCAGCCTGCTGGCTTTTCCTACCCAGCCCAAGTAAAGGACTTGTGGCTCCCTAATTGTCAAGTGTGGAACACTCAACTAATTGATACTCTCTTCCAGATTCCCATGGCCATTGCAATAAAAAACACTTCAATTATTTCGTCTCAAGATGAAGACATACTCTGTTGGAAACTAACACCTACAGGCAAATGTAACACCAAAAGTGCATACCGAGCTTGTCTTAAAAATATGCAGGATAATGGAGAACCAAAGCCAAGGGAGGTAAATGCAGCCACCATCCAGTTACTAAAAATTATTTGGCAGAACAAACAGGTAACTCCAAGAGTCCAAGCTTTCGGATGGAGATTACTTAGAAAGGCTATACCAACTGGTGCTCGGGCAGGTAAGTACACGAGACACATCAGCAAGCTTTGCTCCAGGTGTGGTATGGAAGAGAATGACTTTCACCTTTTCTTCACTTGCAACTTTGCTAGGGCTGCTTGGTTCGGCCATCCATGGTATATTAGAACTGATACTCTTATCTTGAATACAAACTCTCTATCAGATCTATTTCTAAAGCTATTAAATATGAATCACCCAAATGCCACACTTGCCAATGTTTTAACTTTTATGTGGTGCTTATGGAAGTCAAGGAATGATAACTTATTTAATAAGAAAAAAGGACACCCAACTCAAATTCATCAAATGGCTAATGCAATAAAGCACAATCTTGAAATGGTGGATGTTTTGCAGGCTAAAACAGAGAAGAAACAGGTGCAAGAAGAAGAACCATCTATACAGGGACAAACAGGAGGACAATTACATGCACAACATCAGATTCTTCCACAGGGACACACCCTCAAATCAGACTTGTTAATTTCAGGATCAAAGTTTTTTTCAGATGCTGCTTGGAAAACGAAGAAAGCACCAGGCATGGCTTCAGTAACAACTACAGGAATTGGAGTGTACGGTCAATTTCAGGATAAGACTTTTGCTGCTACGGTAATGATACAAGCCTCTATTCCAACAACTTCTTCTGTTTTTCAAGCGGAGGCAGATGCACTTCTATTCGCTGCTCGGATTGCATCGGTATTTAACCTTCAGCAACAGGCTTTTCTGACGGACAACAAAGTGCTTGCAGCAGCTGCATCATCCAAGTCAACTAAGTTGCAACAGGTTCCATGGGAGATTAGAAGTCAGATTGCAGAATATAATCAGTTATTCAAATCTTCCTCAGTAGCAATATACCATGTTAAGAGGGAACTCAATGAAATAGCTCATAATTGTGCTCATCAGGCTCTTAGACAAGCTTTGTCTCAGCCTATCTATAGTTGCACTAGTTCAACTTATGGAAACTTTAATTGTCCTATACTTTCAGCAGTTCAACGGATACAATTTCCAGGTCTTGTAATACATGCTGTAAACTGTCTATGAGTTGAATAAAGTTTTGGCGCCTCCGGCGCCTCTCCTTGTTCAAAAAAAAAAATTTGACTCCCCCGAGTCGAATCGCGGTCGATCTCCAGACACCACTCGCAAGGCGCCCTCCAGACTCGAGTCCCGGCCGGCTGCCTAGCAGGTATGAACCAACACACGATGCCCCCCTTCCCCGCACCCGGCACCCCTGACCTAGTGACCTAGCGGTTGACGACGGCCTCGCACTCGTAGCAAAACTCGATAGGAACGGGCGAACGATAGATCCTAAATTCCGGCACGATCAGCAACAGCGGAACTGTAGTGCAATACAACAACCAACAACAGTTCATCACCACTGTCCGCGAGTGAATTCACAAGACACAACTAACACAAGCTTCAGTCATAATTTCTCTGTTCACTGTTCACGCACGGTAAGAAAAGATTCAGTTAAAATTACTCATTTAATTTTGTCCAATTGCGATTCTCCTTAATTAGTTAAAAAATTCAGTTGTAAATCCGAAAAAATTCACTTGTAAAAACAAAGTGTACTGATTTGAAATGTCTGTGGGATAAAACCTGCAAAGAAGCCGAAGATAATTTTGACATCAACACCAACACCGATATTCTGTTCTTGCTATTCTCAAGCGACATATATTATATTATTGTGCTGGATTTTTTTTAACTTTGAATACCTAATATGAAAATCCTGGCACCGCCACAGCGAGCCTAGCTAGTTTAGTACGGGCGCGCGTGAATTGATCTAGCCTAGCTAGGCATGCGCTGATGTACTTGTTGCATGTGCGGGGTCGCTAGCTTTGTTTGGCCGCGCGGTCGTGCATGTTGCACGGGGCGTACTCGCTCGTGGGGCGGGGCATACTCGATCGGCCGGGTGTACTCGGTCGCGGGGCGTACTCGCTCGAGGGTCGCGCGGGTTTCGCTCGTCGTGAACTCGTGACACGTGTTGAGCTGTTGTACAAAATGAGAACCAACCTGTGGTTGGATGGTTAGGCGGGCAGTGGCACCCTCAGCCCACCAGAGTTCAAATCCCAGATTTAACACTTTGGTGTCTCATAAAGGCGGAATATTCTTCGGTGGGAGGCGACGTTCCGTCGACAATGAGCGCGCGATTACAATCTCAAGACCGGATCGCTTCTTCAACGCATTTCTGGAGTCTCGGTGTGCGCGGCGCTCATGTTGCGCTGATGTATGGCTTTTGATTGATCGCTGCTTTCGCAAAAAAGCTGTTGTACAAAACGCGGAAGGATACTTTCCTTCGCGAAGGTTGGACTCTACCTAGTGGTACCAACAACCTGTTTCCTTATAGGGAAAATCTAACAGGAGGCGCCGCACCCGCTTGCCCTCCCGTGCGGCGCTTCGTAAACGCATCGCTGCCCTTAAGGATTGATGTTTGTCGTGTGACACGTTCCTGAGAAGGGTCACGCTAGCCTGTGCTCCACCAACCACCCGTCATGCACTCCTCCTTATCCTCCTCACGGACCTCCTCTGCCCGCACAACTTGCTCTCTCTCTCCTGATGAAACAAACATGGTGCCTCGCCGGAAATATTCAGAACGCTGTGCCGGAGAGGACCGCGAGGAGAGGCCGCCGCCGACCTTGCATCGGTGAGGGCGCCGCCAAAAAGCGCGAAGATGCCACCATGGGCTAGCGTCGGCAGTCCGCGGCGCGCGAGAAGAGGCGGCCATGGGCTTGCGCCAGGTGGCCGCGGCGCGTGAGAACCCCGGTCCGACGAACGCGGCCTCTGCCCCATCCACCTCCTCTTCGATTGCGCGACCGCAGACGCCGCCGGGCACCTCGCCACCGCCAACACAGCGCTCGAGCACATCACGGCCATTTCCCGCGGGCGGCCGGAGCATTTTGTGACAGATTTTTCCTCTACTTGCTCATCTCGATCTGTCACACTCCTAAATTTTTTGGTGAGATGCTCGTCCGTTTTGTATGTGAACTTAATCTGGAGTAGTTGCATTTTGCCTTGCTTTTTCTTTGGAGGACGATGGCTTTATCGAACTGGTGCTACTACAGATTTCTTTGGAGTACCGATTGAACCTGGAAGTTAAGTTCAATTAATCCGGTAGTTAAGCTTAATTAATCTGGCAAGTGAATCCTAATTAATACTACCTGACAATAACAGTTCTACCTGACAATCTGACAGAATGGAAAAGTTAATCGGGCAACCAAGCTTAATTAACTAGGTAATTAAACTCTAATGTAGTAATACTTTTCAGTAACGGTTGAATATGGCATCTATGCTCAATTAATCTGGGAGTCAGACTAAATTAACCTGGCAATTACTAACACTACCAACTGTTTGTTACCTGAATACTAGTATATACAGACATGAGTGTTAAAATTTACTTTCCTTTTGTGAACCGTACAAGATATTCTTGTACTGTAGTTGTAGACTAGAAAGACAGGAGTAGTTGTATCCGATAAATATATTTTTCGGTTGTTTTTGTGCTCACAGGAGAGTATATAGGGCTGCATGGAGAAAAAAAAATCAAAACTCATTCATCGAGAATCTCACACTAGAAAGCGACGCTGCTGGATGGACCATACAAAATAAAATGGGAGTCTTTTTTTTGAGAGAAAAATAAAATAAAATAAAATGGGAGTCCTGACAGGTCGGACACATTTGGGCTGACCCGCGTTTAAAGTAGAGACAACATGGACCGTCGCACGCCAGCTACTCCCGTGCGGCGCCGCTGCGTATCAGCGTCCTTCATTATATCCATCTCTCTGTACCATGTATTGTGGGTTAAAACCATGGGTGGGCCGCGGGGGGCCGTGGCCCACCCAGAAATCTGAGAAAATATTTGGTTACTCCTAATCTCTGGCTCAACTTTGACCAAACGAGCGTGTTTTTTTTTTTTGAGAGAGAGAAACCAAACAAGCGTGTTATCACTGGAGCGCGTGCGCGGCCGAGCAACCGAGCGAGTCGTCGAGGGAAGAGGACCTAGCTCCGCGGCCTCCGCCCTCCGGCCGTCCGACGGCAGCTTCTCCTTGCGCCCTCCTCCCCGAAATCGCGGCTAGCCCGGCTCGTCCCTCCACCCCCAACTCGCCGGCAGCAGCTCCTCTCCGTCTCTCCCAGCCGATGGCCTCCTCTGCTCTAATCTCGCCAGATACGGCGCTCGGCCCTCCCCTGCCTCGGCCCTCGGCCTCCAACTCGCCGGCAGCAGCTCCTCCCCATCCCCCCCGGCCGCTGGCCTCCTCTGCTCTAATCTCGTCAGATACGGCACTCGGCCGGCCACCAGTCGCCGCCGCAGGCCAGCAACACTCCGCTCATCACTGTCGTCTTATCTTGCAAGTATGTATGGTTTTCTTGGGATCCACTTTCATGACCGATTGGTCTTGCTAGATGAATTACACAGCTAGCAACGATGTCATTTTCGGTCAAGTTGCATTTTTATTTTCGGATGCCGTCTGCATCCGCTCTGTTGCTACACCAGAGCTGCACTGCATATGGGTATGACTGACGAAATGAGCTGTTTGTTCCTCTGCTGGGACCTGGTTTATATCTCTGTCCATGTACTGTCTCTGGCCATTATTTGTATTATGTTAAAATGACATTAGCATATTTCTGTCACAACTGGAGGAGGGGGGTGGGATTTTTTTTGGAGGTGTGCCCCCCTCCATTTTTTTCGTGTGTCCGCCACTGCCGATAGCTATTATGGATCGAAGGGGGTACAAAATTCCGTGTAACTCTTCACAATTTTCTCATTCTTTGGTCTTGTGTAGAAACATGCAAAGACAAATGCACCCAGAAAATTATTAAGTTGATTGGAAACACATCCACATCTAAGTTAGTAGTATGTGTGTGTGGTATTCCTTATGTACCTAAGTCACTCATTCGCCGGTTTTGTTGTGTTGCACATATGTCAATGCTCTTATGTACTTATGTTATATAATAAAAAAATAAAAGTGAAAGACATGCATTCTATAAGTACAAGTCGCAACCAGGACACTACATATCAATGTTACGGGCACTACAAGGATTAATTTGGACTTTAAACACCCACACAATAATCATGATTTGGGTTGACTAGTTTTGCATGAAAAATACATGCATTTTTTTTACCAAGCGTACCAATCTACCAATTCACCTGCCCCCTGCAGAAACATGACATCAAAAGTCTATACATGATACACATAATCATAATTGCAGTTCAACTTCATGCCATATTATTACCCATTACATATATAATATAAAATAAGAACATCAAGAACACATTACCAATATAATACTGGAAGTAATATGATATTACTGAAAATAATCCATACCATATATCATCTTGATGGTAACTACACCTTCATTTTGGTTGGCTAATTAAGCTATAAAAGGTAATGAAGACTATGACGCATAACTCACATATGGTTCATCCCATGAATTTGAATTTGTCTAGAAAATCTCGCCTCAATGGATTTTGATTGTGTACTTGTCAAACAGTTTTTCGCTCGACCATAAGACAACTCTTGTGCTAATGAATTAGCATCCTTCAATGAAAAAGTTTTAAAAAAATGTTTGCTAAGAGGAAAATAAATCATATGACCCTTTAAATGTACAATTAAGAGGTGAAAATATACCTTTGCTTGGGAGGCACAAAAAAGTTTTGTCAAGCATGTCATCACACTAGTAAATATGCTAACAAATTTGATGGCATGATGTAACATAATGTATGTTAGAGCGCACAACGACTTATAAGCCTAGGTCCATCGGAGCTCACAACCAAACAAGGCCTCATGCCTAACTTGGCCCAAAAGACTAGCCTGATGGGTGAGGTTTGGCCTACCATATAAGTTGTGTTTACTAATGTGAGACTAAACCTAACAATGTATTTTTTTTCTCGAAATGGGGATAATACCCCAGCCTCTGCATCAAAATGATGCATATGGCTGCTTTATTACCTTATTAAAAGAGACTCCAGCGTTTACAGTTTATTACATCTCACTCATCGACTAAAGTCGAGACTAAAATCAACCATCTAAATAAACAAAGAAGTTGTCTCCAAGAAAACATCAAAGATTTAATCTAAGCTGATGTCGCCAGCCACACTGGTTGTAAAAATCCCGTGCGACCATCTCCAGTCGGTTGCACCCAGACTCCATGGCAGCCCGATGATCCTCTGGTTGGAGATAAGACCACGTACGGATCCAATGAATAGCCAAAGGAATTACCTGCAAGAAAGGTTGAGGTTTCGGCTTGTTAAAAACCAGTTCATTACGCACATTCCATATAGCCAAAATCAAAGCGCATACACCCACACGAATCTGCAATACATCTTTCTTTGCAATACCACTAAGCCAAGTACCAAAAAGATGAGTGATATTCACAGGTGGGGATAAACCGAAAGTCATATATATTATGCGCCAAACAACCTTAGCTAGAGGGCATTCAATAAACAAATGTTGAATAAATTCATCCTTATCACAGAAAACACATTTCTTGCATCCTTGCCAATTTATTTTTGCATGGTTATCTTTGGTTAAAATAACTCTCCGATAGAGAAACCACATAAAGATCTTAATCTTCAGCGGTACCTTTATTTTCCAAATATATTTCCTTAAGAAGTTCCTTTTATCTTGTAACAAATCAAGATAGTATGACTTTACAGTAAAATTGCCTGAACTAATTAGAGCCCAAACAAAGGAATCAATTTCATTAGACAACCGAACATGCATAAGACGTTCCACTAATTCTAACCAGAGAACCCACTTGTTGGGTGTTAGAATCCTTCTAAATGAAATTTGAAGAGGGTTATTCTCTAAAACATGCGCAACTGAGACATGTTTTCTTTCAGCAATGTTAAAAAGAGATGGGTATTGTTGTGACAAAGGTGCGTTCCCCAACCACTTATCTTCCCAGAAACTAGTATTCTTTCCATCACCAATTTTGAAAGATCCACGCTTAAGAAAATCATCTTTCACTTTCATCAAACCTTTCCAAAAAGAAGAATCATGTGGCTTTGCTTTTACTTGAGATAATGTTTTAGATTGAATATATTTGTTACGAAGCAATTCCCGCCACACCCCGTCTCCATTCAAAAGTTCAAACAACCACTTACTAATTAGACTCTTATTCTTTAGTCCCAATACTTCAATTCCCAGCCCCTTTGGTCTTTAGGGCGACACAAGATATCCCACCTCGATAACCTATACTTACGCTTATGACCATCACTCTGCCAAAAGAAACGCGATCTATAATAGTCTAGCCTTTTTCTTACCCCCACCGGGATCTAAAAAAAGATAACATAAACATAGGCAGACTAGTTAAAACTGAATTAATAAGAATTAAGCGGTCTCCATATGATAAAAGCTTCCCAATCCAGCTACTCAACTTTCTCTCAAACCTGTCCTCAATAGGTTTCCATTCACCATTCCTCAATTTACGATAATGAATTGGTATGCCGAGGTACTTAAAAGGGAAAGCCCCAATCTCACAACCAAAAAGGATTCTATATTACTCCTCAACTTCCTTAGCTTTACCAAAACAGAAGATCTCACTCTTGTGAAAGTTGATTTTTAGGCCCGATAATTGTTCAAACATACAAAGAATAAGTTTCATATTTAACGCCTTTTCTAAATCATGTTGCATAAAAATAATGGTGTCATCTGCATATTGTAGCAATGACACACCCCCTTCCACTAAATGAGGAATTAGTCCATCTGCTTGACCATCATCTTTGGCCCTATTAATAATGATGGCTAACATATCAGCGACTATGTTGAAAAGAATCGGAGACAGAGGATCCCCCTGCCTTAAACCCTTTTTTGTTTGGAAAAAATGGCCGATATCATCATTTACTCTAACCCCTACACTTCCACGAGTAACAAAATCTTGGATCCAATGGCACCACTTGGGATCAAAACCCTTCATACGCAAAGCTTGTTGTAAGAAATCCCAGTTAACTTTGTCATAAGCCTTCTCGAAATCAATTTTAAGCAAAATGCTATCCATTTTTTTACTGTGTAACTCATGAATTGTCTCATAAGGATCACGACACCCTCTAAAATATGCCTTCCTGGCATAAACGCCGTTTGTGTCGGTTTAACCACCTTGTGTGCTACTTCCTGGCATGAATTGTAACAATGTATAGATTCATTATAATAATATGGTGTATCCAACTAAAATTAGAGCTCTCTAGTACAATTGGATGGTTACCCTATCTAACTGCCTAACATCATGTGCACGAAGCCTGCCTTGTTAGGTAGCATCTTCAAATAACTTCTAACCCAATGAAGATCTAAACCCCTTAGTCATTGCCGACCATTCTCCGCATCATTCCTAGTCTTTTAATTGTCCCGAGCCATCTCCTTGGTTTCTCTTAAATTCTATCCATTTATATCATAATAATATTGGTGACACTAAAAAAATAGTGTTATGTACTTCAATGCAAAACAAAAACATTCATATGTAACAACTTAATATTAAAATAAATATGACTTACCTTATGAGTAGAAGAGGACAGATTACCACCATTGCTTTTAAGTGCATGAAAAATAGACATAGATCAGTTGCTCGTTTAACTAGAGTAAGTCTTGACACTTTAATATGCGAAAGGATGAAGATTAAAATAAGCATGGATAACTATATATAGACATGGAGTGTAATATAGATGGGGATACAACTATTTCAATATAAGAAGCCATTAGTTATGGCCTAAAGTTCATCAATATTAGTGTATAACTAGATGAATACCCCGCGCGTTGCGGCGGGTATTTACTGTTGATGATAGCCAAATAAGTCCAAGTATATCAATTGTATTACATAGTGAATTTCATCGCATCAGATGGTTTGTCCCTCGGATTATTAGGTAGTCGTAGAGACTACAATAAGGTTTGGCATATAATTTTTTTAACAAAGTTGTCCTGTACAAATGTAAATTTGGTGCGCAATTTATTTGCATTCAAACAAAATAAACTAACTGAGTGGTAAATAAGTGCAAACCTGGGCACAGAGAGCAATCACCAACATCGGCACCACTGATAGCAAGAAAGCACCCGTGATGGAGCGTTATCGCAGTAAAATTGATGGTGGATAACAAAGCCATATGTGGATAAAAGAAGCTGAACACTACTAATCCCCTTCATATGTTCACACTGCATCGGATTAAATTAAATGCTTGCTAGTAGTCGATCCAGACATTAGGTGAATTGAATAAAAAATCGTTCGAAAAATTCTTGGTTAGTTGCTTGGTTGAGCCATTCAGACGAACTCCTCTGGAGCATCCCTCTAATAGAAAACAAAACAAAAAAGAATGAGAAAAGGATATCTCTACCTTTTTTGGATGCAATTTTTCTAGATGCACGTACAGAAATCGTACAGATAGAGTAGCAAAAAATTGGAATGGAGCACGTTGGCAGCAGACGGAACTACATCTAAAGGTATAAATGATGCCCCCCATAGGGGGCCTCACAACGCTTAGAGCACGTGGGCCGTTAGATCTTTACACTGCGTTCATCTTGGCCGTTCCTTTGTCCCACGCGCGTGCGTTCTGGTTGGCTGAGAGCCTCCACACTGTAATTACCATCTGTCCCCCATGCTAGAAAAAAGAGATGGAACACCCATTCCCTACCCGCCTCTGGGTTCGTCTAGGCCCCACGGTCGGCCGGGTCCGCGCGTCAGCCGCTACGGCTCGCTAGCGGGTTGGTATCGCCTCGCGATGCTGCCCAGAAATATCTCACCCGCGCGGGTAGATAGCGGGGTAGGCTCGTCTTCTCCATCGATGGCCGGTGCGGGCGGCTCGGTGGCGGCGCACCATTAGCCCACGGGAGAAACAACACTATACCCACGCGCGCCGTCGCTTCAGAGGACCATCCTCTCCACTTTCCCCTACCCCCGCCTCTTCGCTTTGCCCTCGCCGTCCTCGCATCATCGCCTCGTCCGTACCGTGCTCTGCTGCAGATCTGGTGCCGTCCGCCGTGTCACGTGCCGTCGCCGGTGGCCGGCCTTGCTTCATGGCGTCGATCTACCAGGGATTCGGTTAAGGTGAGCCCTTGTTTCACCTATGCGGGTCAGTTGCCGATTCGATCTTCTCCATGCCGCGGCCGTGCTTGGTCTTCGATCTTCGCTGACGCCGGCTCGCGACTCGATGGTGGCCGTGTTCGTCTGCTTCTTCTTGCTCGCTTTCTGCGTCCCTTACTGTCCTCTTTTCCCCCTCTCTTTGCAGGTCGTCTGTCTGCTGGGATTGCCGCGTCTGGTGCCCGTGGCTGCTTCGTTTGGCCTGTTGTTCGATTCGTCCCGTGGTGAGCCCCGTCCCACACTTCCCTGTATCTTCAAGCCCTGCAAAAAACGTGTGTGCTTGAACCTGTCTTCAGATTAACAAATCACACCTGATTAATCCATTCAATAAATATATATTCCCCAACGAGACACCTGTAGAAGGAGAGGGAGTAACAAAAGTTCTACTTTATATTAGTTTTTTGCCGGGGAGGATTTCTAACATCATACGAGGGTTTCTAACATCATACTGTCTAGAGGTCACTTGTTCTTGGTTTTCTTATGTGATTACGGTGCAGAAAATAGCTTTTTATGTTGCAGTGTGCTTCAGCCATGTAACTTCTACAACCAATTAACCACAGATTTTATATAAGTAGGCACGATACACACTGGACGAAGAAACATTCCACGATCTGCAAGGTAACAATGAGGCAGTTGTAGAAGGAGAGGGAGTGCCAAAAGTTCTACTTTATATTATCCTTTTGCCGATGAGGATTTCTAACATCATATGCGTGCAGAATGCCCTGAATACCTAATGATGGCACTGACCTATAAACCATTTTGGGATTAGCAATATATACTGTGTAGAGGTGATTTGTTCCTGGTTTTGTTATGTGATTATGGTACAGAAAATAGCACTTCATGTTACAGTGTGCTTCAGCCATGTCACTCCTACAGCCAATTAACAGTAGCTTTTATATAAGTGAGAGCGATACACACTAAACCAAGAAACATACAAACCAACGACCCTTAGCTGATGACTGATGATGGTTTGTGTTGTGAATATACTTCATGGGTGTACTATCGACAGTGCCTAGATCCGGCAAGCCCGGGTGACTCACAGATGGTGATGTGGCATGTGGCCTATCGGGCGGCCCAGTTGCTGTTGATCCTGACGGATGAAGTCCGGCCCAGGCAAAGGGAGCCGGATCCGACTGACCTTGAAGAGTAACCCGGATCCACGAAGGCCCATTAAGGGACCCGGATCCGGAACGGCATAGATGGGAAGGCG
Source organism: Lolium multiflorum (assembly GCA_030979885.1). Classification (NCBI taxonomy): domain Eukaryota; kingdom Viridiplantae; phylum Streptophyta; class Magnoliopsida; order Poales; family Poaceae; genus Lolium; species Lolium multiflorum. The sequence continues at coordinate 403,201,466 of CM061750.1, forward strand.
GATCCTTAACGTGCACGGCAAGATATTGTACCGTAGTTAGGCAACCTGTATCCGGCTAGGACTCTCCATGTAAACCCTAGATCCGTGCGCCTTTATAAGCCGGATCCCGGAGCCCTAGAGGCACAACCTCAACTCATTGTAACATCACGAAAGCACCCAGATAATTCCGCACAAGCAGCAGTAGGCCCGTCATCGTGCGTGTTCCGGCGGGGTAAATCGCACCACCACCGTCCCGTGTGCACTTCGCCCTATGGCCCCTACTTCTTCTCCTCTCGTGAGGATCCCTCCTCCGAGACACCGTCGATTAGGCAACGACGCTGGTGCCCACCGTGGGGCTGCGCGTCTGGAGGCCGGAACCGGGAGGGTTCCGCCATGGGAAGCTACGACGACACCATCGCTGTGGGGCGCGTCCTTTACGCCGGAAATCTGCCGTTCGTCCCTCCGGATGAGTGCTGGATTCCGGCTAAGACAAACCCCATCAAGCTCTCCATCATCCCAGTTGGCGGCATACACATCTTCATCGAGGAAACCGTCGATTTCGACGGAAACACAGTGGTAAGTAACGCAGACGCGACCGCCGCCGAGCTGGACGCAGTTGCGAAGATCCGATCTGAGATGCAGGAACTTCCCAAGGAAGATTCCGCCTTAGATCTGAAAATTTCAAAGCCCACCCAATCCACCCCTGAGGAAATAACGGTGGAAGACCAATGCAGATCCGCCTGGGTCTCCCAGGTGAGCAGAGGTGCCACTTCGTACACTTCTTGGCCCATACCGCCGGAACCGCCCCTCAGGAAGTCGGAGCTGGTCCCGAGCAGGTCGAGGCACCGGAAAACAACGCGGCTCCGGATCAGGATGAGCCTGTCGGAGAAAGCGGAACTCCGACCGAAGAGTCAATTTTGGGGAACCTAAGCCCAATTTCCGGGGATACTCCCTCCATGGACACTGAAGAGTTCAACCGCAAGCTAGGGGAATACGGATACGGTGATCAGCCTGAAGTTGAATCCGCCCAGCCTAAGCAGGTACTTGCGACTTTGGCGGCGCTGGGACAACCGGAATCGGAAGATCCAAACACCCAATCCGACCCCCAGACATCCCATCAAGGATCTCCAATGTCGCGGGAACGCCCTCGTAAGGATCCATCCTCCGAGGACCTCCTGTCACCTGAGGAGATGGTTGCATAAGCAGGCATGGATGCAGTTTATCGTTCGGATATTCTTAACAAACCCATCACTCCCGAAGACGTAGAAGCGCTAGAAGCTAAGAGACTGGAGATGCTGGCCACAGCCAAGAAGTTTAAGGACACCGCAGCCGCAATTCTTGAGGAAAGGAAGCACGCCGCAGTTTTTGTGGAAGACTTCATCCAGCGCGAGCAGGAGGTAGACGAAGGATTGGCAAAGGTCAAGGAACTCCGGAAGCATTGGGAGGACAAGATCGTTGAAGCTCATCAGGAGGTCGAAAGAGTCCGGCGTGAGTTGATAGCTCCCCGTAAGATCACCTTCGCAACTCCGACTGCCGTTCGCCACCCCAAAGAACAATATGAAGAAGGCTGCGGAGATCTTGAAGAAAAAGTACGAGGAGATCGACATCGACTACGTCCGCATGCTCGTTGCTTCAGCAATGAGGCAGCAGAGCAAGGCAGACACTTCGCGCAAACTGGAATCTAACCCAGAGCATTGCGTCTCCACTGCGCAGAAGGACACCTACGATAATCGCCATCGAGATGACGAATCGCGAACCGGATCCTCGGAACGCAGAAGAAAGCGAGAACACCCAAATCCAATCCCGTACCATCAAAGACGCCTCCGTCAGATCCAAGAAAGGGAAAGGATGCAATGTACTCTGGAAGGGACAAGTACCGCAACCCCTCTCCTCCGCCCAACGGTTACCCGTGTCCCCCTCGCCACCGTAGTCCAGCCGGAAACACCAGGCCCCACGGGCATGGTGGAATCGTCATCCGCGACAACGTGCTGCCCTCAAGAAACAGGAACAGGGAGCGCACGCCGGAACCCCGCCGGAGCCAGAACAATGATCATGAGCCCGAGCCCAGGAGGAGTCGGAACGAAGACCGCGACCCGGAGCCTCGTCGAAGCCGGAACGGCCATGGCAGCCGCCAAGGTGAAGGCAGCCACAGAGCCGGAGCCATCGAGAGGGGCGAGGAGAATGACGGCGGAAGCAAAAGTCGGACCGGCCCCCATAGGTCTCCTCACCACCACCTAGCGGTGGCGGCGGAGGTGGAGGCGGAGGCGGAGGCCGGAGATCTCGCTCTCGCTCACAATCTCCTCGCCACGGTCCGCGTGACGCGCGGGAATGCCTCAACGAATACATAACTGACTACATCGGACCGAAGTGCTTCGGCAGGATGATTCGAGAGGAACCTGAAGCTACCCAGAAACCTGAAACATTATGATGGCACCGAAAGGCCGGATACCTGGATAGAGGATTACTACAATGCAGTAACCTTTGAGGAACCCCTAATATCGGTGCCGCATGCTTCACTCTGTACCTTGTAGGTCTAGCCCGGATCTGCGCGGCCTCGAGAAGAACTCCATCTTTTGCTGGTTCGACCTGAAGACCGCCTTCGAGAAACACTTCGTGGGCACCTACAAAAGACCTGCCACACAAGCGACTTGCAAGCATGTATTCGAAGAAGGGAGAATCCTCAAGACACTTCCTCACACGATGGTTGGCATGCAGAACGAGTGCGAAAATGTCGACCACACCACCGCGATGTACGCCTTTATTGGTGGACTGAGGAGGGTTGCTGAGGCATAAGCTCACTTGTTTGGCTAACGCAAATAAACTGACTTTGGATGACATGATCTCCATTGCCGGTGATCATACTGCGCCGATGATGACGCAGCGGAGATCTCGCCACAGCAATCCCCACATCAGCAAAGAAGAACCGTGATAACGGCAATAGCAGCGCCACAAGCGCAAAACCCCGATGACAAGAAGAGTGGCGGATCCGAGATGGTCGCCATGGCGTTCCAACGCGGAGGTCCAGGAGGCGGAAGAGGACGCGGCGTGGAGGCGGAGCCGGGGCTAGCAACATGGCACCGAGGTCACAGGTGCCGATCCCGCGCCCGCAAACCTACGAGGAGTGAGACATGCCCGCCTGCCCACCCGGATCCGGTTACGGGGAAGTCCACTCACACCAACCGCAACCGCAAGTGGGTCAATGATTTGAAGAACGACCCGGAAGCAGGATACAAGCGAGCCCGCCGCCCACGCGGCAAAGGAGGCAAGGGCAAGATCAAGGACAAAGAGGAGGAAAGTTCCGAGGCGATGGACGAGGATGATAACTCGCCGGATCCCAAGGCAGGGTCCGCAGGTAAATCCAACCCATTCGAGAAAAAGAGTGTGGGCGCGTATCACACCTTCCTCGGAACCCCAACAGTCCGCGCTACCAAGTCAGCTATCCGGATCCCGAACGCCACGTTCCGGCCGTGCCGCAGATGTCGTGGTCGGAAGTCCCGTGCACATTTGACAGGAGGATCACCCTACCATTGTGCCAAAAGAATGCTACGCCTTGGTTGTAAGTCCCCGCATAGACGGGTATGACTTCTCCAAGTGCCTCATGGATGGCGGAGCCAGCCTGAACATCATGTACCTGGAGACCCTCGAGCGGATGAACCTTACCAAGGAACATCTCAAACACAGCAACACTGAGTTTCATGGCGTAGTTCCGGGTAAAAAGGCGAATTCCCTTGGCAGCATCACACTTCCCGTGGACTTCGGAGATGTTCATAATTTCTGCGAAGAGAAGATCACGTTTGAAGTTGTGCCCTTCAAGAGCTCCTACCACGTCATCTTCGGCAGGCCCACCTACCACAAGTTTCACGCAAGAGCGTGTTACATCTACAACAAGCTCAAAATTCCGGGTCCTAATGGTATGATTACCGTATCCGGAGACTACAAAAAGGCTCATGAATGCGAGTTGGGCGAAGCCACCTTCGCAGAAGTGTGATATCCGGAAGAAGGAAGTGAGCTGTGATCCAAAAATCCAGACGACAGCACAACACAAAAACAAGGAAGAGACCAAGAAAGTCAACTTCAAGGAAGCGACGATGGAACCCAGTTAGAGCCAAATAGATTCCTCCGCGCTAACATGGATATCTTCGGGTGGCAGCCTTCTGACATGTCCGGAGTACCAAGGGAACTCGCCGAGCACTACCTCAACATAAACCCGGGGCTAAACAAGCTATGCGACGCTTTGGAGACAAGAAGCGCCGCATAGGAATGGAGTTAGCAAAGTTACTAGAGGCAGGTTTTGTAATAGAAGTTATCCACACCGATTGGATCGCAAATCCCGTCCTTGTACCCAAAAAGAATTCTGAAATACTAAGAATGTGCATCGATTACTCGCTTGAACAAACATTGCCCGAAAGATCCGTCCCCGCGCATTGACCAAGTCATTGATTCGACGGCGGAACTTCCGTGTTTTCTTGATGCGTATTCCGGGTATCACAGATCCGGATGAAGGAGTCCGACCAAAAGGCGACCTCATTCATCACCCCGTTTGGCACTTATCGCTATGTTACTATGCCTTTTGGCTTGAAAAATGCAGGTGCCACCTACCAACGTACGATGCAGCGGTGCTTGAAGGACCAGATTGGCCGGAACGTACACGCTTACGTCGACGACATCGCGGTCATGACCCGGAAGGGATCCGACTTGATCAGCGACCAGAAACCTTTGAGAATCTCCGTCGGTACAAGATGATGTTGAATCCGCTGAAGTGCGTTTTTGGCGTACCAACTGGAAAACTCCTTGGCTTCATTGTCTCTAACAGGGGCATTGAAGTTAACCCGGAAAAAATCTAGGCAATCCTGTGCATAAAAAGGCCAACTTGTCTCAAAGATGTGCAACGACTAACTGGTTGTGTCGCATCAATCAGCAGGTTTGTTAGCCGTCTTGGCGAGAAGGCACTACCCATATACAAGCTATTGAAGAAAACAGACAAATACTCACCTCCCCACCTATCCTAGCAGCTCCAGGAGAATCAGAGCCTATGCTCCTTTACCTGGCAGCTACCAACAGAGTCATCAGCCTCGTCATCGTGGTAGAGCGACAGAAGAAGGTCACGAGTATGGAGTCCAAAGGCCAGTCTACTACATTAGCGAAGTGCTTACGGAATCCAAACAACGCTATCCTCACTTTCAAAAGCTTGCTTACGGAGTTTTCCTAGGCAGCGGAAGCCGAGACACTACTTCCAGGAGCATCCAATAAGGCAAAAGCTCGATTCTCAACAACGCCGCAACAGACGCACAACAAAATGGGGCATTGAACTATCCGCCTTCGACATCAACTACAAAGCCAGGACCGCGGTCAAATCCCGTGTCTTGGCAGATTTCATCGCAGATTGGACAAGCTCCGGATGCAAATTTGGAGCCGGAACCGAGACATGGGTTATGCACTTCAATGGATCCAAGCAGCATCAAGGCTCGGGAGCCGAGTCACCCCGAAGTCCCCTACCGGAGAAGAACTGCAGTATGTTCTGCAGATCCTCTTCGAAGCTACAAACAATATGGCGGAATACGAGGCTCTACTACACGGACTGCGCATCGCCAAGGAGATAGGGATCAAGCACATCATATGTTGCGGAGACTCAGACCTGGTGGCACAACAAGTAGCCGGAACCTGGAACGCCAGAAACTCCGTCATGGCGGCCTACAGAGACGAAGTTGATGAGATTGCCAAACATTTCCTCGGATACGAAGTCAAGTACGTCAGACGAGACGATAACGCAGCGGCAGATATGCTATCCAAGCTCGGATCCGGCAGAAGCCAATTCCGCCTGGTATTTTCCTCGAGCATCCGGATACCCTCGGTGAAGGGCGCTAACCCGGAAAACCCAGAGGTGGCAGTGTCTCCGGCCAAAGAAGTGATGGCTGTCATTCCGCTTGGACACGCCTTTCCCGGACTACCTCATTGATCGGGTTGCCGGAGGACGAGGTCCTCGCACGACAGATCATCAGATGAGCAAGATCCTACACAATTGTTGATGGACAGCTCTACAAACGAAGTGCAACAGGGGTATTTCTCAAATGCGTATCCAATCAAGATGGCACTGAAATCCTCAGAGAGATCCATGCAGGATTGCGGGCATCATGCCGCTCCCAGTCACTTGTTGCAAAAGCTTTTCGGCTAGGTTTTTACTGGCTCACAGCTAAAGAAGATGCTGACAAGATAGTCAAAACCTGCCGAGGTTGTCAGTACTACGCTACTCAACCAAACGCTCCAGCCCAAGAGCTGAAGACCATACCTATCACCTGGTTGTTCGCGGTCTTGGGGCTCGATATGGTTGGTAAGTTAAAAAGATCATCTCCTGGCGGTTTTGAATACCTCCTGGTCGCTATTGACAAGTTCAATAAGTGGATCGAGGCAAAGCTATTGAGAAGAGCCAACGGGGCTACGGCACTAAAATTTGTCCGCAGCCTCGGGATGAGATTCGGCATCCCACACAGCATAATCACAGATAATGGCACAAACTTCGCTTAGGGAGAATTGAAGGATTATTGCGAGACAGTAGGGATTCGATTGGACCTTGCATCTGTGGCTCATCCACAATCCAATGGCAAGTTGAAAGGGCTAACGGCCTCATATTATCAGGAATTAAGCCACGCCTTGAAGAACCGCTGCGACGAGCAGCTGGAGCCTGGGCTGACGAGTTGGAAGCTGTTTTGTGGAGTTTACGAACTACCCCTAACAGGTCAACAGGATTTACCCCCTTCTTCCTGGTATACGGATCCGAAGCCGTGCTCCCCTCCGACATAATCCACGATTCACCGCGAGTTTCCGCCTATGATGAAGAAACAGCTGACGAGGCCAGCTATCTGTGGACCTGATCGAAGAAGCTCGGAATTTAGCTGACCAGCGCTCCGCCATCTACCAGCAGAAGCTCCGATGCTATCACAGTCGTCGAGTTCGGAACCGCTCTTTCATGGCAGGAGACCTGGTCCTCCGCCTTCGGCAGGTGAAAGACCATAATCTGCAATCTCCGTGGGAAGGACCCTTCGTCGTTAGCAAAGTGCTTCATAATGGGTCATACTACCTTGTTGATTTCCGGGAGCTGAAGGACAGACCTGCTAATTGGTACCGGAAACGCAAGCGTGAGGATCCGGATGATATCTACGACGAGACAGATCGCCCTTGGAACATTGCAAAGCTACGTCATTTCTACACTTAGCATAATTTTCCGAGTTACAAACTCTGTAATAGTTATACATGATCAATGAAATAAAGCTTATGGTTCACTCTTTGAGTCTTTTACCTCCTTTACTTGTTCATTTTTAGACCGTGTATGTTTTCCGACTAAAACCGCAGAGCTGGATTTTTTCCGCCTTGGCGTGTATAAAAGTTGTGATTTTTAAAAATCGTCCTTTAGGACGTAAGCTTAAGTTTTCTGATGGAGCTTTTTTCTGTTGCGAACTCGTGGATTCCTAGTAGCGATTTCCGGCACCTATGCTTGGGGGCTTGTTTCCGCGGTTATTGACGGATTGCCATTGGGCTTCGTCGCCGCTGGCGAGTGTTTCCGGCTAAGGTCTTCCGGCTCGCGGAAGGTCAAGCGAACAAGCCGGAAAACAACGAAATCAGCACTTGCTTTCCGACACAATACGAAACATGCAAATAATCTTAAAGGATAGCAGGATAAGTGTTTCCGCCCATGCATAATTGTTTCGTCCCTAGCTACTTAAGAATTTATGTTATATTACAAACCCACTCCGGGGCCAAAATGATGCAACAGTTGTTTCATTGTTACTCGGAACTCCTCTTCGATTCCTCCTTTCAGATCGCCATCACTATCGCCGGAGCCAGCCTCGGAGTCGTCATCGGAGCCTTCTCCGGAACGCTCGATGCTTGACCCGGAACCCTCCGGTAAACTCTTCTTCCTCCTCCGCGTCGGAAAACCCCTTGGGCAGATCGTACTTGTGATACCAGAACGAGTGATTAACTCGCCTGACAAACAGCTGCTCAAACCCTTTGGTTTCCGAGAGGATGGCGCCCATGTCGGAACCCTCTGGAGTTCCGCGCGCAACATCCGTGAAGTTGAGTGCAGGGAAGTGAGCCTTGCAGATGGCTAAGACCAGGGAGGCGACTCCGCGAGCGGACGACTCCTGCCAATCCTTGATGAATTCCGGCACTTGCTCCATCAGCTTGGTCATTGTGTCGATCAATGAAGTTTTGGCCCTTTTTAAAGACAGGGTCTTGGCGATTCCGCGACAAGCTGCAAATAGCGCGTCGATGGAACTCCGCGCTTCGCCATATGCCTCCGTCCTCTTGAGGGTTGACTCTTTCGTCCACTCGAAGCCAAGGCTCGCTGTGGAAAACTGGGGTTCAGTTCCCTCGCGGACAGAATAGCATATGAAGTAGTCGGAGCAACAACAAGGAAAAAACGCTTACGGAAGATGAGCTTGTCGATGGCCTCCGCCTCCGCCTCTTGAACTTTGTTCTTGGCCACTAAGGAAGTTACTCTACTTTGGCTCTTCTTTAGTTTATCATTCAATTCCGCCAACTCGCGAGCATGCTTCTCGGAGAGCTCCTTCCTCGCCTCATTCTCCTTGTCGGAGGATTCCTTGATGAAGGCCTTGAGGGACTCGTTTTCCGCCTCGAGCACCTTGACTTTGGCGGACAGATCATCGAATGAGGAGTGCTTGGCAGTCTCTTCTGTAGGCGGAAAGTTGAACACATTATGCATCATGAACAATTATATCAACATGCTGATCAAAACTCGGATTTCGTACCACGAAGGCGGGTCTCCAAAAGCTGGATAGCCTTCTGGCTATTCTCCGCGTTCTGGCGCAGCGCCTCAATCTCCATTATCTGCTCCAGCACGTGAACACGTAGATCCTCGTGATATTTCCGCGTGGTCTGAGAAGCAGAGAGGAGTTAGCCGGATATTTAAAATCTTGGGGGCTGGCGAGGAATTCAAAGTCTTGGAGGTATAAAATTTTAAATTTCCGCCTAAGGTACATATTGGAGAAAGCATCGGCTAACACATGTTACACGGAAAAAATGTCTGACCCAATGCTTGGGGGCTAGTGTTACCTGGCGCACGTCCTTGTGTTTGGCAAAAAACACCTTCAGACCGTCCTCCAGTTCGGTGAGCTCCTGCATCTCCACGTTCGCCTTCCCCCACACCTTATCCATCATGGCGGAAACTTCCGCGCGGCGCTCTGCGAGGGAACGCTGGTTGAGGGTTAGCTTGAAGCGTGCTGGAGGCATGGATAAGCTGCACTTTCTGCTCATACTCTTCCGCCGTAGGCTCCGCGAAGGTGGCGCTTGGTTGATCAGGCGGAGGTGCAGATGAGGAGGCGCCCTTGCCGGAATCGCCGTGGCCAACGGGGTCTTCAGGAAGGTCATCGATATTGATGACGTCCTTGGGATCCGGCTTGGAGGCAGATGAGGCCTTGGGCGGAACCTCAACTTCCGGTGTAACAGGAACAGAAACCGGAGACGGCTTGACCTTCTTCTTCAGGGCTCTTGGAGCCTTGGGGGGTTGGCTTCTGGAACTTCAGTAAAAGAAAAAAGCATAGCAACCAAATAAGGGTTTGTTCGTAAAAACAGAAGAATTTGTATTCCGGAAACCAGGCGCTTACCCGGAAGGCTAGAAGAATTGCTGGATGTCGGGTTGGCCTCTGTTGCTGGTATCGATAAGCTTGAGGCGCTTCTTCTCTGCCTCCGCTTCCCGAGTAGCCGCAGTGCTGAGCACTTCGCGGGCGCGTTTTGCGGCGGGGCTGGAGGGAGCGGCCCTCTTCCTCTTGGAAGGGCACGGAGCGTCGTGAGTTTCCGCCTCCGATGCGGCCTCCGGATCCGTGTTGCCCGTAGTAGGGACCCGGACGAGAGTTCCGAGTTCGCTTTCCTCGAGGGCCTCGAGCTAAGGCACAGAGCTAACACTTAGACAAAAAGTTTGAATGCAAAAGAAACAATGGACTAAGTCAAGACGACATACCGCGGTTTCGGAACCGTTCATGTTGATGTCTTTGTTACACACGTGAACATGAAGTTCACGCGAAATCTTGATGAGGAGCCGGATCCTCTTATCAATGGCGTCGGCGGAGAGATTATCCTTTGTGGCGTGCATTGTGTCGTCGCGCCCTGTGTACTGGAACATCAAGCGGTCCCTGTGTTGGAGCGGCTGGATCCGCTTGGTGAACCAGGACAAGGTCAGGTCCTTCCCTGTCAGCCCCTCCTCCGTGAGCTTGCAGATCCGCCTAACGGCGCGAGTCACCGATTCGGAGAGGTGGGGGCAATGCGTCCATGCCGGAATCTCGGTGGCGGGGCAGTTCTTGAACGGCGACAATTTCCTTTCGCTCGCCGGGTTGGAGACGTCCTTCAAGTAGAAGAAACCCCCAGACCAGTACCGCGCGGATTCGTGGCGGTCGGTATGAGGGTAGACGCGGCCAGGGCGGATCATAAAGGTAATGGATCCGCACGTCGCCAGCTCGAGGACTGGCGGATCTTCTCCTTCTTAACGGAAAAGTAATACTGGAACAGGGAGAGCTCGGGAGGTACCCGGAGATGGCCCTCGCAGAGGGTGACGTGATTGCTGATCGCAAGCACGCTGTTCGGAGAGATGTTGTGGGGCTGGAGCCCATATACCTTCAGGATTTCCGAGAAGAAGTCCGAACGTGGAAATGAGAAGCCTCGCTCCACTAGCGCTTTCGTCAGCACCATCTCGTTGTCTTGGGGGGCTGGAGCTAAGGCATTCGGAACTGTCCTCCAGCTTCCGGGTTGCAGGAAGCCTTCCCCCTCCAAGTTCTTCAGCTCGTCTCTGTGGTGGTGCAGGGCCACCATTTCCCTTTGGATTCCGAGTCTCACTGGCGGGCCTTGGACTTCTTGGCAGCGATTTCTTCCGCCTTCTTTTCTGCCTGCTCCGCTCCGGAGGTTTTCTCCGGGAGAGCTGAGGTGCCTTCGGTGTCCTTGCCGGAATCCTTAGTGGGATCCAGCTGAACTGGGACGAAGGGAGGAGGGGCAGAGGAGAGTGGCGTCGCCATGATGGGTTCAGAGGTCGGAGGCGGAGTCGCGGAAGACATCTGAAGACAAAAAAGATCGCGGAAAAGCAAGATTTAGTTGGATCCACGTCTTCATCCTAAGGATCATCCCTACCAGCTACGGCGAAGGGTCGAAGCTCAGAGAACTTACCGTAATGTATTCCGCGGTGGTCGGAGTCGCCGGCGACGAGGTTTTCGTACGGTGGCTCGCCGGAGTTAAGAACACGATGAACACCACGGTGGTGAAATCGCTCCGGCGATGCTCCGACAAGTTTTCCGGCGGGTTCCGGCACGGCAGAGGAGGAGCTCGCGGGCGGCGCTTTGCAGAGAGGTGAGAAAGGGGGGTGAATGGGAAATTAGGGTTGACGGTGGATATTTATAGGCCGGAGGGACGAGATTCGTGCTCCGCATCCTGTGGTCGGAACGCAAGCGTCGCGCCGTTGGATGCGTGACACGTGTCCCAACCCTAAATGGTAAAAATGGTGAAGGACAAGTTACCGCGTAGATCGCGCAAAAATGGCGCCAGAATTGGCAGAACCGTTTGAGTCTTTTAAGATTCCGGGTACTCGTGTGAAGATAAGCAGTTCTCGTTCGCAAGCAGGGAAGTAACCCGGAAACGTGTTTTTTACCAATGGATGAAGTCCCGCAGGATGGGAACATTTTCCGACTAAAGGTTGGGAAAGAAGAAAATGTGAAGTTGGAGTTCTTCAAATTTCTCCGCGTTACCAATATTGCCGGAGACCATGATGGGCTAGCAAGGCGGAAACAGTAGGCGAAACTCGGAGAACTCTGGGGGCTATTGTTGTGGGTATACTTCATGGGTGTACCATCGACGGCCTAGATCCGGCAAGCCCGGGTGGCCCACAGATGGTGATGTGGCATGTGGCCCATCGGGCGGCCGTTGCTGTTGATCCGACGGGTGAAGGCCGGCCCAGGCCGGACCCGACCTTGAAGAGTAACCCGGATCCACGAAGGCCCATTAAGGGACCCGGATCCGGAACGGCATAGATGGGAAGGCGGATCCTTAACGTGCACGACAAGATATTGTACCGTAGTTAGGCAACCTGTATCCGGCTAGGACTCTCCATGTAAACCCTAGATCCGTGCGCCTTTATAAGCCGGATCCCTGGAGCCCTAGAGGCACAACCTCAACTCATTGTAACATCGCGAAAGCACCCAGATAATTCTAGACAAGCAGCAGTAGGCCCTGTCATCGTGTTCCGAAGCTGGGTAAATCGCGTACCACCGTCCCGTGTGCACTCCGCCCTATGGCCCCTACTTCTTCTCCCTCTCGTGAGGATCCCTCCTCCGAGACACCGTCGATTAGGCAACGGCAGTTTGGTTCTGCTTCATAATCATCTATTAACATAGCCAATTATTAGGTTGTAGATAAACTGTGCAGCTATGATAAATGTATATGTGATAACTGTGAGAAACTAAACTTTTATATGGCATCTGACGTGTGAAGCTGAAAGTGCTTTGCGTGGTCTTACCTATGTTTGTTTGACCTTCTGAAAAGTCAGGTTGTCTGTACAAAATAGAAAAAGTGAGGCACTTAGGTTGTGAACTGTACAACTATGATGCAAATTTCTTATTGTGTTCTCATGATTAGCGTGGTTTATGTCGGCTTAGCAGAATTTGAACTGTCTAGAAGACCAGGCACAACTACAGTTAGTTATGTCAAAGTATAGCTGGACGTCCATAGGAAACGTAACACTTGATAGGATTAATGGGATTGTTTCATAAATAAAGAAGCAGAGCTCTGTTAGACAGTAGCAAACCTGGAAAATGGTTAGCTACAAGGCAAACTCGCTCCACAATGACCATGTCTTGGATGAGCTTTTTTGGGAGAAAAATATACATATGACATGTTAAAGTTAGCAATCTTTTAGCAGAGACGATTTAGAAAATTATTGTGTATTAGGATGTAGTTTTGTTTATTTAATTTTATGTATATGTTCAAGTGCTTGCCTTTCTGTAATAGGTCTCAAGATAGTTATTCAGAAGTAGCATTTCGTTTTTGCTGCTACCTTTGGTTCAGCTAGAAATTAAATCACGGGCTTAAGCCACAGAAAAACCACTGAAGTTGCTACCATGAACTAAGCAGGGCTTCCTAGGGGGAGATAGTGTGGCTCTGTATATGCATGTTAGACTTCAGATAGTGCAGGGCAGCCAAGCAGGGAGGGGGGATAGTGTTTGTTGCATTTTCTAACCTAACGGTGATTTACCGCTCCATTCGGTCATGTTCGTATACATGAGATTGGACTTTTCTAGATAGGCGAGTTCAGTCTCCTCTGGTCTTTATTTACTTTTGGTTGTCCGTGGTACTTTATCATTTCCACTTCTACATTAGCGGTATCTTGCTTTTGTTGTTTCTTTTCCTCTGCGGTTTCCTTGCTCTTTAGGTATGTTCAATCTGGCTGCTGCAGCGTGTGTGTGTGTCTCAGCTGTGTTATACTGTTAGGTGAAACTTGAAGAAGCTTGTCCGTCAAATGTCCTGAAAGACCCAGAGCTGAATGCCCTGAAATATTTACCCAACATCAGTTAGTTAGTGTACCATCTAAAAATATCATTTACCTTATTTTAGATGGAATCCAAAGGAACCTTGTATATAGCCATGCAATTCTGAAGTAGCACGGATGTGCAGGTGTGCGCAAGATTCTTACCGTGTTATTCTTCACGTTTATTGTGGGCTTCAGGTTATTTGGTATTGTGAGTTGTTGTTGGGACTCCTTCTTTCCCAGGTACCGATCTCTGCCCGTTTGGTATCAGTGCTTGTTTATCTGTTGTGTTTAGATGCATTTTATTTTTTTACTGAATGACATTGCCATGTTCGTGATAAAAGTGCGCCCTCTGGGTTTTCCCCTGCTTTCGTGTGCGTCGTGATAATGGTCGTGTTGTGTTTATAAATGGCAAATGGTTTAATAACCAGTGGACCGTACCTTATAATTTTGTAATGTTCAAAAAATATCAGGGCCACATGAATGTTGAGTGGTGCAACAAAGCTCAGGTGATGAACTACTTGTTCAAGTATGTTACAGAAGGTCCAGATTGCTCGAAGCTATATTTGCAGAGGATTAAAGGCAATGGTGTTCCTGTAAGTAGTGATGGTCCGGCTTCAGCTCAGACTGTCATGTCTGCTCAGGGCACCTCTGCAGCCACAGCCACTGATATTTTGGATGCTCCGGCTTCTTCTTACATGCCTACTTCTACGGTGAGTATTTGATTCGTGCTGGCCCTTGTAGTGGTTATTTAATAAACCGTAGTGTTCATCTTGAAATTTTGGGTATTAGTTGTCTTGTTTACAGAGTTGCAACAACCTTCTTTGTGTCGCGTGGTGAAGCTTATAGAAGCCGATTGCTATCTTAGGGTTAGTGTCGGTTTAGGTATCATACTATTCTTTTAGGATGCATCCTCGCCAGTTCGTTTCTTTGAGTTTTCCATTTCGTACTCTTATAGCACAAAATGTGGATTGTAGCAAATAGGTAAATTGGGGACAATGAGAGGATCTCATTCATTAGCTAGCCGTCCCCTGGAACATATGTTGTGTTGACGTAACATGAAAGGTGTGGCATTCTTCGTCTCTCAGTACACAGGAGGTGGTATTTTGTATTTAGTATCCGCATGTCCCCACAGGCTAACTTCTTGTGGTATTGAATTTTCTATGTAGGTTACACAGAATGCATATAACAAGCAATAAATAGTATTTTGTTATTTGTGCTATTTCGTTTTGTGGCTGTAATTTTGTACATCGTTGTCCTCATTATTATTATTATTATCTGCGGGTCCTTGTTTCCCTATTTGGACCAGTATCCAACTTCTTATGTTGCGTTATGTAAATAGGTTGATCCTAAAATGTTGCTCCTGCAGACACCACCATTGGTCGCGAAACCTCCTGGACCTAGGTTTGTGCAAGAACTTTGTGTGTTACTTCAGTTACGTGCATGGTTGCTTTCATTTTGATTGACTAATATCCTCTCGTTTGCTGCACAGTGGTGGCAAGGGTGAGATTGACTCACATGTCAAGAGGTCCATGTTCATGGAATCGTCGCCTGAACAGGCTGTCGTAGCCGTGGAAGAGTTGGCTCCTCAAGTCCTATCTGAAGAGGTGGGGTTATGTATGTTTTAGCGATGCGTGGTCCTGTTTTCCCATTAGGTGTTTTTTTTCTTACAATGTTTTCCCTATGCTAGCTTGGTTTGCATGCTCCAGATTCTCTGTTTGCCCCGTCAGTTGCTCCTTCAATGGACAAACCATCAACCAAGTTTGTCTTCCATTCACCGTAGTGTTTGATGTTTTTTTTCGCGAAAAAGCAAAAGCCTTGCGTTTCGATGCATTGATAGATAAAGAAGAGTTTATGTACAAGTCTGAGGACGGACACATCACGCCGAACTCGACCCAAGAAAAAACTAATTAGATAAAGTGTGTGACCTATAATCATATGGTTGTTATATGAGGCTCTTGGACTTGGTTCTGTCTATATTGCCTATGACACATTCAATGTTTCTGTCCGCAGTTATATTTTCTACATTCGTCTTTCTCATTTGTTCCTGTGATCGCTTAGGTATGAGATGAATCTACACGGCTTTTGACTTGTTGGTTGCACAAGTCCTTGGTTCTACAAAGCTATGCGTCTTGACCTATTTGTAGTGCTTGCTCAATCTTTGTTGTAGTAGGCGCCTGCAATACTTTTTCCTGATGTGTGCTGATTACGGTTTACTGTTGATTGCCCGTAGGCGCAACCAGCAGTGGCCTTAGCCGGAAGGAGCGGGAAAGAAGAAGAAGGTCTGACCTAGAGAGACAAGTATAATCCTTTGAATTGCCCTGCATGTGCTCCTTTGGCTGATTTTCCGGTCCCTTCCTATCTCTATATTGTTTGGGTGATTTACCAACAACTATATTCTTAGATTTTGTACATGATGTACACGTCACCGGTAAAGAAAACAATATGTAGGAGAATGCTTCTATACCCTTTTTAAGTTCTAATGAACGAATCACCTCATAAGAAGTAGTTAATTAGAGCACATTTTTGTTTCTTGAAAATTATCTCGCTTCATTGTGTCTAGCACATTTCAGTGTGCACAACACTGGCCACTAGAACAATGAGAGATAAATCAATAGTTTGGTATATGCGAATTTGTGCTGCTTAGCATATGTCTGTTGTAACCTGGAATTTACCGCTAATTGCTTCATGGTTCCATTTTTAGAAGTGGTGCCTCTAGGCGACGGAGGCCTTACCTACTGTGGGATTCGAGGGTTATGTCACTCCCTTTTGTAGTGGTCATGTACATATGAACCAGTTTTGTGGTGCAACAGTCCCCTTGTGCATGTTGTCTGGATGGTTGTTCTACCCTTCGGTGACATTAGCTCTATGCAGCTGCTTTTCGTTCACTCTATTGGCAGTTACTTATGCACTTTGCTTCATTGTGTGATCCTGTGTGAATCCTCTGCTTATTCGTAGTAAGTATGTACTTCACCTACCTGCCAGTGTCAGGAGCAAGACTTTGTAAGTTCCTGGTCTAACACCACTGTCTCCTTGTTATGAACGTATCTATGTCTATGAAAAAAGACTTGGCCTATGTGTAATAAGCGACGGCCGATGTTGCTGCTAGGAGCACTGCTTTTGGGTTTTCCTATTCTTGATTTTGGGCTACTCTTTAGTTCTTTCAGGTTTTCCCATCCATTGTAACAATCAAAGAGAGGTATTTGTTATTTTTATTAAGTTCATACCTTCACGTGAATGTACATCCCGCCGAATGTAGCTGCTCCATCTGATTGTATATTGTGCTATTTACCATGAAATTTATAGTAGGGCGTTACTACAATATATTTTTCTATTTTATTTTGTTTATTTTAATACAAAATGTTAATTGATGTAAATTTTACGGGATCGTGTGCCAAGGCGCACATCTAAATCTAGTATATCTTCAATGGAACCCCTTACACCATACAGAAAGCAAAAGAGAAGATGTTACTCACCCGGTCACTCACGAGTATTACCTTTTTGTTCAGATTCCATTCAAACCACTTGTTGCAGTGTGGACTGTCTCAAATCCCAACCATGTGAGCGAATCGGCAAGTCAAAGAGCAACATGTATTGAAGCAGAAGAAAATAGAATGAATCCCAAGGGATTGGGTGTCAACACCCGGATTTTTAAGTCCAGATGCCTATTATGCCATTCATCGCAATCCCAGGAATATTGTTTTTGCGAGACATAATAGATTGATATCACAGAACATCATTCATTACAACATCGTAATTGTCTTACAACAAAAGATCACATGATCCAGTCTCATTACAATAATAGATGATCTATTGATCATTTACAAAACACATAGCGGAAGCGAAGTAGCGTAGTAGTAGTCCATCTATTCCACAGGCAACTGTTGACGTCAGGAGTGATCCTAGTTGTCGTAGACGTCCTGCTGTCCTTCTTCCGGTTCTGTACTCTTCTTCATAGTCTGCCATTTGAATAGCCAGGGACAAAGCCATGAGTACTTTAAAGTACTCGCAAACTAATACTAAGGTAAGTATTATCAACTATGGAAGGGGATGCTAAGCTCTAGTTTCATTTGCATAAAGCCAGTTTTATTTCATAAGCACTTTAGTAAACCAAGACTTTTCATTTGCCTAACTTAACTCAAGTGGGAACATTAGTGTCATTCCCACAACTCAGGTGATTCAAAGTCAAAGTCACCTTTCAAACTCAAGTCACAAGTCACCATTCATATTTTTGGAAAAGTTCTGATGACGGAACAGTATGGCCTTTCCAATCGTCCATGACCGCGGACGCGGCTATTCGAATAGGTTAAACTCTGCAGAGGTTGTACACTTGTGCCACAACAATTGCAATAGCTCGTCAGGGGTAACTGGCCCTGATTTATCGTACGCAGTACGGGAACTACCAATCCTAACCTTTCATTTACATACCCTAGTATAGGCACCTCTCCCCATGAGCTTGGCCTCCCGGTGATATCCAACTGTTATCCTGGGAACTGCACAGGGCTTGGCCGTACAATTCACCTCAATTCACGTCATTTCACTTTGAACGGAGGCAGCCTCGGCATAACCCCTATGACGCTTGTTCAGAGGGAACCCATACTAAGACACATAAATTTCCAGCTAAGCCTTACCCATTCAGGTATTGTGGGGGTACTTGTAAAATTGGAATGGTATCGCATCCGAACCCAACCATCAGTTTTGGTAAAATTCACCAAGTCATTCACCAGTCATATTCACCTTCAAAATCTTTCAATAGAATGACTCATCATTCCAAGGTTTTCAAAGTCATTTCACACACACAAGTTCCCATCTAGAATAGCAAATTTTAATTTAGCACTAGCATCTAGGTATGAGGGGTGCTAAGTAATTTGCTTTGCTTCTAGGCTAACTTTGATACTCTTGTACTAATCCAAGACTAATCAAGTGAATCATAAATCAAAAAGTACTTTGATAAAACAAAAGTAAATAAAGCTTGTAAAGTAAAACTGGGAAATAGGATCATAAGCATAAAGTAAATGGGGTAATGCCTTGCTCATGGTGAGCTTTGCACTTTGCAAGAGTATTATCTTGCAAGAATATTAGCTTGCCTTGATTGGGGCAGTGGTCAAAGTTCTCTTCTTCTTCTTGGTAGAATACCCCTTCTTCTTGATAGTCTCCGGTACTAGCGTCTATAAACGAATACGAGGATACAATCACCAAACAACACTTAAGTAGTCTTAATTAGCCTTAATGGCTCACACAATGAATCTAGCATCATTACTTAACATCTATTCACACATTAAGCTAGGGTTTCCTTATTTAATAATAGGAGAGTAATTTCCTCTTATTGAACATTGAAGTTAGGGTTTCTCTTTGGTTTGGAGGAATAATTTCCTCTCATTGAATTCTTCTTAAGATTTAATCTTCTCAAATAACCAGGGGTGCTCCCATGTTGACCAAGGTCAACACTTCACACTTAGTATTTGAGAAAAGTGATTTAAATGAGATTCATCATCTCATGTGTTTTAAATAACCTTTGCAATTTAAATACTATGTTGATTTAAATTCTACAAGTGAGCAAGTATGAGCCTAAGCATTTAAAGGTCAACACATTACTTCATATCACTTGTGAGAATGATTTAAATGAGGTGCTACACCTCATAGATTTAAATTCCTAAAATTTGAAATAGTTTAAATGGGCTAGTATTGACTACATAGCCAATATTCTGCTTCTAGCCCATGATCATATACAGAACATATATCATATTTTTACATAATAAATTAGAGTTTGTTAAATTTGAATTATTGCAATTGGATTCACTTCAAAATTCAAATTGGTTGATTTTTAATAATTATTCTAAGTCAGAAAAGTCTATGTCTTGTTTATTTTGCTACTTTAATTCTACAACAGCTATTGGTTTGAATCCAATGGCATTGGATAGATAATTTCACAGGCTTTCCAACCATATGAAATTCACTAAAAATGGCCAAGTAGATTTGGAGATATTTGATTTCTAGCAAAGCATCTGATAGCAATTTAAATGAAAAAGAATTAAACAAAATTTGAATTCAAACGGGGGCGGGAAGAAGTTGGGCCGGCCCAGTTGCTGCACGGGCCTGGCGTGCATGGCGCATGCACGTCGGGCTCGCGCGGGGCGCGCGGATCGTCGGATCGGGATCTGACGGCACTGAGCCGTCGTCTCCCTCCCGACGCCGGCGAACTTCCGACGGCTCTCCTGCTCACCTCCGGGCACGGTTTGCGGCGAGGTTTGTTGCGTTGGACAGGGCTTTCCCAGTGCTTCAAAATGGTATAGGGGTTGGAGGCTATGTCGACAAAATTTTGGGCGGTTTTGAGGGTGGCCGCCGGCGAGCTTCAGGCGTCGGTGAGCGGCGAGAAGAGGAGAGGAGCTGCGCTAGGAGGGAGAGGAGGACGTTGTGGAGTTGTGTGGTGCTGTGCCAAGCGAGAGGGGGGGGGGGTTTATATAGGGTCCAGGCGAGGGAGGCGCGACATGGCCGGCATGGCCACGACGTCACGGTGCACGGCGGGCACGGGCGTCTCCGGCACTGCTGCTGCGTCAGGAGGGAGCACATTGGTAGGTGATGACGCGTGAGTAGTGGCGCGGTTGATGGCGTCGTGTGCAGGGCGCACGGGGACAATGCCGACGTTGGCGTCCTTCGAGGGCGTCGCGTCGTGGCGTCGTCCTGGGGCGCGCGCGGGCCAACGGCCGTGTCTGGCAGTTGTGCGGGACCGAGAGGGAGCTGGTGGCGCAGGGTGACGTGCTAGAACGCGGTGTGCATGCGAGGAGAGGGAGGTGTCCACGGGCTGGTGACCAAGTACTTGGCATGGATGGTTTTAGTCCACTATTTGCTCTCCTTGTCCCATGGTAGTGTCTAGCAGGTGTAAAGGGTCAAGGGCAAATGATGTGACATGGTGAAAGGGAGGGAAAATGTCCAGGGTAGGTATTGACACGGTGGTGACCATGGGAGTGACATGGTGAGGCATTGAGGTGTGCAAGTGTATTGCTTGGGTCAACTCTGGTGTTATGGTGTTCAGGAGAGTGAGAGAGGTCTCCTAGACATGGTGTGCATGGTGAGAGAGGCCTAGGATGGTCACACTTGATTTATGAAAAAGTAGGTGTGACATAGGCTATGTACTTGGCTTGTCTTGGTACATGTGGATGATGTCAAGGTGAACTGATGTCATGGTTGTTGGTGTGGTACAAGGTACTATGGCTGAGCTCAAAAGATAGAAAAAGAGAGGGGTACATAGTTGGTAGGAGTGGTTGTACTCTAGTTTTACTCTATGTAACTAATGGATTCTTTTGTAAAAACACTCATGTGTGTGTAAAAGTTACTAAGTTTCTTCATGGATAGGTTCTAAATGATGTGTGGCACTCATTGGTGGTCTTGGTTTAAAATTTGGAGTGGTTTGGTGAAAATTTCAAAAGTGGAGGGAATCTAGAATTGGTTTCAAAGTGGCATTTTGGCTTGACTAATGTGAGCAATGGTCAACTCTTTGGTCAAAGTGGTCAACATCAAAAGTGTTCATCTTGATGAGGTCTTGGATGAGGTGCAAAGAGTTGGCAGGGTTTGGTTTGAAAATCTCTTAATAGAAGAGCTCAAAGTGGGTAAGATAATATAAAATGGCCAAATGACCATTATCATATATAAGTTGCATTTGAATTCTTCTTTGCTTTGATTTGGGTTTCTTTGATGCAATTGGGTTTGCTTATCATATATAAACATTCTACAAGCAAGAGATCAAGCAATGGTGGTCTTTGGTGAAGATTTGCAAAATTGGTCTTATGTGTATGTGAGTGAAATTGGGATTATCTCACCATTTGATTTCTCTCCATTTGATTTGACTTTTCTTGACTCTAATGTGGTTCTTATTAGTTTAGAAACATTTTCCAACCATTGAAACCAATTGAAATGGTCTTGCTCAAAGATTTGCAAAAATGGCCATAACACATAAGAGGTGATGTGTCAAATTTCATTATTCTTGTTAATTGTTCATCTTGCTTCCCTTGGGCATGGGTTAGGGTCAATTTAGTGTTATATTAGGTTGAGATATGGTTTCACATCATTTAGTCAAGGTTTAAAGGCATAGATCAAGAATTGGGTATTATGGCTATGTGTCACATATGCCTCTATGCATATGTTGCATTTGAGTTTTAATTTGACTTGGCTTGACCCAATTGGTGTTGTTGAGTGTTGAAATGGTATATAGGAGTGATACCACCATTCATAACATGTATTAGGGTCAAGATTCTTAAATTCACAAATTTGCTATTTTACTCTCATATGCCTCTATGGCATTTTTAGTTTCTTTTTAATTTCTTTGGAAACCACTTGGAATTGGTTTGATAGGTACTAGGTAAGGTGTATGAAGGTTTTCCAAACCTCTAAGCAAAGTAGAAAAGTCTAGGGTAAAGATTTGTAAAAATAGCCATAGGCACATATACCTTTTTCTTATTTATTTTCCTTTTATTTTATTTTAACTAGGATGGTGAAAAGAGGGGTGAGGTTTAGGGTTTAATATCATTTCAAACCACTTTAACAAGCAATCATGGCAATAGCACAAGAATTAAGCAAGATCACTATGTATCACACTTAATTTAATAAAAGTTTTTGTTGGTTCCAAAATTTGGAACTAGGGAAATTCATTTGTTTTGTTTTGAATTTTTGGGATGTTACATTGGGGGTGTTGAATGTTGAGGGTGATAGGAGGGGAAAATAAAAGAGGGGTCAGCTAAATTGGAAGAAGGCAAGGAGCAGGGAAGTGGCGAAGAAAACGAATAGCTAGGGACTAACCTTTTGTATGCCTGCCTACAGCCAATTAAATCCTACGCTTTCATCAGCCTGGTCACAATGTTACAACAGGATGGAGGGTTGGGATATATGAATCGAACGGTTGTGGTTAAGTGATGATGTGGCTAGGCTGCATGTGAAGATAGACTTATTAAATGAATCTCTAGTGGAGTTTTGCTTTATAGGGGCCGTTGTCATAGTAGCCACGTGCGCCATTACGACACTCGGACAGTAATATCTGACGCGTGCACCTAGTCCAGCACACTGCCATTAGATATGCCCCTATAATATTTTTTCTACTAGTGCCCGCCTGCCATACAGACTTCACCGGTGCTGTCATTGGAGAAGAAACAGAATAAGTGCCCAGCCTTTCTAAATCGGGACGAAATAGAAGAAATGACAAGCGCAGGCATTCGTACCGTCGCGTTGTTGTTTCTTCGGAGGTGGGAGTGAAGTCGCCGGCTTCCGGTCCTGCGGTGCCCTACCAGTCTGCGGCGCAAGAGTAGGAGGAACGGCGACGCGTTCTCAACGGAGAGGACAGGAGAAGAAAAAATGAGATGTTTCCTTCTTTCTTTGCAGGATCACGTAAGGAGGAAAACTATCTAAAGGCAGAATAGCTAAGCCCACATGAGAGTTTCGTCGCCCAACTAATCAGGTGCAGCCTAACGATGAACGCTGGCCATTTGACGCGATCGAGCGAGTAAAAACTGGTTAGGCAACCGTTCGGGAACACTGAGTAGATGTACACCGTTAGATGGTTCGATCGAATTGTTTAGGACGTCAAATCCTTGTGGTGAGTGGTGACTCCTAGCTAAGTAAGGTAGGTAAGTTTTTTTTTACAAATAAGCTAGGTAAGTTTTACTGTTACTTAATAGTATTAATATATGAGTTCCTAGCTAGGTAAGCTAGCTAAGTTTTACTGTTACTTAATATAAGAGTGAGGAATCATTTTATATCTTGGGGATCAATCAGGCTCTACTGGGAATAATATTGATTTTATATAAAATTAATTAATATGCCATAATTTATTTTTTAATTATGGGATTTACGGCCTATTAAATTAATTAATATGCCATAATTAAATGAATATATTCCTATAATCAACAAATATCTTGCGTTTCATTGGCATTAAAGAAAGATTTCCGTGGATATCCAATTAATATATTATGACTTGGCTGCCACTAAAGAAAGATACACCTAAAGATCTTATGGTTTAATTAGCATTAATTGAAGTAATATTATACGCCAATATTGATGGATTTTATGCAAAAAAATAATGGATTCCTCTATTAAAATATGTGTACCCCGTAATATATATAGTTCTTCATACGTATTGTGATCTTCATCTTTCCACATAGAAAAATGTTTAGACTTACTCTACTTCGACGAGCAATTTCTCTATGTCTGTTTTTGCATGCACTTAAAAGTGAATGTGCTAGGTTGTCTTCTACTAATCATAAGGTAAATCATCCTATTATTAGGTGCTGTAATATTATGTTTGTATCCTATATGATTCTTCTTTGTTGTGCACTGAAGTAGGGAATATAATTTTCTTTTTTATTGTAAAATATTATTTTCATGAGTGTCCGTGAGTACTATTATGCCATATCAAGATAGTCCTAAGGGCATCTCCAGCAGCGCGACACATTTCGGATGCCTAAACGGACGCGTCGCGTCCGTTTGCGTCGCCTCAAATGGTCGAAATCGACTGCGCGTCCATCTGCGTCGGGGGTTGGATCTAGCGGCACGACGCATAATTTTTTTCCTTCATAAAATTCATAATTTACATTAATAAAAAACATAAAAATACTCTAAAAAGACCATAAAGGCGTGGTAAAACTAGGTACTGCCTACTGGTCGTCGTCGTCGCTGACGAGGTCAATGAATTCCGGCGCCGGCCATGGAAGTTGGTACGCGGTGGAGGAGGAAGGGCAGGCTGCGGTACCTGTGGCCAGGCCGTCGCCTGCGCAGGAGGCTATGCTGAAGGTGGCCACGGATCCCAGGCCGGAGCAGCAGCCGGCGCGCCATCGTTGGAACGCCTCGGCATGGCCGTAGGAGTCGCCGGAGCAGCAGCGTGTTCAAGCTCGAGAAGGACGGCGCCGGAGAGGGATTTGGCGGCGAGGTACACGGACTCGAGGGCGAGGAAGGCGCCGAGCTCCGGCGGGAGGCGGCCGGCGAGCGTGGTGGCGGGGAGGCGGATGGGGACGAGGATGAGGACCAATTTGGGTCATCGTTGCCCATTGGGGAATAATAATCGAGCCGGACATCCGTGGGCGTCCACGCGATATCCATGTGTTCGTGAGACGATCCAAACGAATAAAACACACCATTCGTTTGGGTTTTAGCGTTCGGATGCCCTAAGGCCTTGCAGCTTGGACAACCAACATTTGCTCCATAAATGGCCATCGAGCGAAGGGCCCCTTTCTAGCAATAGCTGTCTGATGCGATGAGCCTTTGCAGCACCGGCAATTGCAGCAGCAAGCACTGGAGGCTGCGCGATGCTTTCTGTGCGAGAGGGGATAGGGAGGAAACATCATATGGCAACGAGGGGATGAGAAAACATGAAAAAGGAAGGATAAGGTGGAGAACACGTTGGTGGGCGAGAAACGTCAGATGGCAACGAGGAGATTAGCGGTAGTTTTCTGTTTTTTCTGCCATGGGGTGGACGCGCGAAGCCCACGTGATACGGAGGACACGGATGTCTCATCCTCCCGCAGGATTGTAACATTTTCATTTGTTTCTTCTTTGCCTTCTACCAAGAGTTGTTGCAAGCGTAAAGAGGTGTTGATGATGTGTCACCTGCTACTTTCTTTAGGTTATGTTGTTGTGGTAAATTGGACTATGATACTACATTTTGGAGGCTAGTTTTTTGAACGGAGGACTACTGGTTGTTTTTGTTTCCTCCGTAATACTTATGAGTTCCAATATTTATTTATTTTATGGCACATATGAATTATTTTCCTCTTATAAATTATAAATTTTCTATTCTACATATTGGCTCATAGGAATTATTTTCCTCTTAATGAACATTTACTGTTTTGTTTGAAGGATGCTAGTTCATCAGCACGATATTTGCCTCATGGTCTATCAAAAAAAGGTTTGACAAGTATGCAATCGAAATTAAGTGAGGGGATAATTTCTAGAAAAGTTACAAGTTCATGGGGTCAACCATATGTGAGTGATGCTTCATGATTTTTATTACCCTTTGTATCTGAAATAGCCAACCAAACTGAAGGTGTAGTTACCAGAATGTTACTTACAATCTAGAAGAGATATCATATGATTTTTTCAGTAATGTCATGTTCTTCTGATATTATAGCGGTAATGAGTCCTTGATACTCTTATATCATAGCGACAGGTTATCACTATTGTGCCATGAGTTCTATTTGACATTTTTCAGGTTAAAAGTTAAAAAAGCTAGAAACTCTAAGGAAAACGGCAGTTTAGTTGCCCATGCATGTTATCCTTATTGTCCTTATTGTATTGACTTTTTTGGGAGATAAAACTTTGATAAATTTTTTTTTTCAATACAACACAGTGACATGATTATGCATATAAATGTAGGTGTCTCCTAACTTTCTCTTTCCTATGCATGCGTATCTTCCCATTAAATAATCAGCCAAAATCAATATTATTGTGCGGGTCCTTCAAGTTCTTAATAAACCTGGTAGTGCACATAATACTGATGTCCAGCGACCTTGCAACTTCTGCATTTAGAATGTGAGTCTTCGACTTTATTTTGTTATTATATGACAGGAGTATTTTCGTAGGAAATATAGCAGAGCAACACATCGTACTTGTAATAACAAAACAAATACGAGAATAGGCAACACGGTTCGTTATTGACATGTTACGTAAATAAGGATTACATTTGTTGCCCTAATTATGCCTATACGCATGTAATACTCTGAACACATTCTACTACCTTAGATGTGGATGTGTTTCCAATCAACTTAATATTTTTCGGGCACTTTTGTCTTCGCATATTTTTACACAAGACAAACGGATGAGCAAATTGCGAAGGGTTAATCGAAATTTAGTACTCCCTCCGATTCATATTAATTGACTTCAATATGGATGTATCTAGACACATTTTAGTTCTAGATACATCCATATTAGAGTCAATTAATATGAACCGGAGGGGAGTAATAGTTTCCGTTTTAAGCTTTAGGCTGCTCATAGTGGGGAGTAACTTAGACTAGTAACATATGTCATGTTACTAGTCTAGGTTATTACCTTCATAGGGTACTTCCTCTGTCCCAGTTCGCAAGGCAAATTCCCAAAAAATATTTGTCCCAAAATCCCTCACCTCCTAGGCACATTTTGCATTTAATGTGGGAGTAAACTAATTTATTTTTGCATGCAAACACTCCTCTTTTCATCTCCCACCACGCACTAGTACTCCATGCATGTGAAACCACCGCGCACTAGTACTCCATGCATGTGAAAGGGTTTCAGTTTTTGCATGTTGTGTGTGAAACGGTTGGAGAACGTGC
This sequence comes from Lolium multiflorum, assembly GCA_030979885.1. Classification (NCBI taxonomy): domain Eukaryota; kingdom Viridiplantae; phylum Streptophyta; class Magnoliopsida; order Poales; family Poaceae; genus Lolium; species Lolium multiflorum. Next base: position 403,228,247 of record CM061750.1, read on the forward strand.
AAATTTAGAGCCAATGAGAATTCACCTTGGGCCAAGATATTTGAAAACTTTGCCTTGCGAACTGGGACGGAGGGAGTAGTAACTTATATGTGGTGTCATGCATTGTATCATTTATTATGTTGTAGACTCATTTTGTCTTGGGGTGTGTGATGTTATGGTAACATAGCTAGTTACCACCTCAATCTCTTTCTTTATTTATTCGCATGCCATGTCACCAAAATGCCTTGAGATGTGTGATGTTACTAGCTATGTTACTCCCACTATGAGCAGTCTTAGTATTGTGGTTTCATATCCTTCTCACCTCCTTCCGTGTCTAGTTGTTGTATTAATTATTTAAGTGCTTTATCCGTGCAGTTTGCAGAACATCTATCACCCTTTGGAGGCAACTACTACGGATTACATGTCACCATGGATGTTTATGGACACGAACTTAAACCCGGCCAGGTTACTGCAACTATAATTTCGGTTACCCATAGTGGAGATGGTGCCAATTCAAGCTTTAATGCGGCTCAAGTTGGTTGGCATGTAAACGTTCTTTTCCTACACTTCTCTTTCAGTTCAGACAGTCGGCAACATTATTGTTGAGTTTAATGATATATTCAACAAATTGCCTATTACTCCAAAAGGAAAGTGACTTGAGTGTTTTAGCAAACATTTATGCTTAAGGGAATGTAGCACGTAATTACAATCCAGCATTATGTGTTCTCAATTGGAAGTACTACTAACTTTTAATTTATTTTGTATGATTGTGCCACTTGCTCTGCAGATTTATCCAGAATACAATGGCAACTCTCTTCCTCACTTCTATACCTACTGGACGGTAATGGGACAAATCAGTTCTGAATAGTTTGCTGTTAGGTGATCGTACTTTTACCAAAAACATAGCGGTAAGGTGTTAATTAACCCAAACATGATCGTACATGCTACAGAGAGATGGATATAATGAAACCGGTTGTATGAACACGGAGTGCTCTGGTTTCATACGGGCAGATGGCGCTGTGATAGCTCCTGGTGATGTTATAAAACTAGTTCCTGGTGTCCCCAGTAAGCCCGTACAAAACATAACTATCAGAGTGCTTAAGGTAATATTGTCATTTTTCTTTTTATTCATTTCACCATCATGTTATTTTCATGAAAAAGAAACCCATCAACTCTGACCAAGGTTGATGATAGTGTGTTTTTTACAATCATGCTAAAATAACTACTGTAGCCCTCACATATGCATAGGTACTAATTTTTTTGGACAGCCCTTGTTATTCCGTAACAAGATATTTTGAAGTGTTCAGTTGACATGAATCGAAACCAATGGAAGGACAAAACAAGTGGAGACTGGTGAGTGTACTATGGGTTCAACAGTGAACCTGTAGGGGTGGGATACTTCCCACGATCGTTGTTCACCTATTTGATTGAAAAGGCAACCGGGTTGTATTTTGGTGCTTCTGTGGTTGCTAAAATGACACTGCCAACTCCTCCGATGGGAAGTGGTGCCCTCCCAAATGTTGGTCAGGGTCGCGCAGCATCTTTCACCAACCTTAAAATCATTGATCAGGATGGTAGGAGCAGTCCTATCACAACAGATTGGTCAAGGTTTGTTACGGATGATAAATGTCACTCTATTACTCCTGTTAATCACGCTGAATGCTTATATGGTGGGCATGGAGGTTGCGTGAGCTAAGATATCGTGTACTTGCCAAATAAAAAAGTGAGAAACGCTTCTATGCTTTCTGGAATTAGTACCTTTCATCAAATGCTTTTGCGGGGTGTTTATCATGCCACATGCCATTTTATAATTGGAATAAAATTTGAGCCAGCAATGAAAGATGGGGGGGGGGGGGGGGGCAGAAAGTATAAGCACAAAAAATTGGTCTCACAACATACTAAAATTTCATAGGTCTACATAATAAAAGTATGCGTTTCCTGAAATATAAATGAAATTACATATCTATCAATTTAAACTCGGCTTTACGAGCACAAAGATCAAAAGTCTCAATAATTTCTTCAACACTAAACTTTTCTGCTATTTCCCTCTCTACGTAGACTATGAGACAATAGCGAAGAAAATCATCTCCCAACTTAGTGCGAAGACGTGTCTTGACTATTTTCATAGCAGAAAAGGCTCGCTCTGCTGTTGCAGTTGACACCGGAAGAGTGATCACTAACCGTAATAACCTCTCAACCATTGGATAATCAGATGATTTGCCAGTCCTAATTATTCCTTTTGTCAATTCAGCAAGTGATTTGCAATTTTTGATCTCTGGATGGTTGCATGTATCAAGCTGAAAATGTGGAAGCTCACACTCCAACCTATCCCTCTCTTGACTAGAAAAATAAGCGGGATAGAATTTTTCTACTAGTCTGCATATCTTGGACTTGTCAAAATTATCATATCTAGGATCCAAGGATGTACAGAGATCTAGAAGCTCAGTTACTTGAGAACTAAATCGATGATTCAACTCTACCAGTTGTTGATCTATTGCAGCATTAAACACATCTACTTTGTAGTGATGGAATACTGTGGTGTTGTCATGCTTATTTCGAGATTTCTTCACATCAACATACCTAAAGTTGCAACAAATATCAAAGAAATGTAAATCAGTTTCACTATTTAGACACTAATGAGTATGTTTATAAATGGGTAAGTGACTATTGGAAAAGATACTTACTTTTGATTCATATCCGGTATGTTAATATCATGCTTCAAACAAAAGGCGCCCACCTCTTCTATAAGACCATCCCATCCACCTTCTCTCAATTCAGCAAGCAATAGCTTTGTGTTAGAAACAATATCCAGTGCATTTGCAATATCCAAAGTTTTACTTTGGAGTTTGACACACAAGACATCAGTGATCTTCATAATTTTCTCCATGAGGTGTAGAATGAAGACAAAATCAAATGTAACCAGAAAATTAAGGGCACCCGCGGCATCTCCTCTTGGACCCCATGGAACTGAACGGTCATTTGCTACACCTCTTAGTACCAAAACTGATGGACCAAACAGCCTTAAAAAGCTCTTTACTGACTTATAGTGGGAACTCCATCTTCGGTCTCCGGCCCTTTGTAAAGATTCAATTTGATTTAATCATCTTCCTGTGTCAAGCTCTCCTAGTTCAATCTCCTTTGCAATTTCAATAGCATGATTATCTAGCAGCTCGTCATTGCGTTTAGGAGATGCACTAACAGTATTTACAATAAAATTTGCATTTTGGAAGAAGTTGTGGACCTTAGGTACCTCCCTTGAAGCAGCAACAAGAGCCAATTGGAGTTGATGAGCAAGACAGTGAATATAGTACGCATAAGGACATTCCTGGAGAATTAGAGCTTTAAGCCCATTCCACTCTCCTCTCATTTTACTTGCTCCATCGTAGCCTTGCCCTCTGATATCTTTCACACTCAGCCCATTACCAACTAACACAGCAATAATTGAGTTCTTGAGAGTCAAAGCACAAGTGTCACTAACATGAATAAGATCAATGAAACGCTCCTTTATCTCCCCATCTATGTTAACAAATCGAAGAACAACAGCCATCTGCTCATTCTTAGACTCATCTCGAGATTCATCAACCATGATAGTAAACTTGCTATTAGCAATTTCTTCTGAAATGTGATTTTGCACTTTCCGAGCAAATATACCTGCAATTTCCTTCTGAATACTTGGTGATGAGTACTTAGCATTTTTTGGAGAATTTTTAATAACTTCTCCCACCTCCTTATTATAAGAACCCACAAGCTTCAAAATTTCCTTGAAATTTCCTTGGTTTGTGGAATCTTCAGATTCATCATTCCCTCTAAAGGGACATGCTTGGCGCATTAACAACCCGATGCAATGTGAAAATTTGTTAGATAACAATATAGCATGCAACAAAGAAATTCTAATAACTTGAAAATGAATAATTCTTACTTACTTAATAACATCGATGGAAGCCGTAAGCCTTAGTCTTGCATCTGCAACCCGTTTCTTGCATTGCTTTTTAATCACCTTGTCAATATGAGTCATATTATTTTTCAGGCTCTCATAACATCGAACAGCGAAATTGTGGCTGAACTCGGACTAGTTCCCACATGTGTGAGGAAAGCACAATCTTTTCCATCATTGACCTTCTTCCACTTATCAAATCCTTTGACTGAAAATGTGTCTGAACCACACTTACCAATTGGCTTTTTTGAAAAGAGAAAACAAGGCAAGCAATATGCACGATTTTTATAAGGTGAATATTCCAACCAGGAAAAATTTGTGAACCAAGCACTCTGAAATCGGCGACGGCTAGAACCGGTTCCAGTAAAATCATACTCATCCAATTTTGGTTGATAGGGGCCCTCGGTTATACAAAAACGCCTAGCATCATCTTGCTTATCTAAAGGGAGTTCCCAGATTGGAAGACGTCTACCTGGGTCTCGTTCATATTTTGTGGTTATAATTGTCGCTTGTTCTGGCTCAGTGGAATTAGGATCATTTTCTTCGCTTGCTTGCAGGTCGTCTACTTTTTCATGTGGCTGTGATTGTGAGCTTGAACCAATTGGCCTGAAAAATTTCGGAATTCCATCTCTTTTCCTCTTCATGTCTACAGAAATACAATACACAAAGGGGAAATCATCAAATCTGCGAGACAATCTATCAAATCTAGTCATCTAGAAACGGTGGGGTAGAATTGTACAAAACCTTTCTTCCTTCCAGGGTTCCCACCGTCGTCGTCGCTCATCCTATGAAGCTGTGCGGCCGGCCGGCCGGCGTCGTCGTCGCCCATCGATGGAGGACAGTCGAGCCGTCGCCCGCGTCGAGGAGAGGGCGCAAGGCGAGGCGTCACCAGGGACCGCGTGTGCAGACGACGAGGAAAAGAAAACGGATCGACGGATCGATCGTGTGTGCGTGCTAGCTAGCGTCTAGCGACGGATCGATTCATCGATCCCTGGGTTCACGTACGTAATGGACTAATGGGCCTGTTTATTGTTGGGCTAATTTAATTAGTGTTGGCTGTTGCGACGATTGGACGGCGAACTAAGTATGAAAACTAAGTTGTCAAAAAATAGAAAAAAAGGAAAAAAGATAAAATACACATGGCACTAGCTTGTGAAAGTAGCTAACAGCAACGGCGAGACCCTCTAATCCAAAGCAGGACGTAAAGACCATGTAATAGCAACAACCAGAAATGGGCGAGTGGGTGACAGATGAACACATCGTGTGGCCAGAAAATGTGACTGTTAGCTAATTGTAATCAGTCAAGTGATGGATAGTAAAACCGTAAAAACAACACTTCAAAGAGACAACTCCATGTGGAGCAGCCTCATAGAGAAAGCCTTCAAACTCCACGAAATCCCAATTGCGTCGCGCGGACAACTAGCAATCTAACGTCTCCACTCGACTCCTCGAGCATTGTAGGTCTCCACGCCTTTGCATCTCCCATCATGGCGCGCCCGATTGTACTGGCTCTTCTCGCCGCCGCGTTTGTGATCGCCGGTGCCGACGCCATACGTCCTGAGCCATGGATCCAAGTCCAAGGCCAGCAGCACCCGCCGCCACCCACACTACTGTACGATCTATGTTTAGGGGCACTTCAAAGTGCCCCAATAGGTAGCCAAAGTGCCCCTAATTATTTTTAGGGGCACTATGAAAGTGCCCTGGATGCTTGTGTCCCTAATTGAAATAGGGGCACTTTGAATGAAATGCCCCAAATACATTTAGGGGCAGTTTGAGATTTGCCTCTAAAGATTTTTAGGGGCACTTTGAGATTTGCCTCTAAAGTTTTTTAGGGGCAGTTTGAATTTTGCCTCTAAAGGTTTTTAGGGGCAGTTTGAATTTTGCCTCTAAAGGTTTTTAGGGGCACTTTGAGATTTTCCTCTAAAGGTTTTTAGGGGCACTTTGAGATTTGCCTCTAAAGGTTTTTAGAGATAGTTTGAGATTTGCCTCTAAAGGTTTTTAGTGGTAGTTTGAGATTTGCCTAAAAAGGTCTTTAGGGCCAGTTTCAGAACTGCCCAAAAAAGCTTTTAGGGGCACTTTGAGATATGCCCCAAAACACAATCAGAGGCAACTTTAAGAATTGCCCCAAAACACAATTAGAGGCAAATCTAGGAAAATTCTTCAATATAATAATAAAGGCAAATATAAACAACAATGTATGCACATAATCCAAATGTACAAATGTACCAGAAAAGTAATTAACCCTGTAATACATATACATAATCCAGAATTCTATATATCACATCATAAAAAATCCTAATACATGTAACTTCACAGCATTCCAAATATCAGGTTTCAACTAAAACTTGAAGTAAAAACTGCAACCTTCCAATCATGACATAAACAATGCCATCGGTAAGGCCTATAGCGAACTGAATTGCTTCCGGAATATGTGCCACGACCACAACAGGATGAACATTTGAACTAGAAAAGAAACAACAAATCAGTAGTTTACTCAAAATACAGTAAATTCAAATTTTTATTGGCAAATACATGACTTGCATATTATAAGAACATATTTTACAAAAAAAAAACTTGTGACTGGTCAAAACAGATTTCAAGTACTGAAGGATGATTCCAATAATATATAGATAATCATTTGACACAAGCTGTTATTGGTCTAATGTGTGCACAAACAATTATTCAGATTATTTAACATTTCAGGTTTATGTAGAGTGATATCTTGCACTACGAAAATGAATGTGACATTCATTAAGATGGATATTTTGAGCCAATGGCTCAGCCGCTACTTTTAACTTTGACAGCAGCGGCTACATGAACATACTAGATCATGATGGCACACGTTGTTGCGCCCGTCTATTTTACGATAGTTGTTTTCTTATCATGTTTGAAATCATGAAAATAAAATGTGCATAAGCTTGTACATACATTACTAAGTATAATAGAAGTGAGAAACAATTGTTTTATTTAACCAAGATAAACTTATAGCGCATATAGCTGGGTAGATACAACACTATTTGTTAGATGCAACAATGACCATCTCCGAGGACCACATATGTTGAGGACCGTCTTGTTCTAAACGTGTGGATAAATTTATCAAAAATCTGACACAAAATCAACACTAAGTGGAAACTTTCAAACCATTTAGTAGCGATCATATCCGCTTTGTGTTGATACCAAGTATGTTTGATAGTTCAAAGAAACAATATGTAACTTTGATGGTTTTTCTAATATACGCAACAATTTAATAACAACCGAAATTCTTGCAAATATGATTACTGACCAAATGGTCTATATATATCCTAGATAACACTTAAGTACACCGGGCCAACGAAAAAAACTAAATTTAAACAAAAGTTCTTTTCCTAGATGAAGTTGCCATAGAGAAGTAAAGGGCATCCTTGAAGCCAAAATCTGTGGGCATTTTTTTTTGGTCCAGTTGTCTCACCATTTACGAAACCAGGCGAAAGGAGATACACTGAATGTGTCTTGCACATGAGATCACCAGCAGATGTTGCTCGATGGATATCATGTACTTAAAATCTAAAGTATTTTGCACAAATCATTACCCCTAATTGGATTGAACTACTGAAGACATAAGAGACATTTGACTCCTTGGCCTTCTATTTACATGTGTATCTTTACTTACGGGCCTCAACTAATATGCTAGAGCGCTTAGTGTTAATGAAGCATTGGCAGTACTGTGGGGACCCGGACTAACTGTCCGAAATACCCTGTTATGTATACAGTCCACGATCCCATGATCAGTGCGCCGTGAACACATAACCGAACTGATATCAAATTACACCATCCATTACAAAGCGGAATAAGAAAATTACAATAAGGTCTCATGACCATTACTTACATAATAGCCTCGAGGGGCCTAACTAAACATCAGAGTAGCATCTTCACTTCAACAGCGCGGAACCCAAGTCATCTGCCATAAACCCTACAGGCAACTTACTGGGAAGACGTTCCTAGCTCGCATAGACGTCATCCAAGTCCTTCTTCATTTGTCGAATTCCTTCAAGTCTGGCCAAGTAAATAGCCAGGGACAAAGCCGTGAGTACATTTGAATTGTACTCGCAAACCATCAAGAAGGTGATAACAATTCTAACTAAAGAAGACAAGAGAGGAAGAATAGTTTCTCTTGTTGATATAGCACGTAGAAGAGAAGAGATGTTTTTGGTGGAGATAGCGTCCCAACTTCTCGATTGAAGGGGACACTTCAAGAATTTATCTAAGACATCTCTATATCTCTATTTAAGAAGATACTTCAAAAGAGTTCTACAACATAAAACACTAGGGAGGGGGTAACCCAATTTGTTTCCTTTCGACCATCTCCATATGGTCAACCAAACCATTCCCGTACCCTTCCGGTACTCCGAAAACAAGTTCCTTTCTTTCATTTTCCAAACAATTTTTGTAAACCAAAAACTCATCAGGCTAAGCAACAACCATTCCAACCGTCCATGACCGCGGACGCGGCTATTCGAATAGATTTTACTCTGCAGAGTTTGCACACTTTCCTCACAAGATCCGCGAGTTCATCATGTGGGCATCTTCCCCGCATATCAACTATGCCATGACAAAAACTCGGTCATAGCATTTCGCCTATTCGTCTTAGCACGGGATCCTACCCTATGGAGTATGTACCTCCCCGGCACCGTGGCAGCTCACCTCACTTTGAGCGTGGCTCCACCGCCAAGCCAGGAGACCCATAGTGTCTTCCGGACGGGTCAGCCCCGAAGGCCTCCCGTTATACTATTGTCTCCACCAACGACAATCCGGATTCAGGGGTAACCTTACCCTTATATAGTTGTGCGGTGTCCCATGTTAAGAAGAACAAACTACGAGCTAAGCCCCGTCCCACTCCAGGGTAATGTGGTTGCGCGGGTTAATTGTCACGGGTGAATACTTAGACGCCAAAGTTTTCGAAAACAAGATTTTCTTTCCAATCATCTTTGCCAAGATCCTTTCCTTTCATAAACACACACTTGGGTAAGTCCAACTCACCCAAGGTTTTCATAAAACATTTACAACAAGGTAAGCCTTGAGGGGTTCCCAACCTAAAGTTTCATGAGTTGAACTACTATTGCACTACGGCCGAGATGAGAGTCATCACGCCATAGATGGTGTGAAAAGGAGTAATGGAGTGGATCATACATGCTTAAGGTAAGCATGTACTATGACCACACAAGGAGGATTATACTTTCAGATTTGTGGTGCTAAATATACAACTTAGATAGTGGATTATCACTATCCAACATACTCTCCAATGGGTACACGGCATACTCCTCTCAAGTTGAGAATACACCAAGATCATGACATTGATACCTCTATACTACAAAAGTGGTGGGTGTAGTGTAAGTCATTATCTTGAGATGGAACATGCTCAAGTCGAGCATACAAGATAACCAAGAGGAATAGCACGGCCATGATACCATGCATCCCATAATCACAAAGACAATAGTGGAGTATCACCACTAGGGAGTACTCCACTAGCAACCATACATATATGACAATAATAAGGAGAACAACACACATAGAACCAAGGTGCTTTGGACATCAACAAATGACATCCAACTAGACACCGAATCAGAGGTCAAAAGATGGCTTGCCTTGGCTTATTTGTCCCTGTACTTCTTCAACTCCATCAATATAAGAATTCCAACAATATAAATAATCTTCTCATCCGATTCCACTTCTTCTTCTTCTCCGGAATTGTTCGCATCTATCGCCGGAAAATATAAAAGGAACACAATCAATCACATTGCATCAACAAGACAACATTCAACAATCAACAACTAACCATGCAGCCAAGGTATAACATACTAAAGACCTATAGACACCACAAAACAATTTTTAAGAGTTTTAATTTAGAAAACCCCATTTAATTACCTAGTAAAGGTATGAGTGCATCACAACTTAGCAATTGCCTCTCTCGGTTATCACCATGGTATAAACCAAATACCCCCTGGTAGATAACATCATAAAGATGACAAGTGCATTAGTTTGGCAACAAAAACATTCACATTATAATTTGAAACATTTTTGGAAAAGCGGGCAATCATTCTCCCTATTTTAAGAAGCTTACATAACACTACACAAGAATAGGAGCAAATGATATGCCCCACCATTTGAAGACTTAGGCAAAACAAAAGAGCTAAAGTTAAATTGCAGAGGTTTTGTTTTGCAACCATAAAACAAAGGTTGCCCACTCTACTAAAAAGAGTTGGTCAAGGGTTTTAAATAAACCGAAAAGTTTTGCTTCAACAATGCATGTCACACATAAACATTACTAAAAGCAACAAATATGTATTAACAGAGACTAATAATATTTTTCCTATATAGCCAGTACTAATACAAGACTAACCCAATTGGAATCACCCAAAAATATTAAACCTACAATTTTAGGAATTTCTTTGAATCTGACTGTACAGAAAACAAGATCTGTAAGCCATAAATCGTAGAAAAATCCTAAAAATATGAGGCCACTGGCATTCGAAAGATATTTAAACAGAGATTCACACACAATTGGATTTGGGTTCAAATTGATTCTGAAACTCTCACAATTGGATTTACAAGTTTACTGCATGTTTTCACCATTTGGTTTAACTATGGAGTTGCAGAACAGATAAAGGTTTGAATCTTGTTTGAGATGATTAAGAAAACATTCAGTAATCCTACAGAATTGGAATCACACAATTAGGTTCAAAAATGGATTTTTGATGATTTAAAAGCTAACAGCCATGTCTGCAGATCACACAGAACAAGTTTAGTTCAACAAAAATCATACACAAATCATAAAAATATGAGGTCAGCTGCATCTGAAAGCTTTTGAATAGGTGGTTCTTACCCAATTGGTTTCATTCAATAATTCGTTTCCAAGCTCCTGGTTTAATTCGACAAAGTCAGATCTGACCAGATGTTGATCTGTGAACCATTTCAATTTCAGGAGGTCAATCGAAGTGAAACCACAGCCAAAATGAAGGTATTGAAGAGGGATTTCACCCACAGTTGAGTTTGCTCAAAAAGGTTTTGTGAAACGGGATGAATCTAACAAACAGTGATTCTGCATGTTAAAAGAACTTTATTTACCATGCAAAATCCATAACGAATTTGAGGATGAGACCAACGCCAAGTTGTAGATCTTTTCAATACCTATCTGTGGAACTTTGAATCACTCGATTTGGATCTGCACACGAGATTTGGCGGATTTTACAAAATCGTTCCAGAATCTGAAACAGCAAGATAGCAGAAATTACTGCAAGGTTTTGGACGAACTTGGGTCAAGAGCTTCAGATCTGAAGATTGCTCAACCTTCTCCATGCTTTGACCAACATGCACCTGCATCAAGATCCAATCTTGTGAGAGGAGAAAGGAGAAATAGGGCTGGATTCATCTAGGGTTAGGGGAGAAGAGAGTGAGAGGGATGCTCTCATGGTGAGGATGAGCTTGATGGAGGAGGGGAGCTTCATCTAGGTGCCTTTCCATGGCCATGGCCGGCCATGGTAGCTAGGTGGAGCAGGATTTCGTGGGGGAGAGGTAGGAGAGGAGTGTGAGTGAGTGGTGGAAGGAGTGGAGAGTCAAAAATGAGAAGCAAAGGAGGAGGGGGTGGCCGGCCAAGCTCCTTTTATAGAGGGAGGATGGTTGGCTGCCTCCTCATTGATTGGGCTGGTTGGGAGGCAAGGCTTGTAAGGGAAGAAAGTGGAGATGAAGAAATTTCAGCTCATGCATGCCAAGAGCTTGGCATGGCCGGCTACTTCTTGATATTACAAGAGGACAAGCAAAGTGCAATACCATTTCATGCATGTCGGCCAAAGTTGAGTGTAGGGGATGATTAGCCAAAAGTGGCTTGGGGATGTATTCAAATTTGGGAAAGAGGTGACAATAAACATTGGTGCCCATGTTGAGAAATAAAGTACTTTGATCAAATTGTCAATTTGGCCAAGAGATGATGGTGGTGATGATGGTTTAGATAATGGTAGAGCAAGGCTAAGAGAGATGGTGAGTGAAGTAACCATATACTCACAAGGATGAATATATTGACATAAATCATCAATTCATGAGGTCAAGGTGACGATGGAAAGAAATGGAGGAGTGAGGTATGTATGATGAAATATAAGTTGCTCTTCAAATAAGAGGTCAATTGGGATTGATTGGAAAGTATCAAATGGTCATCCATTTGATCAAGAATTGGAGAATGGAGGGGATTCAATGTGGTAGATCAGAGAGATACACAAGATGTGCAAGAGTTGTCATTTGAAAAAGAACTCAATTGAAAAGTATTTGAAACACCTCAATTGTCTAAGGACAATTGGGAATGAACTCAAGTGGAATGGAGTTCGAAAATGTTGAGAGAACTAGTTGGAACATGGAAGTTCAAAATGTTCTACTTACTTTCTCAAGTGAAGTAGAGTTTTCTCAAATTTAAAGTAATCAAGAAATGGTATAGGTACCATAAACAAGCCTTTTGTTAAAATAAGGCAAGATAGAAAATAATGTTTTAGAAATCAGCACTTGGTAGAAATGGGATGAGAAACAAAACCCATTTCAGTTTCTTTTTTTCTTTGAAGAATTATCTTGAAAAGATTTAATAAGACTAGAAGTAGTTTTGTGATCAAAACTAGAGAAGGAAAAACAATAGGATTTTTGAGAGAGAAAACTAATTTAGGGAGAAGTGTTCTCAAGGGTAGATGATGGCTACAAAATGTACCCACCATTCCCACTCTTGGTTTTGTGAAGATTAAACTTGAATAAAAACAAGAGGTAAAATTGAAGGAAGTGATCTAGTGTTGAATCATTGAATAGGGTACAAGATCAAGTTGAATATATGAGCTGCAAGGATAGACTGAGACATGCAAGATGTGGAGGTTGAAGAGGGTGTTGCATAGATGAGATCCATGCATTGAAGTCAACAATAACAGTTGTGGGTGCTTAGAGATCAATTGCCAAAGTCTGGACATTTTAAGCCTGTCAACACAGATGGTCGACATGGCCTCAAAACCAACAAGAATGAGTGGGTATAAGAGAGGGATGTAGCTAGGGGTAGATGATCCCAAGTTTTGAATTAAGTATGATTGAGCTATCTTGTACCACAAAGAGGAAGATCATGATGGCACACTCATGTTATCATCAGAAGAAGAGCTTGATGTAGTAAGAAGGAAAACAATTCTTCCTAAGCCACACATGTGTTTTATTTGGTGAGTTGATGGTTTAACCACTAGAGGTGTTGTTCTTTGAGGTGGCTCAAGACAAAACTCAACAAGCAATCAAGACAATACATCTACCAACAGATCAAGGCAATTCATCTAATTAGTCTTTTAGAAAGAAAAAAATTTGTTCCCCCTAATTTTTGCAATAAGGACAATTAATCAAGGTTGCAAAAGTTGGGGTGTTACAGATCTTCCACCCTTAAAATAATCTCGTCCCGAGATTACTGAGTGTAGAACTAGATGGGTTGTAAAGTGTAACTAAAGTTAGACTCCAACTTTTAGGGGAAGACGAAGTCTTCCACCCTTAAGATTTTTCATCGGGCCTTCGGAAAAACTCAGAGCGTCTGCCTTGCGGTCCTGTCGGGCTTCTGAAGAAGTCATCGATCTTCCTTGTTCAGTTGAAGAATCTTCGAGGGCGACGTGCAGACCACAACTTCAAGAGGCACTCACGTGTTAACTAAACCATATGGGATGCGCGGCGAGTTAGTAAGTTGATGAAACACCTAGTTGGTATCCATATGAAACAGCAACTGAGGTCGTCGAAGACAATCTTCAGCTTGCGGGTTGGTGCTGACTTACAGCAGTTGGTGAGCGGTAAGTTGCACCTAGTCTTGAGTTCTGGAGGTATCTTCCGGAGTCTTCACTTGATGAGGACCAGATGAACTATGTGATGTAGCTCGGCTTTGACGCTATTGTTCCTTCACCTTGTTAGAGGGTGTGTTAGAGGGTGGTTTTCAAGAAGATATTCTCGAGGTTAGCGCGATTACTCCAAGTTAGTATGTCTTCTCGCAGAGGTGTGATGACCCACAAGTATAGGGGATCGCGATAGTCTTCGAGGGTAGTATAACCCAATTTATTGATTCGACACAAGGGGAGGTAAAGAATACTTATAAGCCTTAACAACTGAGTTGTCAATTCAGCTGGAAAAGCACTAGCAACAGGGTGATGTGAAAGTAGCAGAATATGAGAGCAGTAGTAATTAATACAGAGCAGAATAGCAATATGAGAGCAATGGCACCGAAGATAGTTGATACTACTTCCAATGACATGTAGAACAAGTATATAATGATGAGAGATGGACCGGGTTCCCACGATCTACACTAGTGGTAACTCTCCAATAAGTGACAAGTGTTGGGTGAACAAATTACAGTTGGGCAATTGATAGAATCAAAGCATTAAGATAGAACATTTATTAATTATGTAGGCATGTTTTCCAATTATAGTCGTACGTGCTCGCAATGAGAAACTTGCACAACATCTTTTGTCCTACCAGCCGTGGCAGCCGGGCCTCAAGGGAAACTACTGGATATTAAGGTACTCCTTTTAATAGAGTACCGAGCAAAGCATTAACACTTGGTGAAAACATGTGATCCTCACATCACTACCATCCCCTCCGGTTGTCCCTTCTTGTCACTGGGCCTTTGGTTCCGACAGTGACATGTGCATACAACTTGTAGATACAATCTAAGCAATACATATAGAGCTCAAATCTAAGATCATGCCACTCGGGCCCTAGTGACAAGCATTAAGAATAACAAGATTGCAGCAACAATAACTTCACAAACTTTGTAGATAGACTAATCATAATGTATCATCCATCGGATCCCAACAAACACAACACCGATTACATCGGATGAATCTCAATCATGTAAGGCAGCTCATGAGACCATTGTATTGAAGTACATGGGGAGAGTATACCGACATAGCTACTAGAACCCGTAGTCCATGGGGGAACTACTCACGGAGCATGATGGAGGCGGTGGCATCGATGGAGATGGCTTCCGGGGCACTTCCCCATCCCAAGGTGCCAAACAGAGACTTCGTCCCGAATTGGAGTTTCGCGATGGCGGCGCCCCGGAGTCTTTCTGGAGTTTCGTCAAAAGGTACGGTGTTTTTAGGTCGAAAGGGATTTTATAGGCGAAGAGGCGGCGCAGGGGGCACCGGGGCGCCTCACCTAGGCCGGCGCCGGGTCCGGCCCGCGCCGCCTTGTGGTGTGGTGGCCCCCGGCCCCTCTCCGACTCTTCTTTGTTCTGGAGCCTTCCGGAAAAAATAGGAGGTTTGGCGTTGATTTCCAATTCCAAGAATATTGCCCGAACAGCCTTTCTCGAACCAAAAAGCAGAAACAGAACTGCACCGTGGCATCTCGTTAATAGGTTAGTTCCGGAAAATGCATGAAATCATCATAAAGTGCAAGCAAAACATATAAGTATTGTCATAAAACAAGCATGGAACGACAGAAATTATGGATACGTCGGGACGTATCGCATCCCTAGTTCGTTCGAGTGTAAACGATAAAAAGAATAATTTCTGTAGTGACATGCTACTTACATAACCTTGGTCATACTATTACAAAGCATATGAAATGGATGAAGTGACTCAAGGCAATGATCTATAGTTGCTAACAAGTAGATAACATATAGCAAAACTTTTCATGAATAGTACTTTCAAGACAAGCATCAAAAGTCTTGCACAAGAGTTAACTCATAAAGCAATAAATTCAAAGTAAAGGCATCGAAGCAACACAAAGGAAGATTTAAGTTTCAGCGGTTGCTTTCAACTTTCAACATGCATATCTCATGGATAATTGTCAACATAAAGTAATATGATGAATGCAAATAAGCAAGTATGTAAGAATCAATGCACTTGACACAAGTGTTTGCTTCTAAGATGGAAGGAAGTAGGTAAACTGACTCAACATAAAGTAAAAGAATGGCCCTTCTACGAGGGAAGCATCGATTGCTATATTTGTGCTAGAGCTTTTATTTTGAAAACATAGAGAGAGCAAAAAAGTAAAGTTTTGAGAGGTGTTTGTTGTTGTCAACGAATGGTAGTGGGCACTCTAACCCCCTTGCCAGACAAACCTTCAAAGAGCGGCTCCCATTTTATTTTATTTTTGGGTGGCACTCCTTCCAACCTTTCTTTCACAAACCATGGCTAACCGAATCCTCGGGTGCCTGCCAACAATCTCATACCATGAAGGAGTGCCTTTTTATTTTAGTTTTATTATGATGACACTCCTCCCCACCTTTGCTTTCTCAAGCCATGGCTAACCCTTCGGGTGCCGTCCAACAATCACATACCATGGAGGAGTGTCTATTTTGGTTAATTAACTTGGGACTGGGAATCCCATTGCCAGCTCTTTTTGCAAAATTATTGGATAAGCGGATGAAGCCACTAGTCCATTGGTGAAAGTTGCCCAACAAGATTGAAAGATAAACACCACATACTTCCTCATGAGCTATAAAACATTGACACAAATTGAGAAGCATTTTGAATTGTTTAAAGGTAGCACTCAAGCAATTTACTTTGGAATGGCAGGAAATACCACATAGTAGGTAGGTATGGTGGACACAATTGGCATAGTGGTTGGCTCAAGGATTTTGGATGCATGAGAAGTATTCCCTCTCGATACAAGGCTTAGGCTAGCAAGGTTGTTTGAAGCAAACACAAGTATGAACCGAAGCAAAACTTACATAAGAACATATTGCAAGCATTATAATACTCTACACTGTCTTCCTTGTTGCTCAAACACTTTTACCAGAAAATATCTAGACCTTAAGAGAGATCAATTATGCAAACCAATTTTAACAAGCTTTACGGTAGTTCTCCACTAATAGGTTTAAACTACATGCAAAAACTTAATCATGATCTATTTGAGAGCTCAAAACAATTGCCAAGTGTCAAATTATCCAAGACATATGAGGCATTTTCTTTTTCCAACCAAATAACCATAAGTATTGTAGCTTCCAACTTTTATCATTGAACATTAAAAGTAAAACGAAGAACAAGTGTTCATATGAAAAAGCGGAGCGTGTCTCTCTCCCACACAAGGATTCCTAGGATCCGAATTTATTCAAACACAAACAAAACGAAAATAAAAGCAAACAGACGCTCCAAGTAAAACACATATGATGTGACCGAATAAAAATATAGTTTCAGGGAGGAACCTGATAAGTTGATGAAGAAGGGGATGCCTTGGGCATCCCCAAGCTTAGACGCTCGAGTCTTCTTGAAATATGCAGGGATGAACCACAGGGGCATCCCCAAACTTAGACTTTTCACTCTTCTTGATCATATATCATCCTCCTCTTTGACCCTTGAAAACTTCCTTCACACCAAACTTCTCATAAACTTCATTAGATGGGTTAGTACTCAAAAAATTTGAATCCACCTTGGTCCTGTAGTGGCACATTGCAAGAACTCAATAAAACATTAGCTACAGCCCTCTATGTCTAGAAAACCTCGCTTAAAGTCCACAAGAGACAATGCAAAAAACAGAGACAGAATCTGCCAAAACAGAACAGCCAGTAAAGACGAATTTTAATAAAATACTTCCGTTGCTCAAATCAGAAAACTCAAAACTAATGAAAGTTGCGTACATATCTGAGGACACGCACGTAAATTGGCATATTTTTCTGATTTTTCTACAGAGAAAATAGCCCAGATTCGTGACTAGAAATCTGTTTCTCGCCAAATCTAGTATCAACCTTCAATTAGAGGCTTCACTTGGCACAACAAAACACAAAACTAAGATAAGGAGAGGTTGCTACAGTAGTAAACAACTTCCAAGACACAAATATAAAACAAAGTACTGTAGCAAAATAACAGATGGGTTATCTCCCAAGAAGTTGCTTTCTTTATAGCCATTAAGATGGGCTCAGCAGTTTTAAGGATGCACTCGCAAGAAATAGTATTTGAAGCAAAAGAGAGCATCAAGAGGCAAATTCAAAACACATTTAAGCCTAACATGCTTCCTATGCAAAGGAATCTTGTAAATAAACAAGTTCATGAAAAGCAAAGTAACAAGCATAGGAAGATAGAACAGGTGTAACTTCAACAATTTCAGCATATAGAGAGGTGTTTTAGTACCATGAAAATTTCTACAACCATATTTTCCTCTCTTATAATAATTTTCAGTAGCTTCATGAATAAACTCAACAATATAACTATCACATGCAGCATACTTTTCATGATTTCCAAACACATAATTTTTATCAAGTTCAAGAATAGTGGAATTAAAACTTTCAAACTTACTTTTATTAATAAAATAACAAGGTAGTTGATCAATCTCAAGAGATACGGGACTCATAGATAAAGTCAAAAACTCTCCAATCCCATTTTCATTAGTAGCACAATTAATATTATCAAGTAACATAGGACCATCATCTAAAGCTTTATCATAAACATTTGCCAAGCAAAATTCTTTAGTACCATGCATTTCGACATCAGCACAAACAAAGCATTATCATAAGATTTATCAAAGTAGCATGGATTATCATAGATAACAGTAGCATAATTATTTTCACAAGTTTTACTCATAGGGACTATTTCAAGAGAATCCACAGGAACATAACATTCAACCTCTTTCGGTAAGCATGGAGGACAATCAAATAGTGTAAGAGATGAAGAGTTACTCTCATTAGAAGGTTGGCATGGGTAGCTAATCCATTCTTCCTCCTTTTGTTCGTCTCTCTCCTCTTCTTTTTCATCCATTGAGCTTTCAGGTTCATCAATTTCTTCTTCCACCGGTTCCTGCAAATTGTGAGTGCATTCTTGTGCATTAATGTGTCTCTCTTTATAATCAAGGATATAAGGATTCCTACTGTAGCATTTTATGCAAGAATTAAGGATAGTAGAGACATAATCTTTAAGGTCCTTACAAATAGCACAAGTTTCATAATTCTCAACCATGAAGGATTCTATCTCGGAGGCTCCCATAAATAAGACAAATTGTTCTACCTCTTCGAACCCATAATGAATATAGCAATTCGATTATAGTTCTTAATTAAAAATTCCTCACTAAAGCCACATTGATATTTAAGATGTTTAGTATCCTGTTGAGAGCAACAGTTTATCATCATGGCGTCTAAGCAAGATTCTAGCCATTGTATTCAATTTTTCTATCATAGCACTCATTATTTTACCAGTTCTTGATTCTCTATAATTATTATAACATTCTATGAGCTCCAAGTAGGTTGTAGGTTCTCCCATAACAGTTTTTAATTTTTAGATTTTTCAAATTTTTATGGATTTTTGGGTATATGAGAAAAGTAAAACAAGACAAAAAGAAACTAAGCAAAAGTAAACTAGGCAAAATAAAACTAGACAGAAATAAACTAAGCACAAATAAACTAGGAAAAAGTAAACTAAGCAAAACAAAATAAAATAAAACAGAGAAAGAGGTAGAGTGTACTCATGAACTTATGAGTAGAGCTATGCCTCCCGGCAACGGCGCCAGAAACAGTTGATGACCCACAAGTATAGGGGATCGCGATAGTCTTCGAGGGTAGTATAACCCAATTTATTGATTCGACACAAGGGAGGTAAATAATACTTATAAGCAACAAGTTGTCAATTCAGCGCACTGAAAAGCACTAGCAACAGGGGTGATGTGAAAGTAGCAGTAATAAGGAGCGTAATAAGAACACGGCAAAGAATAGCAATATGAGAGCAATGGCACCGAAGATAGTTGATACTACTTCCAATGACATGTAGAACAAGTATATAATGATGAGAGATGGACCGGGGTTCCCGCTCTACACTAGTGGTAACTCTCCAATAAGTGACAAGTGTTGGGTGAACAAATTACAGTTGGGCAATTGATAGGAATCAAAGCATTAAGATAGAACATCCAGATTATTAATTATGTAGGCATGTTTTCCAATTATAGTCGTACGTGCTCGCAATGAGAAACTTGCACAACATCTTTTGTCCTACCACCGGTGGCAGCCGGCCTCAAGGGAAACTACTGGATATTAAGGTACTCCTTTTAATAGAGTACCGAGCAAAGCATTAACACTTGGTGAAAACATGTGATCCTCACATCACTACCATCCCCTCCGGTTGTCCCGATTTTTGTCACTTCGGGGCCTTTGGTTCCGGACAGTGACATGTGCATACAACTTGTAGATACAATCTAAGCAATACATATAGAGCTCAAATCTAAGATCATGCCACTCGGGCCCTAGTGACAAGCATTAAGAATAACAAGATTGCAGCAACAATAACTTCACAAACTTTCTAGATAGACTAATCATAATGTATCATCCATCGGATCCCAACAAACACAACACCGATTACATCAGATGAATCTCAATCATGTAAGGCAGCTCATGAGACCATTGTATTGAAGTACATGGGGGAGAGATACCGACATAGCTACTGCTAGAACCCGTAGTCCATGGGGGAACTACTCACGGAGCATGATGGAGGCGGTGGCGTCGATGGAGATGGCTTCGGCACTTCCCCGTCCCGACAGGGTGCCGGAAGAGACTTCTGTCCCCGAATTGGAGTTTCGCGATGGCGGCGGCGCCCCTGAGTCTTTCTGGAGTTTCGTCAAAAGGTACGGTGTTTTTAGGTCGAAAGGGATTTTATAGGCGAAGAGGCGGCGCAGTGGGCACTGGGGTGCCTCACCCTAGGCCGGCGCGGGGTCCGGCCCGCGCCGCCTTGTGGTGTGGTGGTCCCCCGGCCCCTCTCCGACTCTTCTTCGGTGTTCGAGCCTTCCGGGAAAAATAGGAGGTTTGGCGTTGATTTCGTCCAATTCCGAGAATATTGCTCGAACAGCCTTTCCTAACCAAAAACAGAAAAAGAACTGGCACTGTGGCATCTCGTTAATAGGTTAGTTCCGGAAAATGCATGAAATCATCATAAAGTGCAAGCAAAACATGTAAGTACTGTCATAAAACAAGCATGGAACGACAGAAATTATGGATACGTCGGGGACGTATCAAGGTGCAGTCACTCTGGAAGGTAGGGGCTTCTGCTTTCTTGATGAAGTGGAGATGCTTCAGCGGATCTTGAAGGTATTGGCTTTTGCTTTGTTGGCGTAGTAGAGATGCTTCAGATGACCTTGAAAGTAGTCGGCGTAGATAGGGGTCTGAGTTAGTTTCCCTGACGGTTGAAAAAAAACTGCTAACGGGTTTAGAGTTAGAGTCTTTCGTTAATCTACCCAACTAACTAACAGTTAGCAATACATCGGCGAGGCAAACTTTAATCCTATCATGGCATGTGACACCCATACAACCATAACCAGAGTAAAAATGCCACTAACAGAGGCTACTGGTATTTTTCCTAGAAGCACAGTAACAAAACAAGATCAACACAATTGGAATCATTCAAAAATATTTATTTTTCAATTTTTGAGACTCAAAATACTAACCAGAAACAGTGATCGAGTTTTATTTATTAAAAACCGCACAAAAATCCTAAAAATACAAGGTCAGTGGCATCAGAAAGATAATTTCATACTGGTTCTAGTGCAATTGGAATCACATCAATCGGAGCTACCAAACTATTATTATTAGCAAAACAGTACACTAGCAGATTTCCATTTTTAATTTCTGTTTTACAATTTCCAAACAATTAGAAAAGGCGGGAACGTCTAAATAGCAAGACATACATGCACACAACAAACAGATACAAACACTCAAGGCAGCACACTAGGGAACTACAAGCAATCATCAAACCAGACATGGTACTCTAAGTACCCAAAAATTCCTAATGCGCGGGTTTATCTCAATCAAAACGATTGAGTTTGTCCTATCCATCCTATTGGTCTGGGGCTGGTCACATATGTCGACGTCTTCATATCGTCAGCATCGGCTTCAACTTGGATCCTTGTAGCAGTTGGTAGTGAAGGGGCCGGGTGTTGAGTCGTTGAGGTTGAGGTGGAGGAGAAAACTATGTAGAACTTCTAGTCTCGACATCCCGGAAACATAAGGGCTTCGAAGAGGTAGCTGTCGAGGTGCTCCCGAAGTCGAGATCTTCTCGTGGCTGGCCTAAAAATTACTAGTCAAGAAACTGAGGACTTAAGCCCTGACGACTGCAAAAAGGTGCAAGTCCGCGGAGGAACAAGGTCAGATCTTTGACAGACTTTGGTGATAACCAAAGACATGTTCTTATTATCCCTTTATGTGCAGGACTAAGTCGGCGTCCGATCTTCAATAATTGTCGTTGGAGATACGTGAGACTTCATAAAAGGTTGATCCATCTTCGACTTCGAGTCTCCGGGTCTGTGTTGGGGATGTCGTCCAACCTGTAGGTTTGAAGTGGATGAGACAATAGAGCAAGAATTTTCAAACCTTTTATAAAGCGGAGAGATAAGAATTTGGAAGTTTTGAAGAAATAAGAGTAGTAGAAGCTATGTTTCCGACTAAAGAAAGAATTTATTTCGTAAATAGTTTTTCCCAAGTATTTGTTTCCTAACTAACGTCCATGCTAACTAAGGTCTCCTACAGTCAGGATAGCTCTGATACCAGCTCTGTGGGGACCCCGGACTAGCTGTCCGAAATACCCTGTTATGTATACAGTTCACGATCCCATGATCAGTGCGCCGTGAACACATAACCAAACTGATATCAAATTACACCATCCATTACAAAGCGGAATAAGAAAATTACAATAAGGTCTCATGACCATTACTTACATAATAGCCTCGAGGGCCTAACTAAACATCAGAGTAGCATCTTCACTTCAACAGCGCGGAGCCCAAGTCATCTGCCATAAACCCTACAGGCAACTGACTGGGAAGACGTTCCTAGCTCGCATAGACGTCGTCCAAGTCCTTCTTCATTTGTCGAATTCCTTCAAGTCTGGCCAAGTAAATAGCCAGGGACAAAGCCGTGTACATTTGAATTGTACTCGCAAACCATCAAGAAGGTGATAACAATTCTAACTAAAGAAGACAAGAGAGGAAGAATAGTTTCTCTTGTTGATATAGCACGTAGAAGAGAAGAGATGTTTTTGGTGGAGATAGCGTCCCAACTTCTCGATTGAAGGGGACACTTCAAGAATTTATCTAAGACATCTCTATATCTCTATTTAAGAAGATACTTCAAAAGAGTTCTACAACATAAAACACTAGGGAGGGGGTAACCCAATTTTGTTTCCTTTCCGACCATCTCCATATGGTCAACCAAACCATTCCCGTACCCTTCCGGTACTCCGAAAACAAGTTCCTTTCTTTCATTTTCCAAACAATTTTTGTAAACCAAAAACTCATCAGGCTAAGCAACAACCATTCCAACCGTCCATGACCGCGGACGCGGCTATTCGAATAGATTTTACTCTGCAGAGTTTGCACACTTTCCCCACAAGATCCGCGAGTTCATCATGTGGGCATCATCCCCGCATATCAACTATGCCATGACAAAAACTCGGACATAGCCTTTCGCCTATTCGTCTTAGCACGGGATCCTACCCTATGGAGTATGTACCTCCCCGGCACCGTGGCAGCTCACCTCACTTTGAGCGTGGCTCCACCGCCAAGCCAGGAGACCCATAGTGTCTTCCGGACGGGTCAGCCCCGAAGGCCTCCCGTTATACTATTGTCTCCACCAACGACAATCCGGATTCAGGGGTAACCTTACCCTTATATAGTTGTGCGGTGTCCCATGTTAAGAAGAATAAACTATGACCTAAGCCCCGTCCCACTCCAGGGTAATGTGGTTGCGCGGGTTAATTGTCACGGGTGAATACTTAGACGCCAAAGTTTTCGAAAACAAGATTTTCTTTCCAACCATCTTTGCCAAGATCCTTTCCTTTCATAAACACACACTTGGGTAAGTCCAACTCACCCAAGGTTTTCATAAAACATTTACAACAAGGTAAGCCTTGAGGGGTTCCCAACCTAAAGTTTCATGAGTTGAACTACTATTGCACTACGGCCGAGATGAGAGTCATCACGCCATAGATGGTGTGAAAAGGAGTAATGGAGTGGATCATACTTGCTTAAGGTAAGCATGTACTATGACCACACAAGGAGGATTATAATTTCAGATTTGTGGTGCTAAATATACAACTTAGATAGTGGATTATCACTATCCAACATACTCTCCAATGGGTACACGGCATACTCCTCTCAAGTTGAGAATACACCAAGATCATGACATTGATACCTCTATACTACAAAAGTGGTGGGTGTAGTGTAAGTCATTATCTTGAGATGGAACATGCTCAAGTCGAGCATACAAGATAACCAAGAGGAATAGCACGGCCATGATACCATGCATCCCATAATCACAAAGACAATAGTGGAGTATCACCACTAGGGAGTACTCCACTAGCAACCATACATATATGACAATAATAAGGAGAACAACACACATAGAACCAAGGTGCTTTGGACATCAACAAATGACATCCAACTAGACACCGAATCAGAGGTCAAAAGATGGCTTGCCTTGGCTTATTTGTCCCTGTACTTCTTCAACTCCATCAATATAAGAATTCCAACAATATAAATAATCTTCTCATCCGATTCCACTTCTTTTTCTTCTCCGGAATTGTTCGCATCTATCGCCGGAAAATATAAAAGGAACACAATCAATCACATTGCATCAACAAGACAACATTCAACAATCAACAACTAACCATGCAGTCAAGGTATAACATACTAAAGACCTATAGACACCACAAAACAATTTTTAAGAGTTTTAATTTAGAAAACCCCATTTAATTACCTAGTAAAGGTATGAGTGCATCACAACTTAGCAATTGCCTCTCTCAGTTATCACCATGGTATAAACCAAATACCCCCTGGTAGATAACATCATAAAGATGAAAAGTGCATTAGTTTGGCAAAAAAACATTCACATTATAATTTGAAACATTTTTGGAAAAGCGGGCAATCATTCTCCCCATTTTAAGAAGCTTACATAGCACTACACAAGAATAGGAGCAAATGATATGCCCCACCATTTGAAGACTTAAGCAAAACAAAAGAGCTAAAGTTAAATTGCAGAGGTTTTGTTTTGCAAGCATAAAACAAAGGTTGCCCACTCTACTAAAAAGAGTTGGTCAAGGGTTTTAAATAAACCGAAAAGTTTTGCTTCAACAATGCATGTCACACATAAACATTACTAACAGCAACAAATATGTATTAACAGAGACTAATAATATTTTTCCTATATAGCCAGTACTAATACAAGACTAACCCAATTGGAATCACCCAAAAATATTAAACCTACAATTTTAGGAATTTCTTTGAATCTGACTGTACAGAAAACAAGATCTGTAAGCCATAAATCGTAGAAAAATCCTAAAAATATGAGGCCACTGGCATTTGAAAGATATTTAAACAGAGATTCACACACAATTGGATTTGGGTTCAAATTGTTTCTGAAACTCTCACAATTGGATTTACAAGTTTACTGCATGTTTTCACCATTTGCTTTAACTATGGAGTTGCAGAAAGATAAAGGTTTGAATCTTGTTTGAGATGATTAAGAAAACATTCAGTAATCCTACAGAATTGGAATCACACAATTAGGTTCAAAAATGGATTTTTGATGATTTAAAAGCTAACAGCCATGTCTGCAGATCACACAGAACAAGTTTAATTCATCAAAAATCATACACAAATCATAAAAATATGAGGTAAGCTGCATCTGAAAGGTATTGAATAGGTGGTTCTTACCCAATTGGTTTCATTCAATAATTCGTTTCCAAGCTCCTGGTTTAATTTGACAAATTCAGATCTGACCAGATGTTGATCTGTGAAACATTTCAATTTCAGGAGGTCAATCGAAGTGAAACCACAGCCAAAATGAAGGTATTGAAGAGGGCTTTCACCCACAGTTGAGTTTGCTCAAAAAGGTTTTGTGAAACGGGATGAATCTAACAAACAGTGATTCTGCATGTTAAAAGAACTTTATTTACCATGCAAAATCCGTAACGTATTTGAGGATGAGACCAATGCCAAGTTGTAGATCTTTTCAATACCTATCTGTGGAACTTTGAATCACTCGATTTGGATCTGCACACGAGATTTGGCGGATTTTACAAAATCGTTCCAGAATCTGAAACAGCAAGATAGCAGAAATTACTGCAAGGTTTTGGACGAACTTGGGTCAAGAGCTTCAGATCTGAGGATTGCTCAACCTTCTCCATGCTTGGACCAACATGCACCTGCATCAAGATCCAATCTTGTGAGAGGAGAAAGGAGAAATAGGGCTGGATTCATCTAGGGTTAGGGGAGAAGAGAGTGAGAGGGATGCTCTCATGGTGAGGATGAGCTTGATGGAGGAGGGGAGCTTCATCTAGGTGCCTTTCCATGGCCATGGCCGGCCATGGTAGCTAGGTGGAGCAGGATTTCGTGGGGGAGAGGTAGGAGAGGAGTGTGAGTGAGTGGTGGAAGGAGTGGAGAGTCAAAAATGAGAAGCAAAGGAGGAGGGGGTGGCCGGCCAAGCTCCTTTTATAGAGGGAGGATGGTTGGCTGCCTCCTCATTGATTGGGTTGGTTGGGAGGCTGCTCATTTAGTGCTTGGGTTAGGTGGGAGGCAAGGCTTGTAAGGGAAGAAAGTGGAGATGAAGAAATTTCAGCTCATGCATGCCAAGAGCTTGGCATGGCCGGCTACTTCTTGATATTACAAGAGGACAAGCAAAGTGCAATACCATTTCATGCATGTCGGCCAAAGTTGAGTGTAGGGGATGATTAGCCAAAAGTGGCTTGGGGATGTATTCAAATTTGGGAAAGAGGTGACAATAAACATTGGTGCCCATGTTGAGAAATAAAGTACTTTGATCAAATTGTCAATTTGGCCAAGAGATGATGGTGGTGATGATGGTTTAGATAATGGTAGAGCAAGGCTAAGAGAGATGGTGAGTGAAGTAACCATATACTCACAAGGATGAATATATTGACATAAATCATCAATTCATGAGGTCAAGGTGATGATGGAAAGAAATGGAGGAGTGAGGTATGTATGATGAAATATAAGTTGCTCTTCAAATAAGAGGTCAATTGGGATTGATTGGAAAGTATCAAATGGTCATCCATTTGATCAAGAATTGGAGAATGGAGGGGATTCAATGTGGTAGATCAGAGAGATACACAAGATGTGCAAGAGTTGTCATTTGAAAAAGAACTCAATTGAAAAGTATTTGAAACACCTCAATTGTCTAAGGACAATTGGGAATGAACTCAAGTGGAATGGAGTTCGAAAATGTTGAGAGAACTAGTTGGAACATGGAAGTTCAAAATGTTCTACTTACTTTCTCAAGTGAAGTAGAGTTTTCTCAAATTTAAAGTAATCAAGAAATGGTATAGGTACCATAAACAAGCCTTTTGTTAAAAATAAGGCAAGATAGAAAATAATGTTTTAGAAATCAGCACTTGGTAGAAATGGGATGAGAAACAAAACCCATTTCAGTTTCTTGTTTTCTTTGAAGAATTATCTTGAAAAGATTTAATAAGACTAGAAGTAGTTTTGTGATCAAAACTAAAGAAGGAAAAACAATAGGAGTTTTGAGAGAGAAAACTAATTTAGGGAGAAGTGTTCTCAAGGGTAGATGATGGCTACAAAATGTACCCACCATTCCCACTCTTGGTTTTGTGAAGATTAAACTTGAATAAAAACAAGAGGTAAAATTGAAGGAAGTGATCTAGTGTTGAATCATTGAATAGGGTACAAGATCAAGTTGAATATATGAGCTGCAAGGATAGACTGAGACATGCAAGACGTGGAGGTTGAAGAGGGTGTTGCATAGATGAGATCCATGCATTGAAGTCAACAATAACAGTTGTGGGTGCTTAGAGATCAATTGCCAAAGTCTGAACATTTTAAGCCTGTCAACACAGATGGTCGACATGGCCTCAAAACCAACAAGAATGAGTGGGTATAAGAGAGGGATGTAGCTAGGGGTAGATGATCCCAAGTTTTGAATTAAGTATGATTGAGCTATCTTGTACCACAAAGATGAAGATCATGATGGCACACTCATGTTATCATCAGAAGAAGAGCTTGATGTAGTAAGAAGGAAAACAATTCTTCCTAAGCTACACATGTGTTTTATTTGGTGAGTTGATGGTTTAACCACTAGAGGTGTTGTTCTTTGAGGTGGCTCAAGACAAAACTCAACAAGCAATCAAGACAATACATCTACCAACAGATCAAGGCAATTCATCTAATTAGTCTTTTAGAAAGAAAAAAATTTGTTCCCCCTAATTTTTGCAATAAGGACAATTAATCAAGGTTGCAAAAGTTGGGGTGTTACAGATCTTCCACCCTTAAAATAATCTCGTCCCGAGATTACTGAGTGTAGAACTAGATGGGTTGTAAAGTGTAACTAAAGTTAGAATCCAACTTTTAGGGGAAGATGAAGTCTTCCACACTTAAGATTTTTCATCGGGCCTTCGGAAAAACTCAGAGCGTCTGCCTTGCGGTCCTGTCGGGCTTCTGAAGAAGTCATCGATCTTCCTTGTTCAGTTGAAGAATCTTCGAGGGCGACGTGCAGACCACAACTTCAAGAGGCACTCACGTGTTAACTAAACCATATGGGATGCGCGGCGAGTTAGTAAGTTGATGAAACACCTAGTTGGTATCCATATGAAACAGCAACTGAGGTTGTCGAAGACAATCTTCAGCTTGCGGGTTGGTGCTGACTTACAGCAGTTGGTGAGCGGTAAGTTGCACCTAGTCTTGAGTTCTGGAGGTATCTTCCGGAGTCTTCACTTGATGAGGACCAGATGAACTATGTGATGTAGCTCGGCTTTGACGCTATTGTTCCCTCACCTTGTTAGAGGGTGTGTTAGAGGGTGGTTTTCAAGAAGATATTCTCGAGGTTAGCGCGATTACTCCAAGTTAGTATGTCTTCTCGCAGAGGTGTGATGACCCACAAGTATAGGGGATCGCGATAGTCTTCGAGGGTAGTATAACCCAATTTATTGATTCGACACAAGGGGAGGTAAAGAATACTTATAAGCCTTAACAACCGAGTTATCAATTCCTGCACTGGAAAAGCACTAGCAACAGGGTGATGTGAAAGTAGCAATAATAGAGCAGAGTAACAGTAACACAGCAGCAGAATAGCAATATGAGAGCAATGGCACCGAAGATAGTTGATACTACTTCCAATGACATGTAGAACAAGTATATAATGATGAGAGATGGACCGGGGTTCCCAGCGATCTACACTAGTGGTAACTCTCCAATAAGTGACAAGTGTTGGGTGAACAAATTACAGTTGGGCAATTGATAGGAATCAAAGCATTAAGATAGAACATCCAGATTATTAATTATGTAGGCATGTTTTCCAATTATAGTCGTACGTGCTCGCAATGAGAAACTTGCACAACATCTTTTGTCCTACCAGCCGGTGGCAGCCGGGCCTCAAGGGAAACTACCGGATATTAAGGTACTCCTTTTAATAGAGTACCGGAGCAAAGCATTAACACTTAGTGAAAACATGTGATCCTCACATCACTACCATCCCCTCCGGTTGTCCCGATTCTTGTCACTTCGGGGCCTTTGGTTCCGGACAGTGACATGTGCATACAACTTGTAGATACAATCTAAGCAATACATATAGAGCTCAAATCTAAGATCATGCCACTCGGGCCCTAGTGACAAGCATTAAGAATAACAAGATTGCAGCAACAATAACTTCACAAACTTTGTAGATAGACTAATCATAATGTATCATCCATCGGATCCCAACAAACACAACACCGATTACATCGATGAATCTCAATCATGTAAGGCAGCTCATGAGACCATTGTATTGAAGTACATGGGGAGAGTATACCGACATAGCTACTGCTAGAACCCGTAGTCCATGGGGGAACTACTCACGGAGCATGATGGAGGCGGTGGCGTCGATGGAGATGGCTTCCGGGCACTTCCCGTCCCGGCAGGGTGAACGAGACTGGTCCCCAATTGGAGTTTCGCGATGGCGCGGCGCCCGGAGTCTTTCTGGAGTTTCGTCAAAAGATACGGTGTTTTTAGGTCGAAAGGGATTTTATAGACGAAGAGGCGGCGGGGCACTGGGGCGCTCACCCTAGGCCGGCGCGGCCGGGTCGCCCACGCAGCCTTGTGGTGTGGTGGCCCCCGGCCCCTCTCCGACTTTCTTGTGTTCTGGAGCCTTCGGGAAAAATAGGAGGTTTGGCGTTGATTTCGTCCAATTCCGAGAATATTGCCCGAACAGCCTTTGGAACCAAAACAGCAGAAACAGAACTGCACGTGGCATCTCGTTAATAGGTTAGTTCCGGAAAATGCATGAAATCATCATAAAGTGCAAGCAAAACATGTAAGTATTGTCATAAAACAAGCATGGAACACAGAAATTATGGATACGTGGGACGTATCAGCATCCCCAAGCTTAGTTCTGCTCGTCCGAGGTAAACGATAAAAAGAATAATTTCTGTAGTGACATGCTACTTACATAACCTTGGTCATACTATTACAAAGCATATGAAATGGATGAAGTGACTCAAGGCAATGATCTATAGTTGCTAACAAGTAGATAACATATAGCAAAACTTTTCATGAATAGTACTTTCAAGACAAGCATCAAAAGTCTTGCACAAGAGTTAACTCATAAAGCAATAAATTCAAAGTAAAGGCATCGAAGCAACACAAAGGAAGATTTAAGTTTCAGCGGTTGCTTTCAACTTTCAACATGCATATCTCATGGATAATTGTCAACATAAAGTAATATGATGAATGCAAATAAGCAAGTATGTAAGAATCAATGCACAGTTGACACAAGTGTTTGCTTCTAAGATGGAAGGAAGTAGGTAAACTGACTCAACATAAAGTAAAAGAATGGCCCTTCTACGAGGGAAGCATCGATTGCTATATTTGTGCTAGAGCTTTTATTTTGAAAACATAGAGAGATCAAAAAAATAAAGTTTTGAGAGGTGTTTGTTGTTGTCAACGAATGGTAGTGGGCACTCTAACCCCTTGCCAGACAAACCTTCAAAGAGCGGCTCCCATTTTATTTTATTTTTGGGTGGCACTCCTTCCAACCTTTCTTTCACAAACCATGGCTAACCGAATCCTCGGGTGCCTGCCAACAATCTCATACCATGAAGGAGTGCCTTTATATTTTAGTTTTATTATGATGACACTCCTCCCCACCTTTGCTTTCTCAAGCCATGGCTAACCGAATCCATTGGGTGCCGTCCAACAATCACATACCATGGAGGAGTGTCTATTTTGGTTAATTAACTTGGGACTGGGAATCCCATTGCCAGCTCTTTTTGCAAAATTATTGGATAAGCGGATGAAGCCACTAGTCCATTGGTGAAAGTTGCCCAACAAGATTGAAAGATAAACACCACATACTTCCTCATGAGCTATAAAACATTGACACAAATTGAGAAGCATTTTGAATTGTTTAAAGGTAGCACTCAAGCAATTTACTTTGGAATGGCAGAAATACCACATAGTAGGTAGGTATGGTGGACACAATTGGCATAGTGGTTGGCTCAAGGATTTTGGATGCATGAGAAGTATTCCCTCTCGATACAAGGCTTAGGCTAGCAAGGTTGTTTGAAGCAAACACAAGTATGAACCGGTACAGCAAAACTTACATAAGAACATATTACAAGCATTATAATACTCTACTGTCTTCCTTGTTGCTCAAACACTTTTACCAGAAAATATCTAGACCTTAAGAGAGATCAATTATGCAAACCAATTTTAACAAGCTTTACGGTAGTTCTCCACTAATAGGTTTAAACTACATGCAAAAACTTAATCATGATCTATTTGAGAGCTCAAAACAATTGCCAATTGTCAAATTATCCAAGACATATGAGGCATTTTCTTTTTCCAACCAAATAACCATAAGTATTGTAGCTTCCAACTTTTATCATTGAACATTAAAAGTAAAACGAAGAACAAGTGTTCATATGAAAAAGCGGAGCGTGTCTCTCTCCCACACAAGGATTCCTAGGATCCGAATTTATTCAAACACAAACAAAACGAAAATAAAAGCAAACAGACGCTCCAAGTAAAACACATATGATGTGACCGAATAAAAATATAGTTTCAAGGAGGAACCGATAAGTTGATGAAGAAGGGGATGCCTTGGGCATCCCCAAGCTTAGACGCTCGAGTCTTCTTGAAATATGCAGGGATGAACCACGGGGCATCCCCAAACTTAGACTTTTCACTCTTCTTGATCATATATCATCCTCCTCTCTTGACCCTTGAAAACTTCCTTCACACCAAACTTCTCATAAACTTCATTAGAGGGGTTAGTACGCAAAAAATTTGAATCCACCTTGGTCCTGTAGTGGCACATTGCAATAACTCAATAAAACATTAGCTACAGCCCTCTACGTCTAGAAAACCTCGCTTAAAGTCCACAAGAGACAATGCAAAAAACAGAGACAGAAAAAACAGAACAGCCAGTAAAGACGAATTTTAATAAAATACTTCCGTTGCTCAAATCGAAAACTCAAAACTAATGAAAGTTACATATCTGAGGACACGCACGTAAATTGGCATATTTTTCTGATTTTTCTACAGAGAAAACAGCCAGATTCGTGAGATAGAAATCTGTTTCAAATCCAAATCTAGTATCAACCTTCAATTAGAGGCTTCACTTGGCACAACAAAACACAAAACTAAGATAAGGAGAGGTTGCTACAGTAGTAAACAACTTCCAAGACACAAATATAAAACAAAGTACTGTAGCAAAATAACACATGGGTTATCTCCCAAGAAGTTGCTTTCTTTATAGCCATTAAGATGGGCTCAGCAGTTTTAATGATGCACTCGCAAGAAATAGTATTTGAAGCAAAAGAGAGCATCAAGAGGCAAATTCAAAACACATTTAAGACTAACATGCTTCCTATGCAAAGGAATCTTGTAAATAAACAAGTTCATGAAAAGCAAAGTAACAAGCATAGGAAGATAGAACAGGTGTAACTTCAACAATTTCAGCATATAGAGAGGTGTTTTAGTACCATGAAAATTTCTACAACCATATTTTCCTCTCTTGTAATAATTTTCAGTAGCTTCATGAATAAACTCAACAATATAACTATCACATGCAGCATACTTTTCATGATTTCCAAACACATAATTTTTATCAAGTTCAAGAATAGTGGAATTAAAACTTTCAAACTTACTTTTATTAATAAAATAACAAGGTAGTTGATCAATCTCAAGAGATACGGGACTCATAGATAAAGTCAAAAACTCTCCAATCCCATTTTCATTAGTAGCACAATTAATATTATCAAGTAACATAGGACCATCATCTAAAGCTTTATCATAAACATTTGCCAAGCAAAATTCTTTAGTACCATGCATTTCGACATCAGGCACAAACAAAGCATTATCATAAGATTTATCAAAGTAGCATGGATTATCATAGATAATAGTAGCATAATTATTTTCACAAGTTTTACTCATAGGGACTATTTCAAGAGAATCCACACGAACATAACATTCAACCTCTTTCGGTAAGCATGGAGGACAATCAAATAGTGTAAGAGATGAAGAGTTACTCTCATTAGAAGGTTGGCATGGGTAGCTAATCCATTCTTCCTCCTTTTGTTCGTCGCTCTCCTCTTCTTTTTCATCCAATGAGCTTTCAGGTTCATCAATTTCTTCTTCCACCGGTTCCTGCAAATTGTGAGTGCATTCTTGTGCATTAATGTGTCTCTCTTTATAATCAAGGATATAAGGATTCCTACTGTAGCATTCTATGCAAGAATTAAGGATAGTAGAGACATAATCTTTAAGGTCCTTACAAATAGCACAAGTTTCATAATTCTCAACCATGAAGGATTCTATCTCGGAGGCTCCCATAAATAAGACAAATTGTTCTACCTCTTCGAACCCATAATGAATATAGCAATTCCGATTATAGTTCTTAATTAAAAATTCCTCACTAAAGCCACATTGAAATTTAAGATGTTTAGTATCCTGTTGAGAGCAACAGTTTATATCATGGCGTCTAAGCAAGATTCTAGCCATTGTATTCAATTTTTCTATCATAGCACTCATTATTTTACCAGTTCTTGATTCTCTATAATTATTATAACATTCTATGAGCTCCAAGTAGGTTGTAGGTTCTCCCATAACAGCAGTTTTTAATTTTTAGATTTTTCAAAATTTTATGGATTTTTGGGTATATGAGAAAAGTAAAACAAGACAAAAAGAAACTAAGCAAAAGTAAACTAGGCAAAATAAAACTAGATGATAAACTAAGCACAAATAAACTAGGAAAAAGTAAACTAAGCAAAACAAAATAAAATAAAACAGAGAAAGAGGTAGAGTGTACTCCCAGGTGAACTTATGAGTAGAGCTATGCCTCCGGCAACGGCAATCTTTGATGACCCACAAGTATAGGGGATCGCGATAGTCTTCGAGGGTAGTATAACCCAATTTATTGATTCGACACAAGGAGGTAAAGAATACTTATAAGCCTTAACAACCGAGTTGTCAATTCAGGCACTGGAAAAGCACTAGCAACAGGGTGATGTGAAAGTAGCATAATATGAGAGCAGTAGTGAATACGCAGCAGAATAGCAATATGAGAGCAATGGCACCGGAAGATAGTCGATACTACTTCCAATGACATGTAGAACAAGTATATAATGATGAGAGATGGACCGGGGTTCCCAGCGATCTACACTAGTGGTAACTCTCCAATAAGTGACAAGTGTTGGGTGAACAAATTACAGTTGGGCAATTGATAGGAATCAAAGCATTAAGATAGAACATCCAGATTATTAATTATGTAGGCATGTTTTCCAGTTATAGTCGTACGTGCTCGCAATGAGAAACTTGCACAACATCTTTTGTCCTACCAGCCGGTGGCAGCCTCAAGGGAAACTACTGGATATTAAGGTACTCCTTTTAATATAGTACCGGAGCAAAGCATTAACACTTGGTGAAAACATGTGATCCTCACATCACTACCATCCCCTCCGGTTGTCCCGATTCTTGTCACTTCGGGGCCTTTGGTTCCGGACAGTGACATGTGCATACAACTTGTAGATACAATCTAAGCAATACATATAGAGCTCAAATCTAAGATCATGCCACTCGGGCCCTAGTGACAAGCATTAAGAATAACAAGATTGCAGCAATAATAACTTCACAAACTTTGTAGATAGACTAATCATAATGTATCATCCATCGGATCCCAACAAACACAACACCGATTACATCAGATGAATCTCAATCATGTAAGGCAGCTCATGAGACCATTGTATTGAAGTACATGGGGGAGAGTATACCCATAGCTAGCTAGAACCCGTAGTCCATGGGGGAACTACTCACGGAGCATGATGGAGGCGGTGGCGTCGATGGAGATGGCTTCCGGGCACTTCCCCGTCCCGACAGGTGCCGAACAGACTGTCTCCCGAATTGAGTTTCGATGGCGGCGCCCTGGAGTCTTTCGGAGTTTCGTCAAAGGTACGGTGTTTTTAGGTCGAAAGGGATTTTATAGGCGAAGAGGCGCAGGGGCACCGGGCGCCTCACCCTAGGCCGGCGCGGCCAGGTCCGCCCGTGCCGCCTTGTGGTGTGGTGGCCCCTGGCCCCTCTCCGACTCTTCTTCGGTGTTCGAGCCTTCCGGAAAAATAGGAGGTTTGGCGTTGATTTCGTCCAATTCGAGAATATTGCCCGAACAGCCTTTCTCGAACCAAAAAGCAAAACAGAACGCACCGTGGCATCTCGTTAATAGGTTAGTTCCGGAAAATACATGAAATCATCATAAAGTGCAAGCAAAACATGTAAGTATTGTCATAAAACAAGCATGGAACGCAGAGAAATTATGGATACGTCGGGACGTATCAAGGTGCATCCAGGTAGGGGCTTCTGCTTTCTTGATGAAGTGGAGATGCTTCAGCGGATCTTGAAGGTATTGGCTTTTGCTTTGTTGGCGTAGTAGAGATGCTTCAGATGACCTTGAAAGTAGTCGGCGTAGATAGGGGTCTGAGTTAGTTTCCCTGACGGTTGAAAAAAAACTGCTAACGGGTTTAGAGTTAGAGTCTTTCGTTAATCTACCCAACTAACTAACAGTTAGCAATACATCGGCGAGGCAAACTTTAATCCTATCATGGCATGTGACACCCATACAACCATAAGCAGAGTCAAAATACCACTAACAGAGGCTACTGGTATTTTTCCTAGATGCACAGTAACAAAACAAGATCAACACAATTGGAATCATTCAAAAATATTTATTTTTCAATTTTTGAGACTCAAAATACTAACCAGAAACAGTGATCAAGTTTTATTTATTAAAAATCGCACAAAAATCCTAAAAATACAAGGTCAGTGGCATCTGAAAGATAATTTCATACTGGTTCTAGTGCAATTGGAATCACATCAATCGGAGCTACCAAACTATTATTATTAGCAAAACAGTACACTAGCAGATTTCCATTTTTAATTTCTGTTTTACAATTT
Organism: Lolium multiflorum; assembly: GCA_030979885.1. NCBI lineage: Eukaryota > Viridiplantae > Streptophyta > Magnoliopsida > Poales > Poaceae > Lolium > Lolium multiflorum. Next base: position 403,264,533 of record CM061750.1, read on the forward strand.
CCAAACAATTAGAAAAGGCGGGAACGTCTAAATAGAAAGACATACATGCACACAACAAACATATACAAACACTCAAGGCAGCACACTAGGGAACTACAAGCAATCATCAAACCAGACATGGTACTCTAAGTACCCAAAAATTCCTAATGCGCGGGTTTATCTCAATCAAAACGATTGAGTTTGTCCTATCCATCCTATTGGTCTGGGGCTGGTCACATATGTCGACGTCTTCATATCGTCAGCATCGGCTTCAACTTGGATCCTTGTAGCAGTTGGTAGTGAAGGGGCCGGGTGTTGAGTCGTTGAGGTTGAGGTGGAGGAGAAAACTATGTAGAACTTCTAGTCTCGACATCCCGGAAACATAAGGGCTTCGAAGAGGTAGCTGTCGAGGTGGAAGTCGAGATCTTCTCGTGGCTGGCCTAAAAATTACTAGTCAAGAAACTGAGGACTTGATCCCTGACGACTGCAAAAAGTGCAAGTCCACGGAGGAACAAGGTCAGATCTTTGACAGACTTTGGTGATAACCAAAGACATGTTCTTATTATCCCTTTATGTGCAGGACTAAGTCGGCGTCCGATCTTCAATAATTGTCGTTGGAGATACGTGAGACTTCATAAAAGGTTGATCCATCTTCGACTTTGAGTCTCCGGGTCTGTGTTGGGGACGTCGTCCAACCTGTAGGTTTGAAGTGGATGAGACAATAGAGCAAGAATTTTCAAACCTTTTATAAAGCGGAGAGATAAGAATTTGGAAGTTTTGAAGAAATAAGAGTAGTAGAAGCTATGTTTCCGACTAAAGAAAGAATTTATTTCGTAAATAGTTTTTCCCAAGTACTTGTTTCCTAACTAACGTCCATGCTAACTAAGGTCTCCTACAGTCAGGATAGCTGATACCATCTGTGGGGACCCGGACTAACTGTCCGAAATACCCTGTTATGTATACAGTCCACGATCCCATGATCAGTGCGTCGTTAACACATAACCGAACTGATATCAAATTACACCATCCATTACAAAGCGGAATAAGAAAATTACAATAAGGTCTCATGACCATTACTTACATAATAGCCTCGAGGGGCCTAACTAAACATCAGAGTAGCATCTTCACTTCAACAGCGCGGAGCCCAAGTCATCTGCCATAAACCCTACAGGCAACTGACTGGGAAGACGTTCCTAGCTCGCATAGACGTCGTCCAAGTCCTTCTTCATTTGTCGAATTCCTTCAAGTCTGGCCAAGTAAATAGCCGGGACAAAGCCGTGAGTACATTTGAATTGTACTCGCAAACCATCAAGAAGGTGATAACAATTCTAACTAAAGAAGACAAGAGAGGAAGAATAGTTTCTCTTGTTGATATAGCACGTAGAAGAGAAGAGATGTTTTTGGTGGAGATAGCGTCCCAACTTCTCGATTGAAGGGGACACTTCAAGAATTTATCTAAGACATCTCTATATCTCTATTTAAGAAGATACTTCAAAAGAGTTCTACAACATAAAACACTAGGGAGGGGGTAACCCAATTTTGTTTCCTTTCCGACCATCTCCATATGGTCAACCAAACCATTCCCGTACCCTTCCGGTACTCCGAAAACAAGTTCCTTTCTTTCATTTTCCAAACAATTTTTGTAAACCAAAAACTCATCAGGCTAAGCAACAACCATTCCAACCGTCCATGACCGCGGACGCGGCTATTTGAATAGATTTTACTCTGCAGAGTTTGCACACTTTCCCCACAAGATCCGCGAGTTCATCATGTGGGCATCATCCCCGCATATCAACTATGCCATGACAAAAACTCGGTCATAGCCTTTCGCCTATTCGTCTTAGCACGGGATCCTACCCTATGGAGTATGTACCTCCCCGGCACCGTGGCAGCTCACCTCACTTTGAGCGTGGCTCCACCGCCAAGCCAGGAGACCCATAGTGTCTTCCGGACGGGTCAGCCCCGAAGGCCTCCCGTTATACTATTGTCTCCACCAACGACAATCCGGATTCAGGGGTAACCTTACCCTTATATAGTTGTGCGGTGTCCCATGTTAAGAAGAACAAACTACGAGCTAAGCCCCGTCCCACTCCAGGGTAATGTGGTTGCGCGGGTTAATTGTCACGGGTGAATACTTAGACGCCAAAGTTTTCGAAAACAAGATTTTCTTTCCAACCATCTTTGCCAAGATCCTTTCCTTTCATAAACACACACTTGGGTAAGTCCAACTCACCCAAGGTTTTCATAAAACATTTACAACAAGGTAAGCCTTGAGGGGTTCCCAACCTAAAGTTTCATGAGTTGAACTACTATTGCACTACGGCCGAGATGAGAGTCATCACGCCATAGATGGTGTGAAAAGGAGTAATGGAGTGGATCATACTTGCTTAAGGTAAGCATGTACTATGACCACACAAGGAGGATTATAATTTCAGATTTGTGGTGCTAAATATACAACTTAGATAGTGGATTATCACTATCCAACATACTCTCCAATGGGTACACGGCATACTCCTCTCAAGTTGAGAATACACCAAGATCATGACATTGATACCTCTATACTACAAAAGTGGTGGGTGTAGTGTAAGTCATTATCTTGAGATGGAACATGCTCAAGTCGAGCATACAAGATAACCAAGAGGAATAGCACGGCCATGATACCATGCATCCCATAATCACAAAGACAATAGTGGAGTATCACCACTAGGGAGTACTCCACTAGCAACCATACATATATGACAATAATAAGGAGAACAACACACATAGAACCAAGGTGCTTTGGACATCAACAAATGACATCCAACTAGACACCGAATCAGAGGTCAAAAGATGGCTTGCCTTGGCTTATTTGTCCCTGTACTTCTTCAACTCCATCAATATAAGAATTCCAACAATATAAATAATCTTCTCATCCGATTCCACTTCTTTTTCTTCTCCGGAATTGTTCGCATCTATCGCCGGAAAATATAAAAGGAACACAATCAATCACATTGCATCAACAAGACAACATTCAACAATCAACAACTAACCATGCAGTCAAGGTATAACATACTAAAGACCTATAGACACCACAAAACAATTTTTAAGAGTTTTAATTTAGAAAACCCCATTTAATTACCTAGTAAAGGTATGAGTGCATCACAACTTAGCAATTGCCTCTCTCGGTTATCACCATGGTATAAACCAAATACCCCCTGGTAGATAACATCATAAAGATGACAAGTGCATTAGTTTGGCAAAAAAACATTCACATTATAATTTGAAACATTTTTGGAAAAGCGGGCAATCATTCTCCCCATTTTAAGAAGCTTACATAGCACTACACAAGAATAGGAGCAAATGATATGCCCCACCATTTGAAGACTTAAGCAAAACAAAAGAGCTAAAGTTAAATTGCAGAGGTTTTGTTTTGCAAGCATAAAACAAAGGTTGCCCATCTCTACTAAAAAGAGTTGGTCAAGGGTTTTAAATAAACCGAAAAGTTTTGCTTCAACAATGCATGTCACACATAAACATTACTAACAGCAACAAATATGTATTAATAGAGACTAATAATATTTTTCCTATATAGCCAGTACTAATACAAGACTAACCCAATTGGAATCACCCAAAAATATTAAACCTACAATTTTAGGAATTTCTTTGAATCTGACTGTACAGAAAACAAGATCTGTAAGCCATAAATCGTAGAAAAATCCTAAAAATATGAGGCCACTGGCATTCGAAAGATATTTAAACAGAGATTCACACACAATTGGATTTGGGTTCAAATTGTTTCTGAAACTCTCACAATTGGATTTACAAATTTATTGCATGTTTTCACCATTTTCTTTAACTATGGAGTTGCAAAACAGATAAAGGTTTGAATCTTGTTTGAAATGATTAAGAAAACATTCAGTAATCCTACAGAATTGGAATCACACAATTAGGTTCAAAAATGGATTTTTGATGATTTAAAAGCTAACAGCCATGTCTGCAGATCACACAGAACAAGTTTAATTCATCAAAAATCATACACAAATCATAAAAATATGGGGTCAGCTGCATCTGAAAGGTATTGAATAGGTAGTTCTTACCCAATTGGTTTCATTCAATAATTCGTTTCCAAGCTCCTGGTTTAATTCGACAAAGTCAGATCTGACCAGATGTTGATCTGTGAAACATTTTAATTTCAGGAGCTCAATCGAAGTGAAACCACAGCCAAAATGAAGGTATTGAAGAGGGCTTTCACCCACAGTTGAGTTTGCTCAAAAAGGTTTTGTGAAACGGGATGAATCTAACAAACAGTAATTCTGCATGTTAACAGAACTTTATTTACCATGCAAAATCCGTAATGAATTTGAGGATGAGACCAACGCCAAGTTGTAGATCTTTTCAATACCTATCTGTGGAACTTTGAATCACTCGATTTGGATCTGCACACGAGATTTGGCGGATTTTACAAAATCGTTCCAGAATCTGAAACAGCAAGATAGCAGAAATTACTGCAAGGTTTTGGACGAACTTGGGTCAAGAGCTTCAGATCTGAGGATTGCTCAACCTTCTCCATGCTTGGACCAACATGCACCTGCATCAAGATCCAATCTTGTGAGAGGAGAAAGGAGAAATAGGGCTGGATTCATCTAGGGTTAGGGGAGAAGAGAGTGAGAGGGATGCTCTCATGGTGAGGATGAGCTTGATGGAGGAGGGGAGCTTCATCTAGGTGCCTTTCCATGGCCATGGCCGGCCATGGTAGCTAGGTGGAGCAGGATTTCGTGGGGGAGAGGTAGGAGAGGAGTGTGAGTGAGTGGTGGAAGGAGTGGAGAGTCAAAAATGAGAAGCAAAGGAGGAGGGGGTGGCCGGCCAAGCTCCTTTTATAGAGGGAGGATGGTTGGCTGCCTCCTCATTGATTGGGCTAGTTGGGAGGCTGCTCATTTAGTGATTGGGTTAGGTGGGAGGCAAGGCTTGTAAGAGAAGAAAGTAGAGATGAAGAAATTTCAGCTCATGCATGCCAAGAGCTTGGCATGGCCGGCTACTTCTTGATATTACAAGAGGACAAGCAAAGTGCAATACCATTTCATGCATGTCGGCCAAAGTTGAGTGTAGGGGATGATTAGCCAAAAGTGGCTTGGGGATGTATTCAAATTTGGGAAAGAGGTGACAATAAACATTGGTGCCCATGTTGAGAAATAAAGTACTTTGATCAAATTGTCAATTTGGCCAAGAGATGATGGTGGTGATGATGGTTTAGATAATGGTAGAGCAAGGCTAAGAGAGATGGTGAGTGAAGTAACCATATACTCACAAGGATGAATATATTGACATAAATCATCAATTCATGAGGTCAAGGTGATGATGGAAAGAAATGGAGGAGTGAGGTATGTATGATGAAATATAAGTTGCTCTTCAAATAAGAGGTCAATTGGGATTGATTGGAAAGTATCAAATGGTCATCCATTTGATCAAGAATTGGAGAATGGAGGGGATTCAATGTGGTAGATCAGAGAGATACACAAGATGTGCAAGAGTTGTCATTTGAAAAAGAACTCAATTGAAAAGTATTTGAAACACCTCAATTGTCTAAGGACAATTGGGAATGAACTCAAGTGGAATGGAGTTTGAAAATGTTGAGAGAACTAGTTGGAACATGGAAGTTCAAAATGTTCTACTTACTTTCTCAAGTGAAGTAGAGTTTTCTCAAATTTAAAGTAATCAAGAAATGGTATAGGTACCATAAACAAGCCTTTTGTTAAAAATAAGGCAAGATAGAAAATAATGTTTTAGAAATCAGCACTTGGTAGAAATGGGATGAGAAACAAAACCCATTTCAGTTTCTTGTTTTCTTTGAAGAATTATCTTGAAAAGATTTAATAAGACTAGAAGTAGTTTTGTGATCAAAACTAGAGAAGGAAAAATAATAGGATTTTTGAGAGAGAAAACTAATTTAGGGAGAAGTGTTCTCAAGGGTAGATGATGGCTACAAAATGTACCCACCATTCCCACTCTTGGTTTTGTGAAGATTAAACTTGAATAAAAACAAGAGGTAAAATTGAAGGAAGTGATCTAGTGTTGAATCATTGAATAGGGTACAAGATCAAGTTGAATATATGAGCTGCAAGGATAGACTGAGACATGCAAGACGTGGAGGTTGAAGAGGGTGTTGCATAGATGAGATCCATGCATTGAAGTCAACAATAACAGTTGTGGGTGCTTAGAGATCAATTGCCAAAGTCTGGACATTTTAAGCCCGTCAACACAGATGGTCGACATGGCCTCAAAACCAACAAGAATGAGTGAGTATAAGAGAGGGATGTAGCTTGGGGTAGATGATCCCAAGTTTTGAATTAAGTATAATTGAGCTATCTTGTACCACAAAGAGGAAGATCATGATGGCACACTCATGTTATCATCAGAAGAAGAGCTTGATGTAGTAAGAAGGAAACCAATTCTTCCTAAGCCACACATGTGTTTTATTTGGTGAGTTGATGGTTTAACCACAGGGTGCCGGAGGCGATCTCCTGAATCCCCCGAGATGGGATTGGCGGCGGCGGCGTCTCTGGTAGGTTTTCCGTATCGTGGCTCTCCGTACTGGGGGTTTCGCGATGAAGACTATATGTAGGCGGAAGGGGTCAGGAGGCGTCACGGGGGCCCCACACGCTAGGGCCGCGCGGCCCCCGGGGCCACGCCGCCCTAGTGTGGCGGCGCCCGTGGCCCCACTTCGTCTTCCCTTCGGTCTTGGAAGCTTCGTGGCAAAATAGGCCCTGGGCGTTGATTTCGTCCAATTCCGAATATTTCCTTACTAGGATTTCTCAAAACCAAAAAAAAAACAAGAATCGGCTCTTCGGCATCTCGTTAATAGGTTAGTGCTGAAAATGCATAAATATGACATAAAGTATGCATAAAACATGTAGATATCATCAATAATGTGGCATGGAACATAAGAAATTATCGATACGTCGGAGACGTATCACGTATCGGATGGTTTAGGATGCCTAAACGCTGTGGAGGCTCCTAGGTGGAGCAGTTTTACTGTTAACTAATAAAAGGTCTTAAGAACAAGAGCTGCAAGGGTCCATAGCTATAGGTAACCAATTTAAGAGACGATGATATTGCATGAAGCATGAACTACTCCAGCCTAGTTAATTCTTAGTATGACCACAAAGTACCTAACTTGCAAAGCTCAGAGCAGAGCACATTTGACATTTTTTCTATACAAAACTCAGTAATGTAGCAGAAAGGCATGCATCGTAGTTTATGATTTAAAATATATCCGCACCAGCATATACAGGGGAAAAAATCCAAACAAGCGCATTACGCATACCATGCATCAGCTAGTTGATACATGTCTAAGGACCAACATAAATGAGCAAAACAGTTGATTTCAGGTGAGGAGTATGACAATGTCTCTGATTCGCAAGATTCAGTGGTGTCAACTTGTCTGACAATAACTCACACGAGATTCTACAACTACATAAAAGATCTGAATTAAGGAGGCACTCCAATCTATAGTTAAACAACAAATTCTCACATTACCGACACCCTTTAAGAAAAAAAGAGAATAAAAACACAATGGTCAGTATGTCACCTCTAGATTCAGAGTTCGTAGCAACTAAAACAATTGCGCTACATATTTTGATAGGGTGAAACTGAATTCAATGTATGGTTCACGAGGCATTAACATGATTATTATCACTGTTAAGTAAAATGTAGAACAGAGAACAAATTTTCTTGCCATTTTTAAGCTATCAAAAAGTTTCTCAGCAAAATGTATGGTAGAAGTAATGAACATAAGAGAGTTAATTTATTCCAGGATCTAAGAGGAAGCGATATATAAAAAAATAACTGGCTCCCTGATCAGCAAGCCAAAAAAATAGAGTAGGATAACTCACATGCTTGTCGATGCATTTCCAGTTATTGAAAGACCAGGACAATGCTTCTACCAGAACTCATCAACAACCCGTTCAAACAATACCCAGAAGTTCCTAAGGACATTCATCCCCTGGACATCCTCAGCACGGAGTCTGATCTTCCTGTAAGCCTGGTCCTCATCGTTGTTAAGATCAGCTAGGGACACTTCAAAAACCCTGTGCTTGAGACCCTCAGAGGCAATCTGAAACGAAGATTAAAGGATTAGCAATAAGCTATTACTCTTGGGATTACTAAACCAGAGATCTTAGATGTACATTCAAAAGATATATCCATGACAACAGATCTAGCCACAACATATTACTATCTCGTTAAAATATGCATCCAATCTTTCGAGTGATGATCAATCAAAACACCACAACAGACTCATGTTTACTCCTATTAGAGAACTGGTTGCTAGTGTACATAATAAAAATAACTAATAAACTATTATAACCAAAATTGGGCAAGTGTGAACCAATAAGCATGGTCTGATTAAACATAGTTTGGGCTGCATGAATGCAAAACATAGCGTTGTGACATTGGTGAGACGGACCAACACAGATAACTGCATACAATAGTCAATAGAGCTCAGCAAATTCTTGATAATACAAGTACGTATAAATCTACACATGTACGAAAACTGCAGACACCTAAAACATGCGTACTAGGTTCGAAATAGACAGCCTGGTAGCATGCACTACATGTCGAAAGACGATATCGCAATTCACAAATCATAGGCAAGCACGCAAACGACTATGCAGCTAATACTTGAAACGGACCGCATCAATGTCCAGCAAATACCGCGCCCGCAGACGCAAGGAGGGGGAGAGCATACCTTGGTACCCTGTGTCCTGGACACGAGAGTTTTCCCAATGTTGCGCTGGCTGAAAATCAGCGGCGCCTTGATGTCGTACCACTGCTTCTTGGTGAACGGGTCGACGCTGCAAAATCAAAGAAAACACACAAGAAACTGCATCAGCGGACGACGAAGAGAAGAACAGCGGGAACAGATCCTAGATCGAGGTAGTGCAGAGAACGAGCGGGGCGGGGGAGGCACTCACGCCTTCTTCTTAGAACCCTTCCTCCCCTTGGATATCCTCTTGTTCTTCCCGACCGCCATGGTTGCCGCTGGCTCGTGGAGTGGCGGCGCTGCGGCGTCTGGTGGCTAGAGCGTCGGAGCCACGCCAGGGAGCGCCAGGCATGAGCAGGAGCAGGGCGGCGCGCGCGCGTAGGGCGGCATCGAGGCGGCGGGTGAGGGCGAAGCCTCACCGGGCAGCAGCAGCGACCAGCGGCGGCGCGGGGGTTGGCCGGCGATGGCCAAACCGACCAGCGACCGCTAGGGTTTCTAGGTTTGGGGGCGGACGAGGTAGAGCTGGAAAACCAAATCAAGTTGGGGAAGGATACTGAGCTCATCGAGGCGGACGAAAGCCCCATCTCGCCGGTGCTGTAGAGGGCCGGAGGCGGCCAGGAGAGAGCGGCGGCGCGGCCAGGCCATGGAGAGCGGCGGCGCGGCCAGGCCATGGCGGCGCGTGCGTGAGAACGAGAGGAGGAGAGGGCGACGAGACTCGGGGTTGACCCGACCGAGCCGGACCGACTCGGTCGGACCAGGTTGGGCCGGGCCTGGTTGCCAGGCCATTGGGCCAGCCCAACAGACCATTCGGTTTATTTTTTTTAGGAAAAACCTTTTAAACATTTATAAGTTGTTTAAAAAAAACACAACCAATGAATAAAAGTGAGTATCAGAAAATGAACTCTATAATAAAAATAATAGAAAACAAATACTTTAAAATCAAAAGAACAATAATATGAATTTTCCTCTAAATTTTAGAAGACCAATTGTAAATCTTAAACTATTAAGACCTAAATACTAAAAATATAATTTTCTTGTTTCTATTTTTCACATCAAGAAAGTAAATATTTCTTTGTGATAAAATTTCATATAATACAACAATTGTTTCTTTGTGGTTATGTTTAATCATATGAAAACCCTAATTGATCATTACATCTACATATAATTTCAAAACCTAGAAAAGAATTAAAAGATATACCCTTATTTCAATTACTATTTAAAACCCTAAATTGCATTTACCTTATTTATCATTTATTTTAAATGATAAAAAATAATATAAATGCCTGACTCAATAATAACTTGAACTTAGGATTTACTGAATTCAATTTGCTCATCAATTTATTATATGACAAATTGGAAATCCTAATTCCATAATTCCAAATGCAACCCTAATTATATTAGGAATAAAACCCTAACTCCATCATTTTATGTGAAACTCTAAAACCCTAGGAATTGTGAAATGTGATCATATGAACTTAACATTCACTCATAGATCTATAATTAGCAGCTAAATAAATATTCTTGTTCTCATAAAATAGTAGAAGCCATATTACTAATAAGATGGTATTTCATGTACTCATCCTAATAAAACCCAGATGATCAAATAGGGTCAATTAAGTGTAAATCCTAATTCATATTCTCAAAGTCATCATCATTAACCATCCATGCTTAATATCAAACCACTGTGATCCATCCTAATAGTAACCATGTCTAGTACTGGACCTTACATGCTCATACCCACTAAACCCTACTATTATTAGTTAGATATTTATGAACCATCCTATTTAGGAACCAACTACTCTTTACTTAGTGGATCCAATAGCAAACCCTAGAGCATCTGAAGCGTCTCGCGTTGCTCGGGGATCTAATCGCCGCCAGCCGCCACGCGGTGGATGTCATGCTGGTGCTCAGCCAGACAAGGTCCAGATCGACCGGATCGCTCCGCCGCCTCCTCGCGCTCGTCGCCGCCTACCACCCGCGCGACCAGGAGCGCCGTCTTCCACCCGCGCGACAAGGAGCAGGACCAGTGCGTGTAGCTCATGGTCGCGCTCGCCATGGACGCCGCCACCGCACTCGGCTGCGTCTGCGACCAGGAGCTCCTCCACGAGCAAGATTTGATTGCTTTTGTAATTTGTTTTGGGGTCCTAGATGCAAAATTTAGGAATTTTGCTTTTCTATTTTTATTTGGGTCCTGTAATAGTTCTTTTTGTTTGAACTGGCATGTAATACCTCTGATTTGTTATAATATAATAAATAAAAGTTGTTTTTTTTACGCGTCAAGATTCAGATCTAGCCATTTCAAAAACAAAAAAAATCAGATCTAGCACCTGCCACCCAGGCCCACGTGGTCCATTCATGTCCAATCATTTATTACAGTGGAGCACATCACTGGTGTCCTAGTGGCGCACTTACGTGCGTAGCGGTGGCGCACTGAGCTGGTTATCAGTGGTGCGCCACTCGCACGTGACATACCAATGGTGCACTAGTGGTGCGCCACTGCTAACACATAGCAGTGGCGTGATAGTAGTGGCGCACCGTGCGCCACTGATAGCCAAAAGTGGTGCGCCACTAATAAAGCTTTTCCTAGTAGTGTACTATCCAAGATAGACTATATTATTGTTTTTTTGCGAATAAGATAGACTATATTATTTGAAGATGTTTTGAACAACATGTTCTTATACTATTCTATTTTTCTTTTCAGTTTACATCTCACATTATTACTATTCATGGCTACAATTACCGGTTTTTTTCAACCAAGAGAAATGCGTTTTTTCATAATTAAAGCCAAACTGAATTACGACTGACTGTGTCAACCTGTGAATGTGTCGCAACGGTCACGATGTGAGACAACGCTATTAAGGCGGCGAGGCGAAGCTCGCTTGTTCGTCTAGTACAGTATCACCTTGTTAGTTGATCAGTACTCATGTGCCAGTATGTTTCACTGACTTGCATATGCCAGTATGTCATGTGAGTTAGAAAAATCACACCTAGCAAAGTTTCTGCCACTATGTCATGTGAGTTAGAAAAATCACACCTAGCAAAGTTGATCTCAAGGAGCTCAACTGAGCTTGTATGTACTATCTGTATATATTGTTTAGCAGAGTGATGACGGTCATTTTCTTTCTTGCACGGGGATATCTAGTCCCATTTTGGGTTGCTGGGAGTATAATTTTCTTGCATGGGATGATTATTCTAAAATTATTTCTTGATTTAAAGGACAAGTAGAAGTTCAAGTAACTTAGACGCTGTGCAGATACCTCACCGAGGATTTGTGATTTGATAACCAAGGAAGAAGAAGGCCAAGGAGAAAGAGGCCAAGAGGACCAGACCAAGAAGTCTTGGTAATCGAAGGACCCTTCCGATGCCGTCGTGTTGTCTATTCCGTCGTGATCACGGTGAGCTATTGAGTCCTACTGTGGTGGTGGTTCTGGAGATGGAGCTATTTTGAGGCTGCAACTGGTTGTTTAAACCGAACCTGTAGAGGTGCGTGGCGAGCTGGCGTGAAGCCAGCTAGATTGCTAGGTGAAGGTTTCTACATCGGATTTGTTTAGATTATCAATTAGTTTGGATTTTGATGTGTTTGCATTTGCTAGTGTTGGCTTTAAAGTTCTATGTGATGGTCTGTTGAAGTTATATCTATTCACTTCTATTAGCAGATGGTCTTGTATGCTTTTGTTGTTTCCGCAGGGAGTTCGTTGTTTAGTAGAATTCTCAAATTTTAGTTCAATTTAACTAACTACATAAGTACAAATTTGGATATTTGTGAAAGTGCGTTAGTAGCTTGCTACCTATTGGGGCACTTATCAAAGTGCCTCAAAAGGTAGCCACATACAGGGGCACTTCTCCTAACTGTTCCAAAAGGTAGCCACCTACAGGGGCACTTCTCCAAACTGCCCCAATAGGTGTATACCAATTGGGCCACTTCTCCAAACTACCCCAATAGGTGTATACCAATTGGGGAACTTCTCCAAACTACCCCAATAGGTCTATACCAATTGGTGCACTTCTCCAAACTACCCCAATAGGTAGGGCATTAGAGGTATTTTGGCCAAAATGCCTCTAAAAGAGGGTATTTAGGGGCACTTTGAAAACTGCCCCAGGGCAAAGTGCCCCTAAATCCCTACCATGTAGTAGTGCCACTCCCGCAACCGCAACCCCCCAGACGCAGAAGCACCTGCACCCCGCAGCCATCGCCGCCATCGCGACCGCATCGGCTCTGCTAGTGGCGATCCTGCTATCGGTGGGCATATTCCTTTGCTGCCGCCGGAGACTTCGTCAAGCCGTCGCCGCCGAAGGTGAGCAGCTTGCCGGCCGCTCCCAGGTGGTCGTCCACATGACGGCCACCCAGGTGCGTGCCTGATCGATCAAGGCGCCTTCTCGACACCGTCATCAGCACCGCCGTACGTGCGTTCCAGCCTCCATGTGCACAGGCAACCTACGGCATATGTTTCCCACATCTAGCTGTTCCTCTTCTTCTACCTATGGCTATATGTCAGACCTAGTAAATCGACTCCATGTGTGTATCAAATGCTTAATGCTGATGACATTTATTCATTCGGTGTGTGCATGTTGACTGTGAAATTCATTTGCTTTTCATTATGCTCGTGGAACATTCTGGAACGTGGAGATCCAGACAAATAATGCGATAGGAAGAGCTGCTCAAACTCTGCACGCTCTGACTGCGCGTCCATGCTCAAGCTCTGCATGCTCGGTATAGGGTAGTCGAGACGACATTTAGGATGGCAATGCGATAGAGCAGGCATTTGTGAATCTTCAAGGTACGGATAAGTTCACGTGTGACGCGAATATAATACTGTAATTACCTTGTATTTCCGGTACTGTATAATTTTCTTGCATTGCATGGAAAGAGATAATTTTCTAGCATTACATTCCAATTCACTCTCTTCTCATGGTTTGCTCACTGCATATCAGGTGATTTTAATTTGCACCATGCCCAATGCTTTGAGAATTTGCATAATAATCAGGACTTAAATTGATCCCCACATGTGATATTTCACTTACCGTAGATTTTACGGTGGCTACGGAATTTTTTAAAAAAAATTCACGATCCACCAAGGTATATTTACATTTCTCGGTCACTTCTGAAACACTTAAGACGGTGTCTTCATTCCCCAGCATCCGGTGATTTCAGGGCTCCAACCTCAGTTCTGCAACTCACGAGTCACTAGGTACATTTTGAGAACCAATCCACAAAATCAGTTAATGTATCACTCGCTACATTTTGAGACCGGGGTACCTTCACCAAGCTAAGATGGTGATCCCTGCTTGTCCGCACTTGTCACCATCCGCTCCAAGTACGCACGGCGGTGACTCCTGAGTCCTGACTCCATTACATAGCAAGAGCAATGCTTTCCGTGCACACATATCTCCGCTTCGAGTGCCAACACTGGTAGAAAAACACTCATCTATACCGGTTTTAGAGGGGCATTCGTACCGGTTGAGCAACCGGTATAAATTATCCGGCACTAAAGCCCCCCCCTTTCGTACCGGTTGCTTACGAACCGGTATAAAAGGGGCCTCCACGTGGGCCACCAGGAGAGCTCAGGGCCAAGGAGCTTTGGTACCGGTTGGTAATACGAACCGGTACCAAAGGTTCCCACCCGCGGCAGGGAATTTGCCCAAATCTCTGCCGCGGCAGAGAATTGAATTTTTAGGGTTTTTGGAGGGGTTTAGGGATATCGGTTTGTTTCATATCGCGTCGATGCACCAGAAACGCGTTTGGGTTTAGGTAGTACATGAAGATCAAGATGATGCATAGCAAGTTGGTGCATATAATATAACACACATGTTATTGCATAAGATCGCAAATTAAGTAGCACTATGCATGAAGATCGATCTTCATGCATAGTGGTACTCTCCGAGGCGTACTCTATATATGTCTATTACATGTAGCATAGTGGTACTCTTCGAGTCAACTATATATGTAACATGTACATCTTCATTCATAGTGGTACTCTGCGAATGGTGGTATGACGTCCCGAAGGAAAAATCCCGCCAATTCCTCGCCTATTGCTATGAAGCGGTCATCGATTGAGAGCTTGTTCCGCTTTCTTGCCAACTATAAAAGAATAAGATACAAATGAATACATGAAACAACTATTACTGAAACTCAGCACAACTTATGATAACAAAACAAATTTGTGAAGATTGTTTTTGTACCTCTTTATTTCTTTCATTATTCGTTCTCTCGCTGACAATTCTGCGGATGTACTCGCAAACGAAGAATCCACAGAGATCGGTCCCTTGTGGTTGTTGCGGGCATTTCTTTACAAGAATATAATTCAATCAAACAATAGTCAAGTATGATAATTAAAGGTGTGTGGACCTAGGTAGTACTACTTACTTTCGCACGCCATCGCAGCTTCGGTGTCCATTCATGGGACTTATCTTCCTTGATGAAAGTTTGCCATACGCTGCTCGACAAAAGAAAATGCATAAAAGAGTCATCAATTAGTTCATAGCAGGAAATTAACGAAACAAACCGATAAGAATTAAAATTACCTTCTGAGCATTAAATAACAAGACACGTATAGTTCCGATTTTTTGCTTAGTGAGTCAAAGACTTCAACTTCTCCAATTTCCATATTGATGACGAGAAGAATAAAGTGAAACCTACGCACGTTTCAATATGTAGTGTCATATATATAAGTCATTAGTTAAAATTTTGACATACGGTGAGCAAAATATAATGTGTTATAAGACAGTAAGACTCACTCGAAGTTGTAAGGCCAAATTATTAGCTTTTTGTCACGTTGTCGCTTCAAAAACCTTAGCAAAGTCTCCGGTGTATCCTTGTTATAGAGGGGATCTTCTATGGTTTTAACATGCATTGTGTGCGGGTCAATGAACCCAATGTTTGTGATTTTGTCCCTTTTGCATTCGAAGATCTTCGATCTGCATAATATAGCGCACAAAAGATTATAATCTGCAGACAATGAACGAGCTGAGCTAAAGACTTCTCAAATTAAATAAATAAATCACTTACAGACAATAGCAACTGATGATTGATTTGTCGAGGGCCCGGAGATTGTATAACTGAAAGAGTTCACCGAAGTCAACGTTCACACAGTACTCCTGGAAGTAGTGCTCTTCCCTAACTCGCACCATGATAGTCTCGATCCCTTCCTTTGAGGCATTAAGGTACCACGAATGCAAGTTACGCATACATGTTGGTACCTTCCTGAGATTCTCGACCAAATCTTTCCCTTGAACAAAATGATATGCTCGTTCAGCGAAGGCGTAATCAGTTGTGTCTTGTCGAGAACTTTGAACGGTCTTCCCGTCAAACACCTTGAGAGGGGCGACCGATTGAACGGGTTGTTGTCCGAGCTGGTAGACTTGGTGTATCCCTTTTATCTCCCTGATACCCGATTTAACGGGTTTTGTCGCCTCGATCATCTTGTCATACGACCTTTCAATAGAACGCGCATAGTCAGATGGCGGCGATGGTACAGGGTCATATAGATTCTCAACGGTACGCACAACTTTCACCGAATCTAGTGTCTTCTCGAAAGGTATCTCTGGCACTTTCGGTGCAAATTTTTTTTCAACTCGGCCTGAACCGCGTTTTCCTCGGGAGTTTTTTCCCAAGGTAACTTCTCAGTAGGCGGCAGTTGTTTCTCCTTTCTAGCTTTCTTCCTAGGTGGCGTACCGTTCCACTTAACGGACGCTGTCTTACGCGGAGGATCTCGAGATGGTGGACTCACGCTGGGGTCCCTCTCAGGTAGGTGTGGACTTGGCTACTCACCAGGACTGCCACCAGGAGGAGTCGATGGCATTTGCTGCTCATGTGTAGGAGTCGGTGGCCTTTGCAAAAGGACGACGTACTTCTTCGGCCATAGGGCGAAACCGTGCTTGACATTGGCCAGTGTCCTCTCATCTTCACCTCTAGGAATATCAAGCTCCACTGTTTCAAAACCCGGAACAACTTCATCCACCCCGACACGAACACAACCAGGTGGAATGGGCATATGATGGTGCATTGCTCCATCTTCACTTGGGTACACATAGCCGACCGCCACCTTAACGGACGCGGTCCTGAATAACATATGTAGCTCGAAATCTGTCTTCTCCGTGACATAATCCACGGGGTAGCTTCCTCCACATCCGTCAAGATGCGAGGAACCGACACTGCTTCTTCGCTGAGATGGGGCAGCATCGGCTTGTGGATCCTGTAGAAACAGCGGCTGATCAGGTGCCCTCTGATTTGTCTCAAGAGCCTCCACCCTAGTTAACAATTCCGTTACAATGTCGGCGTCCTTCTTCTTCTTTCGCGAACGGCTTCTATAAGTGTCAGCTCTGTCCGGCCACGCTTCCTTCATGGTGAGACTGGGCGAGCTCGTACCCGTCCAACGTGTTCAGGGTTCCCCAGAGCGAGTGTCAGCTCGTCATTCTCTCGATCGGGAATGTACTCTCCCTTTCTGACCTTTTCAATTGCATCTACAAGTTTCGGTACAATTGCCTCAATTTTTTCCTTCCATTTTCCCTTCGCACGATCAGCCCTGTCTTTGGGTCCAACCCTGCCCCATGAGCGAACAACCAGAACTTGGACCGTTCGGGCCAGTCCCATGTCTGTGGAGTGATTCCTGCATCCATCAGTTTATTCTCAAACGTTGTCCACTTCGGAATGGCACTCTTGTAGCCACCTGACCCCAAATGATGCGGAAGTTTCTTCTTTGAAGCATTTTCGGTATTTTTCTTCGATCGGGACACAAAAGTAGACGATTGCTTATACTCCTTAAATGCGGGCCAGTGATCTTTTATCTTCACTAGATTAACATCGAATACTGGATCTTCATTCTTATATTTGTCCCATAAATTTTTCTTCCAGGTCTGGAATTGTGTGGCCATCTTCTTCAATGTCCATTCCTTGACTTTATTCTTCTGGCCTTCCGTCATGTCTTCCGGTAGGCTGAACTTTGTCAGGAGCGTGTCCCAAAGAAAAATTTTCATCGTGTCGTTGACATAACTAGCACGACTCTCCGCGTTCTTCGGCTTATGCCACTCTTGAATGTTGATCGGTACATGGTCCCTAACAATAACTCCGGCTTGACTTGTAAATTTGCGGCAAAACTCCTTGGGATGCTCTGGTTCACCATTATCCTTGAATGCCGTGAGGGCTAACCTGCCCTCGCCCTTTAGCACCCGCGTCGGGCCTCGTTTTGTTCTAACAGACTTGCTCGATGATCCAGAAGGCTAAAAAAAAATTATTCGTTAATAAGTGCAATACAAATAAATGAATGCATCTAGGGATGAACATAGACTAATTGATACATAGATATACACCTCCCCCGAGTTTGTGATGGACACTTCATTGTCTTTTCTAACTTGTTCAGACTCAAGTCCCTTGCCGAAATCATTCAGAAAGTCTTGGAACTCGTTGTCATCTCCATCGTCGGGTTCTGGACCACGGGCACTCTCATAGATCAATTTCTGCACCGCTTCTTCCCCCTCCTCATCTCGGACGAAGGTGCCGTCCTCCATACCTCAATGTCACTACAAAATTAAGAAAGCAATTACTTCATTCATCCAATGAGTCATTTAGCTAGCAAATCATTATTTGAAACACATAAGTTGTGACAAGTTAATTAATAGCATAACCCTGTGAAATACAAACACATATGCCCTTAGGATATACAATAGCATTTCAATTAACTGCCCTCCTATGCAGCAAATCCATTTGCAATCCTATGCGGTGGCATCGGCACATTTGTAGGGAGGTGGCATCGGTGGCGGCTCCATCGTCCCCACCCTCCTTCGTCTCCGCCAACACATATGCGGTTAGCACATGCTTAGGCGGCGTCAGCGGCAAATGGAACAAAATCAGCTAGCCATAAACAATGACCACGCCCACCCACTAAAAAGCGCGCACGAATAAAATAAAGAGGAAAATGCGTGACGTTCAGTTCAAATCGGTTGTTGGTGACGTCCAGTTAGAATCCAGCTAGCGATACCTTGCTAGCCGAGAAACGCGTTTCTACCGTGCATTCCAATTATACGTTCCAATGGATTCCAATTCTACCTAGCATGAACTGTTTCTTCCACCTAGCCTTCACCGTTTCATTATGTTCAATGCATTCCAATCCTACCTAGCGTGCACCGTCTCATCATGTTCCAATGCGTTCTAATTCCACACACATTCCAAAATCATAACAAAAACATGCACCGAGACCTAGAGTGCACCCTAGAATCGCCGCGTAGTCCTAACCATAAATAAACAGTCGCCGGCACGACTGCGCCATCTTGCTCCAAACGCCGTCGAAACCGAGAGCGACGGCACATCGCCGACCGGCGGCCACCCAAGACGTGCGTGAGCAAGATTAACATGGCGAGCGGCAGCGGCGAGGGGAAGGTGGCGAGCGGCAGCGGCGAGGGGAAGGCGGACCCCGCGGGCGCGCTGTACCTGCAGTACGCCGCGTCGTACGGCACCGGGGTGTACGACGACCGCCAGTGGTGGCCGTGGCTCGTGCCCACCTTGCTCGGCGCCTGCGTCGCGGTGTTCGCCGTCGAGATGTGTGCGCGGGCGGGGGGGCATTCCATCGAACAGCCTAGGGGCCGGCCGGGAGCGGGGGCGTGTGCACGGGGGGTGGCCAGGGAGCGGGCGTCTGCGAGCGTCGGCGAGGCGGACGGCGTTTGCGGCGTCGGCGAGGCGCGTCTTCGGCGAGGCGGACTACGGTGGCGTCGGCAAGAGGAGGCGTCGGCAAGAGGAGGCGTCGGCGGACTCCGGCGCGTGCGCGACCGGGAGAGAGGGAAAGAAGGGGGGCCGGAGACTTACCCTGCGGATTGCGACGGCGCGGCTTGCGACGGCGCGGCGACGGCGCGGCGACGGCGGCGGATTGCGACGGCGCGGCTTCGCGTCTGTGTGCGTATGCTGTGCGGCTCTGCGCGTCTGGCCGCGCGCGCCTAAGGTAAGCACAGGGAAGAGGACCTTTGGTACCGGTTGGTACCACCAACCGGTACGAAAGACCTTTCGTACCGGTTGGTGGTACCAACCGGTACCAAATGTTTTTTTTTTAATTTTCTGTTTTCTTTTGCTGTTTTCTTTTCTTTTGCTGTTTTTTTCTATTTCTTCTTTCTTTTCTGTTTCTTTTTTCTTTTCTGTTTCTTTTCCTTTTCTTTTTTTCTTTTCTTGTATGTTTCTTTTATTTTCTATTTCTTATTTTCTATTTCTTTTTCTATTTCTTATTTTCTATTTCTTATTTGATGTTTCTTTTTCTTTTCTTTTCTATTTCTTTTTTCCTTTTCTATTTCTTTTTTCTTTTCTATTTCTTTTTTTCTTTTCTTTTTCTTTTCTTTTCTATTTCTTTTTTCTTTTTTCTTTTCTATTTCTATTTCTTTTTTGTTTCTTTTTCTTATTTTTCTATTTCTTTTTTCTATTTCATTTTTCTATTCATTTCCTTTTTCTTTTTCTTTTCTTTTCTATTTCTTATTTTCTATTTCTTTTTCTATTTCTTATTTTCTATTTCTTTTTCAATTTCTTATTTTTCTTTTTTTCCTATTTCTTTTCTTTATTCCTGTCGTCCGCGCGGGAAACTTTCCCGCCACGATGCCGCGTGTGGGAGAAAAAAGGCGGGAAAGAAAGGGCGGGAATAAAATTTTATTACGATTGAACTCGAATTAAAAGTACATAGCTTAACTGAAAATTAAAGATACATGGCCAGATTCTACTGTTGGAGTCATTCAGTCATACTCGTGCCTACCCCTGTAGTAGTCGCCACGTAGTCGTCGTAGTCGCCGTCATCATCGTCGCTGCATCGGGGTCGCGGTACTCGAAAATCGGCGGGTGAGCACACGTGGACTGGGACTGAGGGTAGCGCAGGCGGGGGCCACGGTAGGCCATGACGCCCTGGAGAGTCCGGCCGCGCCACCACAGCCGACGGCTGGCCTCGTTGAAGTTCAAAGGAGGCGGGCCGCCTCTCCTCGTGGCAAGCGCCCTCTCACGCCGATTGATGAAGAAGCTTTCCCAAGTCGGGCTGTAGTCGGGATGCCACTCGGGATTCCTCCGCTGCTCTGGCGTGAGCTCAAAGTAGTAGTGGTTTGTGATGGCCATCTCGCGCGCCACACCTAGAGGGACTGGAGGGACCGGTACGCCTCCGACGCTTAGCAACCAGCCGGTCGGACGCGGTAGCCCGGCGGGGGGTAGTTCGAGGCGCAAAGCGCCTCCGCCTCCCGGGGGGTTAGAGATGCGATGGAAGCCATGGGAGAGAATGATGAGGTTTGCAGATATGAGTCTAGATGTGATATTTAAATGGTGGCCAAGGCTACATATATATAGTGAAAAAATGGCGGGAAGACAGAGGCGGGAACCGGTGGAAAGCGCGGGAAGAACATAGGCGGGAAGACAGAGGCAAACCTTTAGTACCGGTTGGTGGGTGCACGACAGGATAAGGACGCGTGGGTAACCTTTAGTACCGGTTGGTGGGTGCAACCGGTAATAAAGCTGTCGGCAGGATAAGGACGCCCTGCTCGATGAGATAAAGTATGTAGCGCACGACGCCCTGTCGGTGGGATAAGGACGCGTGGGTAACCTTTAGTACCGGTTGGTGGGTGCAACCGTATAAGCGCAGGATAAGGACGCCCGCTCGATGAGATAAAGTATGTAGCGCACGACGCCTGTCGGTGGGATAAGGACGCGTGGGTAACCTTTAGTACCGATTGGTGGGTGCAACCGGTACTAAAGCTGTCGGCAGGATAAGGACGCCCTGCTCGATGAGATAAATTATGTAGTGCACGACGCTCTGTCGGTGGGATAAGGATGCGTGGGTAACCTTTAGTACCGGTTGGTGGGTGCAACCGGTACTAAAGCTGTCGGCAGGATAATGATGCCCTGCTCGATGAGCTAAAGTATGTAGCGCACGACGCCCTGTCGGTGGGATAAGCGTGGGTAACCTTTAGTACTGGTTGGTGGGTGCAACCGGTACTAAAGCTGTCGGCAGGATAAGGACGCCCTGCTCGATGAGATAAAGTATGTAGCGCACAACGCCCTGTCGGTGGGATAAGGACGTCGTCCGTGCCTATAAAAGGAGCATCGATACACCATGGGAAGTAGCTCAACAAGCCAACATGGATGGAGAGTTTCATCACCATGGATGGAGGAAAGGGTTGGGAAATCTCCCGTGGCGGAACTTGTCGAAGATGCCCTTGGTGCACACGCCCTATGGCATCTTCGGAAGTTCCGCCTCGGAAAAATTTCCCTGCAAGCCCGTGAAAGACTCCATCTCCTCTAACAATGTTGGGGAAAGGGTTGGGAAATCTCCCGTGGCGGAACTTCTCGAATATGCCCTTGGTGCACATGCCCTATATATGGCATATTCGGAAGTTCCGCCTCGGAAAAATTTCCCTGCAAGCCCGTGAAAGCTACTTAACTAGTAAAACAAGCCAACCATCTCCATTGTTAATATCTTACATATAGTAACATCATTACACAAAAGTGATTTCCATATTGAGATACACAAGTTATGATCCCTATATGTAGCTAGCTAGTCTTCTGAGTTTTCTTCGTCTGTTTCCCTTTCTTCTTACTGCGACGCAACCATGGACAATCTTCATTGTTTAAGATGATGCTTGGGTCAATTTTTACCTTGAAGGGTGGAATATCGTCAAACTTATTATAATCTTCTGACATGTCTGTCTTGTCCTCTACTCCCACGATGTTTCTTTTTCCTGAAAGAACTATGTGCCGCTTTGGCTCATCGTATGATGTGTCCTCTTGCCTTTCTTTTCTTTTTTTCGGTTTGCTAGACATATCCTTCACATAAAAAACCTGAGCCACTTCACTGGCTAGGACGAATGGTTTGGTGTCGTACCCTAGATTCTTGAAATCCACTGTAGTCATTCCGTACTGCGGGTCTACCTGTACCCCGTCTTTCAGGTTGAACCATTTGCCGGAACAAAGGGACCTTGAAATTAGGTCCATAGTCAAGTTCCCATATCTCCTCTATGTACCCATAATATGTGACCTTGTTCCCATTGCCATCTTCTGCATCAAAGCGGACACCACTGTTTTGGTTGGTGCTCTTTTTGTCTTGGGCGAAAGTGTAAAATGTGTTCCCATTAATCTCGTACCCTTGAAAAGTCGATATAGTAGAAGATGGAATTATGTAGAACTGTGTAGTGTGCTTGAGTGAAAGAATGTCCGTCCATACACGTTGCTGATTTCTTTCCTAGCGTGCCTTTTCCACGCAGTCTCCCCTCATAGCGCGATTCAGGAACACCGATCGGCTTAAGGTCAGGAATAAAGTCAACACAAAACTCAATGACCTCCTCTGTCCATAGCCCTTGGAGATGCTTCCTTCTGGCCTAGCACGGTTATGAACGTACTTCTTTAAGACTCCCATGAATCTCTCAAAGGGGAACATGTTGTGTAGAAATACAGGACCGAGAACACCAATCTCTTCGACCAGGTGAACTAGGAGATGTGTCATAATATTGAAGAAGGATGGTGGGAACACCAACTCGAAGCTGACAAGACATTGGACCACATCCTTCTGTAAATTTTGTAGAGTAAGTGGATTGATCACCTTCTAGAAATTGCATTGAGGAACGCACATAGCTTCACAATGGGTACTCGAACATTTTCTGCAGAAGCCCCCTCAATGCAACCGAAAGTAATTGTGTCATAATCACGTGGCAGTCATGAGACTTTAGGTTTTGAAACTTTTTCTCCGACATGTTTATTATTCCCTTTATATTCGACGAGAAGCCAGACGGGACCTTGATGCTACTCAGGACTTCAAAAAAGATCTCCTTCTCCTCTTTGGTAAGAGCGTAGCTGGCAGGACCTTGATACTTCTCTGGATTTAGGTTGTTTCCTTCGTGGATACTTTGCTGGTCCTGCCGTGCATCCGGTGTATCTTTTGTCTTCCCATACACGCCCAAGAAGTTTAGCAGGTTCACGCAAAGATTTTTCGTCACGTGCATCACGTCGATTGCAGAGTGAACCTCTAAGAATTTCCAGTAGGGTAGCTCCCAAAATATCGACTTCTTCTTCCACATGGGTACGTGTCCGTCAACATCATGCGGAACAGATTGTCCGCCGGGACCCTTTCCAAAGATCACTTTTAAATCCTTGACCATATCATATATAACTTCCCCAGTAGGGCGGGTAGGCTTCGTTCGGTTATCTGCCTCACCTCCGAAATGCTTTCCTCTCTTTCTTACGTGATGTTGTTTTGGAAGAAATCGACGATGCCCCAGGTACACATTCTTGTTTCCCAAATAATTACTATCAGTCTCACCTAAATAGTGTGTGCATGCATTGTATCCCTTGTTTGACTGCCCTGAAATGTTACCAAGAGCAGGCCAATCATTGATGGTTACAAATAACAACGCTCGTAGGTTAAATTCCTTTTGTTCGTGCTCATCCCACACAGGTACACCTTCGTCACGCCACAACTCTAAAAGTTCTTCAACCAATGGCCTCAGGTACACATCAATGTCGTTGCCGGGTTTTGGGCCCTGGATGAGCACTGGCATCATAATGAACTTCCGCTTCATGCACAACCAAGGAGAAAGGTTATAGATACATAGAGTCACTGGCCAGGTGCTATGACTGGAGCTCTGCTCCCCGAAAGGATTAAAGCCATCTGTACTTAGACCAAATCTTAAGTTCCTTGCGTCATCTGAAAATGACTTGAACTCTCTGTCGATTTTTCTCCACTGCGACCCGTCAGCGGGGTGTCTCAGCATCACATCTTTCTTACGGTCCTCTTTGTGCCATCGCAACAACTTGGCATGCTCTATGTTCTGGAACAAACGTTTCAACCGTGGTATTATAGGCGCATACCACATCACCTTCGCAGGAACCCTCTTCCTGGGGTGGACTCGCCCTCAACATCGCCAGGGTCATCTCGCCTGATCTTATACCTCAATGCACTACATACCGGGCATGCATTCAAATTCTCGTACTCCCCGCGGTAGAGGATGCAGTCATTGATGCATGCATGTATCTTCTGCATCTCTAATCCTAGAGGGCAGACAACCTTCTTTGCTTCGTACGTGCTAGAGGGCAACACGTTCTCCCCTGGAAGCATCTTCTTTATTATTTTCAGCAACTTTTCAAATCCCTTGTCAGAAGTACCATTCTCTGCCTTCCACTGCAGCAATTCCAGCGTGGTACCCAGCTTTTTCTGACCATTTTCGCAATTTGGGTACAACAGTTTGTTGTGATCCTCTAACATTTTCTCCAACTTCAACCTCTCCTTTTCATTTCCGCAGTTCATCTTCGCATCAAGAATGGCCCGACCCAAATCGTCATCCGGGTCATCAAAAATTAGCTCATCGAAAATGGGCTCTTGTTCAGCTTCGTCTTCCCCCATTCTACTATCACCGTCTTCAGTGAATAAGGGATAGTTGTCACTATCCTCTTCTTCTTCGTTGTCTTCCAATATAACCCCTCTTTCTCCGTGCTTGGTCCAACAATTATAGCTGGGCATGAAACCGTTCTCCAGCAGGTGGACGTGAAGGGTCTTCGAGGTAGAGTAATCCTTCATATTCTTACAGGAACTACATGGACAATACATGAAACCATTCGACCGCCTGTTTGCCTCAGCCACATTGAGAAAATAATGCATGCCATTAATGAACTCGGGATGGCACCGGTCACCGTACATCCATTGTCGACTCATCTGCATTTTATATGTATATCAAAAATCATTAAATACACAACATCGTGGATATATGAGTGACCAACTTAATTAATATTCAAGTTCATCACATAAAACTAATTTTTTTATAAAAAAGAAGAGGGGCTCACCGAGGTGGTACCGTGCCGGCTAGGGGACGACGCTGGCGATCGACGGCGGTAAGGACGGGGATGATACTAATTAAAACCTACAAAACATACCATAATTTCAGCTCAAATTGCATATAAAAAAAATAAAATCACTAATTTAGGCATTTCATCGAACACCTTGCTTGCACTAGAAAAATAGTACGAGTTAAAACTACCAAAGAAATGAGCTAAATTAGAAACGCCGGAAGGAAGGATGATATTGCTAACCCTGGATAGATGTATGCCGTTAATCTTGTTAAAATGGTGGAGAAAAATGAAAATTATTGGAGTGTGAGAGGTGCAAAATATTTGGAAATGTGAGAGAGGATGAGAAGGAAATGAGATATGCAGGGAGCTCGGGCGCGCGGCGCGCGCTGATATAGGGCATGGACCCTTTAGTACCGGTTCCTTACATGAACCGGTACTAAAGGTGCAGCCTTGGCCCCACCACCGCCTGGAAACTGGGCAGAAACCCTTTTATACCGGTTGTATAAATGTCCCACCCCTGGAACCGGTATTAACAACGCCTTTCGTACCGGTTCGTAAGGGAACCAGTACTAAAGGCTTAGATGGATGAGAGGTTTTCTACTAGTGCAACTTGCAGAATTGCAGAGAGAGACACACGGAGAAGATGATCCCTCCATCTGAATCTCGCTTGATCATACCTGCTCCCGCAGTTCCTTTCTGTTCTTCAAAAATTTCTATCAACATTAAGTTTGACACAACCCGCATCAGGTCTCTCCCACATCTTCTCTGGCGCCATCTGCACCCTTGCCACCGGCCCAGGATCAACTCTCTCCAACATTGCTGGCTGCTTACCTTTTAGGACTGCTTCTGCAGTGAACTCGATCACGGATATTACTCAAGGTTTGCATGTAGCTGCACATGAACGTCCTAGAGCCTTCACTAGACACAGTGGTTTCTCGCGTGTGATCTCGTTTCTGACGAACCATGTACGCCATGGAATGGAATCATGAGGAGATAGCTGCAGGTCTTCATGGGTGTCGACAAGAGGAGCACTTATATCCATGCATGCTGTGAACTTGGCATCTGTCCCTGGCTATGGGTCGGCCACACCTTGGCCATGGCTTTCGAAGGTGCCATGCCCAACATCTTCACGCTCTTGATCAAACACCCTGCATCGACCTGTCACCTTCATATGCCGCTTGAGCTTGTTTTCCTCAGCGGCTAGGCAATTCGAAATCACCTTCAATGCAAACATCTGCACCTTTTTGGCACATTACACTGCCAAATTTTCTTCCAGCTAGTTGTGTCGCCCATCGGCGCATTGCTCGAAGTGGCACCAGCATGAGCTTACTGTGCAAGTGTGACGCCGAGAAATTTTGTCAAAAAGGACCACCTGCCCCAGTGAAATGGCAAAAAGGACCACCCTCCAGTGCAAATGGCAAAAGTGCCGACCACCATGGCGAAGCGATCCCTGTCGTGGCCGCCCGATGTTGCCGTCGTCCGCGACCCCACTTACAAGTGGCCGAAGCTTGTCGATCTCACCGACGATCCGCGGTGAACCACCGACGGAAACCCCATGGCACGTAGCTCCGGTGGCTCCATGTCCACCATGGGGCGAGCACGGCGCAATTGACGCACGCCCAACCAGGGGATTTTTCAATTTATCGTGTGTACGTGGATGTAGCCGCTGACATGCTGCGGAGGACCCGCAGATCATGACCCACAAAAAGGTGAACATATTCTCTCCTGGTCATTGGACGCATCTGCCCTCGACCCACCCAAGCTACAACTAGGGGGTAAACGGATAGAATAATTTCCGCACTGAAACCGGCGCCAAATCCGTTTTAAGGTATTCATATCCGATTTTAAAGGTCCGACGGATAAGGATATCCGATTCCAAAGTGATGCTCCAGATATGGTATAGGATATGTTATAGCAAATAGCATGCGGATATGAATTATCTAAAATTTAATTAGGATAATTCAAAGGTTTGAAACCGGATAATCCGGTTTTTGCGTCAAAAACAAAGGCAAATATTGGAAGGTTGGTAGTTATTAAGTTACCAAATTCATTTGAATCTAAATTTCGAACAATGCTTCAGTTTTAGCGCATTATGTCTTTACTTCTCAACTGCACAAGACTAAAAGTTTAAACCTCTATCAAGATTTGCATATATCCTACTATTTTTATTTCCGGTCTGAGTTTGCTCCATTTCCGATTCAAATCCGCACACCGATACATCCGCATTCGAATCCGAAATCGATTATTATCTGCTCCGATCAAAATCCGAAAAATATATGATAGAGGTTATTCTATGAGCAAAATCCTATCCGATCCGTTCCGTTTACACCGTGAGCTACAACTATACAACATGAAAAACACAATGAAAACTAGGTTCATTTGTAGCGGCCAAAAATTCGTATTTCTAAAGCTTCAAAAGTTACGAACAATAATTTTACGCGTAGAGAACGCACGTATGTATGTGCATGCCTTTTTCCATACTCAAGTTTGAAAATATGTAGGTTATGGGAAAATGACAAGTTTCAGATGAATAGTATGAAAAAAATTCACCAGCACAACATTTTCCTATAAGGGATTTCTAGTTTCGTGCCCCTGGTTCATTAGTTATACTCAGTTTTCCCCAGCCTCTTAACTTTTCCTCAGTTTTCCCCTCCCTCTAGTTTGAAACCCCTTTCAGAGGCTCGGACGGGAGGGTTGCCGTCTGTTCAGAGGCCTTCCGTTACCGGTGACGGCTAGGGAGCCGCGGTGGTTTTGACTTGACCGTTGCTTTCGAAATGTGTTGACTATTGACTGGAAGAGCTGACCCAAAGCTTTCCCCTCCGTCCGAGACTGGAGGAGCTCACACACCGCCCCTCCGCCACCACGCCATCCTGCCCACCTACCTTATGGCGTCGTTCGCCGCCGAGCCGGCCCCGCCCCCACCACCACCCCCGGGCTCCGCCTCCACCAGATCTGGATCTACCCCTGTCCTCTTTGTAATTCCGTCTGGTGTGCAGACTATTCCCGCCAGCCGTGGAGAAGATTGGGAATCGGAGGGATCTAACGCATGGATTCCATCTGGGTAAGCATCGTCTGCCTATCCCATGTGAATTAACAGTAGGCAGTTTTTGAGCGCCAATCGTTGTTGCTCAACTAACTGCGTTGCTTTTCGAATAGAATGGATCCAGCGCTGGCTTTTCAGCTGGTGGTTAGGCTGGATTCTAGCTTTACGCGTGATTCTAAACGCTGTAAGACTGGGTTTAACTTCCCTGCGGTGGTTGCAACCACCATCTCGTTAACGGATTTCAAAGCTAACATCTACGATAACTACACCTGGAGCTCTCTCGATGCAGTTCATTTTGAATATTTCAACAGCTCGGAGGGAAGATTTGTTCCACTAATTTCCGAAGACGATCTGGGATTTCTTTTTGCTTTGAATGCTTCTTGCCGGTTCGGTAAAATTCGTATCCATGTGGACAGGGGCCAGGCATCATCTGGTGCTGGGGCATCATCAGGTGGTCGGGCATCACGTCTCTCTACTGCTGCTGCCTCTGCTAATAGTGTGCGCCGTGGCGCTCCTTGTAGGTCCACAGCAGCACCATCTGTCCCCAGTGCTAGTGGTAGCCAGATCGTTCGTACGGTCGATGTGGAGGACGATGCAGACATTGAGGATCAGCCTCCTCAAGATGATGAGGATGAGTTGATGTTTCCTGAATTGGTAGATCGATGCAGTAAGCAGCAATGGAGGATCAATACATGGAAGATATGGCTTTTGGTGCCAGATTTGATGACACTGATGATGAAGAGAAGAATGAGAATGATGACAGCCTCGTTTTAGCCGATTACGAAGGTGAAGACTTGCCAACAATTGAGTGGAACAGGGAGAATCCCCAGCTTGTAGAAGGCACCGTGTTTCAAACGATGATGGACTGCCGTAATGCAATTACTACATATCACATTCTCACTAAGAATAATTTTGAGGTTATTAAAAGTGAGCCAGGTAGGTTCACAATTAAATGCCCATACCCAAGGTGTAGGTTTAGGCTGCATGCATCCACAATGCGCAGAAGCAGCTTGGTTCAGGTACTACGCCAACCAGTTGTGTATTTAGATCACGGTGTAAAATTTGTTATCTATTACTGACATCCCTTATCATTATGTTTCAGATAAAGAAGAATAAGGAGATCCATAGGTGTCCACCTCTAGGGGGAGAGCCAGAGCTGAAAACAAAGCTAGCGAAGACTAGGTGGTTGGCAGATATAATCCTAGATTGGCTGAGAGAAGATCCTTCACTTGGTCCAACAGCACTCGTAAAAAAGGTGGTTGAGAAGTATAAAATGGAAGTACCTTACATGAGGATGTTCTATGCAAAGGAAATGGCTCTTGACAAGATCAATGGTCCATGGAATGAAAGCTTTCAGTTGCTTTACACTTTCAAAGCTGAAGTGGAGATGGCTAGTCCAGGCAGTGTTGTAGCGATAGACAAGCATACAGTTCCCTACAAATTGAAAAGCGGGAAGGTAATGCACAAGGAATGTTTTAGAAGGGCTTTTGTTTGTTTCAAAGCGTGCTGGAAAGGCTTTTTGGACGGCAGGCCTTATTTGGCCGTGGATGCATCAGCTCTTCATGGCAGGTTTAAAGGACAGCTAGTTGCTGCTACTGCAGTTGATGGACATAATTGGATGTTCCCTGTTGCTTATGGGGTTTTGGAGGTTGAGTCACAGGAAAGTTGGACTTGGTTTCTGCAGAATTTGCGCGACCTTATAGGTCATCCACCAGGACTTGTTATCCACACAGACGCTTGCAAAGGTTTGGAGACTGCGGTAGAAGCAGTATTCCCTGGAGTGGAGCATAGGGAATGTATGCGACACTTGGTACAGAATTTTACAAAGAAATTCAAGGGTAAAGTTTTTACTGACAACCTATGGCCAGCTTCATACACATGCAGCTCTAGGAAGCATCTGTTTCATTTGGATGTGTTGTATAAACAAAAACCTGGGGTGAAGGAGTACTTGGATGAACATCATGGTAGGGTGTGGTCAAGAAGCCAATTCAATGAAATTTGCAAGGTAGACTATGTAACAAGTAACCTTGCGGAGAGTTTCAATTCAAAGGTCAAGTCATTGAAAGGGCTTATGCTGTGGCAAATATTTGATAAGATTAGGCAGATGATCATGATAAAGATCGATCTGCGTCAAAGAATTGCATCCACAAATTATGTTGGCCATCTCATGCTCCCATCTTTGATTAAGTCTTTGCATGCCAGGGCAAAACAATTGAGGATGCAATGCGTCAGAAAAGGAATGGAGGCTGAGGTAACCTACACTGACAAAGAAAACAGGCAGTGGAGGTATCCAGTGAGTTTGGTTGATAGGACATGCCATTGTAGGGGATGGCAGATCCGTGGGATACCCTGCATACACGCATTTTTTTTCATGAGTGTTATAGGGGGTGAAGATGGTGAAGTTGATCAGTATGTGTCAGAGTATTTCTCTGTTGCCAAATTTAGGGCTGCATATGCTATGAATGTTCCTACCTTGTTGGGAAAAGACCAATGGATGAAAGTCGATCCAGGCTTCAAACTGTACTCTCCAGTATTGACTAGACCGGCAGGTAGGCCGAGGAAGAATAGGATCAGAGCTAGTGCAGAGGGTGGTGCACCGATTCGAAAACGTAAGTGCAAACGTTGTGGAATCCCTGGACACATTGCTAGGCTTTGTAAAAATGGAGTTGACCCAGCTTTTGGAATGGAAGATCAGGCGGGAGCAGAAAATGCAGAGGAGAATGAAGCAGCAATTCAACTTGAGATTGAAGCAACAGTTCAACATGAGGTGATTGAAGCAGCAAATGCAGAGGAGATTGAAGCAGCAGTTCAACATGAGGAGATTGAAGCAGCAAATGCAGAGGAGATTGAAGCAGCAGTTCAACATGAGGAGATTGAAGCAGCAAATGCAGAGGAGATTGAAGCAGCAGTTCAACATGAGGAGATTGAAGCAGCAAATGCAGAGGAGATTGAAGCAGCAATTGAACATGAGGAGATTGAACCGATGGATCGAGAGCAGAGGGAACAGATGGATGTAGAATGGCTTCAACCGATGAGTCTAGAGGAGAGGAACAGTATAGTCGAGAATGCCTCGAAAGTAGTAAGGCCATGATAGAAGCTAACTTCGAAGAGTACATGGCAGAAGAAAAAGCACAAGCTTTGCAGAAGAAGAAGAACAAGAAAGAGGGCAAAAGGAAGGTAGACACCGGTAATATCCCTGGTAGGGTTACCCGGAGTAAGGTGGTGGCCCCGGCGAGTCACACCAGGAGCAAGAGAAAGATTTTATTCTGAACAACTAATTTGAATTTGTATGAACAATTTGTATTGTGGTTCCCTTTGTATTGGGGATCCCTTTGTGTTGAACAATTTGTATTGGGGATGCCTTTGTGTTGAACAATTTGAATTTGTATGAACAATTTGTATTGTGGTTCCCTTTGTATTGGGGATCCCTTTGTGTTGAACAATTTGAATTTGTATGAACAATTTGTATGCCACATTTAAGCCACATTTATCATTTTAGGGTTTTAGGGTTTTAGGGTTTTAGGGTTTTAGGGTTTTAGGTTCAATTCAAAATAATTCAAAACATGGTGGAACCTTCCCATGGAGCCTTGTTATGTTACCTACAACCTAGAGAAATAATAATGGAAAAGGAAATATAGAGATATGAAGTTTTTATGCCAAAAGCTTCAAAACCACTTCCTAGTCCATGAGCTACTAGATATGAAGATGCAGGGCTTTCTGCTCAATACACCTCCCAAATACCCACTATGCTTACAAACTTTGTCCAAATGAGTCCAAATTCGTCACACTTGTGTATCTTTGAGTTGCAAACAATATCTAGTCGGCCAAAATGTAATATATTGTTCAAATAACACAATTTTACAATTTTTATGCCAAAAGCTTCAATTTCCCTTAGTCCGTTTATTATTTGGGTGCCCCTGTTTTACTTAGTGTTACTCAGTTTTCCCCTCCGGGCCCACTTGTTTTACTCAGTCATACTCAGTTTTGCCCTTCCGATAAACATTTCCTCACTTTTCCCCCTCTTAGTTCTACTCAGTTTTCCTAACTTGTACTCACTGGCTGATCTCTGATTGGTCGAGATGTATGTCACACGGATCTTGGTTAGTTGAAAGCTCAACGAACGCTTGCACCGTTCGATCATTTATGATCGGACGGCCTGTATCTCTCTCTCTACCACGATGGACGCATACGGAGACAAGAGCAGAGCACATACCTACCAACCCTGGCAGTCGCATATTCCAGTCGCATCCTCCTCTCTCGTATTTCCTCTCTTACTATGGCGTCGCGGCGGCGCGGATCTAACCGTGCGTGCGGCGGCGCGGATCTAACCGTGGCGCGGCGGCGCGCGCGGCGCGCGATCTAACCGTGCGTGCGGCGCGCGGCGCGCGGATCTAACCGTGCGTGCGGCGGCGTGCGCGGCGCGGATCTAACCGTGCGGCGGCGGCGGCGGGGCGCGATCTAACTGCGTGGCGGCGTGCGCGGCGCGGATCTAACCGTGCGTGCGCCGTGGATCTAAGAGTGCCGGTGAGGATCTAACCGTCGAAATAGTTGAAATGTCTCTCTCTGCCTCTCTCTGTCTCTAACCGGTGAGGATTCTATTCTCAGATCTGTTGAATGATGAAGAACACCAAGACGGCGGCCGTGCCGACAGTGGTCATCGATGCCACGAACATTGAAGCCATCGCCTACAACATCGCTTCGACGGCGCAGACCCAGCCTTCAATGTCGGAGCCTGTTGATGTCTCACTTCCGGTGCCGAGAGTGCGAATCGATGCCAAGACGATTGAAGCCATCGTCTACAACCGCGCTGCAAAGCCGCCGATCCAGCCCTCCGCAGATCCGTCGCTGATGAAGTACACCAAGACAGCGGCGGTTCCGACACTGGTCATCGATGCCACGAACATTGAAGCCATCGCCGATAACATCGCTTCAACGTTTGATGGCGCAGATGACCGTGTTCGACGCCGCAAATTGGGATAAATTATGATAAATTTGTATTTTTCAATTTCCAAATGGGATAAAATTGTTCGAACTACTACCTCCGTCTCAAAAAAAGCTTCTCCACGTTCTTGATGTGTCCATGTACATCCGTATGTATGATTTGAATTCTATCCCAACTTGATTGGGAAGATATTGATATGTATTTGATCCGGAGGCTGGTACATGCTTTCACTTTTGGGATCCCTTCACTTTTATAAAATGTTCATGCATTCTAAAATTATCGTGCGCATTACTTAGCACAAGTAGGAAATTGTACACCAAAATACAGTGCTTAGAGCCACAACAAAATACAGTGGTTAGAGCCATCTACTGAATAACAATTCTATACTAAATCGTCTACCAGAACCACATAACTGCTAGGACAGGGATGACACCTAATAAAACTGCACAGATGAATCTACTTTTCTCCTCTCCCATCACTTTAAGTTCATGTTCTAGATTTTCTACCACTTGATCAAATACGGCAAGATCTGTCTCAACTCTCAACTTCTCCTTGCGAATAAGCTCTGAATTCTTCTTTTCTTCCTCCACAATACGCTTCAGCTCGAATATCATCAGGTTTTTACGGGCCAATTCATCACCTAAATTGGCCACCTTCTCCTCCAAATCCATCCTCTGGCTACACCACTGGGTTGATTCATCTTGGTATGCAATGTACCATGGATCATCGGCTTGCCTGGCTAACTGTAACAATAATGGAAAAAAGAACAACTGAAATCACCCCAACAGGCCATGGCGGAACTTCAAATTCAACGGTAGTACAGAGAGCTGAAGCTAGATACCTGCACTTCCGACGAGGTAGGAGAAGTAGAACGTGGCCACGACATGATCGAATCCCCACCCTCGCCGGTGTACCCGCTACGACCAGACATTGAGGACTATTTCGTACCTGCAAACTCCAATAAATTACGGGAACCGAATCGATTAGGGGGCGGGGGAGGCAGAAGCGGAGGTCTTACCAAGCTATACCAATTGGTGCGCGGAACAAATCCCGGTCGTCGTGGGCGGCGGATCTGCTTGCGGCGGACTTTCCTGCGGTGGGTACAATGCGTGCGGACGAAACAAGTGCTGGAGCCGTGGTTGACGTGCAGCGCCGCAGTTCGTCCGACGCCGCCGGGGGACAGAGCCGGCGGCGCGACGAGGCGCCGGCGATGGCTGCTCCGTCCGACGGTGGGGAACGAGCTGCCAGCGGTTCTCCGGTCTAGCTTAAGAATAATTAATTAGCGAACTTGTTGCTTCTCTCTATGATATTCTCTAAAGATATATATCAGAGCGGCAATATGTGAGTTTTCCTGAAAAATAGATGACCCATTGGCTCGCAGCCCCACAGAGCGGCAATATATGATTTTTTCTCTCTAAATAAGTAGACGATCCCACTGGTCATTGGCTGCGGCAGCCACACAGAGCGACAATATGTGTCTTTTCCTGAAAAATAGACGACCCCACTGGTCATTGGCTGCGGAGGCCCCACAGAGCGGCAATATATGTTTTTCTCTAAATAAATAGACGACCCCACTGGTCATTGGCTGCGGCAGCCCACAAGCGGCAATATATGTCTTTTCCTGAAAAATAGACGACCCCACTGGTCATTGGCTGCGGAGGCCCCACAGAGCGGCAATATATGAGTTTCTCTAAATAAATAGACGACCCCACGGTCATTGGCAGCCACAGAGCGACAATATATGTCTTTTCCTAAAAATAGACGACCCCACTGGTCATTGGCTGCGGCAGCCCTATAGAGCGGCCCCATTTGTCATTGGCAGCACCGCGTATAAAATCATGAAATAAAACGGCCCACACGTCAGCGATAGATGGATGGCTGCTCCGATGTGTCTCCTGACCCTACCCGTCAGCACGAGACGGTCAGGGAGGAGCTGCCCCTGTGCGGCCCCACCCGGTCAGACTAACGGTCAAGGCCTCTGACCTGACGGCTACCGGCCGTTCCAGCACTTGTGCGTGTTTCAAACTAGAGGAGGGGAAAACTGAGGAAAAACTAAGGGACTGGGGAAAACTGAGTACAACTAACGAATCAGGGACACGAAAATAGAAATCCCTTCCTATAACTTAGGAGCCAGACAATTACGCAACTTACTGCTGGACTAAATTTAATAGGGTTCCGTCGTACCCATGTTCTAAAAAATCGCATACAACACATGTGGAGTATAGAGATCCAGATCACTAGCTGCATTGGATATTTGATTGCACATTTACGCAGCTGTCAAACATCCGATCACAAACAGTTCGCCACGCTTAAATAGTTCTGGTCCTGAAAAATAGTGATCGAAAACAGTAAGGACGGTAGCACGTTCTAATGGCAAAGCCGCTAATAATTTTTAAAGCAAGTACAATAAAATTTAGTCAGCAAGGCTATAAAACATTTTGCTTAGTTAGATGAGAGAGATTAGATAAAAGAAGGAGGCTCTAATGCAAGACACAGCTCTAGCATGTGTTTAAGGTTATATTGTAAAAGTACTATACTTTTATAGTCCTCTATTGTTCGTGCTAGCTACAAATTGACTATAGATGATGTGGCAAACTACTATAGTCACTTGCTAGTATAGTGGCAATGCCTCGCTTCGCCTTCCGCATGGCAATTGATGGTCTTTTACTCCGTCGTCAATGGCACATACTTGGAGACTTGAAGTGTTGCGCTAACATTGATTGCGGTAGCGTTTGCGTACTTTTAGAGGCAAGAGATCACATCCAACAGGACGACGCAAATGGATATTGAGCGACCGTTTCCGTCCGCGGAGAACGAAAATGCGTCTGGGCCCTGCTTCAGCGGACCGTTTCCATCCGCAGCGACGCAAACCTGGCGTCCTCATTTTCTTACCCGGTCCCGCACATCAGGGACAATGAAATCGACCGCTTCATTTTGCTTATTTTTCCCCTTCTTTGCTGCCCTAGTGCGACGCCACCATCCCAACCCCACCCACCGCAGCACCGCAATACACGCCGTGCGGTCGGTCCTCGCCACGCCGGAGAACATGATCTCAGTCGGGCTAGCACTAGTAGAAAACCTCTCATCCATCTAAGCCATTGGTACCGGTTCCCTTACGAACCGGTACCAATGGGGTCATCTGCACCGGTTCAAGGGCTCTGGCGGGCGAGGAGATTTGGTACCGGTTCGTGAGGAGCTTTCGTACCGGTTCGTGTTAGGAACCGGTACGAAAGGTCTTCGGCCAAAATTCAGACGCGTGGTGGGGCCCGGGCTGGACCTTTGGTACCGGTTCGTAACACGAACCGGTACCAAAGGGTACCCAGCTATATCAAATCGCCCAGATCCCTTCCCGAGCCCCCTGGCTCTCATTTTTCTCTTCTTCCTCACACTCTAAATTTTTCTCCACCTCTCACACTCCAATAATCTTTATTTTTCTCCACCATTTTAACAAGATTAACGGCATACATCTATCCAAGGGTTAGCAATATCATCCTTCCTTCCGGCGTTCCTAATTTAGCTCAGTTCTTTGGTAGTTTTAACTCGTACTATTTTTGTAGTGCAAGCAAGGTGTTCGATGAAATGCCTAAGTTAGTGATTTTATTTTTTTATATGCAATTTGAGCTGAAATTATGGTATGTTTTGTAGGTTTTAATTAGTATCATCCCCGTCCTTACCGCCGTCGATCGCCAGCGTCGTCCCCTAGCCGGCACGGTACCACCTCGGTGAGCCCCTCTTCTTTTATAAAAAACAATTAGTTTTATGTGATGAACTTGAATATTAATTAAGTTGGTCACTCATATATCCATGATGTTGTGATTTTAATGATTTTTGATATACATATAAAATGCAGATGAGTCGACAATGGATGTACGGTGACCGGTGCCATCCCGAGTTCATTAATGGCATGCATTATTTTCTCAACGTGGCTGAGGCAAACAGGCGGTCGAATGGTTTCATGTATTGTCCATGTAGTTCCTGTAAGAATATGAAGGATTACTCTACCTCGAAGACCCTTCACGTCCACCTGCTGGAGAATGGTTTCATGCCCAGCTATAATTGTTGGACCAAGCACGGAGAAAGAGGGGTTATATTGGAAGACAACGAAGAAGAAGAGGATAGTGACAACTATCCCTTATTCACTGAAGACGGTGGTAGTAGAATGGGGGAAGACGAAGCTGAAGAAGAGCCCATTTTCGATGAGCCGATTTTTGATGACCCGGATGACGATTTGGGTCGGGCCATTCTTGATGCGAAGATGAACTGCGGAAATGAAAAGGAGAGGTTGAAGTTGGAGAAAATGTTAGAGGATCACAACAAACTGTTGTACCCAAATTGCGAAAATGGTCAGAAAAAGCTGGGTACCACGCTGGAATTGCTGCAGTGGAAGGCAGAGAATGGTACTTCTGACAAGGGATTTGAAAAGTTGCTGAAAATAATAAAGAAGATGCTTCCAGGGGAGAACGTGTTGCCCTCTAGCACGTACGAAGCAAAGAAGGTTGTCTGCCCTCTAGGATTAGAGGTGCAGAAGATACATGCATGCATCAATGACTGCATCCTCTACCGCGGGGAGTATGAGAATTTGAATGCATGCCCGGTATGTAGTGCATTGAGGTATAAGATCAGGCGAGATGACCCTGGCGATGTTGAGGGTGAGTCCACCCCCAGGAAGAGGGTTCCTGCGAAGGTGATGTGGTATGCTCCTATAATACCACGGTTGAAACGTTTGTTCCAGAACAAAGAGCATGCCAAGTTGTTGCGATGGCACAAAGAGGACCGTAAGAAAGATGTGATGCTGAGACACCCCGCTGACGGGTCGCAGTGGAGAAAAATCGACAGAGAGTTCAAGTCATTTTCAGATGACGCAAGGAACTTAAGATTTGGTCTAAGTACATATGGCTTTAATCCTTTCGGGGAGCAGAGCTCCAGTCATAGCACCTGGCCAGTGACTCTATGTATCTATAACCTTCCTCCTTGGTTGTGCATGAAGCGGAAGTTCATTATGATGCCAGTGCTCATCCAGGGCCCGAAGCAACCCGGCAACGACATTGATGTGTACCTGAGGCCATTGGTTGAAGAACTTTTAGAGTTGTGGCGTGACAAAGGTGTACCTGTGTGGGATGAGCACGAACAAAAGGAATTTAACCTACGAGCGTTGTTATTTGTAACCATCAATGATTGGCCTGCTCTTGGTAACATTTCAGGGCAGTCAAACAAGGGATACAATGCATGCACACACTGTTTAGGTGAGACTGACAGTAATTATTTGAGAAACAAGAATGTGTACCTGGGGCATCGTCGATTTCTTCCAAAACAACATCACGTAAGAAAGAGAGGAAAGCATTTCGGAGGTGAGGCAGATAACCGAACGAAGCCTACCCGCCCTAATGGGGAAGTTATATATGATATGGTCAAGGATTTAAAAGTGATCTTTGGAAAGGGTCCCGGCGGACAATCTGTTCCGCATGATGTTGACGGACACGTACCCATGTGGAAGAAGAAGTCGATATTTTGGGAGCTACCCTACTGGAAATTCTTAGAGGTTCACTCTGCAATCGACGTGATGCACGTGACGAAAAATCTTTGCGTGAACCTGCTAAACTTCTTGGGCGTGTATGGGAAGACAAAAGATACACCGGATGCACGGCAGGACCAGCAAAGTATCCACGAAGGAAACAACCTGAATCCAGAGAAGTATCAAGGTCCTGCCAGCTATGCTCTTACCAAAGAGGAGAAGGAGATCTTTTTTGAAGTCCTGAGTAGCATCAAGGTCCCGTCTGGCTTCTCGTCGAATATAAAGGGAATAATAAACATGTCGGAGAAAAAGTTTCAAAACCTAAAGTCTCATGACTGCCACGTGATTATGACACAATTACTTCCGGTTGCATTGAGGGGGCTTCTGCCGGAAAATGTTCGAGTACCCATTGTGAAGCTATGTGCGTTCCTCAATGCAATTTCTCAGAAGGTGATCAATCCACTTACTCTACAAAATTTACAGAAGGATGTGGTCCAATGTCTAGTCAGCTTCGAGTTGGTGTTCCCACCATCCTTCTTCAATATTATGACACATCTCCTAGTTCACCTGGTCGAAGAGATTGGCGTTCTCGGTCCTGTATTTCTACACAACATGTTCCCCTTTGAGAGATTCATGGGAGTCTTAAAGAAGTACGTTCATAACCGTGCTAGGCCAGAAGGAAGCATCTCCAAGGGCTATGGAACAGAGGAGGTCATTGAGTTTTGTGTTGACTTTATTCCTGACCTTAAGCCGATCGGTGTTCCTGAATCGCGCTATGAGGGGAGACTGCGTGGAAAAGGCACGCTAGGAAAGAAATCAGCAACGTGTATGGACGGACATTCTTTCACTCAAGCACACTACACAGTTCTACATAATTCCATCTTGGTGGCTCCGTACAAAGAGGAACACAAGGAGATCTTACGCTCTAAATACCCGGAGCAACGTGAAGATTGGATTGATGGAGAACACATGAAGACTTTCGGCGGTTGGTTGCAAACACGTCTCATGAATGTCACCGATGACGAGCAGCTGTACTTGTTGGCCAAGCAACCATCTTCTACTATATCGACTTTTCAAGGGTACGAGATTAATGGGAACACATTTTACACTTTCGCCCAAGACAAAAAGAGCACCAACCAAAACAGTGGTGTCCGCTTTGATGCAGAAGATGGCAATGGGAACAAGGTCACATATTATGGGTACATAGAGGAGATATGGGAACTTGACTATGGACCTAATTTCAAGGTCCCTTTGTTCCGGTGTAAATGGTTCAACCTGAAAGACGGGGTACAGGTAGACCCGCAGTACGGAATGACTACAGTGGATTTCAAGAATCTAGGGTACGACACCGAACCATTCGTCCTAGCCAGTGAAGTGGCTCAGGTTTTTTATGTGAAGGATATGTCTAGCAAACCGAAAAAAAGAAAAGAAAGGCAAGAGGACACATCATACGATGAGCCAAAGCGGCACATAGTTCTTTCAGGAAAAAGAAACATCGTGGGAGTAGAGGACAAGACAGACATGTCAGAAGATTATAATAAGTTTGACGATATTCCACCCTTCAAGGTAAAAATTGACCCAAGCATCATCTTAAACAATGAAGATTGTCCATGGTTGCGTCGCAGTAAGAAGAAAGGGAAACGGGCGAAGAAAACTCAGAAGACTAGCTAGCTACATATAGGGATCATAACTTGTGTATCTCAATATGGAAATCACTTTTGTGTAATGATGTTACTGTATGTAAGATATTAACAATGGAGATGGTTGGCTTGTTTTACTAGTTAAGTCACGGGCTTGCAGGGAAATTTTTCCGAGGCGGAACTTCCGAATATGCCATATATAGGGCATGTGCACCAAGGGCATATTCGAGAAGTTCCGCCACGGGAGATTTCCCAACCCTTTCCCCAACATTGTTAGAGGAGATGGAGTCTTCCACGGGCTTGCAGGAAATTTCCGAGGCGGAACTTCCGAAGATGCCATAGGGCGTGTGCACCAAGGGCATCTTCGACAAGTTCCGCCACGGGAGATTTCCCAACCCTTTCCCCAACATTGTTAGAGGAGATCGATGGAGTCTTCCACGGGCTTGCAGGGAAAATTTCCGAGGCGGAACTTCCGAAGATGCCATAGGGCGTGTGCACCAAGGGCATCTTCGACAAGTTCCGCCACGGGAGATTTCCCAACCATTTCCTCCATCCATGGTGATGAAACTCTCCATCCATGTTGGCTTGTTGAGCTGCTTCCCATGGTGTATCGATGCTCCTTTTATAGGCACGGCGCCGCTTCTACTTTATCTTCTTCTTCCTCCGACAGGGCGTCGTGCGCTACATACTTTAGCTCATCGAGCAGAGCGTCCTTATCCCACCGACAGCTTTAGTACCGGTTGCACCCACCAACCGGTACTAAAGGTTACCCACGCGTTATCCCACCGACAGGCGTCGTGCGCTACATACTTTATCTCATCGAGCAGGGCGTCCTTATCCTGCCGACAGCTTTAGTACCGGTTGCACCCACCAACCGGTACTAAAGGTTACCCACGCGTCCTTATCCCACCGATGGCGTCGTGCGCTACATACTTTATCCATCAACCGGACTCCTGCCTCTGTCTTCCCGCCTATTTTCTTCCCGCGCTTTCCACCGGTTCCGCCTCTGTCTTCCCGCCATTTTTTCACTATATATATGTAGGCTTGGCCACCATTTACATATCACATCTAGACTCATATCTGCAAACCTCATCATTCTCTCCCATGGCTTCCATCGCATCTCTAACACCCCGGGAGGCGGAGGCGCTTGCGCCTCGAACTACCCTGCCCGCCGGGCTACCGCGTCCCGACCGGCTGGTTGCTAAGCGTCGGAGGCGTACCGGTCCCTCCAGTCCCTCTAGGTGTGGCGCGCGAGATGGCCATCACGAACCACTACTACTTCGAGCTCACGCTAGAGCAGCGGAGGAATCCCCATCCCGACTACAGCCCGACTTGGGAAAGCTTCTTCATCAATCGGCGTGAGAGGCGCTTGCCAGCACGAGGAGGGCGGCCCGCCTCCTCCGAACTTCAACGAGGCCGGCCGTCGGCTGTGGTGCGCGGCCGGACTCTCCAGGGCGTCATGGCCTACCGTGGCCCCCGCCTGCGCTACCCTCAGTCCCAGCCCATGCTCACCACCGACGTTCGAGTACCGCGACCCCGATGCCACGATGATGATCGCGACTACGACGACTACAGTGGCGACTACTACCGGGCTAGGCACGAGTATGACTGAATGACTCCAACAGTAGAATTTGGCCATGTATCTTTAATTTTCAGTTAAGCTATGTACT
Source organism: Lolium multiflorum (assembly GCA_030979885.1). Classification (NCBI taxonomy): domain Eukaryota; kingdom Viridiplantae; phylum Streptophyta; class Magnoliopsida; order Poales; family Poaceae; genus Lolium; species Lolium multiflorum. The sequence continues at coordinate 403,306,836 of CM061750.1, forward strand.
TTTAATTCGAGTTCACTCGTAATAAAATTTTATTCCCGCCCTTTCTTTCCCGCCTTTTTTCTCCCACGCGCGTCGTCGTGGCGGGAAAGTTTCCCGCGCGACGTCGTACGTGGCGGGAAACTTTCCCGCGCGGACGGCGTCGTGGCGTGAGTAAAGAAAACAAATAGAAAAGAAATATAAAAGAAAAGGAAAGAAAAGAAATAGAAAAGAAAAAGAAAAGCAATAGAAAATAATAAAAAGAAAAGAAATAGAAAATAAAAGAAAAAGAAACAGAAAAGTAAAAAGAAACAGAAAAGAAAAAAGAAATAGAAAAGAAAAAAAGAAAGAAAAGAAAAGGAAAGAAAAAAAAGAAAAGAAAAAGAAAAGAAAAGAAAAAGAAAAAAAAAGTAAAAAGAAAAAAAAAAAAAGAAAAAGAAAAGAAAAGGAAAGAAAAAAGAAAAGAAAAAGAAAAGCAATAGAAAATAATAAAAGAAAAGAAATAGAAAATAAAAGAAAAAGAAACAGAAAAGTAAAAAGAAACAGAAAAAAAAGAAATAGAAAAGAAAAGGAAAGAAAAAAAAAATAGAAAAGAAAAGGAAAGAAAAGAAAAAGAAACAGAAAAGTAAAAAGAAACAGAAAAGTAAAAAAAGAAACAGAAAAGAAAACAGCAAAAGAAAAAGAAAAAAAAAAAGAAAAAGAAAACAAAAAAACCTTTGGTACCGGTTGGTACCAACCGGCACGAAGACCTTTCGTACGGTTGGTGGTACCAACCGGCCAAAGGGGTTTTCCTGCGTTTTGACTTAGCCGCGCGCCCAAACCCCACACTTCACACGGTTCAGACGCAAAGCCGCGCGCGCACCGCCGACGCGCCGCCCACGCCGTCGCCGTCGCCCACGCGTCGCCATCTTCGGCGCCGCCCGCCGACACGCCGTCGCCGTCGCCCACGCCGCCGCCGCCCTCCCCTCCACCGCGGGCCGGCGGGGAGCGCGCGGCCGCCCTCCTCTCCCGCAGCTGCGCCGCCGCCGCTTCCTCCTCTCGCATGCGCGAGACCACCTCGCCGACGCCGCCGTCAGCCTCGCCGACGCCGCAGACGCCCGCTCCCCGGCCACCCCGCCGGCCGCATCGCGTTCGCGCTCAGCGCGTTCGACGAAATGCGTCGCCGGCGCCGCCCGCCATCTTTTGCTGCCGCGCCGCCCGCCATCGTTTGCTGCCGCCCGCCATGCATGGTTGCCGTCGCCCACGCACGCGCGCCGTCCGCCATGGTCGCCGTCGCCGCCCGCCATGGTTCCTGTAGAGGTCCAGGAAGGAGGACGCCACGGTGGCTCGTCGTCCCCGGCGCCGTTCGCTGCTGCCGCCGCGGGCGCGGGCGCGGACTCTGCGGTGCGGCCGCCGACCATGAACACGAAGGGGCCCATGCGCACGTCGTCATCTTGCGCGAGCAGGGGCTCGAGCGCCTCCACGACGTCGCGCATGCGCGGGCGCGCCTTAGGCAGGCTCTGCAGGCAGGAGTGCGCGACGGCGGCGGCGCCCCGTGCGGCGCGCGTGGAGTACTGCGACTCCATGCCGGGGTCCATGATGCGGTGCAGCCTGTCGTCGGCGCGGCGGAGGTAGGGGCGCGCCTAGTCCACGAGGTTCTGCTCCCGGCCGCGGCGGTTCTTGTCGACGGAGCGCCGCCCCGTGAGCAGCTCCAGGAGCACGACGCCGAAGCTGTACACATCGCTCTTCGCCGTGAGGTGGCCCGTCATGATGTACTCCGGCGCGGCGTAGCGGTGCATGCCCATCACCCGCGTCGTCACGTGCGTGTCGTCCCCCTTGGGACCCTCCTTGGCCAGCCCGAAGTCCGACAGCTTCGCCGTGTAATCCTGAAAATCCACGTTCACAGAACAGTCAGCAAATTGCTCTGAACAACTTTCAGCTGAAATGGTCAAAGTATATGTAGGATCAGATTAAGATGTTTGTTGAAATGGTCAAAGTATATGCCTATATGTGGAAAAATACTTGTCGCTCGCGTGTTTGTTGCCAGCGTGTTCATTATGATGCAGGCGCTACGAGTGTACGAGTGTCGCGGTAGGAGCGCCGAGTGTTAGGGTTAGGGTCCGTAGCGGTGCCGAGTCCGTGGCGGTGCCGCCGTGACATAGAGAGAGAGCGAGAGGAGGAGCGCCGAGTGTTAGGGTTAGGGTCTGTAGCGGTGCCGAGTCCGTGGCGGTGCCGCCGCGACATAGAGAGAAGAGCGAGAGGAGGAGGGGGAACACCGTGTCCGTGGCCGTGGTGGTCCGTTAGGGTTTTTTTGCTTTCTTCATTTCAATTGTTATCCATCTAGCAATCTGTTATATGATCATGACATGATGAATGAAATACAATTGCTTTCTTAATTTTGTAGTGTCATTGAGGTATGGAGGACGGCACCTTCGTCCGAGATGAGGAGGGGGAAGAAGCGGTGCAGAAATTGATCTATGAGAGTGCCCGTGGTTCGGAACCCGACGATGGAGATGACAACGAGTACCAAGACTTTCTGAATGATTTTGGCGAGGGACTTGAGTCTGAACAAGTTAGAAAAGACAATGAAGTGTCCATCACAAACTCCGACGAGGTGTATATCTATGTATCAATTAGTCTGTGTTCATCCCTAGATGCATTCATTTATTTGTATTGCACTTATTAACGAATAATTTTTTCTTTTAGCCTTCTGGATCATCGAGCAAGTCTGTTAGAACAAAACGAGGCCCGACGCGGGTGCTAAAGGGCGAGGGCAGGTTAGCCCTCACGGCATTCAAGGATAATGGTGGACCAGTTCATCCCAAGGAGTTTTGCCACAAATTTACAAGTCAATCTGGAGTTATTGTTAGGGACCATGTACCGATCAGCATTCAAGAGTGGCATAAGCCGAAGAACCCGGAGAGTGGTGCTAGTTATGTCAACGACACGATGAAAAAATTTCTTTGGGACACGCTACTGACAAAGTTCAGCCTACCGGAAGACATGACGGAAGGCCAGAAGAATAAAGTCAAGGAATGGACATTGAAGAAGATGGCCATACAATTCCAGAGCTTCAAGAAAAATTTATGGGACAAATATAAGAATGAAGATCCAGTATTCGATGATAATCTAGTGAAGATAAAAGATCACTGGGCCGCATTTAAGGATTATAAGAAATCGTCTACTTTTGTGTCCCGATCGAAGAAAAATACCGAAAATGCTGCAAAGAAGAAACTTCCGCATCATTTGGGGTCAGGTGGCTACAAGAGTGCCATTCCGAAGTGGACAGCGTTTGAGAATAAACTGATTGATCATGGAATCACTCCACAGACATGGGACTGGCCCGAACGGTCCAAGTTCTGGTTGTTCGCTCATGGGGCAGGGTTGGACCCAAAGACAGGGCTGATCGTTGCGAAGGGAAATGGAAGGAAAAATTGAGGCAATTGTACCGAAGCTTGTAGATGCAATTGAAAAGGTCAGAAAGGGAGAGTACATTCCCGATCGAGAGAATGACGAGCTGACACTCACTCTGGGGAACCCTGAACGTGTTGGACGGGTACGAGCTCGCCCAGGTCTCACCATGAAGGAAGCGTGGCCGGACAGCGCTGACACTTATAGAAGCCGTTCGCGAAAGAAGAAGAAGGACGCCGACATTGTAACGGAATTGTTAACTAGGGTGGAGGCTCTTGAGAGAAATCAGAGGGCACCTGATCAGCCGCTGTTTCTACAGGATCCACAAGCCGATGCTGCCCCATCTCAGCGAAGAAGCAGTGTCGGTTCCTCGCATCTTGACGGATGTGGAGGAAGCTACCCCGTGGATTATGTCACGGAGAAGACAGATTGCGAGCTACATATGTTAATCAGGACCGCGTCTGTTAAGGTGGCGGTCGGCTATGTGTACCCAAGTGAAGATGGAGCAATGCACCATCATATGCCCATTCCACCTGGTTGTGTTCGTGTCGGGGTGGATGAAGTTGTTTCGGGTTTTGAAAAAGTGGAGCTTGATATTCCTAGAGGTGAAGATGAGAGGACACTGGCCGATGTCAAGCACGGTTTCGCCCTATGGCCGAAGAAGTACGTCGTCCTTTTGCAAAGGCCACCGACTCCTACAGATGAGCAGCAAATGCCATCGACTCCTCCTGGTGGCAGTCCTGGTGAGCAGCCAAGTCCACACCTACCTGAGAGGGACCCCAGCGTGAGTCCACCATCTCGAGATCCTCCGCGACGTAAGACAGCGTCCGTTAAGCGGAACGGTACGCCACCTAGGAAGAAAGCTAGAAAGGAGAAACAACGGCCGCCTACTGAGAAGTTACCTTGGGAAAAAACTCCAGAGGAAAACGCGGAGGCCGTTCAGGCCGAGTTGAATAAATGGATTGCACCGAAAGTGCCAGAGATACCTTTCGAGAAGACACTAGATCCGGTGAAAGTTGTGCGTACCGTTGACAATCTATATGACCCTGTACCATCGCCGCCATCTGACTATGCGCGTTCTATTGAAAGGTCGTATGACAAGATGATCGAGGCGACAAAACCCGTTCAATCGGGTATCAGGGAGATAAAAGGGATACACAGTGTCTACCAGCTCGGACAACAACCCGTTCAATCGGTCGCCCCTCTCAAGGTGTTTTTCGGGAAGACCGTTCAAAGTTCTCGACAAGACGCAACTGATTACGCCTTCGCTGAACGAGCATATCAGTTTGTTCAAGGGAAAGATTTGGTCGAGAATCTCAGGAAGGTACCAACATGTATGCGTAACTTGCATTCGTGGTACCTTAAGGCCTCAAAGGAAGGGATCGAGACTATCATGGTGCGAGTTAGGGAAGAGCACTACTTCCAGGAGTACTGTGTGAACGTTGACTTCGCGAACTCTTTCAGTTATACAATCTCCGGGCCCTCGACAAATCAATCAGTTGCTATTGTCTGTAAGTGATTTATTTATTTAATTTGAGAAGTCGTTCATTGTCTGCAGATTATAATCTTTTGTGCGCTATATTATGCAGATCGAAGATGCTCGAATGCAAAAGGGACGATATCACAGACATTGGGTTCATTGACCCGCACACAATGCATGTTAAAACCATAGAGAATCCCCTCTATAACAAGGATACACCGCAGACTTTGCTAAGGTTTTTGAAGTGACAACGTGACAAAAAGCTAATAATTTGGCCTTACAACTTCGAGTGAGTCTTACTGTCTTATAACACATTATATTTTGCTCACCGTATGTCAAAATTTTAACTAATGACTTATATATATGACACTACATATTGAAACGTGCGTAGGTTTCACTTTATTCTTCTCGTCATCAATTTGGAAATTGGAGAAGTTGAAGTCTTGGACTCACTAAGCAAAAAATCGGAACTATACGTGTCTTGTTTTTTAATGCTCAGAAGGTAATTTTAATTCTTATCGGTTTGTTTCGTTAATTTCCTGCTTTGAACTAATTGATGACTCTTTTATGCATTTTCTTTTGTCGAGCAGCGTATGGCAAACTTTCATCAAGGAAGATACGTCCCATGAATGGACACCGAAGCTGCGATGGCGTGCGAAAGTAAGTAGTACTACCTAGGTCCACACACCTTTTAATTATCATACTTGACTATTGTTTGATTGAATTATATTCTTGTAAAGAAATGCCCGCAACAACCTCCGGGGACCGATCTCTGTGGATTCTTCGTTTGCGAGTACATCCGCAGAATTGTCAGCGAGAGAACGAATAATGAAAGAAATAAAGAGGTACAAAAACAATCTTCACAAATTTGTTTTGTTATCATAAGTTGTGCTGAGTTTCAGTAATAGTTGTTTCATGTATTCATTTGTATCTTATTCTTTTATAGTTGGCAAGAAAGCGGAACAAGCTCTCAATCGATGACCGCTTCATAGCAATAGGCGAGGAATTGGCGGGATTTTTCCTTCGGGACGTCATACCACCACTCGCAGAGTACCACTATGAATGAAGATGTACATGTTACATATATAGTTGACTCGAAGAGTACCACTATGCTACATGTAATAGACATATATAGAGTACGCCTCGGAGAGTACCACTATGCATGAAGATCGATCTTCATGCATAGTGCTACTTAATTTGCGATCTTATGCAATAACATGTGTTATTATATTATATGCACCAACTTGCTATGCATCATCTTGATCTTCATGTACTACCTAAACCCAAACGCGTTTCTGGTGCATCGACGCGATATGAAACAAACCGATATCCCTAAACCCCTCCAAAAACCCTAAAAAACTTCTCTGCGCGCAGATTTGGGCAAATTCCCCGCCCGCTGGTGGGAACCTTTGGTTCGTATTACCAACCGGTACCAAAGCTCCTTGGCCCTGAGCTCTCCTGGTGGCCCACGTGGAGGGCCTTTTATACCGGTTTGTAAGCAACCGGTACGAAAGGGGGGGGGGCCTTTAGTGCCGGATAATTAATACCGGTTGCTCAACCGGTACTAAAGCCCCTCTGGAACCGGTACTGATGAGAGATTTTCTACTAGTGTAGACTCTGGCGCGCACATGTCACCTGTTTGGGGGCCAAACTTTGCCGATTGCGCCGCCCGGCCTCGCCGCGCAGGAACTGTTCGGTCAATTGCGCTGGTAGGTTTCTTGCTCGTGTTTCCCACGCTATCGTGCGCGACCATTGATCCGCAATTCCTACCCACACAGATGGACATGTGGCAGATGTTGGACAAGTTCCGCGCGGAGGTCGTTGACTCCTCTCCCGATGAGGAGTCCGATCAGTCGACGCAGACAATGGCTACTGATGCGGCCTCCATCCTCCATGAGTACAATTCAAGCCAGACGCCAGTGCACAAGTGCTCTGTTAAGGGCCGCTCAAAAAACCTACCGCGCAACAGAGTGGAAGGGCACCTCCGGCTCCATGCGGACTACTTCGACCACACCAATCCGGTGTTCACGGAAAAACTATTCCGTCGCTGGTACAGGATGTCAAGGGACCTGTTCATGGTCATTATATGCGGTGTCAGAGACTACGACCCCTACTTCCAATGCAGGCCCGATGCAACTGGTGCGCTAGGCTTCACCTCCTACGAAAAATGCTCCACAGCTATTCGTATGCTATCATATGGAATGGGTGCTAACATATTGGATGAGTATCTTCGAATGGGTAAGAGTACATGCCTTGAATCCATGAATAGGCTTTGTCGAGCCGTGATTGCCATGTTTGGACAACATTACTGTAGGGAGCCAACTGTTGAGGATACAAGACGGCTGTTGTCTATCAACGAGTCTAGAGATCTCCCAGAAATGATTGGCAGCATAGATTGCATGCACTGGGAGTGGAAGAACTATCCATTTGGATGACAGGGTCAGTACAGCGGGCATGCGGAGGGACGGACTATCATTCTTGAAGCTGTCATATCGCAAGATTTATGGATTTGGCATTCATTCTTTGGTATGGCCAGTTCCAACAACGACATCAATGTGTTGCACCGATCCCCGGTTTTCAACAGGCTTATGCAAGGAAAAACTCCCCGGGTGAGCTATAAGGTCAATGGGAATGCATATTATCTTGCTGATGGCATCTACCATGACTGGCCACACTGGTGAAGACTATCCGTAATCCAAACTCGGAGAAAACAAGGAGGTTTTCCAAGATGCAAGAGGCTTACAGGAAAGATGTGGAGCGAGAATTTGGTGTGCTCCAAGCTCGGTGGGCAATTGTCCGTCACCCAGCAAGAACATGGTCGCTCAAGACCATGCATGAGGTGATGACATGCTGCGTGATCATGCACAACATGATCGTTGAGAACGAGCGTTCTGATGGCCGCAATGAGCACCACTAGGATTTCCAAGGTGAGATGGTTGCGCCAATCCCTGGAGCATTATATTGGGAGGACTATCTGCATATGAATGTAGAAGTCACCGACGAGGCCATGTGCAAATGCCTGTATACGGATCTGATTGAGCATCAGTGGGCATTGGCTGGCCATGAAGATATTTCCTAGAGGAATACAGTCTTATTTTCATGTAGATTTTTAAAATTTGGATGTAATAACTGTGACTTCGTTGAAACTGTTATTTTGTTGTTTTGAAACATCCCAATTTGTGCCAACGCGCAAATGCGTCGGGCCGCTGGAGGCACCCCAGGCGCAAACAGACGCGCGGACACAACGGTCATTTTCACGTCCGCGGGGCGACGCAAACGGACGCACACGGACAATTTGGGCATCCGAAATGTGTCACCCCGTTGGAGATGCCCTCATCCACACCGCTCCAACTTGTTGCCAATCCCATCCCCTCCTTTCTCTAGAGCACCATGGGCAAGGGTAGGCCATGGAAGAAGGCGAAGAACCATGTCCATATCCGTGTCTAGTGAGGTGCCCAAATTCTCACGTTTTTGATTTCGAATATCAACTTTGTACCCATGAGCTGCTAAAATATTTGGCTAAAGGAATATAGATCGCATAGAAATATTAAACTACAATAACAAAGAACGTCGCGGCATCACGCGCCAGGTCCTTCTAGTACATATAGATGCGAGGCAGAACGCCACAGGTCGTCTCGCGCGAGGCGGCTCCGGGCGACCCAAACCCTAGAAAAAACCGGCCAATCTCTCTCCTCTGGGCTGCTGCCGCCGTCGGGGTCGGCGGTGGCGGCCGCGCCCGGTTGCCAAAGGCGGGGGCGGTGGTGGCGCGCCCTACGGACTCCCCTTCGCGCGGAGACGGGGTCTTTCAGGATCGTGGGCGGCGGGTCTAGTGGCGGTGGCCTTCGGCTACGTCATCTGGATCATGGAGGGGGCGCGGTGGACTAGTGGAACTCGGCGGGGAAGAGGAGGACGGTAGCGTTAGATCGGGCGGCGGAGGCAAAGATCCAAGGTCGCGAGGCGGCGGCGATGAGGCTCCTGGCGGGCAACAGCCAGCCGTCTCCACGCCATAGCCGTGCGTAGCCGCTCTCCCGATGGTTGCCGGCCTCCAACGGCTGGGTTGGAGGAGGAAGATGGACATCAGTTCCCAGCCATGGCGGCGGCATGGGGGCCGGCCGTTCCGACTTTCTGGTTGTGGTCCTAGGGTTCTTCTTTCGTGAATATGAAGACGTTCTGGATGCCGATCTTTCTTCATCTAGCCGGAGTGATGAGTTCAGGAAGGCTCCGACGGTGAATGGAACTGTGTATCTTTTTCCTGGAGTTCACAGGATCGGGTGGTATTCGGTCGTGCGCACCCATGCTTTCATGACTGTTTGATTCCGGGGGGGGGGGTGATGTGTACGCACGCTTCTATTCTTGTAGATAGTGTTGGGTCTCCAAGTGCAGAGGTTTGTATAACAGCAGCAAGTTTCCCTTACGTGGATCACCCAAGGTTTGTCGAACTCGGGGAGGTAGAGGTCATAGATATCCCTCTCAACCAACCCCGCAATTATGATACAAGAAGTTCCTTGTGTCCCCAACACACCCAATACAATTTTCAGGTGTATAGGTGTACTAGTTCGGCGAAGAGATAGTGAAATACAACTAATATGGATGATTATGAGTGGTAATTGCAATCTGAAATAAAATTGGCAGCAAGCAAACATGTAGAGGAACTGGTTGTAAATGGTGTTTCAATGCTTAGAAACAAAGCCCAGGGATCATACTTTCACTAGTGGACACTCTCAACAATGATGCCATAATTGAATACATAGATATTATCACTTCACTATGCTACTCTAAACCACTCTCCGGTTTGATAATAAACACAAATTCACTATGTAGGGCTGCATAAGCATTCCTAAAAGTTCGCATTCCCAATATATGGACGCCCCCCATGCTAGCACTTTGAGCATACAAAGATGGTACTAAGTAGTCACGACAATTCATAAGTATTTCTCTAAATTAAGGATAAGAAGCAAACACAGTGTGCACACTGTCACCTTCACACAGTTGGACAAGATGTCCCCGGAGATCACATAATAAAACCAATTGACTAGCACAATAGTTGAAGAATACATCCACTTATTCAACTAGATTACAAAGCTCATGATCACATAAAGACCATACATGGAGAGATAGATAGACCACATAGCTACCGGTGAAGTCCTCGACCTCGGGGGAGAACTACTCACTCCCCCGTGGCGAACGACTTTGTCCCCTGAATCTTGTTTGAACGATGGCGGCCGCGATGGAACTTTTGTGGATGGAGGCTGACTGATTCAGGGTTCTCACGTCGGGAGGCATTTATAGATGGAAGGGCGAGGTCGGTGGAGGCTAGGATGGCCCACACCACCCCTAGGCGCGGGCCTAGGCCAGGTCGCGCCTAGGTGTAGTCTGGCTGCCCTGCGCCACTTCTTCAACCCCCTTTGGACTATGTCTGCGTTACGGAAAAATATTGACTTCGGCATTTGTTTCGTCCAATTCCGAGAATATTCCCTGTACAACTTTTCTGAAATACAAAACAGCAAAAAACAGGGAACTGACACTGTGGCATCTTGTTAATAGGTTAGTGTCGTAAAATGTATAAAAGTGCAACAAAGTGTAAGCAAATCATATATAAATTGGTGTAAAACAAGCATGGGGCATCAAAAATTATAGATACATTTCAGACGTATCAAGCATCCCCAATCTTAACTCCTGCTCGTCCTCGAGTAGGTAAGTGATTAAAAATAATTTTTGAGGTGACATGTAGCCAACACAATCTTGATCAATCATTGTAAAGCATTGTGAGCTGGGATCAAAGTACTCTAAACATAGGCATATATTATAGATATAATTCTAACAATAGAACTCAGCAACTATGTTATAACATGAGAAGTAACTCAAACAAATGATCATGAATAATTGTGCATTGAAAGCAACTGTTTGTTTATGAGCATAGATAAAACATAGATAAGTGGTACTCAACATGTCCTTTATCAAGTAGCAAAACATAAATGATAGGACACCTTTAAAGTTCAAAGGGTGACTAGATACAAGTAATTTGAGAACAAGCAATAGCATAATCATGAATCAACCAATACTAATTTTGGGACTATGCAGATTATACTAAAAATGATAACTATGATCTCTTAATTAGTGCATAAGTAAGAAGATGAAGACTCAACTTAAAAGTTAAAGAGAGTCTCTTTGCAGAGGAAGCAAGATTAACAAGTTTTATAAACCTTCCAAAAAGTATGGTACTCATTAGTTTTGAGCTCTCATTACCCCTATCTTAAGCATCTTGAATGATTAAAGTTAATGTGATTGCAAATATGAGCTATATGTTTGACAAATCACAAGTTAAAAATCTCATGCCCCTTGAATACGAGTACCTAAACCTCATGCTACTCAATTTAGGTCCCAAATAAGTTCTTATCATTGTAATTATACATGTATCATCGAGAACCGCCAACAGGGTACCTCCTTGCCCCATGATATGGAAGCACTCCTGCATAGGAGCAATCTCATGCCAAAATGACAAGACAAACAAACATTGAGCATCTCAACAATCCTTTTATTTACTATGGGTATAGCTTTTTATTGAAGATGCTTCATAGAATGCCCACTATGGTTCGCTGTAAATTTCCACCACGAATGATGCATGGCTTAAATTGGCGGCCCAGGCGTTTCTCTAACACATATACAAACTCCATGGACTTACAAGTTTCCATTTTATTTCACACCGCTAGGCATCCACAAACAAAAGAACATGATATCAACTAAATATGAATAAGGGCAATGTTGAAAGCGTTCCCCTTGAAAGCATGGTTATGCTAACTCCCAACTCGCAATTTGCAAACATATAAACTTCATATATAAGATAGTCACAATGATTAAGTTTATTAAGTGCTAGAAAGTAAATGTGTCATCAAGTTCGTGAGAGCTTTACTGACTAATTTTCTCATGCTAAAATTTAATTTGGAAGATAAATAAAACATGATGAACATACTTGGAATAGCAATAATGCTAGTAAGTAGATATGATGGACACAATTGGAAAACTTTAGTTATTGGTGGTTGGATGCACGAGTAGAGTTCATACTCAGTATAGGCGAAGGCTAGCAAAATACTGGGAGCGACCAACTAAGAGAGCAATAATGGTCATAATCATGCATACCGACAAAACATTATCAATCAAAACATAAAGTGATATTACAAGTCAAAAACTAAATGATCATAGAGGCTTTACTTGACTGGTTATAGTCATAACATGATGTAAACATGCGCCAAGTCAACCCAATAAAGCACCAAAGAAGAATACCACAATATTATGTTTTTTATGATGTAAACAACACATGGTTATTTCAATGGCACATTAAGCACTCTCGGCTATTTGAGACAAGTCATGCTAAAACAATAAATACTAAAAATATGACAAAATAACATCCAACATGACATGCCAAATTCTATGCAACAGTATAGAAAAACTTCCTTTTACATCACTATAGACATGAAACATTTTACTCGTCTCCAACACCAATCAACTTATTTGAAATAACTCTCACAGATGAAAAAAATATGGACTAGAGAGCTAATCATACATAAAATAAAGAATACTAATGAGCTCTGAACAAAATTTAAGTGAAAGAACAAGAGCTAAACACAATACTAGCAAACTAGAACACTCGCATAACAATAAAAGCGAAAACTAGAGCGTTCTATGCAATTAAAATGGAGCATGTCTCTCTCCAAAACAAATATGCTGGGATCCAACCATATGCTACATAAAACCAAATTAAACTTAAAAAAAAACGCTCCAAGAACAACACATAGCATATGAAGCAATAAAAATATAGCGTATCGAAAGATGACCTGATGCTTTGTTGATGAAGAGGGGATGCCTTGGGCATCCCCATGTTTTGACGCTTGTATCTCTTGGATATTTCTTGGGGTGGCAGGGGCATCCCCAAGCTTGAGCTTTTATCCATTCTTCATCTTATTACATCATTCTTCTCTTCCGACATTTGGAAACTTCCTTCATACAAAACTTCACACAATTCTTATTAGCAACATTACTACAATTAAAATAACAAATCCACTTAGGTTCAATTCTAACATATGTTAAACATCCATTAAAACATTATATTGTAGAAACTTCTTAAAAAAGCTCTTCCCCTTAAAAGAACTCAAAAAGGCAAATGCAAATAATGGAAGAAATCTATCAAAACAGAACAACGGGTAAAGATCGATTTTATTTTGAAAATCTTCTGTTGCTCAGATCGAAAAGTGTTCAACTCACGAAAGTTTGATAATAACCCGGGGCATATGCTCAAACATTGGCAGCTCAAAATTCAACTCTGGCCGTGAATACGAATTTTTATGGTTACAACACAGAATCTGTTTCTGGACAACAACTTCCCCAAATCTTAATTTCTTCCTATTAGAGGCTATTCTTTGCACACAAAAAAATAAAAAATGATAAGAATAGGTTATTACAGAGGTAATAACTTCCAAGACTCAACAAAATAAAAATTACAGAAACAAACATGAGTTATCTTCCAAGAGTGATTTTCTTTAACACCTTTCAGCTATACTTGATAGTTTGAGAAGATGCTCACATAAGATATATGAAATGAAGTAATAGAGAGCATCAAGAAGAAAATATAAAGCAAATTTAAGTCTAACCCACTTCCTATGCATAGGAATCTTGTAACAAAATAAATCAAAAAATAACATAGTAACATGCATAGGAAAGCAAAAACATCTGTAACTTAAAAAATTTCAGCATATAGAGAGGTGTTTTAGTAACATGAAAACTTCTACAACCATATTTTCCTCTCTCATAATAACTTTCAGTAGCATCATGAATAAACTCAACAATATAACTATCACATCAAACATTCTTATCATGAGCAACATGCATAAAATAATTATTACTCCCCACATAAGCATAGTCATTCTTATTAATTGTAGTGGGAGCAAATTAAAAAAATAGCTATCATTATTATTCTCATCACCATAATCATCAAATATAGGAGGCATATTATAATCATAATTAATTTATCCTTAATAGTAGGTGGATTGAAAATAACATAATCATCATTGTAATCATCATATAGGTAATCATCATATATTGGAGGCATAGTATCATCAAAGTAAATTTCCTCCTTCGTGCTTGGGGGACAAAAATATCATGCTCATCAAAACCAGCTTCCCCAAGCTTAGAACTTTTTCATAGCATTAGCAATAATAGTGTTCAAATGATTCATACTAATAATATTGCTACTAGCATGCAAGTAAAGTTCCATAGGTTTTTAAATTTTTCTTCAAACACCTCATGTCCTAACTCAAGATAAATACTATAAATCTCTCTATTTTTGTTGTTGTTTTCCATTAAGCCTAACTAGTGAAAATAAAAACAAGAACCAAAAAGATATAATTGCAGAATCTAAAGGAAATAACTTTGACCACTCACCAGCAACTAGAAAACTTAGTAGCCAGAGGATGTGAGTACCTTTTACCTTACCTCCCCAGCAACGGCGCCAGAAAAAGTTTTTGCCGTGGGAGTTGGAAATCTATGTGCTGTAACTTTTCTTCACTTTCCCGCGATGGTGCCATAAAAGAGCTTGATGTCTACGCACGCTTCTATTCTTGTAGAAAGTGTTGGGTCTCCAAGTGCAGAGGTTTGTAGAACAGCAGCAAGTTTCCCATAAGTGAATCACCCAAGGTTTATTGAACTCGGGGAGGTAGAGGTCAAAGATATCCCTCTCAAGCAACCTTGTAATTATGATACAAGAAGTCTCTTGTGTCCCCAACACACCCAATACACTTGTGAGGTGTATAGGTGTACTAGTTCGACGAAGAGATAGTGAAATACAATTAATATGGATGCTTATGAGTGGTAATTGCAATCTGAAATAAAAATAGCAGCAAGCAAACATGTAGCGGAACTGGTTGTAAACGGTGTTTCAATGCTTAGAAACAAGGCCTAGGGATCATACTTTCACTAGTGGACACTCTCAATAATGATGCCATAATTGAATACATAGATATTATCACTTCACTATGCTACTCTAACCACTCTCCGGTTTGATAATAAACAGAAATTCACTGTGTAGGGCTGCATAAGCATTCCTTAAAATTCGCATTATCAATCTATGGACGCCCCACGCTGTCACTTTGAGCATACAAAGATGGTACTAACTAGTCACCACAATTCATAAGTATTTCTATAAATTAAGATTAAGAAGAAAACACGGTGTTCACACTGTCACATTCACAACGTTGGAAAAGGTGTCCCGGAGATCACATAATAAAACCACTTGAGTAGCACAATAGTTGAAGAATAACATTTATTATTCAACCAGATTACAAAGCTCATGATTACATAAAGATCATACATGGAGAGGTAGATAGACCACATAGCTACCGGTAAAGCCCTCACCCTCGGGGGAGAACTACTCACTCCTCATCATGGGAGTCAGCAACGGCGATGAAGATGGCGGTGAAGTCGATGAAGATGGATCTGGGGACAATTTCCCGTCCTGGTAGGGTGCTAGAATAGAGACTTTTGTCCCCCGAATCTTGTCTGGACGGTGGCGGACGTGACGGAACTTTTCATGGATGGAGGTTGATTAATTTAGGGTTCTCGCGTCGGGAGGCATTTATAGGCGAAAGGGTGAGGTCGGTGGAGGCCAGGGTGGCCCACACCACCCCTAGGCGCGGGCCAAGGCCAGGCCGCGCCTAGGTGTGCTCTGGCCGCCCTCTGTCACTTTTTCGACCCCCCTCTGGACTCTGTGTTCGTTACGGAAAAATATTAACTTCGGCTTTTATTTCGTCCAATTCCGAGAATATTTCCTGGACAACTTTTCTGAAATACAAAACAGTAGAAAACAGGGAACTGACACTGTGGCATCTTGTTAATAGGTTAGTGCCAGAAAATGTATAAAAATTGGTACGAGGTGTAAGCAAATCATATATAAATTGGTGTAAAACAAGCATGGAGCATCAAAAATTATAGATACATTTGAGACGTATTAGGGAGCGGCGTGAAGCTCTGTTCTGTGTTAACATCAAGAGAATTTTTGGGCCATGGTGAAGTCATCAGAAGAGAATGTCATGAAGGCTGGATTGGGGGACTAGCTAAAGGAGGTTCAAGTCTTCGCGATGTTGAGGAACTTTCTTGGTGTTCCGGGCTTCGCAGCAGTGGTATGAAAGTGGGGGCGATATAGGTGAAGTTCAGAGTCCTAACTTTCTGAGTGAAAACCCAAGGTCTGGTCTTAACTGGTTGTTCCTGACAATGACCTTGTTGGAGACATTATTTTGAGAGCGGGGACTATGTTCAGGGTTAAAATCTAAGATTTTTTATCGGGCGACGACGGCGCTAGTGTACTATTCCCTTCTTGGAGCCGTCACTTTTTGAGAGTCTGTATTTCAGGTGTTGTCTTGGAGGTGGATGTATTGGTGTTGGTAGGCCTGAGATATTGTAGCGAGAATTTTGTTTCTTAGTTTTTTTTCTCTTTTTTGACTGTGTGTATCCGTACTGCCATTAGAGTGTTGTTGACTGTGTGTAATTTGAATCTTTCATATTACTATATTCCCTTTATAAAAAAAAGTACATATAGATGCCGAGTATACTCCAGAGCACTAGGCTACATTACACAGTTGTCAAGCATCTGATTATACACAGTTCGTGACAGACATAATCCATCGTCGATGGAGACCGGTGACAGCTCGTCGAGGTAGCCCGACTAAATCGACACACTTAAATAATTTTGGTCCAAAAGAGCACATATGCAGCACATAATTAAAGAAAGAAAGGAATATGTTGTTCCTCCAGCCAGGCAAGATCCAGACGGGTCAGGCAGCAATGCATGGCATGGACCATTTTAGTTCGTCGCAGGAGATCTTATTAGGGAAGTACTAGGACAAAACCCGTGCTTCGCTACGGAATAAGTATCCCCTCCGGGCCGGCAATCGGAGACAAAGGCGGGGATGTGGATGGAGGAGGCATGTCCCTCGAGTGATGGTCGGAATGCAAGCGTTTTTGCAGCTGCGGCTTGACCTTACACTATTTTTTTCATTCAACCAAATCGTTATGTCAACCTCCGTTGTATGTTAATATCGCTAGTATCTCATAAATATATTACTCGGCATACGGGTAGGCATTCATTGCCATAAGATAGATTTTTTCAAGCACCTGACATGCAACAAACTACAGAGATTCATCTCAATCCATCTCTTATTGGACATAACTAAATATTCAAGCAGGCAGACCATGGTCCCTTGCTTTCTTTATGCACTGGTGTACAAGGACACTCGCCTAATATTTCCCACTCACTTTTTTCTGATAAAAATATAATCTGATGGCATGTAGAAGTTTTGTTTCAGTCTTCTTATTTTCTGTAACCCTATCACTCCTAGGAACCAAGGAATATGACCACAACATCCTCAATTAGTCCGAATTTTCCCAACAGATCCTAGAACTCCAAAGACAAAATTAGCAGGAAAAAACTTGAGAGTAGGTTAGTAAAATTTTCAGAACATCAACCAATCGAATTTTTCTTCGAGAATTATTGAGCAACTCATACAGGCCTGAAGTAGTCCTGATTAGCCGACACATATTCACAACGAAGTCTAGTTTAGAATCCAACCGGTAGCCAAGTACGACATTAAGTTCATCGTCCATCTGTGTGTACTGTTTTAGCTGGGCAACTTATTATTGGGTACTGTCTTCAGCAAGCTATGTACGAACGAACAAAATCACGGATAGAGGGGCGTGAGCACGGTAAGGTGTCCAGCCTTTGTCGATCTACTGGCCACGAGCGGCCCCTTGCTATTTTGATTCCACGGAGAACCGGCCTTCCCCTCTGCTGGCAACTGGCGTTACTACCAGGGCACCAGGTCGACGCTCCTGTGTTTCGGCACGCTGATGAAGATGGGGCGATGTGGCCATCTGGGCGGGCAGAGGGCATGGCGAGGACGTCGATTGTGGCCGGCGGCGCTATGCAAGCCGATGGACGGGAATCATATGTTGCCGCTGTCGCGGTCCTTATTCTGGATTCGAACGTTAGAGCAGCCGAACAACAAACCAGCCGCCCCAGCTAGCACCATAGTTGCTTGCAACGATGTAGGCAACATAACATGCACATGTGGGCTTGACTAAGCACAACGTACGTGCACCAAGTCCAAGAGGACGTAAAGATCTGCAGGACTGCACATCGAGCTGCTGAGTTCCCAGCGCGTGCACTTGTTCCGGTCAGCTGCAGGCCGTCGTAGAGGCAACATCAGCAGCCGACGAGCGTGGCCAACCTCAGAATCTGCTGGCGGAGTACCTAGCCGATTCTTCGGTTTGCACCATCATCGGGAGCAGGTTGACCGGGTCATCTTCATGACGCTGTTGAACCGTGGAGGCAAGATGGTGGCCAACATGAGGTTTCCGGATTTCTACCCGTCGTCTTGTCTTTCCATGCTCGTTCATGGACTCTTTCAATAACGGCACCACCAAGCGGCCATCACGTTCATGGACTCTTTCATCCAGGATCACCAGGAGGACTGAGCCGGCGTCGGCGACAAAGAAGACCTGTTGGACGTTCTCCTCAGGATCCAGCGGCAAGGCGACATGCAGTTCCCCATGTCAACTGAAAAGAGAAAGCCTTCCTTCCGTACGTGCAGTCGGGAGCAAGCGTTAGCCTCAGGCTATCGTTTCCGCCATCATGGAGGCTCATCCCAGGAGCAGCTGAGGCGAGCGAGACTTGCGCCTAGAGCGTTGTGGCCTGCGCCTGGACGGGATCGGGATTCTACGGCAGCGACGCCCGAAGAAGATGTCACACGTCTGAAGTCGCCGTGATGATGCACGGCTGCAGGACTCGTTGCCTCAACTCCGATCTTGATCGCTGCTGCCATTGATTGGACTATAAGGAGTCACACGTTCTGTAAATTAACCGGATATGAATATGGATTCCTAGTTTCCTATTCCTATTTCCATACGTCGGTTGCCAAACTTTCCTTTCACAATGGGACACGGTTTCCGGCATCGCGGCAACAGGTCGTATCTAGGCCGGCTAGCTGGACGCGGTTTCAGTGCGATGTACGAAAGCGTAAAGGTGGATGGACCAAAGCGTATTATGACGGACCAAACCAAGGAAACGTTAGCTCCTTTATTATTAAGTATAGATATAGACTAGTAAAATTGCCCGTGCGTTGCTACGGATTCTCCGTCCACTTTTCATGAGACATACCTGAGCTCCGAGGCATCGCTACTATGGATTTGCCATTTTTCTTGCTCCGGGGCATCACTGCTATGGCTTCGCCCTTTTTCTTGCTCCTTGGCGATAAAGTGCCGCCCAACCATCTCCTTCCTTGAATTCCTCTGCATAACGTTTTGTGTGAAGACCGGTCGGCCTAGACCTCGCACTGCCTAGCCCGGGGACCGTCGGCATGCACAACACCATGTCCTGGCTGAGGACACCAGCGGCTTGAACCTTGCGTCACCCTTGATCTAGGTCCTGATGACCTTCAATCCACCCCTCCCAACTCAAGTCCCCGATTCATTGCACCGTGCGCCGTTCTACCTTGGGGAACACCCATCCTCACCTGCAACAAATATTGCAAGTCCCCGTAACAATTGCAAGTGCTGAAAGCAGATTGAAAAAAAATGACGCACTCCAAATACCAGCTAAAGCGATGCATAAACGGAATAATTTTGTTGTACCTCTGAATATCGGGAGTTCAGGAATCATGTTGATTTCAAATACCGACAAGCGTTGTTCTCTCCTGCGTTGCATCTTTTATATAGCACTACTGTAATCCTTGAGTATTTGTTTGCTGAAATAAAAACAAACCAGCTGAGCTCTAAGTTGCGCAGATACCAGGGTATGATCCAAGCAATGCCTATTATGTAAACTCTCACCTCAATGATTTTGAAGCGCAAAAAAGGCTTGCAGTCTGCCAAAAATATCCCGGAAAATCATTATATCAGGATACGACACTTCCTAAAGGTGATTAGGCCTCCGCGTCGATCGCTGGAGATGGCGGTCGACTACGCCGGCCGTCCAAGTACTTGGTGAGCAGCAAACACACGATTCAACCTCCATCTTACCACATACAGGAAAACCAACTCTTTAGTGAAAACTGCATGTAAACTTGTCAATTACTAAATGGCTAGATGCAAACAAAAATAATGACAGGAGGATGCGAGCTATACCTGGAGTAGACGATCTTGGCAAGGTGGACTTGCAAGAGCTGGATCGGCATGAAACGCCCGTGAACGGTTGATCACAACTGACGTGTGCTTTTGGTCAAAGCAAACGTGAGCGTAGCAGAAAAATGTATGCTAGCTGGCCTGATTGATCCATCAATTTATCTAGTGCTCCTTTACTGAGGGATGAGCTAATTAATTTGGTGTGTAAGATTACCCAAAGCAACACACATTGCAGCAAAGCATAAGCTGGCCTGATTAATCTGTGGTGAAACCGTGAAAGCTTACTCGTAGCAACATCGATCCGCTGAAGCTGTTCTGCCCGGGAAACGCCGCAGCGGCGCAGCGCGTAACTGGAAGGCAGGCCATGACCCGTGCATGACAGTGCTAGCCATCTTGAAGAAGGTAGCGATCAGTCGACCGGGACGCCTTCGCGGCAACACCGTGGTCTCCGCTCGGGGAGGATGATGAGCTTCCGCCCGATAGGAGTCAATTTGCTCATGATGCGCCCATTCAGATCTAGCTTCATCAAACATGCAAAGATCGATCAAGTTGACTTACGTGTGTTGCAACTGGGCTCTTGCGCGTGCACGGTAGACTACCAGTGAGTGCCGACGGCCGGGTCGGAACGGGAGTACGGAACGCATAAACGCCGGCGTGGCAGGCAAAGAAAAGATGGGTACGCACATGACCACGCACGCCCAGCCGCCCAGGCGTGAAAGAGGCGATCGCTCAGCTCCTCTGTATCTCTAACTGCTACCTCACGTAGCTCTCACAGAAAATACAGACAGAGACAAGTAATTTTGGTTTCGGCTGAATCGCACAACCCTCACCTTTTCTTCTCTTAACTCTCTGAAATAAACATGATGATGTACATGGCTTTAAGTAGGCACAGGCACACCTCGCATGGCCACTAACGAACCCACTAACTCCATGCAGCACTAACACGCCACTACCGGCCACTAACTTGACCTGGGCAACGTGTACTGATATGTAGCTAACAACTTGACCATGCACAACGATTCTCCTAGCTAGACTACCGGATCACCCGGCTCTACTCGAGCATGCAGGCCATCACGCGACTTCCGCTTCGCATCTTGCCGCTTCTTGCGACTATCCTGCATCTCACAGGATCTGGCATCACGCCTTGCTTCAACATTAGCCTGGCATCTCACCGTATGCGCGTGTACTGAAGCTTCACGGCCAGCAACTCCCTAGCTAGCTAAAACTACATGCAGAAAACAAATAACTAATGCAGATACATGATCAAGATTAAACCCAACAATCTCCTCCTTAATCTTGATCCATCACTTATGATGCAGCTTTAGAGAAGGGCTGGCTCATCCTCGACGAAGCCGAGTAGCGCCTTCTCCTCATTGTCCTTCTTCTTCTTCTCTGGACACTCCCAGGCGAAGTGCCCAAGTTCTTGGCAATTGAAACACCGCAGCTTCTTCTTGTCCCTGCCATGGTTCTTCTTCTTCTTCATGCGCTCTATCCATTGCTCTTCGGTGAGGAGCAGATGAGTGCCACCATGCTGCCCACCTTCCTCTTCTTCCAAGTCGAGCTCCTCCTCCACAGCCAAGAAGCGACCCGTCAGCTCCTCAACCGTCATGGTCTTGAGGTCGAGCAGCTGTTGAATGGAGTGGGCGAGCTGCTTGAACCGCTTCGGCACGCAGCGGAGGAACTTCAACACAGCCTTGTGCTCCCCGACACCATCTCCGAGGACCTCCAGCTCGTGCATGATGCCCGTGAGCCGCATCGCGAACTGCTCCACCTTCTCGCCATCCTTGAAGCGGAGGTTTTCGAACTCGGAGCGGCGGGTCTGCGCCCTTGCTTCACGGACGCGCTCGGACCCCAACCTCAACGTTTTGAGGGCGTCCCAAGCCTCCTTGGCGGTGTCCTTCACGGCCAGCGAGCGCAGCATCTCCGGCGGTACAGCTCGGAGGATGGCGCCCAGAGCCTCACGGTCGTCGTGGTAATCGCCGATGCCGTCCTCGACCACCTCCCACCGGCCTTGTCCCTGCAGCTGCACCCGCATGACGAGGGCCCAGTCGGAGTAGTTCGTGCGGGTGAGCATGAGAGGAGGCGCCGCCACCATGGAGCTCTGCCGGACGACGCGCTCGACGATGCGAACCTCGCCGCCGCTGCTGCCGCCGCTGCCGTCGGAGAGCTGCGCCCTTGGTGGAGTGCGCAGGCAGCGCCGGTCCTATGTTTTTGGGGGCCCTGGGCGAGACTAAAATTTTGGGCCTTAATATAGACACCACGACAGTAGTAATGAATATATACGGAAAAAACATGTCCTCAATAACATTTAAATGAAACACAGTAGCATACGTAATAATTCATACATATTACCTTAAAATTTTCTTGTAACATTTCTTGATGCGAAGTCACCCATTATTTGGATTTACCGAAGCACCGGCATTAGCCCTGAAAAATTTGTGAATATATCCTCTTTGTGATTGTATCAAGGCAGCCACCTCTTTTGCTCTTTTCCTTTTAGCGTGACCAGATGGACCCTTTCTCAAGGAAGACAACATCAACAAGACGACGAGTCGACGAACTGACCATCAAAAATTCAGAATTAGAGGAAATTACTTTGAAAAAAAAGAGTGTGTTACATGAGTAATCGCTGTTACCCGCGGACGACGGACGGGCGGACGGCGATTGGATTTGGATCTTTGATCGGTGCGGCAGCCGAACTGTGATGTGCGCGGGAGATCGCTGATCGGTCGCACCGTCGCAGGAAGATGGCGTCCTAGGCAGGGAACAGAACAAGCAGCAGGAGATCGATCTCCCTAGATCGATGAATCAATTCCAAATCGTCGTAGGCAGGGAAGAAAACAAGCAGCAGGAGATGCCGACGAAGCGACAAGGTGGAGTCGTGAAGAAAAGGCCGTGAACTCTCAATCAAGGCTGCGTCCTACGTGGAATACGAAGCAAAGTACGGAAGTAGCTAATTAATCCCTTGCGTCTCCCTAGATCAATCAAGTCCTCGCGTTAATATTTAGTCTTCAGTCCGGCACGTTGCTGAGCATACTATGCAACGTATATACAGGTACATGTATTTAGGATTGGGCCCCCAGATTTTTTGGGCCCTGGGCGGCCGCACACCCTGCCCACCCACTAGGGCCGGCCCTGTGCGCAGGTCCTCCGCCATCTTCTTCTCCAGCTCCGTCGCCTTGGCCTTCTCAGCTTCGTCCGCCATCACCACAGGAACCAAGAGCGTATAGCTCTGATACCAAATGAAAGAGGCGATCGCTCAGCTCCTCTGTATCTCTAACTGCTACCTCACGTAGCTCTCACAGAAAATACAGACAGAGACAAGTAATTTTGGTTTCGGCTGAATCGCACAACCCTCACCTTTTCTTCTCTTAACTCTCTGAAATAAACATGATGATGTACATGGCTTTAAGTAGGCACAGGCACACCTCGCATGGCCACTAACGAACCCACTAACTCCATGCAGCACTAACACGCCACTACCGGCCACTAACTTGACCTGGGCAACGTGTACTGATATGTAGCTAACAACTTGACCATGCACAACGATTCTCCTAGCTAGACTACCGGATCACCCGGCTCTACTCGAGCATGCAGGCCATCACGCGACTTCCGCTTCGCATCTTGCCGCTTCTTGCGACTATCCTGCATCTCACAGGATCTGGCATCACGCCTTGCTTCAACATTAGCCTGGCATCTCACCGTATGCGCGTGTACTGAAGCTTCACGGCCAGCAACTCCCTAGCTAGCTAAAACTACATGCAGAAAACAAATAACTAATGCAGATACATGATCAAGATTAAACCCAACAAGGCGGTCTTGGAGTGGGCGGCGACGACGGTGTAGTCGCCGTCGGCGGCTGGTGGTCTTCTTCGTCCAATGTTGTAAGTCGTCATGGTCGGTCTCTTCCGCGATCGATCTCTTGCTTCTATACTCGATGTCACGTGCGGTGTCGTGATTCACGTGGAGTTGTGTTTTCGTATACGATGCAAACAAAGCAAGCGATCAACGCGATGTAAACCAACGAAGCGAATCAAGCGATCAACTTGGATTGGACAAATCGGATACACAGGCGGACGAAGACGAAACCACGCCAATCTTGACATAAACAACCTTGTCGCCGATCATGGCAAAGTAGCAAACAGCCGCGGGCGTGGTGCAATTGTTGCCTATTTGAGGAGGGTCGATCGAATCGGTTCCCAGCCAAACTCTGGAGGCTCCGTACACGGCACGGTTTAGCGGGGGACGAAAGCGTCTTTATGGTTGGACGAAAGCGCACAATAACGGACCAAACCAAGGAAACGTTAGCTCCTTTATTATTAGGTATAGACTAGGAAACAAGCCCGTGCGTTGCGACGGGTTGAGATTCTTTTAATCCGATGTGCCATCATGGTTGCCCTCACTTAGGGATAAATGTCAACGTCTCGTACTATCCTCCTTCCACCACACATAGCCACCCTTCTTCCATACTTCGACGCCACAAAGTTGAGGATCAACTAACCAAGCCCCATATCCCCGCAGCCCAAGCTATCACCGGTATCTCGCCGTCCTAGCGGCATTATTGTAGTATTTCCACTTTGAAATACATGATGTCATAATTAAAAATATATAGAAGACTTGCAATATAATAATAAAGTAATGATTTCTAAGGTATTAGTATTACTTTATAATTTAGCATATTCCTCCCTATTTAATTTCATTGAATTAAAGCCAATAAATAAGCTTCATTGAGTCTTAGATGTGCTCGCCAATTGACTGCGAAGTTCTTTCTGCTGTTTTGGAAAAACTAATAACATCACACCATTACACCAAGCATGCGCAGTAAGAAGATATGCAAATAATAATTTGTATGCCGCAAATAGGCATCCCATGAAGATTTTCCTGAATCCCGAGACAATGAATAGAGAAGGGTAGGTCACGAAATTCCCGTATCTCTCCATTTGAATCACACAAAAATCATGTAAATCTTCTAGCATATAGTTCATTAACAAGTTTCATCTCCAACGAACATATTTTTGTAGAGCTCCAAAATTAATCACCAAGTGAACAATAAATTAGCTCCTGAAAGAAAGCCATGAATTTCAGTGAACAACACAAGCTTTTCATACTGAAAGATCACCGTGTAGCACATATATGAAATAGTTTCAGGTGCTCTAATAGCTTTCCCAGAGACCACGGATATGCCCCGATCTAGCCCTGCAACTTCAAGAAGAAGATACTGCTTGTGCCGATACTCCTTTTGCTGAACTAAACAGTCGTCTGCTTCATGCTGCGTTATATCTTGGTTAAGTCTGCTTCCGGATCGATTGATCACCTCAGCAACCAGAATGAGCTCCACCACGGCCAGATCGAAAGTCTCTACGATAAGATCGAGCACCTGTCCGACGAGCTTCATAGTAGCTGTCCGAAGTCGTTCAACCCCGCAGCAAACACGCACCCAGCCCCTGGCGACCGTAGATGGTGTGGGCGCCCCCGGAGGCGAGGGAGTCAGGCGAGTCACTGAGTCAGCGGGGCTATCTATGAAGAAAGGCACATCGTGGGGCTCCACCATGAGCCCAACAGCCTCAGCTCCTGCCTCGTTTCTTCGATCCATGGCCATGGGTTAGGGATGGGGTAGTTCTCGTCTTGTTCGATCTCGATGGTCGTGGGTTAGGGCAGTGGTAGTTCTCGTTATGGTTGTCGAAATCTTCTCGTCGTCCATATACGTCACCGTCTCCGCGAATCCACACACGCCCACGCCAGCCTCAGCCACGGTCTCATCGACCTCGAGCTGACCTGACGACGCGTCGGCGCCGTGGCTCCCTCCCTGAGCTAGAGTTGATTTTATTCGATTGATTGATCGAGAGTTGCATCTGTTGCAGGCCTGCTATTGTTGCACCCCGCCGGATAGGTAGAAACAGAGTGCCATCAGGGCCGGGACGCCGAAGCTGGCGTTGGGTGCCTGCCTGTTGCCGCTGGCTTTCTTACATAGCGGGGCGTGTAGTGGCAAACGTGCTCGTTTATATGTCGCCTGGTGATGGAAACCCTGAGCGCTTACGATACAAACTCAAAACAGATGTAAACCAAACCGAACACGTCTGGACACTCCCGCGATGGCAGGGCTCGGTGACATAGGAACTATCGTTTTTTTTTATAACTTACGGGTGGCAGTGGTGGGTAATTTATTTCAATTTTTGGGGTGTTTAAAGTTGGACCAACAAGAAACCTTATTTTCTTTATTATTAGGTATAGATAGATTGAGTGGCGCAGATCGTCCAGACCCTGCAGATCGTTGGTTGATTGAATACTACCCTGCACGATATAGATATTTAATGCAGATTAAATGACGCCACACACACGCAGATATTCCCTGAATCCGCTCCACTCTGCTACTATCACAAGACAGACATGTGATTCACCGCCGGGCTGAGCTGGGCAGATCGGCATCCATCCAGTACGGTACCCCTCTTTTTTGGCTGTCCACTCTTTGGCCGCTCGATTCAATGGGCACCGCTGGCTGCCAACACCCGTCTAGCGAGCACCACCAAACCTTCACGTCCAACTGCTGTAGGGCACGATTGCAGGGATTTGACACGAGGCACATGTCGTTTCAGTATAATTTTTACACGAATGTAGGGAAGATTCTTCCAGTCCCAAGCTTCAACAGGAATTCACTGTAGGGATTATCTGGTTCTTCTCGTTATGGAAGAATCGTGGGCTTCGAATGATCAAGTTGGAATATAGATATCCCTATCTGCTGGAGTCTAAAGTATCTCGGTAGAACAGAAAATTACAAAAAGTCACCACAACTGTGGCTAGGATTTCAAAGAAAATCATCACAAGAGAGTTGTCGGATTGAGATAAAAGAGTCGTAATTTAAGAGAGTCGTGGACTGTCTTCACGATTGTAGACTAGTTATGATAGATGTCATCAGCTAAATGATACCTATTATTATATTCATGACCATTGCTCTATAGCGAGTCTCTAGAACATTATGTTTCGCAACCTAGAGAATACCGAACAGTGCTCGAGCATGTTGATGTAATTGTAAGAACATGTTATGCTGAAAAAATAGTGTCAAATTCAAAGATCTTGTGATGAAACAGCCTCGACATTGACACTTCACCCATCCACAAGTCTGCTATATTGCCCATAACAAGAAAAATAACAGTGCTTCCACTACCATTGAATAATCTATGTTTCCAAGCATTACTACAAACACCCCCTTGACTCGTTGATCGACCACAGTCGGGTAGTATCGACAACATTTAGCTCTCTTCGGTAAACTTTGCTGAACACCGCAACCACTGCTCAACATAACTTGTGCATCGAGAAAGTTCATGTGGTCATGCTCATGCACATGAACTCATTAAAAAGATCACCGTCAACTCCATATGCAAGCATGCAAATAGGTACGATACCTTTTTAGTAAGAGTTGAAGCCAACCTTGCGGATGACATCATTCTTGCATTGGACGTATGGATTGTGGTCCACCACGCCATCGATAATCTGCGAGAACAATTTTCTTGACACCCGAAAGCGGCGCTGGAATGTGTGCTCTGAGTAGAGTGGGTCATACTCAATACGATGGAAGTAATGCTTAAAGAGTAGAGCATTGCCACCTTCTCGATTACGTTTCAAATTGCACATGTGTGGCCTCATCGAGCCCGTAGCTGCCTCTCGTTGTGCTCGTGGATGAGGGTTGTTGCGGCCATCAAAATTTTGGTATGATCACCATGGAATCATCTTCCAACGATGTATTGATGGCATGACTGTAGAAAAACAAGATTGACCCACTGTCCATCTATGTGCAATATAAGACAATTATCACAATATGAATGTCCATGTGAGAGAATGTCGTCCTGTACAAAATGGAGGGTGAGTTCGTAGCTCAATTTCGGCCACCCAAATAGCCAACCTGGTCCTGGACGCCGGGTTGGCGGCTAGGATCGGGTCGATGGTTGTTGAAGTGGGCATGCCCTAGGCGGAACCTGGAAGATAGCCACAAAAGGCAACTACTCCGGACGACTGCTTAGACTGAGATGCATGAGTGATCGGGACGACGACATGGACGGTCGCAAGGCTCGAACTCGTCCAGTGACCAAAGCCAGAAATAGATCTAGCCAGTAACAAGTAGCAGCCAAAACACACTGCACCAGCAACGGCGATGAACAACACTTGTTGTGTTGTCGCGACGGAGAAGGAAGGGTAAATTCGGGTCTGAACTGATCTAGTTGCCACTGACAGAAGGGCTAGGGACAAGAGGAGGAGGCACACATGTGCACTGGGCATGTCCCCTGTCTAGGCATGCTCGGGCAGCCTTGGTCCGACCGGCTGAAGATATTCTAAGGGCATCACCAGCAGGCCGATCCATCAGGTCCTGGCCTGTCTGAATCGGTTCACGCAGATAGACGGACCAACCGCGCATGCTCCAGCGGAGCGACCCGTCAGCCGCGACCCATTGGCACACTAAATTTGGGAACCAATGTGTCGGCGTGCCTTCCCCCATGGACCGAGGGCCCGCATGGGAGCGGCCCAACGGCCTTATTCCTCTAGCCATCAATGGAAGTAGGCTCCGCCCGCCCACTGAGATAGCCACATGCCTTTCATCAATGTCATTGTGTTCTACGCGCCAGCATCCAATGCCTTGGCCCTTTTTAAGCAGGCCAACGACGTCTATTTTCTTCCAGAGCCTCACTTCTTCCATTCCCCACCACCACCACAAGCATCTTCATAGCAATGGTTGGCTGCATAGGCTCGAGGGGAGGGCGTCTAGGACGCTAATACGTTGCAAACGTATCTATAATTTTTGATGCTCCATGCTTGTTTTACACCAACTGCTATATGTTTTGTTTACACTTCGTGGCATTTTTATGCATTTTCTGAAACTAACCTATTAACAAGACGCCACAGTGCCAGTTCCTGTTTTTTGTTGTTTTTGTATTTCAGAAAAGTTATTCTAGAAATATTCTCGGAATTGGACGAAACAAAAGCCGAAGTTCCTATTTTTCTATCATGAAGACGGAGTCCGAAAGAGAGACGAAGAGCCTAGGCGCAGCCCCCTAGCCACGCCTAGGGGTGGTGTGGGCCCCCGGGTGCCCACCGACCTCGCCCTTTCGCCTATAAATTGACATCCTCGGGAAAAACCTAAATACCGGAGTCTCCATCCACGAAAAGTTCCGCAGCCACCACCATCGTCAACCCTAGTCCGGGAGGGTTCTAAAGATCTTCCCGGCACCCTGCCAGAGAAAGAGATCATCCCCAGAGGCCTCTTCATCACCATGCCCGCCTCCGAAGTGATGCGTGAGTAGTTCATCTTTGAACTACGGGTCCATAGCAGTATCTAGATGGTTGTCTTCTCCTCCTTATGCTTCATGTCTAGATCTTGTGAGCTGCCTAATATGATCAAGATCATCTTTATGTAATGCTACATGTTGTGTTTGCTGAGATCCGATGAATATTGAGTACTATGATTGAGTTGATTATAGATCTGTATTATATGTTATTTGTGATCTTGCATGCTCTTCGTTGCTAGTAGATGCTCTAGCCAAGTATGTGCTTGTGACTCCAAGAGGGAGTATTTATGGTCGATAGTGGGTTCATGCCTCTAGTAATCTGGGAGAGTGACAATAACTTCTAAGGTTGTAGATGTGCTGATGCACTAGGGAGAAAACAACAATGCTTTATCCAAGGATAATTTGATTGTTTATTTTGCACACCTTACTTAATGCAGTAATCTGTTGCTTGCAACTTAATACCAAATTTTGTTCGGATGATATCCTGAGGGTGGATTATTAGTCATAGATGCAGTTGGATTACGGTCTATGAATCTTGTTGTAATGCCCAAAAGAATCTCATAGTAATCATCTTGTCATATATGGTATTTATTCTGTCAATTGCCTAGTTGTAATTTGTTTACCCAGCATGTTATTTATCTTTATGGAGAGACACCTCTAGTGAACTGTGGATCTCGGTCCTTTCTTTTACACTGATAAAACCATCTACTGCAATACCTGTTATGTTTCCTTACTGCAAGCACTGTTCTCTTTATTTTGCTGCAAACAAATATCTCTTTCCACAATATACGTCTAATCCTTTGTTTTCAGCAAAACCAGTGAGATTGACAACATCACTATAAGTTGGCGCAAAGTAGTTTGGTTGTGTTGTGTGCAGGTTCCATGTTGTTGCTGACACCGGTAGTGCGCCCTGATGACCCACAAGTATAGGGGGTGTATCGTAGTATTTTTGATAAGTAAGAATGTCGATCCCAATGA
This sequence comes from Lolium multiflorum, assembly GCA_030979885.1. Taxonomy (NCBI): domain Eukaryota; kingdom Viridiplantae; phylum Streptophyta; class Magnoliopsida; order Poales; family Poaceae; genus Lolium; species Lolium multiflorum. The sequence continues at coordinate 403,337,097 of CM061750.1, forward strand.
GGAGCGGAAGGTGTTGACAAGCAGTTTCGATGAAGGATTCACTGTAAATGCTCACAGACAAGTATTCAGGGGTTTTGATGTAGCAGATGAATAAAGTACGAGTAAGTAAAATGCGAGAGTAACAATTGCAGCGAGTGGCCCAATCCTTTTTAGCACAAAGGACAAGCCGGTTTGTTTACTTATAATGACCAAACGTTCTTGAGGACACACGGAATTTAGTCTAGTACTGTCGCTACATATGGCTAATTAATCTTCATTGTTTTGATAAGTGTTGTGTGGGTGAACCTATGCTAATGCACCGCCCTTTCTAGGACTAATACATACTTGTGATTATACCCCTTGCAAGCATCCGCAACTACAAGAAGGTAATTAAGATAAATCTAACCATAGCCTTAAACTCTGAGATCCTACTATCCCTCCTGCATCGATATACCAACGGGGTTTAGGTTTCTGTCACTCCGGCAACCCCGCAATTAGCAAACGAATACAAGATGTATTCCCCTAGGCCCATAAAGGTGAAGTATCATGTAGTCGACGTTCACATGACACCACTAGAAGAATAACACCACAACTTAAATATCATAACATTGAATATTACTCAACCATAATTCACTACTAACATTTAGACTTCACCCATGTCCTCAAGAACTAAACGAACTACTGTTATCGCCAGATTTTAACCAAGTCAGAAGGTGGGCCGCGATTGAGATGGGCTTAGAGGATGTGCACGTAAAATGTTTATGAATCGGCCTTGTACGAGAGTTTGGGCTAGATTGCCCGTGTATCTGTACATTATGGTAGATTTAGAATTAAGAGATAGAATTTAGCTCGTACGAAGTTAGGTTTATTCCAAAAGTAGAAAGTCCATGGACTATAAATATGTACCTAGGGTTATTGAGAAAGGAGGACGATCACGTTCGCAACAAACCAATCTAGGCGCATCGCCACCCTTGTTTTGAGGGTTTCTTCCGGGTAAGCTATGTCGCTTAGATCGCATCTTGCGATCTAAGCAAGATCAAGTTTATTCGTTGTTTATGTGTTGCTCGTACTGAAGCCTTGTTGATGGCGAGCAACACCGTTATCATAGATATGTTAGGGCTAGCATTGATACTTGCTTGATGTATTTGCTTAGTAATGCTACCCCTAGATATCTAGCTGCCTTTACACCTATCCTAGGCGTAAGGGCAGCACCTCGCTTAGTCTTTATTTAGTAGATTCGATCCGTTATGGTTGTTCCTTGTTCTTCAAGGATTAGTTTGATATCCATATGGTTAGGCCTTGCAAACGGGTTGGATGATCCAAGAGTGCGTAAGGTACGCTTTTGCTGATCCTAGAGGAGACGCTCCGGAATCAACTCTTATATTGGTTTTTAGGCCTTTGCTAGGGCTGGTTTTCTCGTTATCTTTCGTATCGCCAGGCTCAACCACGTGTAGGATGTTCCGGTTATGTGGTGAAAACCCTAAATCATCGTAGATCGTTTTAACTTAGTATTGATCAAGCATGACCACCATGTTATCGTAGATCCAATACGAATCATGGGTGGATCGGCTCCTTGAGCCGATGCACAGGATAACCTGAGAGCCGATCGAGGCTTGTATTTAATGTTTACGTGTCTACCATGCAGGAAATTAAACGAAGCAATCCATCACCTTCCAGACCAGGTATAGGTCAGGTGGCACGCCCGCACCAGCCAGACGTGTGCGAGCCGGGCCGTCGCCCGAGGGACCAGGACCCACCAGCAGTCCTGGGAGCCTCCCGGCTCTCCGTGTTGCCCGTCGCTGCTCGCCGGTGGGTTTTGGCAGGCAACACATTCTGGCACGCCCGGTGGGACCTTCTACATCAACTACGTCAACATCATCTGCAGCTGAGATGGCGGAGAAAACACCAGTCACATACGAAGAGCTGTCCGAGGAGCACAGAAGAAGTTTGATGAGTGAAAGCTCTCTTCGGCCGATCTCATCGGCTCTTTCGAGAGGACCCGACACATGGCATTAGGTGGAAAGGGTTCTCACCGAAGGGCCTCGATGAAGTAGACCTGTCTCTCCCTTCGGAGGATCGCAGTAGAGCTCTGCGCCAGGAGGTTAATTACATGGTGGCTCATTCTCTACACCGTCATTCTGAGGGCCTGGTGAACGCTTTCAAGCATGTTGCGTTTCGCTTCGTTCAGGAGATCATGAAGCATCAGTACTCTCCATCAGGGCCTGCCCTAGAAACTCACCAGGGAGAGATACCGTTCCAGACCAGACCGCAGCTACCGTTCTCGCTTGCAGCTCCAGAGCCGCCGGGTTCACCGGCGTACGTCGTCTATAAGATTGGAGGCGATCCCACTGATTACCAGTTCCTGCATGAACCACCTAAGGAAATTCCGCACGGATACATGTGCACGTACGTGCCGGACTGCAATAACTTGGCGCGCACGAACCAGATTACAACAGGAGGGATTTCTGGAACAGCAGGAGGATTTCTGGAGTAGACGCCGACAAACGCGTGGCTGGCCAAATACGCCACCGGAACGAGTCATCGAGCCGGCTCCTGCAACTCGAGTGGACCAAATCGGTGCAATCAGAGACCGCTTGGCATGGTGCCAAAAAGGAGGGCAATCGGCTATTCCAAGCCGTACCCCAACGAGTATGATTTGATTCCACTTCCCAAGTATCGGCTCCCCGAGTTCTCAAAGTTTAGTGGCTGAAGGGTCTAGTTCAATTGAGTGTGAGTCGGTATTTGGCACAGTTGGGCATGATTTCACATCGGACTCGGCGTGTGAGGTTTTTCGCACAATCTCTCACGGGACCAGCTTTTGGGTGGTACACTGTTGCCACCAGATTCAATCCGACGGAAGCAGCTGGAAGAGCGCTTTCACATGCAATATCACTCGGAAGCTACATCCGCACAAGTGCGACAGAATGCGGGAGAAACGGTGTCGTAATACATTCAGCGCCAGGACTGTAAGGAACCGATGTTATTCGCTCGTTTGAATGAGAAAGAAGCAATCGATCTCATAGTTGTTGGGCTCGGCGCCAATAAAGGATCTGGCTTTCCAAGCGGAATACACTTCACGGCGCATTGCCGATCGGCACAAGTTATAAGCGTGAGAAACGGTGTCGTAATACATTCAGCGTTTCAGACTGTAAGGAACCGATGTTATTCGCTCGTTTAAATGAGAAAGAAGCGATGATCGCAGAGTTGGGCCTCGCGGCGCCGATCAAAGATCTGGCTTTCCAAGCGGAATACACTTCACTGGCGCATATGGTTCAGAAATTATCAATGTATGAACAACGCCACCCAGAGTTGTACCAAGACAAGTTCAAACGCCCGATAGGCCTGGTTGAGACAGAAGGAAGACTCGCAAGACCAGAAGTAGCCGTAGCTGAATGTGGCCTGGGCAAACCCCGTGTCGCAAATGGGTGAAGCAACAAGGGCCTGCAAAAGGGTTTGACTTCGATATAAGCAAAGCTGAGCAGATATTCGACTTATTGCTGAAGGAAAAGCAGCTGAAGTTACCCGAAGGCCATAAAATCCCTACGGTGCTAGAGCTGAACGGAAGGTACTGCAAGTGGCATCATTCGTTCACCCATATCACCAACGACCAAAGCGTTGCGTCAAAAATCCAAATGGCGATAGAACAAGGGCGTCTGATTTTTGGTCAGTATGCCATGAAAGTAGACACGCAACCATTTCCTGCTGTCAACATGGTGGAGTGCAGTCACCCCACGAGGCGTCAGCCAGATTTCTCGTTCGATATTAACATGGCAGGGTTTGTATACCACCCTGGCAAGGATAAAAAAAAGCAGTAGTTCTCGTGGCAAGGACAAGGAGGAGGCCGGCCCATGTGACCGGCCCCGATATGATGATAAACGGTACATCACCGAGGAACAAGTGAGAAGCGTGCGGTATCAACGACCACTCTCCGAGCATCTTCTTAACAAATATGAGCGTCAGTATGACCGACGCGCGACACAGCCGACGAAAGATATCGTCGGTCTGACGTAAACAACAGAAAGTATCGTCGGTATGATAGAGACGACGAAGGATATGAGCGCCACGCTAAGGGAAGGTCAAAGGAGCAAGAAGACATGGACAGACACTGGGATTGTCCTTTCTTAAGCATTGCTGGGATTCAGAATGAGCCGATTGCCTACAATTGACAACTACCCTAATGTAGACAGAAGAGGAAGGACATAGGTGACGTGTCAGTGTTCAAACGTCTAGGGCCTCTCCCATCTCGGAACAAGCAAGCTGAGTCATCTCGGGCGGAAGATCTAGAGGAGTTAGAAGATGAAGATGAATCAGAAGAAGAAGAAGATAGATACCACCGGCCAAGGTGGTGCCCTGATGGACCCATCACTCCCAAAAGCGTAGGCAGCGGCTACGTAGCTTGGAGGAAGCCGAGAGGCAATACCTGCACACGTTAAGGAAAGCGCGTCGATCCGCCGTGAAAATTCAGCAAACATTGGACGTAGAAGGACGTCCACAGAAGAAAGAATGGTGCCCCAAGCAAATGAAAGCCGATGAGAAGACATCGGCTGGCACAAATATGATGTTCATCCTTCCGGCGGAGTTTTGCACTCCAAGAATAGAAGAAGCGTCGGTAGCACGTTCGAGCGTGGTCCACGCTTACCTTGAAAGCCACAGGAGAAGGGCTACAAACATTTGAAGGCCCTATACCTAAAAGGTTACATCAATGGGCAGTTGTCACAAGATGTTGGTTGACACGGGAGCGGCAGTCAATATAATGCCGTACTCCATGCTACGACGTTTGGGACGCTCTCTACGGAGGATCTGATCAAAACCAACGTCACACTAAGCGACTTCAACTGCCACATCGAGACGAAGGCGTTTCCGAACGTGGATTCAACCGTAGGCCGGAAAACCATCCCTACATCGTTCTTCATCGTCGACAAGAAAAGCACCTACGTCGTGTCCGCTAGGAGGGATTGATTCACGCCAACTGCATTCCATCCACATTGCACCAATGCCTGATACAATGGGATGGAGATGAAGTGGAGGTCGCTCATGCAGATGACTTTATCGAGATCTCAATAGGGGCATGAATATTTGGGACGGAAGACCAAGGGCTGCTCTCTCGAGTCAGTTTGGAAGAGCGCATCGGTTACAAAAAACGGGTGAGGCTGGTCTTATCCACCGCCTGGAGTAGCAAGAGCAACGTCTATGGACGTACGTGGCAAGGCCGATCCCTGCGATCGTCTAAAAAAATAAAATGCAATGATCCTACCTCAAGCATGTCACGTAGTTATAGTAGGGAGATTCCCTCCCGCAGTAGAGCACTAATAGGGTGTAAACCTTCATCGAGCAGTGCAATCAACATGGGGGCCGATTCCAGCAATCGGCCCAAATTATCCTCTCCATATGTTTTGCCTGTGTTCAGCATTGATCTAGTAGGCGACGGAAAGCTAGGATATGGGTTTACATCGGCTGATGAGCTAGAAGAGATTGACATTGGTCCTGGGGATAAGCCACGACCAACTTTTATCAGCTTAGATCCCCATCTGAGGGGGCTGATGATACCTCCGTTGAAAGAATACCCAGATTGCTTTGCATGGGATTACATAGAAATGCCTGGGTTAGACAGGAGCATCATTGAACATCGGCTCCTCCCAAGAAAGGATTTGGCCGTTCCATAAGCGAGCACGACGATGAAGGCCGACATTTTAGAAGAAGTCAAGAAAGAGATCGAGAAAATAATGTTGACCGCCGGGTTCATCAGGCCATGCAGTACGCTGAGTGGATTTCTAGTATCGTGCCTGTGGAGAAAAGGACGGCCGATGGCGAGTCGCCATAGATTTTCGATCTCAATAGAGCCACTCCAAAGGATGAATATCCCATGCCGGTAGCAGAGACATTGATCAATGCGGCTGGTCACAAGGTTTTAAGTTTCATGGATCAATGCTGGCTACAACCATTTTTATGGCTCCATAAGATATACACAAGACCGCATTCAGAGTGCCAGGTTCGGTTGGCTTGTTTGAATAAGTAGTCATGACATTTGGAATGAAAAATGCCGGCGCAACATACCAACGGGCCATGAATTATATCTTTCATGATCTGATCGGCAAGTTGGTGGAGATATACATCGATGACGTGGTAGTCAAGTCTGTTTCACTAGAAGGACACTTGGAGGACTTACGCATCTTTGGACCGAACTAGAAAATTCGGACTAAGAATGAATCCAAAGAAGTGTGCTTTTGGTGTAACGGCCGGTCAATTTTTAGGTTTCTTGGTTCATGAACGTGGAATTGAGATCGGCCTGAAAATCCAGGAGGCAGTGCAAACATGCAGCCACCTACCACGAAGAAGGAACTCCAGTCTCTCATCGGCAAAATCAACACGTGATTCATCTCTAATCTACAAAAATAATCGAGCCGCTCATGGACTGGTAAAAATTAAATCTGATGAGGAGTTTCGCTGGGGTGGAACAACAAGCGTTTGACGAGATTAAAGAGTATCTAACGAAGCCACTTGTGTTGGTTCCCAACAAGACAGACCATTCTATATTTACTTATCAAAGACACACTTCCATCGCCTCGCTGGTGGTGCAAGTTTATGATGGTCTGGAGAGAGTCGTTTTACCTCAGCATAAGGATGTTGGATGCAGACGAGGTACCCGAGATTGAGAAGTTGTGCCTCCCTATTTTTTACTGCACCAAGCTTGCCACGTCTTGTCACAGCAGAAATTGTCATCATATGCAAGTGACGTCTATCGGCTCTCGGCCGGAAAGGCCGACTCGGTAAGTGGATGTTTGCATTATCGGAATTTGATATCCGGTATCAGCCTGCGAAGGCAGTCAAGGGACAAGCGTTGGCCGATCGATTGCTGAACGAATAAACACTGATATAGCAGCACTGTCGGTACGTGCATGGGCCATGTTTTTCGATGGATCGGTTTGTGACGATGGTTGCACATTCTACTCGTGTCGCCCCGGGGGGCAACATTTTCCTTCTCCATCAGGTTATCTACCCCTTGTACCAACAATGTCGCTGAGTATGAAGCAATACGCAAGGGAATGGAGTTGCTTATAGAAGCCGGGGCAGAGGCGGTGGAACTTTTGGAGACTCAAAATTGGTGATTTCTCAGCTCACGGAGGAATACAAATGTGAGAGCGAGTCGCTCTTCCCATTATGGATGCAATGCCGCGAGCTGATGGCACAATTTAGGTACATAAACTTCAATTGGATCCCGAGGTCGCAAAATACCGAGGCAAACGATCTCGCGCAAATGGCGTCAGGCAAGGACGTAGCGAGGAGTCGATGTTGTGCATGCTTCCCGGAACCGGATGACCGGAGAGCGATATCTTCAATTACTTGAAAGATCCGGCTCGGGGGCACCTAAACGGATAAGATACAAGGCCATGAAATATGTCCATAGGAGAGACATGTTCTACAGGACTTTGGAAGGTTACTTCTCAAATGTCTGGGACCAGCCGAGTCAAATCGGCTCTTACACGAGGTACACGAAGGCGCCTGTGGAACTCACCAATCGGCTCATAAGATGAATGGCTGATCAGGCGATCAGGGTTTTACTGGCCCACCATGCTTGAGGATTGCTTCAGGTACTATAAAGGATGTCAAGCGTGTCGATGTTTGGGAAAATTCGATGGTACCTGCATCGCAATGAACCCCATCATCAAGCCTTGGCCATTTCGAGGTTGGGGCATGGATATGATTGGCAAAATCAATCCTCCATCAAGCAAAGGCCACGTATGGATCTTGGCCATTACAGATTACTTCACTAATGGGTGGAGGCCGTCCCTATGAAGTCGGTAAATCGGAAGATGTTATCAATTTTGTGAAAGAACATGTCATTCATAGATTCGGAATTCCCCGACTATCACGACCGATGGAGGTTCGGTCTTCATTTTCAAAGAGTTTAGAAAGTTCTCGAGGACATGGGAATCAAGTTGATCCGATCGCTCCATACTATGCTCAAGCAAATGGGCAGGCTGAAGGCCCAACCGAGCCTTATCAAGCTGATTAAGAGAAAAGTTGACGAGCACCCTAGACGTTGGCATGAGGTATTATCAGAGGCTTTGTAGGCTTATCGCATGTCATGTCATGGGGCAATAAAAACCTCGCCATACCACCTAGTCTACGGACAATAGGCCGTATTGCCCTAGGAAATTACGGCTGGCTCGAGACGTGTTACGTTTCAGAATGATTTAACAACTGAAGAATATGCAGCCCTGATGAGTGATAGCATTGAGGATCTAACAGAACTCAGACTTTGGTTGCTTGAAAAGATTAAAGAGAACAAAGCCAAAGGTAGCTCGCGCATACAATAAGAAGGTGAGACCAAAGGAGTTCCAAGTTGGTGATCCGGTATGGGAGTAGTACCATTGGGGACTAAGGATGAGGTAAATGGTCTCCAAATCTGGCCCGCTGTGAAACGGCCAAGTTTTGAAGGGTAACGATACATGCTCGAGGAGCTAAACGTGTGAAATTCCCGAGCTGTCAATGGTCAGCATCTCAAGAAATATTTCCCAAGCATGTGATGACTGACAGTGAAACACGGAAACACGTAGGCCGATGCATGAAATCGGCCAGTAAAAAATATATACATACAAAGCACAGCCGATGCACAGACATCGACTTTAGAAAAATATGCAAAACAACAGGACACAAGTACAGCCGATGCACAGACATCGACTTCAGACTAAAAGTCGATGCACAGACATCGACTCTAGAGGTACAAGCTCAATTGAGCAGTTATCAGATTACATAAAGAGGCTCTACTGAAGGAATGCCTCGAGGGCATGGAGGGCGTCAGCACGGACACGATCCACCTCGGCGATCTCGGCCTCATCATCTTCGTCCTTGCCTGTCACCAGCTGTTTGTTCAGGGCACGTATTTCGGCCAGATCAGTCTTCAGTTCAGCTTTGAGGCCCTCTGCTTCCTCTTAGGAGCGGGTAATAAGGGCTTCCTTATCGTGGATGAGCCTTTTGGTTGCCCGGACCCTCTCTTCAAGGTCCTCCAATTCCTTTCACAAGGCCTCAAGTTCGGCAGTGCTGATAGAGGTGTCGCTTGGCCCAAGGCTGCCTCGTTTCTCATTGCCGTTGACATTTGTCTTCACATCGGCTTTCAACGGAAGCTGGGCGTGGCGTAGGTCGATTCTCCGACGAGCACTTCACCCTTGACCCGAGGCGACAGAGTCACAATCGCCGAGTTTTACCCGCAACGTCACCGGGAGATGGGGCTGAATGTCTTCAAGGATGCTCTTCACTTCCTCGGGGTTTTCAACCAATGTCTCAATTGAGGAGGAGAGCAGGGCCTTGAGATGCTGGAGTTGACCATGGGTAGCGCTGGGTCCTGTCTCTTCACTTGCCCTGGAGGTAGCTGGTTCGATGGATTCAGGGTCGAACGCTAACAAGCTTGAGAGGTCGTAATCCTGACAAACAACAAGAACGGCGTCAGTATGCAGCAAAAGAGAAGGGTAGAGCCAAGGGAAAGGAGTGTACCTCTCCTAAGACCAGAGGGACAGCCGATGATGAGGTGATCGGCTCTTGTGTTTCTGCTATGGGCTTGGCCAAGTTGGCAACTTTGTCGCTACACTTTTAGAGGTTGCTAGGTCCAGGGTGGCGGATGGCATCAATACCTCCTCGACTTCCCCACTAGAGGTGTCATCAGTCTGCAAAGGAAATGGTTAGCCAATGCGAGCAGCGATAGGCCAGCATGAAATATGAGCCGAGGAAAGTATGGAGAGTAATTACATTTGAAGCCTCTTGATTTGATGCAGGGGCTTGCGGTTCCTTTCGAGCTCTCTTGATGCATCGGCTCTTTGTGCGTACTTTGGTTGGAGCTTGGGGGGCAACAAGTTCAGTGACTGACCTTTTCAAATCTGGCTGGCTCTGCATGGTGATTTTCACAGAGTGGCCCAAACTCGAATTCCCTCGACTGGAGTGGGTTTCCTCGCTGGAGTTGTCTTCAGTGGAGGCCTGTAAAAGAAGAGTTAGTAAGCACAAGCATATTTATAGAAGCCCATAAGGGTAGATGAAATCAGTCAAGGCATGGATCAGCTTACGTGCAAACTTCCTTGAGCTGGAGTAGGGGTTTGGCGCTTCAAGGTCATCCTGGCAGCTACTTTCCTCACTGCTGTTCTCGCCTGGGTTGAGGCTCGGGGGGCAGCTGGCCCGGAAGACACTTTGCTCTTGGGAGCCGATTTTGGTGAAATCGGCTGGCTCTGCATCACAACCTTCTTCAAGGGTGGTGAGCTTTTGCAGAAGAGAACCACCGGAGCTGGTGGGAGGAATTTGAAGGGAGAGCCATCATCATGTACAGGTTCTGGACCATCTTGTTGCTACACGGAAACAGAGCAAGGTTATAAAGATCATTGTAAGCCACTGCAAGAAAAATTTGTGAGTAGTGGTACCTGTTCTGCAGGGATGTCATATTCAGCATCAAGTTGTTTCAGCAACGGTCCCAGAGCTCTTCTGAAGGCATGGGTCTTCCATATTGACCACCAGGTCTCAAAACCATCAGTGGATCAGGTGAAAGAGGTTGTGAGGGACTGGGATGGATAGAGCATCAAAGAAAGAGTAACACCTCCGACCGGTGAGGACATCGGGCAACTCAGCTCTGCTTTCTGTCAAGTGGTGGAGAAAGAAGTGTGGAGACACCTGCCCAAGACCAAACGCCAGCTACAGACCGGTTGATAAGACTCATAAACAAGGTTTGATGATCCTGTTTGGGGTGCTCATGCCAACTGGAAGGAAGCAAGGACGATCATGATGGAATACAAGTGCCGTGCCGGGGTCATCGGCAAAGTCGGTCTAGCCTCAAGGAGACCGGATTTTCGAAATTTTCAGACTCCTTGTAAGGAAAGAAGAAAGGATTGTCCAGGCCTTGGAAGAAAATCCTGAACCACTCTGATGCTTCCCTGGGGATCAGTTTGCTGCCTGGAAGGCTATATAGAGCTTGGCCGTAGCTAGTGCATCGGATCTGCTTCCCATTAGCATCTGGGAAGGTGCAAGTGGCCAAAGGTGGAAAATTTGGGATCTGGTTCTGAAAATACAGCTGAGCCCATAACTGAATAAACCACCAGGGACCTCCTGTTTTGACTATCTTTTGGGAAAACAGGTTGACAGACATCAGTTGGAGATATCGATAGACCTCTCCAAGGAACAGTTTGCCGATGCCAAGTTGGGTACCTCTGGCAAGTTCATAGGCCAAGGAAAGATAGTTCTTGGTTGGAGCAAGTGAAGGGCCACAGAATACGAAGTGTTCCAACCAGAAATTCAAGAAGGCCGTGTGTTCTTTCTCACATGGCCTTTGTTTTTCATGTGGCGTCTAAGGTAGGCACCCCAGCTTGTGCACTCTGTTTTGGAGGAGAGTGTGAAAGGTACCTTTGGTAGCATAAAGCAGAGGGGCTGGGGAATGAAATGTCTAGACCAGTGATCATGGCCACATCTAGCAAAGTTGGTGTCATGGGGCCGTGGCCAAACATAAAGAAGTTCAGAGCATCACACCAAAAGTAGCCGATGGTTTTCAGAAGGTTTTCATGCTTCTCAAGGGGAGACAATGATAAAGACAAAACATCGGCTATTCCTGTGGTTTCCCAGGTGGCTTGGTGAGTTTGAGATACTCTACTGTACCATGACACCCAATCTTCAGGAGGATTAGGCCAGGCTCGTAAGCAGTCGGCCCAAGAGGTTAGATCTAAGTTTTGGTTCACAAAGGGAATCCTATTGGCCTCGCAAGAAATCAAATGAGCAGGACTCTCGGTAGAACGGGAGCCAAGACAAAGAGAATTTGGAAGAGAAGGATACGGTAATAGAATGTCTGATACCTAAAATTAATGATGGAATAAGACATTAATTCAGATGTTTGCTGTTAATTCTAATGTTATGCTCGGATGGCGAGGAGCGGTTGAGGATTACCTTCAGGACAGAGGCCGTAGCGTTGGCGCTGGATGATTCCGCCATTTGATTCGCTGCGGAGTTGAATCTGCACGATTGGGATCTGGGATTCGCGTGGCTGTGAGGTGAATCTGTTTGACGGGCGATTTGGGCATCTGAGTTTGCTCCTTCCGACAAGGGTCGCAGGTTACCGTTTGAACAGGCAACTGAGTTTGGCCTTATTAGCATTTTATGGTAAAGGCCGATGCGCTGCCATCGGCTCTTTGAGCGTTGACTTACTTTGACTATCGGCAAAATCAATTGAAAGCATTTTTTCATTGATAAAGGGGGTTTTTTACAAAGAAGAGCCGATTGCTCAAGAAAGGAAGAACAAAAGAAGAGCCGATTACTACTACTAGTCCTATGCTAGTAGTCCCTAATCTAGGGGCCATCGCTTCCCTCGTCGTCGCCGTCGTAGCTGCCGTCGGCGCGGCTGCCGGCGGGTCCTCGTCGCTGCTGCCGTAGCCCTCGGCAGGCTTCCTCCTCCTCGTCGCCGTCCCTCCTCACCCGGCGCGGAAGCGTTTTGCCGGCGGGTACTCGTCGGAGGAGGTGTCATCCTCCTCTTCCTCCTCCTCGTCGTAGGAGGTGAAGCTGGCCCAGGAGAAGAGGTCGTCCTCGCTCTCCGCCGCCAATTCCCCGTCGACGAGGAACCGGAGGTCGTCCTCCCCATCGGTCAGGGATAAGTCGTCGTCTGACCCGACGGCGGTCAGGGGCGCGTCGTCCACCCTGACGGTGAAGTCCCACTCCCTCTCGTCCCGATGCTCGGGAGCCTCCTTCTCGTACGCCGCCATTTGGTCGTACTCCGGCATCGGCTCGCTGGAGGAGAAGGACTGGAAGGAAAGACCCGATGAGGCAGAGGAGGAGGAGGAGGACATGGTTGCAGAGGAGGGGTTTTTTTTCGATGGCTAGTGCGGAGCAAGAGGATGAAGAGGCGAACTGCTCGGTGCGGTTAAATAAAGGGGATATAGTGGAGATGATTCAATGCTGCGGCGGTTTCCGAGGAAGCGATGCCAAAGAACTGTCAAGTCGTGCAGAGAAGTTGAGAAGGCAAGGCATCATGATGAAAAGATACTGTGACGGTTCTGCTCTGCCATGACGTGACCTGACGAAGAAAAAACAGAGTGGTTTTGGAATTATCATTACCAAAACCAGGGGGCATGTGTTATCGCCAGATTTTAACCAAGTCAGAAGGTGGGCCGCGATTGAGATGGGCTTAGAGGATGTGCACGTAAAATATTTATGAATCGGCCTTGTACGAGAGTTTGGGCTAGATTGCCCGTGTATATGTACATTATGGTAGATTTAGAATTAAGAGATAGAGTTTAGGTCGTACACAGCTAGGTTTATTCCCAAGATAGAAAGTCTACGGACTATAAATATGTACCTAGGGTTATTGAGAAAGGAGAACGATCACGTTCACAACAAACCAATCTAGCTATCGCCACCCCCTTTGTTTCGAGGGTTTCTTCCGGGTAGGCATCATGCTGCCTTGCGATCTAAGCAGCATCAAGTTTATTCGTTGTTTATGTGTTGCTCGTACTGAAGCCTTGTTGATGGCGAGCAACACCGTTATCATAGATATGTTGGGGCTAGCATTGATACTTGCTTGATGTATTTGCTTAGTTATGCTACCCCTAGATATCTAGCTGCCTTTACACCTATCCTAGGCGTAAGGGCAGCATCCTGCTTAGTCTTTATTTTGTAGATTCGATCTGTTATGGTTGTTCCTTGTTCTTCAAGGATTAGTTTGATATCCATATGGTTAGGCCTTGCAAACGGGTTGGATGATCCAGTAGTGCGTAAGGTACGGTTTGCTGATCCTAGAGGAGACGTTCCGGGAATCAACTCTATGTTGGGTTTTAGGCCTTTGCTAGGGCTGGTTTTCTGTTATCTTTCGTATCTGCCAGGCTCAACCACGTGTAGGATGTTCCGGTTATGTGGTGAAAACCCTAAATCGTCAGATCGCTTTAACTTAGTATTGATCACAGACCAACATGTTATCGAGATCCAATATGATCATGGGTGGATCACCTTGAGCCGATTCACGTGGATAACCCGAGAGCCGATCGAGGCTCGTATTTAATGTTTACGTGTTCGCCATGCAGGAAACTAATCGAGGCATCCATCACCTTTCCCGACTCGTATAGGTCAGTGGCACGCCCTGCACCCGCTCTGGACGTGTGCCGGAGCATTGCGGGTCGTCGCCCCGAGGGACCAGGACCCACCAGCAGTCCTGGGAGCCTCCCGGCTCTGCCGTCTGGTCGTTGTTCCGCCGGGTGGGTTTTGGCAGGCAACACATTCTGCATCACGGTGGGACCTTCATCAACCGCGCCAACATCATCCGCAGCCGAGATGGCGGAGAAAACACTACCACATACGAAGAGCTGTCTCGAGGAGCATAATAAGAAGTTTAATGAGCTGAAAGCCTCTCGGGGCCGATCTCATCGGCTCTTTCAAGAGGAACCCATACACATGGCATTAGGTGGAAAGGGTTCCTCAGCCGAAGGCCTGGCGAAGTAGACTCGTCTCTCCTTTCCGGGAGGATCGCACTAGAGCTCTCGCGCCTGCAGGTTAATTGGCATGGTGGCTCATTCTCTGGCACCGTCATTCCCGAGGCTCCGGTGAACGCTTTCGAGCGCCAGCATTGCGTTTCGTCTGCTCAGAGACTGGTGAAGCATCGCATCGCTGTGGCCTGCCCTAGGACTCACCAGTGGGAGAGATAATTGCTCCACTGCATCGCACGCACTGCTCTCCGCTGTGGCCAAGAGCCGGTTCACCGGGGCGACGCCGTCTATAAGATTGGAGGCGATCCCACCGATTACCGGCTCCTGCATGAACCACTCATGAAATTTCAAGACGGACAGAGCATGTGCACGACGCGTTTGACCGCAATAACTTGGCGCCAGCATTTAACCAGATTAAGTAACAGAGGGATTGGAACAAATAGGAGGGATTTCTCCTGGAGTAGACGCTACAAACAAAGCGTGAGTTAACAACACGGCTACCCGAATGAGTCATCAGAGCTCGCCCAACTCATACGCTGGACCAAATTAGTGCAATCTTGAGAGACCAGTCGGCATGGTGCTGTGCGGAGGCAATCGCTATTCCAAGCCGTATTCTACCGAAAGTATGATTTGATTCATCACGCCTACATCGGGCTCCTGAGTTCTCAAAGTTTAGTGGCACCTGATGGTTCTGT
Organism: Lolium multiflorum; assembly: GCA_030979885.1. NCBI lineage: Eukaryota > Viridiplantae > Streptophyta > Magnoliopsida > Poales > Poaceae > Lolium > Lolium multiflorum. The sequence continues at coordinate 403,352,203 of CM061750.1, forward strand.
CTAATTGAGCATGTGGAGCTGTATTTGGCACAGAAGCAGATGATTTCAAAGATCAGACCGCTATGTGTGAGGTTTTTCGCACAATCTCTCATGTAGACCAGCTTTTGGTGGTACACCCGTTGCCACCGTATCTAATCCCGACGTGGGAAGCAGAGCTTGAGAGCAGCCACATGCAATATCACTCGAAGCTACCGAGGCTGGCATTGCCGATCCAGCACAAGTACGACAGAAGGGAGAAACGGTGTCGGAATACATTCAGCGTTTCAGAACTGAAGGGAATCGATGTTATTCGGCTCCTTTGAATGAGAAAGAAGGCTTATCCGCAAAGGTTAAGTTCATAAGCCGATCAAAGATCCGCTTCAAGCGGAATACACTTCACCGGGCGCATATGGTTCAGAAATTATCATTGTATGAACAGCGCCACCCAGAATTGTACCAAGACAAGTTCAAACGTCACATAGGCCTGGTTGAGATGAAGAAGTTAACACTCGCAGGAGGCCAGGAAGTAGTTGTGCTGACTGGTTCAAACCCTGTCCTGCAGTAAAATGGGTGAAGCAACAAGGTGCTCCAGTAAAGGGTTTGACTTCGATATAAGAAAAGCTTGAGCTAGTATATTCACTTATTGCCTAAGGCGAAAAGCACTCAAGTTACCCAAGGCCACAAAATCCCTACTTACGCAAGAGCTGAACTAAGGCCAGATCAAGTAAGTGGCATCATTCGTCAACTCCATATCACCAATCGACCGGTAAGTGTTACACAAAGAACTTAAATGAGATAGAACAGTATGCCTGATTTTGGTCGTAAGATGCCATGAAAGTGGACACGCAACCGTTTCCTGCCGTCAACATGGTGGAGTCACCCCACGAGGCGTCAGCCAGGTTTCTCGTTCGATATTAACATGGCAGGGCCTGTATACCACCCTGGCAAGGATAAAGAAGAGAGCAGTCGTTCTCGTGGCAAGGACAAGGAGGAGGCCGGCCCACGTGACCGGCCCCGATATGATGACAAACGGTACATCACCGAGGAACAAGTGAGAAGCGTATGTATCAACGACCACTCTCCGAGCATCTTCTTAACAAATATGAGCTGCATGACCGACGCCATGATAAGGACATGCCACCGATTTAAAGATATCACGGCCCCACGAACAGAAGTATCGGCTTGTGATGATAGAGACGCATTTAAGGATATGGGAGCGCCCACGCTAAGGGAAGGTCAAAGGAGCAAGAAGACATGGACAAGATGAAGGATTGTCCTTTTCTGCTATCGCTGATTCAGGAATGAAAGTTTACTGTCCGTCAGCTGTTCACGATGTTTTGGCAGCAACAACTACTCACTAGACATCATATGGAACATGATCAGAGGTGATATGATGATGAATAACAATCTGAACATAAACCTTGGTTCAATGGTTTCACTCAATAGCATCAATAACAAGTAGAAATCAATACCTGAGAGTTTCCCCTATCAAACAATCAAGATCCAACCCAAATTGTTACAGCGGTGACGATGTGCAGCGGTGAAGATGGTGGTGATGATGATGAAGATGATGATGATGGTGATGGAGATGATGTCCAGCTCGAAGGCTCATGGGATTTATGGCGCGATTCCCCTCCGGGAGTGGAATTTCCACAGATTTCAGCCCGCTGTAGAGCTCTTTTCTCTCTCGTGTTTTCCGCCTCGCAGCAGGCGGTCGTGGACTTTCGGCGACTATCCTCTGAGCTTAGGTTTTCTGGACGAAGAAGTATACGCGAAGGAGAGGAGGCCAGAGGGGGTCGTGGGCCCTCCTCATAAGGCGGCGCGGCCAGGCCTTGTCTGAGCCGGCCATGAGGTGGGCCCACATGGCCCTCCTGGCCCCCTTCCTGCTCCCTTCGCTCTCCGGGAAAAAATAGGGATTGTATACCCCTGGCCAATTGTTGATCTTCCGTCATTGCCTCTCCTCGATGACGCTTTTTCCAGCAACCCTGACTCCGGTGCGCGATCCTCCAATAATCATGAAACATGCAAAATAGATGAAATAACATAAGTATCATCTCCAAATATGAAATATATCAATGAATAAAACGCAAATTATGATATAAAATAGTGATGCAAATGGACGTATCAACTCCCCTCAAGCGACCTCGTTTGTCCCCAAGCGAAACTGAACTCGTTAAACAGACCACATGTTATGGAGTGAAGAGTCGATAAATAAAATACATACGGACAAGAAGCATCATATCAATTCACACAAGACATTCTAGTAAACAACTTCCTCATATAATTCAACTTGAAACAAGTAAAAGGTAATCACAAATAAAGGTGCATAAGAAATCATAATTGGTGATGGCAAACTTCGTTCTTGGTAAGAGAACAATTAACATATTATGTTAAAGCTAATATGGCACAACTTACATACTCAATCATAATAATCTCCTCATAATCATTGATAACCTTCAAAGCTATATTCATTCAGATAAAACTTCTACTAAACAAGGAAGAATAAAAGACATGATGAAGTAAATCACAATATAGATGGTTTGATCACAACAACTCAAATGCTTGCTTAAGATGGAGGGAAATAGGTTTACTGACTCAACATAAAGTAAAAGACAGGCCCTTCGCAGAGGGAAGCAGGGTGATTAAATCATGTGCTAGAGCTTTTTCAGTTTTGAAATCATATAAAGAGAATAAAAGTAACAATTTGAGAGGTGTTTGTTGTTATCAACACTAATGGTAGCGGGTACTCTAACTCCCTTGCCACAAACTCTCGAAGAGCGGCTCCCATAAGTTTTATATTTTTGGTTGCACTCCTTCCAACCTTGCTTTCACAAGCCATGGCTAATCGAATCGTGTCTTCCAACATTCTCATACCATGAAGGAGTGCTTATTTATTTAGTTTTATTTAGATGACACCCCTCCCCACCTTTGCTTCCTCAAGCCATGGCTAACCGAATCCCCGGGTGCCTTCCACAATCACATATCATGGAGGAGTGTCTATTTGTAAAATTATGAAAGTTAATTAATTTGGGACTCGGAATCCCTTGCCAGCTCTCTTTGCAAAGTTATTGGATAAGTGGATGAAGCCACTATCCATTGGTGAAAGTTGCCCAACAACAAGATTGAAAGATAAAACACCACATACTTCATCATGAGCTATAAAACATTGACACAAATAAGGGATGATAAATTTTGAATTGTTTAAAGGTAGCACATGAAGTTTTACTTGGAATGGCAGGAAATACCATGTAGTAGGTAGTTATGTTGGACACAAATGGCATAGGTTTAGGTTCAAGTTTGGATGTACGAGAAGCATTCCCTCTCAGTACAGGTTGGTTAGCAAGCATAAGAGTTGAGGGAAACAAACAAACATACATGTGATAGAAACAATCATGCATCTTCCTTGTAAGCACAAAAAAATTTAACTTCGGAATAATAAGCTATGAGCTAACAAGAAGGAAAGACAATGAAACATCTACATGTATTTCTCTTTTCTATTTAAACCTCAAAGTGTTGTTGCTATTGACCAATGCTAAGTCTGCCAAAACCAAATAGATTTATTACTCCCAAAGTGATACCAATACTAATAACAAGATCAATCATATAATAGAGATTGCAAACTAAAATAAGATGTGCAACATGTAAATGATAAGACTTCTCATTAATATTCCATAATGATAACTCACACCAAGGGATACATAGACAACAAACTAAAGGAGGATACTTCCACACTGCAACCCATCTTATATGATAACTTCCCTACTCATGATATGACACTACTTGATAGTAAAAATAAAATATAGTGATGATGTGATATCGCGGCTCTCCCAAGCTTGGAACAAACCAAGGGGATGCCAATACCGATGATGAATTAGCTTTCATGGTGGTGATGAATCCTTCCATTTATCTCCATGCATCTCCTTCACCAGCTTCCTTGGCCATAGTTCTCACACCAAGACCTAAGATTCATTGTTATCTCGAAGTATGTGGCAGCCTTGGTGATGGGAATCTATAATATTCCAAAGCATTCTACTTAAGTCGGTAATTCTCCCTCCTGAAGTATCTCCTACCTCTCTTCTTAGGGCACGGTATTGATCACAAAACGACGAGACCAGAGCTTCTTCCAACACATGAAAGAGCTTCCAGGATAGGGCAGGTAAGGGTCCCCGCAAGTTATGAGAGAAAGAACGTCGAGTGTCAACAGATCCCACCAAGATTTGCTTACTCCCAACAACTTGTTGCTCTTGTTTTGACGACACCCTCTTCACTTCTTCCTCCGAAAGCCCCTTGCCCTTGTTTTTGGAGGCCATGGTGCTTCTCGATCAAAGGACGCGGTCTCAAAAGTAAAACAGCTCACGAAACAAACACGTCGAGAAAACCATATACTCGACCTCCTCAGGGTCCAGGATTATCAATACAAAGAAAAGGTCCGATAGACAACGTCTCAAAATCGTCCGTTAAGGGGTATTTTCTTTATCGCTATGGGCCTAACTCGATGATATGGGTTCTGTCAGGAAATCACAGCTGTGCAAAGTCCTACGACGTATTTTTGTCCGTCGCGCTTGGGCGCCCTTCCGCCACGGAAAATCGGACCGTTGCCCAAGTGTTTCGGGAGCTCGTTGATCACGACGCTATAAATCGACACGCAGGACACAGACCGTAAGCACCCGCTGCTAACCCAACAAAACCCCTGTGGTAGATGGTAGGCCCACAAGAGGCCTGCCACGTCTTAAGCCGGCCGCCCATTGTTTATGGGCCGGCCAGCTGACTTAGTTTGACCGGGCAACTATAATAGCTGGGCGGGTCCATTAGTTACGTGGGCTCGCCTAACCTCTAAGGTTGACTCGGTCAAAATCCTTTAATGGCCGACGACAGCATGTGGGCCGGGCCATCGCACTCGCTTAGGTCAACAGCAAAAGGGTCGCCCATTAAGACATGTGGGACCCACTTTCCTCGGTATCGCCTACCATTTGCTAAAGCCGGGTCCACATTAGTAACTGGTCGCGCCCCAAGAAGTTATTGGTCGCCTAATTAGCATGTGGGTCCTACTTTCTAAGTGCATTCGCCGCCCCATTTAGTACAAAGCGGGTCCACATTCGATCAAACGGCCGCCCTAACAAGCCGCTGGGTCGCCAAAAGCAATCGGTGGGTCCCACTTTCCCTCACATAAAGGACCAAATTTTCATTTAGTACATGTGGGGTCCACCATATAGCATGTGGGCTGGCCCAACAAGATGGGCTGCCAAAACACAGTGGGTCCCACTTTCCAGTCAGCTGGCCGGCCCATTTAGTATGCGGGGTCCACCATAAGAAGGGCCGCCCAACAAGACAGTGGGTCGGCTAAAACACCCAGGTCCCACTGTTAAAGGGTCACGACACGGCAGAGTGCGGGGTCCACCATATAGCAAGCGGGCTGGCCCAACATGCGCAGCGGCCGGGCCAAAACACATGTGGGTCCCACTTTCCTCTTAAAGGCCGACCCGTTTAGTATGCGGGGTCCACCATACAGGGCTCGCCCACCAAGATAGTGGGCCTTCTGCCAAAACACCGAAAGCGGGTCCCACTTTCGCCTTAAAGGCCTACCATTTAGCATGCGGGGTCCACCGCAGTGCCAATTGGGCTGGCCCAACTAGTTCGTGGGCCGGCCCTAAGTAGTGGGCGGGGTCCACCTTAAAGCAAGTGGCCAGCCCAATTAGAGGCCCAATAAGTAAGTGGGCTGGCCCAATAAGTAAGTGGGCCAGCCCGTTTAGCCAGCCGTTATATGCCGGCGTAAAAGGCAGATTTTGGCGTCACATTTACGTGATTTCGCTTTTTAATTGGGCCGCTTTGCTGATAGGAATTGCGTGATTTAGATATCGAGACTATTTACTAAAGATTGATTGTCGATAGCCTCACTACCACAAGCACCAAAGAAAAATGCGCGGAAAGAACTATAAAAACCAACTAAATATTACATCAGCTGTAAGGCTTTGAAAAAATATTACAGAAAACCCTGAGAAATTGAATGGTAATTAAACCTAGCAATACAATGAAGTGATCCGACAATCCTTTAAGTTGTCCATGCAGCACCTATCTTAAACAAAGACATTACAAGTTAAGACAACAGCAACAATGGAAATGCAAAGACACTTAATATTGTTTGCCAAAGAATTTGGAACTCATCATTTCATCGTTATAACAAGATCATTGTAATGCGCACAATAAGCAAACAAAGAGTGCATGCCGCATACCAACAGCCAATATAACAGAGCATGTTAGAATGAACAACAGACTTACTACTGTCGAGTCCCATGCAAACCAACATGTTCAGGGAGTACAAAATTGGCATGAACAACATAGTAGCAGGCTATAAATTTTGTAACAACGACTGAGCAAGATGAAGTTATGATGGCTACATCTACAGAGCAGGGAATGTAAACCAAAAATAGAAGTTACGATGGCAAAAGCTAAAGAGGAGGGAATGTGAACCAACATGTGCCAAGTGCAATTACTTCATTTTGGCCGTGAACTAAATAATACTCCTGAACTTATAGTGAAGGGGATGCAAATCAAGATGTTTCGGGATATAAACTTGTAATGAGCAACACATAGAGGATAGTTAATGCTGGAGCTTAGGATGGACCAGATACAGAATATAGTGGGATCACCTGTGAACTTGTATAAGAGGGAATGCAAACCAATATGTTCAGCTTTCCATATGTGAGCGTCATGCCAAGTCAGAGAAACAAGTCAATAATGCAGCTTTTGAAGAACAAGATGGCACAAAAAATTATTATCTAGTAGTATGACAAGTTTATTTGTACTACAGGCTAGATAGCAGAGTGATAGCATGCCAAACTAAGTCCTTACTTTGTTAGCTTACAATGAACTAGATACAAAACAATGGCATCACCTGTAGTACAGGGAATGCAAGCCAACATGTTCATGGAGTAAAAAATTGGCACAAACAACATAGTAGCAGGCCATAATTTTTGTAACAACGACTGAGCAAGATAAAGTTATGATGGCTAGATCTACAGAGCAGGGAATGTAAACCAAATATAGAAGTTACGATGCCAAAAGCTATAGAGCAGGGAATGCGAACCAACATGTGCAATTACTTAAAATTGGCCATGAACTAAATAATAGCAGGATGTTACTATAATACCTATAATTTTTGTAACAACGACTGAGCAAGATAGAAGTTATGATGGCTACATCTACAGAGCAGGGAATGCAAACCAAAATGTTCAATCGCTTAAAGTTAGCAATGAAGTAGAAAATAGCAACGTGTTACGGTCATAGCTAGGAATGAACTAAAAGAGCTTCAGACAAACAAGCATCTGAACCCAGAACATGGCGCTAAAACAAGGGACTTACATTAGGAGAAGCACTCTGTGGGAGTCACAGCAGATCTTCCTGGGGTTGATAGATCCGGTGATGAAGTACGCTACATGTGCTACTTGGGGTTGGAGAGACGGCCATTACACTTCATGATTACTCATCTCATCTGCAAAAACGTAACGGCGCGTCGTTAGCACAAACAGGTTCCCCCAAGATTAAACAAGAACTTGCAGGCAAGCAATAGAAAAGTGACAGTAGAAGAGTTTAGATCATGCACGGCGCCGGTGAAGCAGATCCGGTTCATGCACAGCGGTGTCGGTGAGCAAGATCCGATGCGGTGGACGACGGATCCGGCGGAGCGGCTCCGGCGGGGTGGACGATACCGCAGCTGAAGCGACTGCGGTAGACTGCTGGATGAGCATATGGTTTCGAGGTACGGCGGGGATGATCCGGTCCGGTTGATGACGGCGTCGATGAAGCGGCTCCGGCAGGCAGCCGGATGACGAGGATCGCGAGGGCTCGGGTAGGCCAGGGAAGTCCGGCGGGGATGTTCCGGTGCGGTGGTCGTGGAGGTGGGAGAGAGGGACTTGGGAAGTTCCGGTGGGTGGTCTGAAGGAAATGTATTTTTTGGGAGGGTTTCCGGGCTAGGGAGGTGGTGATCCAAAAAATGACGGGCAGACCCCCCCACCAACCGACTTTGCTGCCATCTCCACAGGGGTAGAATGGGAATTTGGAAGCGTGTGAAATTTTTGTATTTTGTGGGCGGGAAGTTTTGCCGCTATGAGATTTTGAATTTGGCCACCGTCCAAGTATAATGATAAAAAATTGTGAGACCGTACTAGTACCTCTGTTCAAGGCCGAGTGCAAAATCAAATCATCATCACGTTGAAAATTTGTTACCAACTTACCATGATCATGATCTACCTCTGAAAATGGGCGCATCCACTAAAACTTGCAAAGTATAATGATACAAATTTGTGAGACCGTACTAGTACTTATGTTCAAGGTCGAGTGCAACATCAAATCATCATTACATTGAAAATTGTGTTACCATGATCATGATATTTCTCTGAATTTGGCGCATCCGCTAAATCTCGCAAAGGATAATGATAAAAAAATGTGAGATTGTACTAGTTCTTATGTTCAAGGCCGAGTACAAGATCAAATCATCATCACGTTGAAATTTGTTACAATGATCATGACATATCTCTAAAATTGGTGCATCCGCTAAATCTTGCACGTGGCGCATCTCGGTGCGGAGCAACAGGCCGGTGCTATCAAGGTTGAGGCGTCGGTAGCGTCATCGGGCTCTCCTCTCTTGATAGATCTTCTACATGGCGCGGCGCACCACCCGCCGATAAGCAGTCACATGTGAGACCGAGGTGGAGACGTCCCCGGCATCCTCGAGGCGCGCCGCCCTTCTACGAGCCAGCGTCGACTCAAGGTATGAATCCATGTGGTGCCTTAGATTTATTGTTCTTCTCTTATGATTATTTTGAGCCGAACATGTGTGCTCTTTCTCTGAATATATTGCTTGAAAAGCTTACCAAGTTACTTAAATTCACTTCGTTCTTAATCTTGCGAGCTAATATTGTTATTTTTAATGAACGGTGGTGCGCGCAAGCAGAATTATTTGTGGGTGTGTTGAGCTGTTAGGCATAAGTCGAAATCCTCATCTAAACGAGGCCTCAGCTTAACACATAAAAAAGGTGTTCAATCTCGCCCACAATACCCTCTTCTTTCCTCTCCCTTTATTGGAACTTGTTTTGCAGACAAGGAAAGTGGCACGTGTAATGTGAGTAAAACCCTCTTAGCCAAAATCATCTACGAGCAAGATTTTCTATATTGTAGATGCCCCAATTGACTCTCATCCCCAAAGTAGTTTTTTTATGTCAGTATAGACTTCTTTACTGGATGTATACTATCGTACATGGCATGCATTTGCCTAATGAGCAGCATTGTATTGCTATTCTAGCCAACCTGATCGATATGTCAAGCTTCATGCACGAGATGCCATGTTTAATTTACTCCCTCGCTCTGATCCATATTTCTTGATGTGAAATGAATGTGAATCGGAGGGAGTACTTTTCTTAGATAGTACTATATCATTTCAAAAAAGTACTACTACATCACAAATGCATCAAAAGAGTACTACATCACAAGACCACCACGGTTGTACTAGTAGAGTTTAATGCTGAACTTCCAAAGGGATTAAGATTACACATATGAACTTTAAACATGACCAGGAGCATGAGGGCCAGCAGCAGGGGCGTTGACGTGGAGCAAGCTAGGCAAGACGTAATTCTGGAGGAAGAGGCCATATGATGCGTGCTTGGCCTTGGTTGCAGGGCGGTGTTTCCCCCTATGTACTTAGGCCTACACCCATCGCATGTTGGATCAGGCTGTGGATGTCCTTCTAGAGAAATTTGCCACATAATGGGCAAAATAGCTCCCCGCGCATGCAGAAACGAATTTCACCACCCTTCAGCCGCTTGAGAACATAGCGGCTTTTCCGGTCCCTGCGCACCTTGTTGTTGTCCATGTCATCAGAATACTCCTATGAATTATTAAGTACTACATAATCAGGTTTTTTATGACAGATCGAATAAATACTCCACTAACATAATCAAACCTTAGAAACCCTAAAATTAAATGTGTAGAACAAGTAAATGGCAGAAGAAATCGTAATAAATCATGAGAAACCCTATGAACAACCATGAACATAAGCCACAACAATTGCAAGTCCACTAAGTATGAACACATAAATTGATTATATGACTACATGGCAGATTAGTCGAAATTAAACTAGAATCTGATCTTACGAATCGTAGAATCAATTACATCTACAAGAACAAGGTAGGATATCAAATCAATCAAGAACCAGGCTCGTGCAAACCATGTGAACAGCAATATGACACAAAGAGGGTTGGGACAGTTTCGGTAAAAGAGAAGTACCTCCTCGTCATCACCCTCAACATCCTCCTGGAACTGAACGTTTGGGCCGAAATCGTCGAAGGGGTCGAGGTTCGCGTCCAGCATCGGGCCTAGGAAGACCTCGCCGTGGTGGCCTGCAACGCCGTGCACATCTTCGGCGGGATAAACAACGTTGGTATCCACCTTCTGCTCGACGGCCAGGACGCCCGTTTCGACCGAGGTCGAAGAACCAGACAAGCAGAGGAGACGAGCGGCATGGGTGCCCGGTGAAGCCTCACCCGTCGTGACGGCCAGGACGCCCATTTCGACCGAGGTCGAAGAATCCGACAAGCAGAGGAGACGAGCGGCCTGGGTGCCCGGTGAAGCCTCACCCACCGCGACGGCCACTACCGTAGAGGCATCCTCTGCGTGGGCGGTCGCCTATTGCTCCGCCTCGTATGCAATACCTATCTTCATGCTGGTGTGGTTGGAAACGGGAAAGTCGATGCCTCAGAGGTGCGGTGAGTGGATGGGGGTTTTCACAGTGTGGGGGAGGCAAGTTGGGGGAGTGGAGAGGACGAGCTCGCGAGAGATGATGAGGCCGATTATGTTATAGCCCCTGACTCCCTGTATCCAGTAGTGGACGCGTGAAGTCATGCATGTACTCGACTTTCCACTTTCTGGGAGACGTGTACGAAACTTTTTTTTGGACCATTTAACTTCATGTGGGACTCATGTATACCAATACTTCCAAACGTCATAAGTAATTCAAAATCATTCAGAATAATATGAGACCTTAACATTTTATTTTTTGTGTCAGATATTGTCTATGAAAAATAACATCCTTCAAAAAATAAATCCCCTATGCCAATCCGATCATGCCCGTCTACTCCAACTAGCTTCCTCGAGTAATTTGTCACCTTACATTCTTAAAATGAACCAAAATTTGGCACAGGGGTGCATCATCACATGGAAAATGATGTTACCATTCTGTCTTCCCATTTTTTTTTGAATTTTTCAAAATTGTCATGCCCTAACGGAAAAAATGTACTCCTTCTAAGAAGCATGTATCAGAATGGCATTACCAAAACCTAGGGGTGGGGTGGGGGGAGGGGGGCACATGGTGGTGTGATGATACATCACATTTGGACCACACAACACCATTTGGACCAACCAAAAAAAACACCCTACACAAACCCTGGTCAAAACTAGTTTGACCAATATTACAAAAGTTGTACGGAGTACATAATTCAGAAACCGTCAGAAATATACGAAGCATTCACGAGTCCCCAAAGTCAGTGACTTTGAGTCACTTACAACTGTGGTCCACATATCAGTCACCCAAAGTCATGGCAAAGTCAGCTTGGCAAAGTCACCGACAGACAAAGCAAGCAGTGAACAGACAACTCCGTAGCACTGAAAAGACATCTCACAGAAAAGGCTAGTACTACCTTTTCTTCCCGGATAAGCAAAAATAGCTGATCGGTACTGACGAAATGCACCAGGTCCGCAATGTACTCCAGCTATAAGTGAAGCATGCCTACCACTGAAGAGGAAATTCAAGATTCCACCAGATCCCCATATCACTCTTTTGCATAAAACACGGACATATCTTTTGCACAATTCACCACTTGTTGGTCTAATCTATCGCAGCTTCCATCAGTTGGTCATCCAATTAACGATTTAACGGATTAGAAAAATAAGCGGTGGAATTAGAAGTACTAGTAGCGAAATGTGCAAAATATACCGTCCTTCCCGAGGGGGTTTGTCCAGAAGAGGGCCGGATGACAATGTCCCGGGTGCATCCAGAAACGAGAGGGGTAGTTTCTAATACATGTAAGAAATTATTTTACAAAAAGGTACATATTAAGTAGTACAACTATTAGTACAGTACTACTATTTCGAGGGAAAATGCCATGTCGTGCGACCTCTAATCAATGAGTAGAAGTTGTAGGTGCGCCTAACATGCATTGCTGAAAGCTGGTTCCGCTGGAATTTGAGCTCAGCCGGGGCGGATTCTGCGAAGTTCGCCCGACGTCACTCATGTATCCCACCAAACTGCTCACTTCTTTCAATGTCTCTTCTCTTTCACTGCAGCTCTCCAACATCAGGTGCATCAACTTATCTTGTGCCTTCTGCCTCTCGAGAAGGGCAAGGATGGCGATGTCAGCATATTCAAGGTTCAACTTTTGGAGCTGTACTTTATCCTGAAGAAGGATTTTGTACTCTATATCAGACTTGTCTCTTTCGAGGCACACAGTCTTGAGTATGCTGCTGGCTTTCTCCGCTGATGCAATGTTCCTCTCTTTCTGCTTAATCAGCTCGTTCTTCAACATATCGCGCTCATTGCGAAGGCTGCAAATGAGCTCCACAAGAGTTTTCGAATTCTTCTTCTTGGCAGCCAAATCGTCTCGGAGGCGATCACACTCTAAGCTGAGCTCCTCGTTTTTTTCCATCAAGATGGCGACAGTGGTGTCGATAGTCGGCGCCGCTTCCTTCAGGGCGAAATCATCGGTAGCAAGTAAGCGCAAAGGAAGAAGAAGAAGAAGAAGAAGAAGAAGAAGATAACTACACAGTGCTTGGTGCTACCTCATTTCGCCGGGGTAGGGCCGGGTTGAAATCATCGGACGACGATGATTCCTTGGTCGTGGAAGTTGGTGCAGTACGGGCGTCGTTGGAACTTCCAACCCTTTAAGATGTATAACCATAGAGACTCTTAAAGAGCTTGAGCCCGGGCAAGAAGAAACGAAAGTACATGGCGAAGGAAACTAACCCGGTGAGCACAGCACGGACGCGTTTCGGCGACGGCGGCAGCGGCGGCGACGGCGAGCCCACTTGGTTTCTGGAACCGTCTCTCGAAATTTCGAGCCGGCGTTTTTTATCCGCGTACTTGACCGCCGGCGACCTGAAGTTTGAACACATTAATTGCTGGAGGAGAGAGCGACGAAAGAAACGAAAGTACATGGCGAAGGAAACTAACCCGGTGAGCACAGCACGGACGCGTTTCGGCGGCGGCGGCGGCGGCGAGCCCACTTGGTTTCTGGAAGCGTCTCTCGAAATTTCGAGCCGGCGTTTTTTCTCCGCGTACTTGACCGCCGACGACCTGAATTTTGAAGACATTGCTGGAGGAGAGAGCGACGAACAAATGTTTGTTAGGTGGAGAGAGGAAGAAAGTGAATGGAACGAGAGAGTTTAGCGTTTTGCCCTTATAGTCATAGTCGCTAACCGTGACGCGGGAAGGTTGGTCGTCGGCGTTTAATGGTCTCCCGCGTGGAAACCGAGGCGGCCACGAGGCAGCGGCTGGCCACGCGGCGTCCAGTCGCCTACGCCGCCGTAAATGAGGGTAGTTGCCTACCACCACCAGGTGACATGCACCTTTTGCATGTCACCGTGTGACATGCGGCCTAAATTCAAATTTAAAACATTGCGAAAAAAATCATGCATCCGGTGACATGCCCATGGCATGCCACCGATGAAGAGTTCCGTGCCATGCACTCTGGCACTCTGCGCCGTCTTGGATCAGAAAATGAGCGAAGAACGAGGACGAGGCACTAGTTCAAATTTAGGATGAAGTTTAAGTTTTATTTTGGTTTAAATTAGATTAGAGGGAGTAGTACTCTTACTTTATTACTCGTACTTGTGTTAATGTAGTAGTATTATTATGGTGGTGTACTTGCGTTCATGTACTTGTTTCAGCTGTTTTGGTGAAGGAGACATGCATCACCTTTTTTGGTGATGTATCTAGTCGTCATGTAGCCCTTGTCAAATTCCTCTGATATACTGATGGGAGGGCTTGTTCACCCCATACTGATGGGAGCCCTTGTCAAATCGTAATCATAGCCAAAAGGCGCATTTTTCCCGATATTGCTCGATGCTTAAGGCGCGGGTGGTTGTGGTTCAGTTATCTCCCTAATTTGCACCTGCTTTCCCGTTTCCACTAGTCGAAAGTCGAAACCTGGCCACATTAACCCAAGATCCTGAAGCCGCCGCCTCAACCCTAGCCGCCTCCAGTTCTTCCTCCTCCATAGATTGGTTCCCCCTCCTCCGGTTGGCTTCGCCGGCGTCAGGAGGAGTGGGGAACCCGATCTATGCGTGGAGTTTCGAATAAAAGTATTGTTTTCATTAGATTATATTAGATTATGTTAGGATTTTGGTAGCCGCCTTCTTGTTGGTTTCCCCTCAATGGAGATGGCATCGTCTGCAATAAGTGATCTTCGGCCTTTCGTTCGGCGACGAGATCTTCTTCCCGGCGTCAATGGTGGTCTTGAACGATCACAATTTTCTAGGTATGGGCCTTTGGATCTTGCTTCGCCAGATCGATTTTGGATCTTTTGTCTTTGTTGCCGTGAGGAGGATTATCCTCGCAGTTTTTGTCCCGGCTGCTACGTCCTCGACAATGGTGATTCGTACTCTCGGCTCTCCATCGACGATGACAAAGCTAGTCGGTTATTATTCCCTGATATACTGGTGTTGGTACTCTTGCCGATGTTGTATGACTGCTTTAATGGTTGCGTGCGTGCACGCAGCCTTGGCATTGCGGCTCAAAAAATTATGGGAGAACTTTCATCGGTATCTACAGGTCTATGGTTAGTTATCTATTTTTGGCTGCCTTCAGAAAAGTACAAGATTGTGTTCTGGAAGAAGAAAAAAATTGAAGACCTCGAAGATTTGTTACTATCTTTTAGACTTTATTTTGTAATCGTTGGAGTCAGTTCATGTATCTCTACCATGTACTATTTGTTGCTATGAATATATGTGGTATTGATTGTCAAAAAAAAAACCCAAGATCCTGAAAAACTGTTGGTCTATCCCGAGAAACGAGGAGGTTTAAGGAAACGAGGAGTCCAGCGCGTGCGGAAGGAGCTTTAATCGTGCGAGCATGCAGGGGCAAAATGAGGAAACTAGCGATTACTTTCTCTCCTGCCAGTCTTATACCTTAATAAATGGGCAAACTGAGCACGTTGTAGCTAATCCTTTTATTAATTAAACAGCTATATTAGTCAATAAGATTGCCTTATGTTTTTCCTCAGTTTTCGCCAAGCCCTTATTTGTAACCCGCAGAAGGAGCTCAGACGGGAGGATTCCGTTTAGTTGACCGTTCCGTGCTGACGTGGGGCTAGTAGAAAGGGACCGCGTGGGACAGGACGAGACCGCGTTTGGTTGTACGTGAGCAGGAGCTGGGTTCTGTCTCTCTCGGCGCGAATTGGCATTTTTAAGAGCACCTTTTCCCCCTCTGTCTCTTTGTCTTTATTAACCAAATTAGTATCAAATCTAGAGAAGCTTGCATTTCTGTCTTTCTTCAATTATTTGTGCCTTTTGGCCCTCGTTGTTTGCCCAATATGGCAGCAAATCTAGTACTCCCTCTGGTCCATATGTATGTAGTTAAATCTAGAAGCAAATCTCCAGGGTAATGTACTCCGTACGACAAATTCACAGTAATAGTAAATCGAGAAAACAAAGTAGGGCCAACAAAATATACTCCAGTAGAATAGGGATAGATAATAGGGATCCCTCCCTAGATAATAAGCTGCATACACAACAGCCAACAGGTTCGAGGTTCTTCACAACACCATCATACTAACAACATAACAACAAGGGATCCCTAGCTAACAACAAAATAGAAGCCGCTTTGCAGCAGCAAAGACATGTCCAGGACTCTCCGCCTACCCCATCTGGCTCTGCCTCCACTTGTTGCTCCCCTTGGGAGCCTTGGGCTTGAGCGGAGGCATGCGCCCGGCGGAGATCTCCACCCGCTGGATGCCGAGGGGCATGCCGAGCGCCATGTGCTTGGCGTGAGTGGGGGTTCACCGACGCGCCGACCTTGGGTTGGTGTTGCCGATGTTCTCGGCATGCGTGAGGAGGCAGTTGAAGTCAGTGTGCGCCGAGCCTCCTAGTGCAGAAGGGGCACCTGTAGACACCCTTGGCGAAGTAGGAGACGTACTGGCCGACCTGCAGCCTCCGCAGCACCTGGCGAGTCTTGACGTCATGGTGCTCGTCGTCGCTGCCGACGTCGCTGCCAGACAGCTGATCCATATCAAACGGGAACTATTAGTGAATGAGATGCAACGATGACTAACGTGCATGATAACAAAGTAAGGAAAAACAGAGCCAGCCTCAGTTAGAGTGGACACGATTATATGTCTACAGGGATGGTGTTAGCGAACCATAGCTCATGCACAACAGATTTGTACACAGCAATGGTTCGCTGAACCCACTCTGTAAAAATTTGTGCCCAACGATTCAACATAGGCAAAGAAACAGATTCCAGATCTGATTTTGAACAGATTCCAGAATATTTGCAAAATTAAACGGTTGATATCTTTTGATTCGTGATAAAATGATTACTTGCATAAATTAACCGATTGAGATCCCATTATTACTTGCATAAATTAACCGAACGGCCGAACTCCAAATCTTAAACGAAATCAAGAAGGGATCAAAGCAAAATGGAATAAAATCGGCGCAAATATTAACCCAATACTCAACCATCTACAGATCGGCACTAATAGTTACTAGGGAACCAGCAAAAATAGGGTTCAAAAAGGAATGGGGAACAAAAAAGGGAGCAAACCATAGTTACCTCGTTCCATGGGTCGTCCATGCAGGTGTCGTAGGGGTTCGGAGGCGAGATGTACGGCACCGGCTCATAGGGGTCCCATCCCGGCGGGATACGACCGCCACCGGCGGCGGCGCGACGGCCTTTGAGGGGACGACGTCGAAGAGGGAGGCGTCGCGCTTGGAGCCGACGGCGTCATGGACGATGGGATTCGCATTCTCCATGTCCATCTCGCCTGCAGAGAGGGAGAGGGTTTTTTGCTTTGGAGAAGATGATGGGACGTGAGAGGCGGCGTTGCATGAGCGAGTGAGAGTGACAGAGATAGTGCGAGGAGGCGTCTATAAAGGCGAGGGGTGGTTAATGCGACCCGCGTCCTACGCGTCCACCATTTAACGTCTGCACGTCTTGGACTTCTGCAACGCGACACGCGTCCACGATTGCACGTCTTCGACTTCTGCACCGCGACTCGCGTCAGTACCCGTCAACAATTGCACGTCTTCCACTTCTGCACCGCAACACGCGTACTCGAGTCTAACCCTGGAAATTTAGATATACTCTCGAGTCTTATACTGTAGCATTTTTTGTGTGCTCGGTTTTCCCCTTGAGTACTAATACTGGCTAGTGCAATATACTCAGTTTTACCTCAAGTGCCTGGTCAACAGAGAGTCAACAAATGGGATTAACTAGTTAAATGAGTCAACAAATGGGATTATCAGTTCGTTTTCACGTGTTAAACTTGTCTAAATATTGGTCAAACCTAGGATTTGACCAAGATTCAAATGGGCAGAAAATAAAAAAAATCAGAAAAATGAAAAACCAAAGCACATAGTCTTCTTATGTCATATAGTAAGCATTAAAGGTGATAAACAAGGTCTAGACATATTCAAACCATACAAATCATGTATCTACCCCCTAACCCCTAAACTCTGTCTTATGAAGTCAAGCATGAAGAGAAGTGGTTTTGGGTTTCAAACATGGAAATTTCAAAAACCTCCCAAAACTTCATTTTAGAGTGACTAAGAAGGATACATGCTTCCCTTTTCATTTTCATGTTTTAAACTTGTTTAAATCTTGGTCAAACCTAGGATTTGACCAAGATTCAAATGGGCATTAAAATTTAAAAATCAGAAAAATGAAAAACCAAAGCACATAGTGTTCTTATATATAGTAAGCATTAAAGTTGATAAACAAGGTCTAGACATATTCAAACCATACAAATCATGTATCTACCCCCTAACCCCTAAACTCTGTCCTATGAAGTCAAGCATGAAGAGAACTGCTTTGGGTTTCAAACATGGAAATTTCAAAAACCTCCCAAAAACTTCATTTTAGAGTGACTAAGAAGGATACATGCTTCCTTTTCATTTTCATGTTTTAAACTTGTTTAAATCTTGGTCAAACCTAGGATTTGACCAAGATTCAAATGGGCATCAAAATTTAAAAAAATCAGAAAAATGAAAAACCAAAGCACATAGTTTTCTTATGCCATATAGTAAGCATCTGTTGATAAACAAGGTCTATACATATTTAAACCAGACAAATCATGTATCTATACCCCTAAACCTTAAACTCGTCTTATGAAGTCTAGCATGAAGAGAAGTTTTGGGTTTCAAACATGGAAATTTCAAGAACATCCCAAAAGCTTCATTTTAGTGTGACTAAGAAGGATCAAGGCTTACCTTTTCATTTTCATGTTTTAAACTTGTTTAAATCCTGGTCAAATATAGGTTTGACCAAGATTCAAATGGGCGTAAAATAAAAATATAGAAAAATGAAAAACCAAAGCACATAGTCTTCTTATGTCATATAGTAAGCATTAAAGTTGATAAACAAGGTCTAGTCTTATTCAAACTAGACAAATCATGTATCTACCCGCTAACCCCTAAACTCTGTCTTATGAAGTCTAGCATGAAGAGAAGTCGTTTTGGGTTCAAACATGGAAATTTCAAGAACATCCCAAAAGCTTCATTTTAGTGTGACTAAGAAGGATCAAGGCTTACCTTTTCATTTTCATGTTTTAAACTTGTTTAAATCCTGGTTAAATCTAGGATTTGACCAAGATTCAAATGGGCATAAAATAAAAAAATAGAAAAATGAAAAACCAAAGCACATAGTCTTCTTATGTCATATAGTAAGCATTAAAGTTGATAAACAAGGTCTAGACTTATTCAAACTAGACAAATCATGTATCTATCCGCAAACCCCTAAACTCTATCTTATGAAGTCAAGCATGAAGAGAAGTGCATGGTTTTGGGTTTCAAACATGGAAATTTCAAAAAACTCCCAAAAAATTCATTTTAGAGTGACTAAGAAGGATACATGCTTCCCTTTTCATTTTCATGTTATATACTTGTTTAAATCTTGGTCAAACCTAGGATTTTACCAAGATTCAAATGTGCATCAAAATTCCAAAAAAATCAAAAAATGAAAAAACAAAGCACATAGTTTTCTTATGTCATATAGTAAGCATTAAAGTTGATAAACAAGGTCTAGACATATTCAAACAAGAAAAATCATGTGTCTACCCCTAACCCTAAACTCTGTCTTATGTAGTCAAGCATGAAGAGAAGTGCTTTTGGGTTTCAAACATGGAAATTTCAAAAACCACCCAAAAGCTTTATTTTAGAGTGACTAAGAAGGATCCATGCTTATCTTTTCATTTTCATATTTTAAACTTGTTTAAATCATTGTCAAACCTAGGATTTGACCAAGATTCAAATGGGCATAAAATTAAAAAAAAAAAAATGAAAAACTAAAGCACATAGTCTTCTTATGTCATATATATAGTAAGCATTTAAAAGATGATAAATAAGGTCTAGACAATTCAAATAATACAAATCATGTATCTACCCCTAACCCTAAACTCTATCTTATGAAGTCAAGCATGAAGAGAAGTGGTTTTTGGTTTCAAACACAAAAATTTCAAAAACCTCCCAAAAGCTTCATTTTAATTAGACTAACTTATTAATTATGAAGGATCCAGGATTGATTACCTTTTCATTGTCATGTTTTAAACTTGTTTAAATCTTGGTCAAACCTGGGATTTGACCAAGATTCGAATGGGCATAAAAATTAAGAAAAAAATCGTAAGAATGAAAAACCAAAGCACATAGCCTTCTTATGTCATATAGTAAGCATTCAAATTGATAAACAAGGTCTAGACATGTTCAAACCAGAAAAATCATGTATCTACCCCTAACCCTAAACTATGTCTTATGAAGTCAAGCATGCATGAAGAGAAGTGGTTTTGGGTTTCAAACATGAAAATTTCAAAAACCTCCCAAAAGCTTCATTTTAGAGCGACTAATAAGGATCGATGCTTACCTTTTCATTTTCATGTTTTTACTTATTTGAATCTTGGTCAAATCCTAGGTTTGACCAAGATTTAAACAAGTTTAAAACATGAAAATGAAATGGGAAGTGTGTATCCTTCTTAGTCACTCTAAAATGAAGCTTTTGGGATGTTCTTGAAATTTCCATGTTTGAAACCCAAAACCACTTAAGACAGAGTTTTTGGTTAGGTGTAGATACATGATTTTTCTTGTTTGAATATGTCTAGACCTTGTTTATCAACTTGAATGCTTATGACATAAGAAGGCTATATATGTGCTTTGGTTTTCCATTTTTCATTTTTATGCCCATTTAAATATTGGTCAAATCCTAGGTTTGACCAAGGTTTAATCAAGTTTAAAACATGACAATGAAAAGGTAAGCATGAATCCTTTCTTAGTCACTCTAAAATGAAGGTACTTGAAATTTTTATGTTTGAAACACAAAACCCCAGTTCTCTTCATATGTTTGACTTCATAAGACAGAGTTTAGGGTTAGGGGTAGATATGATACATGATATTTCTGGTTTGAATATGTCTAGACCTTGTTTATCAACTTGAATGCTTACTATATGACATAAGAAGGCTATATATGTGCTTTGGTTTTTCATTTTTTTTATTTTTTTTGAATTTTACGCCCGTTGAATCTTGGTCAAATCCTAGGTTTGACCAAGGTTAAAACAAGTTTAAAACATGGCAATGAAAAGGTAAGCATTGATCCTTCTTAGTCACTCTAAAATGAAGCTTTTGGGAGGTTTGTGAAATTTCCATGTTTGAAACCCAAAATCACTTCTCCTCATACTTAACTTCATAAGACAGAGTTTAGGGTTAGGGGGTAGATACATGTTTTGTGTGGTTTGAATATGTCTAGACCTTGTTTATCAACTTGAATGCTTAATATATGACATAAGAATACTATGTGCTTTGGTTTTTCATTTTTCTGATTTTTTTAATTGTTAAACCCATTTGAATCTTGGTCAAATCCTAGGTTTGAGCAAGATTTAAACAAGTTTAAAACATGAAAATGGAAAGCTAAGCATGAATCATTCTTAGTCACTCTAAAAATCTTTCGGTCTGCAGAAGAGTCGAATCTGCAATCAGTAGTTACAAAAGCGACCCACCTTAGGGATGGATAATAAGACTTGGGCAATATAAACGTTGATACTTACTTTGTGATACTAAAATATATGTATCTAGACATATTTCAGTTGTAGATACATCCATTTTAACATCAAGTAATATGGATCGGAGGACTAGCTAAAGAACAATGAGAGGCAGTGTTTCTCTCCCCCAGCCTACTTGGCGGAGTGGCCCTCCATCAGGACAGGTGGTGATTCCGCTTCTCTCGTTGGAATTCCTTATCCCCCAGCCTACTCGGCGACGTGCGCTCCTCAGTGACCTGCGCGAGGGCGCCTCGGCGACCTACGCAAAGGTGGCTGGACTCGGAGCGCATCGACTTCCTTCTGCGGTGCCTGGATTGGATCGACCATCCCGCGCGTGTCCTCCACCATATTGTTTTTCTTCAAGATGCTGTCATCCATCATCTTCTTCACCGCATCATGTTGGGTGTTGAGGCTCCCGTTGAGAGCTTGAACGCACCTGTTTGATAGCTCGACGTTTTCTTCGCGAAGAAAGCCGCACTCGATCTTAAGCATCAAATTCTCGCCCTTGAGCTTCTTGATGACAGAGTTCGTTTCCTCACTTGATGGAACGCTCACATCATGCAGCTTGCCCCGGCCGGTGACCTCGTCCTTCAAAGTATCGACATCATCGCGAAAGTTGGAGGCGAGTTCCACGAGAGTTTTAAGCTCATCTCTGAAACACGCCGATGCTTCCTGCATGGCAATATCATCAGTACCGAAACAAAGTGACGAGAGGAAGACGAAAATGTCCAATCAGTGGTAACCTCTAAGCGCAGGAGACAGGGGTTGAAGTCGTCATGAGAAGATGTCAGGGTGCGTCGTGGGGCACTGAGATATGTATAAAAAGGATTAATACGGAATAAAGAGTTGGGACCTCCGGGCCAGGAAGAATCAAGAAACATGGCGATGGAAACCAACCAGGAATCTTCGACCGCACGACTGACGCCGTTCCGAGACGAGCGCGAAGCAGGGCCTTCGTTTTCTGGCGGGCCCTTTCTCGCGGCCAGCATCTGGATAGACCGCCGGCGGGAACTCTCCGCGTCCTTGGTCAACACTAGATGGTGCTTCTTCAAGCGAGATGGTGGCCTTGACTTCGGAGGCATCGCTGGAAGTGGAAGGAGACTGGAAGTGAAGCAAGAAGGGGATGGAAGAAGTACTCCCCCCTATTAAAACCAGACAACCGTCTCCTGCCCTCGCTTCGAGCAACCTGGTCCGCCCATCCTAAATCAACGGCCGAGAGGGGGCTCCCTTGCGAACTGAGATCCAGTGACTTTACCCAACAGAAGTTACCATGAACTTTACCTATACGAGCCATCAGGTTAAGATCCAACGAACATGGTCGATCTAAAATTTGAAATTAAAATTTATGTAGCTCAGAAAAAAACAGAAAAACTTTACATTAAGACGTATTCTCGGAAAGTTCCAGTCCATTTAAAATATTAGTTTAGTTTAAGTTCGAAATTTGGATCAACCGCGAGCGTTGGATCTTGATCGAATGGCTCACGTGTGTAAAGTCGCATGGTGACTTCTCTTAGTGAAGTCACTGGATCTCAGTCCGCGAAGGGTCAGGACGCGGGAGCAGAAGCAAATGAATCGAGAGCGGTCCGGAGTATCCTGTCCGTCCACCGTAAATCAACGGGACAGAGCGGCTACCTTCTCTTCGAAGGCTCTGGCGCGCAACCCGAGGAATGGACATCTGTCGGCTAGTATAGAATTTTATAGCACGCCATTAATCGAGCTAGCAGTACTGTACTACTGACTACAACTCTGATGGACGTCCAAAGCTCTGAATAGTCAGGGGAAACAATGAATGCGAGCCAGGGTAGTACTACTGTAGTAGTGAAGCAATGGGGATTATCTGGAGCAAGTACGGAGTACCGAGTACAGTACTACAAAAGTGCTGTTCGTTGTTTTCGCAGTTCATTTTAGCGTAACGTCCAGGTTGTTGTCGAACCAGCTGTTAGATTTTGGGTAATTATTGTTAAGTTGCTGCTTCTTAATTAAAATTTATCAAAGTCATGTAGACTAGATCGATTTGTGAGAACATCCCAAAAGCTTCATTCATTTTAGAATGACTAAGAAGGATCCATTCTTACCTTTTCTTTTCATGTTTTAAACTTGTTTAAACCTTGGTCAAACCTAGGATTTGACCAAGATTTAAATGGGCATAAAAATTCAGAAAAAATCAAAAAATGAAAAACCAAAGCACATATATAGCCTTCTTATGTCATATAGTAAGCACTCGAGTTGATAAAAACTCTGTCTTATGAAGTCAAACATATGAAGAGAACTGGTTTTGGGTTTCAAACATGGAAATTTCACAAACCTCCCAAAAGCTTCATTCTACAGTGACTAAGAAGGATCCAGGCTTACCTTTTTCATTTTCAATTTCTTAACTTGTTTAAATCTTGGTCAAACCTAGGATTTGACCAAGATTCAAATGGGTATAACAATTCAAAAAAAACGGAAAAAAACCAAAGAACATAGTCTTCTGATGTCATATAGTAAGCATTCAAGTTGATAAACAAGGTCTAGACATATTCAAACCAAACAAATCATGTATCTACCCCTAACCTAAACTCTGCTTTATGAAGTCAAGCATGAAGAGAAGTGATTTTGGGTTTCAAACATGGAAATTTCAAACCTCCCAAAAGCTTCATTTTAGAGTGACTAAGAAGGATCCATGCTTACCTTTTCATTGCCATGTTTTAAACTTGTTTTAACCTTGGTCAAACCTAGGATTTGACCAAGATTCAAATGGGAGTAAAAATTCAGAAAAATTCAAAAAATGAAAAACCAAAGCACATATATAGCCTTCTTATGTCATATAGTAAGCATTCAAGTTGATAAACAAGGTCTAGACATATTCAAAGCAGAAATATCATGTATCATATCTACCCCTAACCCTAAACTCTGTCTTATGAAGTCAAACATATGAAGAGAACTGGGGTTTTGGGTTTCAAACATAAAATTTTCAAGTACCTTCATTTTAGAGTGAGTAAGGAAGGATTCATGCTTACCGTTTCATTTTCATGTTTTAAACTTGTTTAAACCTAGGATTTGACCAAGATTTAAATAGGCATAAAAAATTCGAAAGAAATCAAAAAATGAAAAACCAAAGCACATATATAGCCTTCTTATATCATATAGTAAAAAATTCATGTTGATAAACAAGGTCTAGACATATTCAAACAAGAAAAATCATGTATCTACACCTAACCATAAACTCTGTCTTAAGTGGTTTTGGGTTTCAAACATGGAAATTTCACAAACCTCCCAAAAGCTTCATTTTACAGTGACTAAGGAGGATCCATGCTTACCTTTTGGCTTAAACGTTTGAAACCAAAAACCACTTCTCTTCATGCATGCTTGACTTCATAAGACAGAGTTTAGCTAGGGTTAGGGGGTAGATACATGATTTCCTGTTTGAATATGTCTAGACCTTGTTTATCAACTTAATTGATTGCTTACTATATGACATAAGAAGACTACGTGCCTTGGTTTTCATTTTTTTGTTTTTTTTTGATGCTCATATATTTGAATCTTGGTCAAATCTTAGGTTTGACCAAGATTTAAACAAGTTTAAAACATGAAAATGAAAAGGGAAGCATGTATCCTTCTTAGTCACTCTAAAATGAAGCTTTTGGGATGTTCTTGAAATTTCCATGTTTGAAACCCAAAATGACTTCTCTTCATGCTAGACTTCATAAGATCAACAGGGGTAGATACATGATTTGTCTGGTTTGGATATACCTAGACCTCGTTTAACTTGAATGCATACGATATGACATAAGAAGACTACGTGCTTTTGTTTTTCATTATTCTGATTTTTTTGAATTTTGTGCCCACCCATTTGTATCTTGGTCAAATCCTAGGCTTGATAATGATTTAAACAAGATTAAAATATGAAAATGCAAAGGTAAGCATGGATCCTTCTTAGTCACTCTAAAATGAAGCTTTTGGGAGCAAAACCACTTCTCTTCATATGCTTGACTTCATAAGACGGAGTTTAGGGGTTAGGGGTATAGATACATGATTTGTCTAGTTTGAATATGTCTAGACCTTGTTTATCAACTTAATTGGCTTACTATATGACATAAGAAAACTATTTGCTTTGGTTTTTCTTTTTCCTGATTTTTTTCAATTTTGATGCCCATTTGAATCTTGTCAAATCCTAGGTTTGACCGAGATAATTTAAACAAGCTTAAAACATGAATATGAAAAGGGAAGCATGTATCCTTCTTTGTCACTCTAAAATGAAGTTTTTGGGAGGTTTTTCAAATTTCCATGTTTGAAACCCAAAACCACTTCTCTTCATATGCTTGACTTCATAAGACAGAGTTCAGGGGTTAGGGGGTATAGATACATGATTTGTCTAGTTTGAATATGTCTAGACCTTGTTTATCAACTTTAATGCTTACTATATGACATAAGAAAACTATTTGCTTTGGTTTTCTTTTTTCTGACTTTTTTTCAATTTTGATGCCCATTTGAATCTTGTCAAATCCTAGGTTTGACCAAGATAATTTAAACAAGCTTAAAACATGAATATGAAAAGGGGAGCATGTATCCTTCTTAGTCACTCTAAAATGTAGTTTTTGGGAGGTTTTTGAAATTTCCATGTTTGAAACCCAAAACCACTTCTCTTCACATGCTTGACTTCATAAGACAGAGTTTAGGGGTTAGGGTATAGATACATGATTTGTCTGGTTTAATATGTCTAGACCTTGTTTATCAACTTTAATGCTTACTATATGACATAAGAAGACTATGTGATTTGGTTTTTCATTTTTCTGTTTTTTATTTTTCTGCCCATTTGAATCTTGGTCAAATCCTAGGTTTGACCAAGATTTAGACAAGTTTAACACGTAAATGAGTTAACTTGGATTTCCTACCCTTGAATCCATAGGAAACTTTGTTCTAATGCACTATTATAATCAACCGAGTTTTTACACCAACAGGTCTGTCACTTACGTGTGGTGCCCACGCTTGAGGTCCCACACTTCAGTGAGCACAAGTCACGTGCAATAGGTACGCAAACTCCCACCCATCTTCTTTGTCAAGAGAAGACGCATCAGGATGCGTATTGGAAGTCTGTGGGTCCTTCTGGATCCTTCCGTTGTCCCTCTCACAAAAACAAATCTCTCTCATTCTCGGCCTCGCTCGACTCGCTCGCTCGCACCTCCTGCTCACTGACAAACCCTGCACAAAAGTCAACATCATCACCCGAAAAAGGGGAGACACCATAATGCTCTCCCTTCTTCTCTCCTTCCGAGTGATCCCTCTTCCTCCGAGTTTCACTCGACGGGCAAACACCCATGTGCTGCATAGTAATAATAAAAAGGTAGTACTCGTAGAAAAATCGATATACGAATCTGTAATTAAATAGGTTAAACTAGGGTTTTGCCCAGTTCTACAGATCAAGGGTTCAAAAAATCCAACTACGGGGTTCGAACAACACGATTCTAATCCAAGAATTTTTTCGACCTAGGTCACCCAAATGGCCTCAAACTATAGGGTTAGCATCTAGTGCAGTATGTGTGAAAATGTATGCACTATGTGTGCTATAACTTGTATGTCTTTCATATTTGAACCAAATTTGAATAAGTTTGAAATATTTGAAAAGGGGCTTTTGGCTTAAACGTTTGAAACCAAAAACCACTTCTCTTCATGCATGCTTGACTTCATAAGACAGAGTTTAGCTAGGGTTAGGGGGTAGATGCATGATTTTCCTGGTTTGAATATGTCTAGACCTTGTTTATCAACTTAATTGAATGCTTACTATATGACATAAGAATACTATGTGCCTTGTTTTTTATTTTTTGATTTTTTTAAAATTTTATGCCCATTTGAATCTTGGTCAAATCCTAGGTTTGAACATGGTTTAAACAAGTTTAAATCATGAATATGAAAAATTAAGCATCTATATATCCTTCTTAGTCACTCCAAAATGTAGCTCTTGGGAGGTTTTTTCGAAATTTCCATGTTTGAAACCAAAACCACTTCTCTTCATGCATGCTTGACTTCATAAGACAGAGTTTAGGGTTAGGGGTAGATATATACATGATTTTCTGGTTTGAATATGTCTAGGCCTTGTTTATCAACTTGAATGCTTACTATATATATATGACATAAGAATGTTATGTCCTTTGTTTTTTCATTCTTTTGATTTTTTATGAATTTCCATGCCCATTTGAATCTTTTGGTCAAATCCTAGAGGTTTGACCAAGATTTAAACAAGTTTAAAACATGAAAATGAAAAGGGAAGCTTGTATATCCTTCTTAGTCACTCTAAAATGAAGTTTTTGGGAGGTTTTTGAAATTTCCATGTTTGAAACCCAAAACCACTTCTCTTCATGCTAGACTTCATAAGACAATTTAATTAGGGGTTAGGGGTAGATACATGATTTGTCTGGTTTGAATATGTCCAAACCTTGCTTGTTTATCAACTTGAATGCTTACTATATGACATAAGAATGCTTACCATATGTTTGAATTTTAAAAGCATATAGTCTTCTTATGTCATATAGTAAGCATTCAAAAGTTTTTCTTTGAGAGAGTAGCATGCATTCAAAAGTTGATAAATAAGATTTGTACATATTCAAACCAGACAAATCATGTATCTACACCCCCTAACCCTAAACTCTGTCTTATGAAGTCAAGCATGAAGAGAAGTGCTTTTGGGTTTCAAACATGGAAATTTCACAAACCTCCCAAAAGCTTCATTTTACAGTGACTAAGAAGGATCCAGGCTTACCTTTTCATTTTCATTTTTTAAACTGCTTGTTTAAATCTTGATCAAACCTAGGATTTGACCAAGATTCAAATGGGCATAAAAAATCAGGAAAAAATGAAAAAATGAAAAAACAAAGCACATATATAGCCTTCTTATGTCATATATATAGTAAGCATTCAATTAAGTTGATAATTTTAAACAAGGTCTATACATATTCAAACCAGAAAAAAGCATGTATCTACCCATGCATATATATATAACCCTATACTTTTGTCTTATGAAGACGTCAAGGATGAAGAGAAGTGGATTTGGGTTTCAAACATGGAAATTTCAAAAACCTCCCAAAACATGTATATATCTACCCCTAAACCCTAATCTTTGTCTTATGAAGCCAAGCATATGAAGAGAAGTGATTTTGGGTTTCAAACATGGAAACTTCAAAAACCTCCCAAAAGCTTCATTTTAGAGAGACTAAGAATGATCCATGCTTACCTTTTCATTGCCATGTTTTAAACTTGTTTTAACCTTGGTCAAACCTAGGATTTGACCAAGATTCAAATGGGAGTAAAAATTCAGAAAAATTCAAAAAAATGAAAAACCAAAGCACATATATAGCCTTCTTATGTCATATAGTAAGCATTCAAGTTGATAAACAAGGTCTAGACATATTCAAAGCAGAAATATCATGTATCATATCTACCCCTAACCCTAAACTCTGTCTTATGAAGTCAAACATATGAAGAGAACTGGGGTTTTGGGTTTCAAACATAAAATTTTCAAGTACCTTCATTTTAGAGTGAGTAAGGAAGGATTCATGCTTACCGTTTCATTTTCATGTTTTAAACTTGTTTAAACCTAGGATTTGACCAAGATTTAAATAGGCATAAAAATTCGAAAGAAATCAAAAAATGAAAAACCAAAGCACATATATATAGCCTTCTTATATCATATAGTAAAAAATTCAAGTTGATAAACAAGGTCTAGACATATTCAAACAAGAAAAATCATGTATCTACACCTAACCATAAACTCTGTCTTAAGTGGTTTTGGGTTTCAAACATGGAAATTTCACAAACCTCCCAAAAGCTTCATTTTACAGTGACTAAGGAGGATCCATGCTTACCTTTTGGCTTAAACGTTTGAAACCAAAAACCACTTCTCTTCATGCATGCTTGACTTCATAAGACAGAGTTTAGCTAGGGTTTAGGGGGTGTAGATACATGATTTTCCTGGTTTGAATATGTCTAGACCTTGTTTATCAACTTAATTGATTGCTTACTATATGACATAAGAAGACTACGTGCCTTGGTTTTCATTTTTTTGTTTTTTTTGAATTTTATGCTCATATATTTGAATCTTGGTCAAATCCTAGGTTTGACCAAGATTTAAACAAGTTTAAAACATGAAAATGAAAAGGGAAGCATGTATCCTTCTTAGTCACTCTAAAATGAAGCTTTTGGGATGTTCTTGAAATTTCCATGTTTGAAACCCAAAACGACTTCTCCTTCATGCTAGACTTCATAAGATCAACAGGGGGTAGATACATGATTTGTCTGGTTTGGATATACCTAGACCTCGTTTAACTTGAATGCATACGATATGACATAAGAAGACTACGTGCTTTTGTTTTTCATTATTCTGATTTTTTTGAATTTTGTGCCCACCCATTTGTATCTTGGTCAAATCCTAGGCTTGATAATGATTTAAACAAGATTAAAATATGAAAATGCAAAGGTAAGCATGGATCCTTCTTAATTAGTCACTCTAAAATGAAGCTTTTGGGAGCAAAACCACTTCTCTTCATATGCTTGACTTCATAAGACGGAGTTTAGGGGTTAGGGGGTATAGATACATGATTTGTCTAGTTTGAATATGTCTAGACCTTGTTTATCAACTTAATTGGCTTACTATATGACATAAGAAAACTATTTGCTTTGGTTTTTCTTTTTCCTGATTTTTTTCAATTTTGATGCCCATTTGAATCTTTGTCAAATCCTAGGTTTGACCGAGATAATTTAAACAAGCTTAAAACATGAATATGAAAAGGGAAGCATGCATCCTTCTTTGTCACTCTAAAATGAAGTTTTTGGGAGGTTTTTCAAATTTCCATGTTTGAAACCCAAAACCACTTCTCTTCATATGCTTGACTTCATAAGACAGAGTTCAGGGGTTAGGGGGTATAGATACATGATTTGTCTAGTTTGAATATGTCTAGACCTTGTTTATCAACTTAATTGGCTTACTATATGACATAAGAAAACTATTTGCTTTGGTTTTTCTTTTTCCTGATTTTTTTCAATTTTGATGCCCATTTGAATCTTTGTCAAATCCTAGGTTTGACCGAGATAATTTAAACAAGCTTAAAACATGAATATGAAAAGGGAAGCATGTATCCTTCTTAGTCACTCTAAAATGTAGTTTTTGGGAGGTTTTTGAAATTTCCATGTTTGAAACCCAAAACCACATCTCTTCATGCTTGACTTAATTTATAAGACATAGTTTAGGGGTTAGGGGGTAGATACATGATTTGTATGGTTTGATATTTCTAGACCTTGTTTATCAACTTTAATGCTTACTATATGACATAAGATGACTATGTGATTTGGTTTTTCATTTTTCTGTTTTTTATTTTATTTTTCTGCCCATTTGAATCTTGGTCAAATCCTAGGTTTGACCAAGATTTAGACAAGTTTAACACGTGAAAACGAATAAGTAAGCCTGGATCCTTCTTAGTCACTCAAAAATGTACCAATCGATAGATGTGTTAACTTTGCTTCATGGAAATAATAATGTCATGTAAATGAGTTAACTTGGATTTCCTACCCTTGAATCCATAGGAAACTTTGTTCTAATGCACTATTATAATCAACCGAGTTTTTACACCAACAGGTCTGTCACTTACGTGTGGTGCCCACGCTTGAGGTCCCACACTTCAGTGAGCACAAGTCACGTGCAATAGGTACGCAAACTCCCAGCCATCTTCTTTGTCAAGAGAAGACGCATCAGGATGCGTATTGGAAGTCTGTGGGTCCTTCTGGATCCTTCGGTTGTCCCTCTCACAAAAAAAACTCTCTCATTCTCGGCCTCGCTCGACTCGCTGCTCGCTCGCACCTCCTGCTCACTAACAAACCCTGCAAAAAGTCAACATCATCACCCGAAAAAGGGGAGACACCATAATGCTCTCCCTTCTTCTCTCCTTCCGAGTGATCCCTCTTCCTCCGAGTTTCACTCGACGGGCAAACACCCATGTGCTGCATAGTAATAATAAAAAGGTAGTACTCGTAGAAAAATCGATATACGAATCTGTAATTAAATAGGTTAAACTAGGGTTTTTCCCAGTTCTACAGATCAAGGGTTCAAAAAATCCAACTACGGGGTTCGAACAACACGATTCTAATCCAAGAATTTTTTCGACCTAGGTCACCCAAATGGCCTCAAACTATAGGGTTAGCATCTAGTGCAGTATGTGTGAAAATGTATGCACTATGTGTGCTATAACTTGTATGTCTTTCAAATTTGAACCAAATTTGAATAAGTTTGAAATATTTGAAAATGGGCTTTTGGCTTAAACGTTTGAAACCAAAAACCACTTCTCTTCATGCATGCTTGACTTCATAAGACAGAGTTTAGCTAGGGTTAGGGGGTAGATGCATGATTTTCCTGGTTTGAATATGTCTAGACCTTGTTTATCAACTTAATTGAATGCTTACTATATGACATAAGAATACTATGTGCCTTGTTTTTTTATTTTTTTATTTTTTTAAAATTTTATGCCCATTTGAATCTTGGTCAAATCCTAGGTTTGAACATGGTTTAAACAAGTTTAAATCATGAATATGAAAAATTAAGCATCTATATATCCTTCTTAGTCACTCCAAAATGTAGCTCGATCTTGGGAGGGTTTTCGAAATTTCCATGTTTGAAACCAAAAACCACTTCTCTTCATGCATGCTTGACTTCATAAGACAGAGTTTAGGGTTAGGGGTAGATATATACATTATTTTCTGGTTTGAATATGTCTAGACCTTGTTTATCAACTTGAATGCTTAATTACTATATATATATGACATAAGAATGTTATGTCCTTTGGTTTTTCATTCTTTTGATTTTTTATGAATTTCTATGCCCATTTGAATCTTTTGGTCAAATCCTAGAGGTTTGACCAAGATTTAAACAAGTTTAAAACATGAAAATGAAAAGGGAAGCTTGTATATCCTTCTTAGTCACTCTAAAATGAAGTTTTTGGGAGGTTTTTGAAATTTCCATGTTTGAAACCCAAAACCACTTCTCTTCATGCTAGACTTCATAAGACAATTTAATTAGGGGTTAGGGGGTAGATACATGATTTGTCTGGTTTGAATATGTCCAAACCTTGCTTGTTTATCAACTTGAATGCTTACTATATGACATAAGAATGCTTACCATATGTTTGAATTTTAAAAGCATATAGTCTTCTTATGTCATATATATAGTAAGCATTCAAAAGTTTTTCTTTGAGAGAGTAGCATGCATTCAAAAGTTGATAAATAAGATTTGGACATATTCAAACCAGACAAATCATGTATCTACACCCCCTAACCCTAAACTCTGTCTTATGAAGTCAAGCATGAAGAGAAGTGCTTTTGGGTTTCAAACATGGAAATTTCACAAACCTCCCAAAAGCTTCATTTTACAGTGACTAATTAAGGAGGATCCATGCTTACCTTTTGGCTTAAACGTTTGAAACCAAAAACCACTTCTCTTCATGCATGCTTGACTTCATAAGACAGAGTTTAGCTAGGGCGTTAGGGGGTAGATACATGATTTTCCTGGTTTGAATATGTCTAGACCTGGTTTATCAACTTAATTAATTGATTGTTTACTATATGACATAAGAAGACTATGTGCCTTGGTTTTAAATTTTTCTGTTTTTTTTTGAATTTTATGCCCATATATTTGAATCTTGGTCAAATCCTAGGTTTGACCAAGATTTAAACAAGTTTAAACATAAAAATGAAAAGGGAAGCATGTATCCTTCTTAGTCACTCTAAAATGAAGCTTTTGGGATGTTCTTGAAATTTCCATGTTTGAAACCAAAAACGACTTCTCTCTTCATGCTAGACTTCATAAGATCGACAGGGGGTAGATACATGATTTGTCTGGTTTGGATATACCTAGACCTCGTTTATCAACTTGAATTCATACGATATGACATATGAAGACTATGTGCTTTAATTTGTTTTTCATTTTTCTGATTTTTTTGAATTTTGTGCCCACCCATTTGTATATTGGTCAAATGCTAGGCTTGATAATGATTTAAACAAGTTTAAAATATGAAAATGCAAAGGTAAGCATGGATCCTTCTTAGAAACTCTAAAATGAAGTTTTTCGGAGGTTTTTGAAATTTCCATGTTTGCAACCCAAAACCACTTCCTCTTCACATGCTTGACTTCATAAGACAGAGTTTAGGGGTTAGGGGGTATAGATACATGATTTGTCTAGTTTGAATATGTCTAGACCTTGTTTATCAACTTTAATGCTTACTATATGACATAAGAAAACTATTTCCTTTGGTTTTTCTTTTTTCTGATTTTTTTCAATATTGATGCCCATTTGAATCTTGTCAAATCCTAGGTTTGACCAAGATAATTTAAACAAGCTTAGAACATGAATATGAAAAGGGAAGCGTGTATCCTTCTTAGTCACACTAAAATGAAGTTTTTGGGAGGTTTTTGAAATTTCCATGTTTGAAACCCAAAACCACATCTCTTCATGCTTGACTTAATTTATAAGACATAGTTTAGGGGTTAGGGGTAGATACATGATTTGTATGGTTTGATATTTCTAGACCTTGTTTATCAACTTTAATGCTTACTATATGACATAAGATGACTATGTGATTTGGTTTTTCATTTTTCTGTTTTTTATTTTATTTTTCTGCCCATTTGAATCTTGGTCAAATCCTAGGTTTGACCAAGATTTAGACAAGTTTAACACGTGAAAACGAATAAGTAAGCATGGATCCTTCTTAGTCACTCAAAAATGTACCAATCGATAGATGTGTTAACTTTGCTTCATGGAAATAATAATGTCATGTAAATGAGTTAACTTGGATTTCCTACCCTTGAATCCATAGGAAACTTTGTTCTAATGCACTATAATAATCAATCGAGTTTTTACACCAACAGGTCTGTCACTTACGTGTGGTGCCCACGCTTGAGGTCCCACACTTCAGTGAGCACAAGTCACGTGCAATAGGTACGCAAACTCCCAGCCATCTTCTTTGTCAAGAGAAGACGCATCAGATGCGTATTGGAAGTCTGTGGGTCCTTCTGGATCCTTCGGTTGTCCCTCTCACAAAAAACAAATATCTCTCATTCTCGGCCTCGCTCGACTCGCTCGCTCGCTCGCTCGCACCTCCTGCTCACTGACAAACCCTGCACAAAAGTCAACATCATCACCCGAAAAAGGGGAGACACCATAATGCTCTCCCTTCTTCTCTCCTTCCGAGTGATCCCTCTTCCTCCAAGTTTCACTCGACGGGCAAACACCCATGTGCTGCATAGTAATAATAAAAAGGTAGTACTCGTAGAAAAATCGATATACGAATCTGTAATTAAATAGGTTAAACTAGGGTTTTGCCCAGTTCTACAGATCAAGGGTTCAAAAAAATCCAACTACGGGGTTCGAACAACACGATTCTAATCCAAGAATTTTTTCGACCTAGGTCACCCAAATGGCCTCAAACTATAGGGTTAGCATCTAGTGCAGTATGTGTGAAAATGTATGCACTATGTGTGCTATAACTTGTATGTCTTTCATATTTGAACCAAATTTGAATAAGTTTGAAATATTTGAAAAGGGGCTTTTGGCTTAAACGTTTGAAACCAAAAACCACTTCTCTTCATGCATGCTTGACTTCATAAGACAGAGTTTAGCTAGGGTTAGGGGGTAGATACATGATTTTCCTGGTTTGAATATGTCTAGACCTTGTTTATCAACTTAATTGAATGCTTACTATATGACATAAGAATACTATGTGACTTGTTTTTTATTTTTTGATTTTTTTAAAATTTTATGCCCATTTGAATCTTGGTCAAATCCTAGGTTTGAACATGGTTTAAACAAGTTTAAATCATGAATATGAAAAATTAAGCATCTATATATCCTTCTTACTCACTCCAAAATGTAGCTCTTGGGAGGGTTTTTCGAAATTTCCATGTTTGAAACCAAAACCACTTCTCTTCATGCATGCTTGACTTCATAAGACAGAGTTTAGGGTTAGGGGTAGATATATACATGATTTTCTGGTTTGAATATGTCTAGACCTTGTTTATCAACTTGAATGCTTACTATATATATATGACATAATAATGTTATGTCCTTTGGTTTTTCATTCTTTTGATTTTTTATGAATTTCCATGCCCATTTGAATCTTTTGGTCAAATCCTAGAGGTTTGACCAAGATTTAAACAAGTTTAAAACATGAAAATGAAAAGGGAAGCTTGTATATCCTTCTTAGTCACTCTAAAATGAAGTTTTTGGGAGGTTTTTGAAATTTCCATGTTTGAAACCCAAAACCACTTCTCTTCATGCTAGACTTCATAAGACAATTTAATTAGGGGTTAGGGGTAGATACATGATTTGTCTGGTTTGAATATGTCCAAACCTTGCTTGTTTATCAACTTGAATGCTTACTATATGACATAAGAATGCTTACCATATGTTTGAATTTTAAAAGCATATAGTCTTCTTATGTCATATAGTAAGCATTCAAAAGTTTTTCTTTGAGAGAGTAGCATGCATTCAAAAGTTGATAAATAAGATTTGGACATATTCAAACCAGACAAATCATGTATCTACACCCCCTAACCCTAAACTCTGTCTTATGAAGTCAAGCATGAAGAGAAGTGCTTTTGGGTTTCAAACATGGAAATTTCACAAACCTCCCAAAAGCTTCATTTTACAGTGACTAAGAAGGATCCAGGCTTACCTTTTCATTTTCATGTTTTAAACTTGTTTAAATCTTGGTCAAACCTAGGATTTGACCAAGATTTAAATGGGCATAAAAATCAGAAAAAACAGAAAAATGAAAAACCAAAGAACATAGCCTTCTTATGTCATATAGTAAGCATTCAAGTTGATAAACAAGGTCTAGACATATTCAAACCAGAAAAAGCATGTATCTACCCCTAACCCTAAACTCTGTCTTATGAAGTCAAGCATGAAGAGAAGTGGTTTTGGGTTTCAAACATGGAAATTTCAAAAACCTCGCGAAAGCTTCATTTTAGAGTGACTAAGAAGGATCCATGCTTACCTATTCATTTTCATGTTTTAAACTTGTTTAAACCTTGATAAAACCCAGGATTTTACCTATTTAATCATAGATTCATAGGTCGATTTTTTACTTTTTTATTATTACTATGCAGCACATGTGTGTTTGCCCGTCCAGTGAAACTCGGAGGAAGAGGGATCACACGGAAGGAGAAGAAGGGATAGCAGTCACGGGGCCCCTCTTATTATTTATGGTGTATATCTTTTTTCTGGTGATGTTGACTGTTGTGCAGCGTTTGTCAGTGCGCAGGAGGTGCGAGGCTGCGAGCGAGCGAGTCGAGCGAGGCCGAGAATGAGAGAGATGTTTTTTTCTTTTTCTTTTCCGTGAGAGGGACAACAGAAGGATCCAGAGACGACTTCCACTACGCATCCTGGTGCGCGTCTTCTCTTGACAAAGAAGATGGCTGGGAGTTTGCGTACCTACTATAGTACTACTACACAAGAACCATATACATGTCAAACTTTTCAATCATGACCCACATGCATTTTATGTATATATTCACAACTTTTAATGCATGCATGAAAACTCAGCAAAATATGTGCATTTTGGGTTGTCGCACATAAATGTTCTTTTACTTGTCTGCCACCAATCCATAGCTATGTTGATTGGTCCTTGAAGTTGGAGGGGCTAGGATTTCGGATGAGCGGAGTGGGGGAAGTTGTTGCTCATGGAACAAAAGTCCTTAAAATAGTAATGTTAGTATATAGGAGTACAAGGTATATACTTGTACTATTTTAGTACTATAATAAGTATATCGGGTTCATCAAAAAGAATTATCTCGGGTTCACAACCACGTGGGGTCAAGGTGAGGGAAAGTTGGTCAATACCTCTTACCGCTATATCCCCGCCCCAAGTTCTAATGCGCAAGTGCTGTTATTTTTTTAAAGGGAAATAGTGGTTCCTCTCCCCCGGAAACATGCCCCGCATCTCCACCTCCTAGTATCGTAGTACTACTACTGCATCTTCTCCAAAAAAAACCCTCTTCTGTCTCTTTCTCCCGTTCACCCCTCTCTCCCTTGCATTAGATTACCGACTCCAATGAAGCAGAAGCGTAAGGTTGAGGAGATTCCTGATTGCTACCACCAGTCCATGGGGTGGGGCAACCTCCACTACCCACTGGTGGAGAACATAGCCGAGCGGGCGGATATCCTCAGCACTGGTCGCCTCGCTCGAGGCATGATCGGCATGCGGCATGCCATCCGCGGAGCGCATAAGGTTCCGTTCGGTTTACCGAGCCTGCTCCACTGCGACCCCGAGACATGGCCAGACGACCGCGACAATACTGTAAGAGTATTTATTTATTTACTCATCTCGTTTCAGCTTGTGTTTTTTCAATCAACTTTTCTTATTGCCAAACATCATGCATGAATTTAGACTCAACATCATCACCTGATTTGGGAGTACTGTAAGGTTTGCTGCCTTCACTATGCACATGTACTCTTCGGAATTGCTTTATTTATCCATTACATCTGTGCTTCAGTTCTGCACAATCCGCTCTTCATTCTGTCGAATACCTTGCATGCATAGACAATTTTGAAACAAATCCTATTTGCAGGGCATTCACGCGTTGCTGATGCCATTAGACAAGCCGACAGTTCCAGCATTTATCCATACCAAGGAGGAACTGGATGGACATGGACCCATGCACTGGGTGGGTTGTAACGGCGACTGGGTGGCATTTGTCCAGCAGGACGGGCACTTGACGATCCGCAACATATACATATCAGATACTATTATACCTCTTCCATCTCTGCAAGATGCAGGAATTTCTTTGGGCCCTACTAGTGAATGGTGGCATGGCAGCCCACCATTCCTGTTCAAATACAAAATAGATAAAAGTTTGGAACTGCTCAAAGTACGGATCGTCAAGAGGCCGTACAAAGATGATCTAGCAGGGCCATGGCATTACGAGGTAATCGTTGTATTTGACGAATTGATCGCTATCCTACAAGCGCCCCTAGAAAAGGAGTGGAATATCCTGAGAAACCCTGAATTCTTTGATAGAAACAGCTATGTCGATGCCATGGGCATTCCTGGATATGGTACAAGTTCACACCTACATCGTGTATACGCAGTTACATATCCGTATGGAGATGTTCTGGTTTGGGAACCATATACCTGTGGTGAGTCTTTGTTTTATGTCTTAACTAGTAAATGGCATGCTGCACATGTTGGACCAATTACGATTCGCAATACTGATGTATAAAAGTTGCGTTCTAAATGTTGTTCAAACTTTCAATACAACTAATAATTTGGTTATACCATCAAAATAAGTGTGAGCATACAGTTTATAAATATGAACAAAAATTTGGAACCTTTCTTAATCACTATCAAGTGGGACGTGTGATATCGGTGTGAGACTGCTCTGATTTTTCTTCATAATGGAAACATGACGGTTCTAGAAACACGTGGACACTGGTGTGGTATTTTTTTCACGCGAATACCTCTAATCCCAACCGTTAGATTTTGGACACCAACAGTTGGAATTGCTGCTACATGTCTTGTTAAAAACTGGTGCCTTATAGTAGTAGAAAATAGAAGATAGAAGAGAAGAGATAATTTTCAGTGTAGTTCCTACTTGCTGCATTGTGGTTGATCTTTGTGCATTGCAGGGACACATGCAGCCCCGCGTCTCATTGACGCCCCTGTCATTGAAGATGAAGAAGCAGAAGTGGCTGCAATTTTCGCTCAAATCGAGGGAGATGCTGTCATGGAAGATGATGAAGCAAATGTGGCTCAAGGCGATGGAGGTGCCGATGAAGATAATGATGCTGATGAAGAAGAATTAGAAGAAGAAGAATTAGAAGAAGACGAATTCGATGATGAAGAATTAGATGATGAAGAATTAGATGATGATGGTGATAATCATAATTATGAAGATGAAGATGTATTTCTTGGATTTTCTGACCAGCGCACTTGGTTCCTGGCACCAATGAGAGCAGAGTCCATTACTGGTGAATCTGATCTCGCGTGGATTCAGGTTAAAGGTTATCGGCCCATCCTCGGTCCTCCAATATTACATATGGGTAACAAGCTGAGGTCTTATCCTTTGGTACGGTGCTACGTTTTCTTGAGATCTGCCCATACCTTGGACCCTGTAGAAGAGGCAAGGTGGGAAAGATTGAACAATTTGAAGGGGCGTTCTTTATTTCTTGGACTCAATCACCCAATTTTCATGCTACCCCCGCCAATCGACGCAGAGGCTGCAGAACCAGATTTCCAATTGTTCAAACCTGACTGTGTCTTTGCTACCCACAATCGCGCCCGTGATACATGGATACGTCCAAGGCCAAATTGGTGCAGAATGCACGTCAATGGAGGTCCTGCCATAGGCTCAAGATTGCAGTACAAAAAAGAGAAGATTGAACATAGAGCCGAAGCACCCATGTGGTTCGTCCCAACACTTCCACCTGTTTTTCCTTGAGAAATAAGAGACAGATGGTGACCTTATTTTATAGAGAAAACATAGTGTTCGTGAACTTAACCTCATGAACATTCGCTGTTCGGTTTTTGCTGAAATCAAAATTTTGCAGAGATGAAGATCTTTGTTTGAATCCCGTGCTGAACATATTTTTCACAAATTAGCTACCCGTATTGTGATGAATACATGCTGGTTTGTTGTTTGGTGCAGTAGCAGACATGAAGATCTTTGTCCTGAATACCACAATGGACATCTTTTTTTTCTTCAAAAATTAGCTAAGCTCACGCTATTAGGCGCAAATGCCTATTAAGAGATTTGGTGCTCTTGGGCACCAGTGCTCCTGCTATTTTAGAAAAAAATAAAAAATATATTTATTTGTTCAAAAAATTAGAAAAAAAATCATGGAGTAGCTAATGAATTGTCCCATAAACGTGCAAAATTTCAGTTTCAAATACAAAAAATTCTGGGCTACACAAAAGTAACAAACGTGTGGATCTGGGTATGCATATTTCAAATCTCCAAATTTCAACAGATTTTGTCTTTTTTGTGTAGTCTACAATATAAAGAATGTCATATTAAAATTTTACACGCTTGTAGGTTACTTTATTTATTATGTCTACATTCATTTTCAGATTTTTTTGAAACAAATATGTATGATATTTGATTTTTTTTTAAACAGCAGGAGCACTGGTGCCCATTAGCCAAAGACACTTTTCGCAAATGCCTTCAATAAAGGAACGGATGGTGACCTTATTTTATAGAGAAACCATAGTGTTTGTGAACTTAAAGTCATGAACACACGCTGTTCGGTTTTTGGTGAAATCAAAATTTAGCAGAGATGAAGATCTTTGTTTGAATCCCGTGATGAACACATTTTTCCTAAATTAGCTACCAGTATTGTGATGAATACATGCCGGTCTGTTTTTCGGTGGAGTAGCAGACATG
Organism: Lolium multiflorum; assembly: GCA_030979885.1. Classification (NCBI taxonomy): domain Eukaryota; kingdom Viridiplantae; phylum Streptophyta; class Magnoliopsida; order Poales; family Poaceae; genus Lolium; species Lolium multiflorum. Next base: position 403,392,861 of record CM061750.1, read on the forward strand.
CAGGGGATCGAAAGAAACGGCAAAGTAGCCAGAAATCAGGGGTCAAATATAAATTCGAGAAAGGAAACGTTTATTCAACAGTCAGGCTGACATGTGGGACGTATCTTGCAGCCGCGGCCTCAACATTTATCATTCAGAGAGGATGACATGTGGGACCCACGAACCAGCATCGTTCTCGACGTTTCTCAAAGGGGGCAGGAGATCGAAAGAAAAAGGCAAGTAGCTCGAAATCAGGTGTCCAAAAAATCCAAGAAAGGAAAGGTTTATCGCACAAAGAGGCTGACATATTGTACCCAGTTTGCAGCAGCGTCATCAACGTTTCAAAGGCGGTGGAGTTCGAAAGAAAAAGGCAAATAGCCAGAAATTAGGGGTCAAAAATAAATCCAGCAAAGGAAACTTTTATCGTACAAAGAGGCTGACATGTGGGACCCAGCCAGCAGCGTCCTCAACGTTTCTAAGGTGGCAGGCAATGGAAAAAAGGCAAATAGCCAGAAATTAGGGGTCAAAAATAAATGCAACAATAGAAACTCTTATTGTTCATAGAGGCTGACATGTTGGACCCATGAGCCAGCAGGGCCCTCAACGTTTCAAAGGCGTCACGGGATCAAAAGAAAAGAACCAAGTAGTCATTAATTAGGTGTCAAAAATAAATCCAAGAAAGTAAATGTTTTACTTTTCATAGAGGCTGTCATATGGGACCCATGAGCCAGCAGCGTCCTCAACGTTTCTAAGGCGGCTGGGGATCGAAAAAAAAGCGAAGTAGCCATTAATTAGGGGTCAACAATAAATCCAAGAAAAGAAATGTTTATTGTTCTTAGAGGCTGACATGTGGGAGCTATGCGCCAGCAGCGTCCTCATCGTTTCAAAGGCGGTCGGGGATCCAAAGAAAAAGGCAAATAGCCAGAAATCAGGGGTAAAAAAAATCCAAGAAAAGAAATATTATTGTTCATAGAGGCTGGCATGTGGGACCCATGAGCCAGCAGCGTCCACAATTTCAAAGGCGGCACAGGATCGAAAGAAAAAGGCAAGTGACCAAAAATCAGGGGGTAAAAAATCCAAGAAAAAAACTTTATTGTACATAGAGGATGACATGCGGGTCCCATGAGCCAACAACTTACTCGTCGTTTCAGAGGGCCGAGGCGGCATGAGATCGAAAGAAAAAGGAAAGTGACCAAATATCAGGAGCAAAAAATAATCCATGAAAAGAAACTTTCATTGTACATAGAGGATGACATAGGGTCCCATGTTGTAGCAGCGGTCTGAACGTTTCAAAGACGGCATGAGATCGAAAGAAAAAGGCAAGTGACCAAATATCAGGAGCCAAAAATAATCCAAGAAAAGAAACTTTTATTGTACCTTTGAGAGTCGGCATGAGATTGAAAGAAAAAGGCAAGTGACCAAATATCAGGAGCCAAAAACCTAGAAAAGAAACTTTTATTGTACATAGAGTATGACATGCGGGTCCCATGACGCTGCAGCATCCTCAACGTTTCCAAGGCGGCAGGGGATCAAATGAAAAGGAAATAGCCAAAAAGCAGAGGGTGAAAAAAATCGAAGAAAAGAAACTTTTATTGTTCATAGTGGATGACATGTGGGACCCATGAGGCAGCAGCATCCTCAACGTTTCCAAGCAGCAGGGGATCGAAAGAAAAAGGAAATAGCCAAAAATCAGAGCGTGAAAAATAATCCAAGAAAAGAAACTTTTATTTTACATAGAGGATGACATGTGGGTCCCATTTTGCAGCAGCGGTCTCAACGTTTCAAATGCGGCTTGAGATCAAAAGAAAACGAAAGTAGCCCGAAATTAGGGGGAATAAAACTCCAAGAAAAGAAAGTTTTTTGTACATAGAGGATGACATACGGGTCCCAAGGCGGCAGGGGAACAAAAGAAAAAGGAAATAGCCAAAAATCAGAGGGGTGAAAAAAAATCCAAGAAAAAAGAAACTTTTAGAGTTCATAGTTCATAGAGGATGACATGCGGGTCCCATGAGGCAGCAGCGTCCACAACGTTTCCAAGGCGGCACACAGGACCAAAAGAAAAAGGATGTACCCCTGCTGGGCCTTTTGATCAAAAAATAATCCAAGATAAGGAAGATATAAATTGGGGCTGCCTGGCCATCTGGGCCTTCTAACCTGCTGGACGTCTTTTGACTCGTACAATTTCAGCCCACTCCAAAACAAGAAAGTCCTATGCTTCGCAAAAACAAAACAAAAACAAGGAGATTCATATTAGTTCGTTTATGTAAAAATAAAGATTTAATTTATCCGTTTGCAATAGCTCAGAGCGAAATACACTTTTTATTGTCTGCAAAATAATCAAGATATCACATGTTTCTTGTACGGGGAGGCTGACATCGGGACCCATGAGCCAGCAGCGTCGTCAAAGTTTTAAAGGCGGCAGGGGATCGAAAGAAAAAATAAATCAAAAATCAGTTGGTAAAAAAATCGAAGAAAAGAAACATTTATCGTTCTGAGAGGATGACATGCGGGACCCATGTGGCAGCAGCATCCTCAACGTTTCCAAGGCAGCACGGGATCCAAAAAAAGGCAAAATAGCCAGAAATTAGGGGTCAAAATAACTCCAAGAAAAGAAAGGTTTATCGTCCATAGAGGCTGACATGTGGGACCCATTAGCGAGCAGATTCTTCAACGTTCAAAGGCGGCAGGGGATCAAAAGAAAAAGGAAGTAGCCAGAAATTAGGGGTAAAAAATAACTCCAACAATGGAAACTTTTATTGTTCATAGAGGATGACATGCGGGACCCATGAGCCACAGCTTCCTCAACGTTTCAAAGGCGGCATGGGATCGAAAGAAAAAGGCAAGTGACCAAATATCAGAGCCAAAAATAATCCAAGAAAAGAAACTTTATTGTACATAGAGGATGACATGCGGGTCCCATTTAGCGCAGCGGTATCACCGTTTGAGATGCGGCAGAGGTCGAAAGAAAAAGGCAAGTGACCAAATATCGAGCCAAAAAATCCAAGAAAAGAAAGTTTTATAGTACATAGAGGATGACATGCGGGTCCCATTTTGCAGTTGTACCAGTATCACCGTTTGAGAGGCGGCAGGGGATCGAAAGAAAAAGGCAAGTGACCAAATATGAGGTGCCAAAAATAATCAAAGAAAAGAAAGTTTTCAACGTTTCAAAGGCGGCAGGGATCAAAAGAAAAAGGAAGTAGCCAGAAATTAGGGGTCAAAAATAACTCCAAGAAAGGAAACTTTATTGTTCATAGAGGATGACATGCGGGTCCCATGAGCCAGCTTCCTCAACGTTTCAAAGGCGGCATGAGATCGAAAGAAAAAGGCAGGTGACCAAATATCAGGAGCAAAAAATAATCCATGAAAAGAAACTTTCATTGTACATAGAGGATGACATAGGGTCCCATGTTGTAGCAGCGGTCTGAACGTTTCAAAGACGGCATGAGATCGAAAGAAAAAGGCAAGTGACCAAATATCAGGAGCCAAAAATAATCCAAGAAAAGAAACTTTTATTGTACCTTTGAGAGTCGGCATGAGATTGAAAGAAAAAGGCAAGTGACCAAATATCAGGAGCCAAAAACCTAGAAAAGAAACTTTTATTGTACATAGAGTATGACATGCGGGTCCCATGACGCTGCAGCATCCTCAACGTTTCCAAGGCGGCAGGGGATCAAATGAAAAGGAAATAGCCAAAAAGCAGAGGGTGAAAAAAATCGAAGAAAAGAAACTTTTATTGTTCATAGTGGATGACATGTGGGACCCATGAGGCAGCAGCATCCTCAACGTTTCCAAGCAGCAGGGGATCGAAAGAAAAAGGAAATAGCCAAAAATCAGAGCGTGAAAAATAATCCAAGAAAAGAAACTTTTATTTTACATAGAGGATGACATGTGGGTCCCATTTTGCAGCAGCGGTCTCAACGTTTCAAATGCGGCTTGAGATCAAAAGAAAACGAAAGTAGCCCGAAATTAGGGGGAATAAAACTCCAAGAAAAGAAAGTTTTTTGTACATAGAGGATGACATACGGGTCCCAAGGCGGCAGGGGAACAAAAGAAAAAGGAAATAGCCAAAAATCAGAGGGGTGAAAAAAAATCCAAGAAAAAAGAAACTTTTAGAGTTCATAGTTCATAGAGGATGACATGCGGGTCCCATGAGGCAGCAGCGTCCACAACGTTTCCAAGGCGGCACACAGGACCAAAAGAAAAAGGATGTACCCCTGCTGGGCCTTTTGATCAAAAAATAATCCAAGATAAGGAAGATATAAATTGGGGCTGCCTGGCCATCTGGGCCTTCTAACCTGCTGGACGTCTTTTGACTCGTACAATTTCAGCCCACTCCAAAACAAGAAAGTCCTATGCTTCGCAAAAACAAAACAAAAACAAGGAGATTCATATTAGTTCGTTTATGTAAAAATAAAGATTTAATTTATCCGTTTGCAATAGCTCAGAGCGAAATACACTTTTATTGTCTGCAAAAAATAATCAAGATATCACATGTTTCTTGTACGGGGAGGCTGACATCGGGACCCATGAGCCAGCAGCGTCGTCAAAGTTTTAAAGGCGGCAGGGGATCGAAAGAAAAAATAAATCAAAAATCAGTTGGTAAAAAAATCGAAGAAAAGAAACATTTATCGTTCTGAGAGGATGACATGCGGGACCCATGTGGCAGCAGCATCCTCAACGTTTCCAAGGCAGCACGGGATCCAAAAAAAGGCAAAATAGCCAGAAATTAGGGGTCAAAATAACTCCAAGAAAAGAAAGGTTTATCGTCCATAGAGGCTGACATGTGGGACCCATTAGCGAGCAGATTCTTCAACGTTCAAAGGCGGCAGGGGATCAAAAGAAAAAGGAAGTAGCCAGAAATTAGGGGTAAAAAATAACTCCAACAATGGAAACTTTTATTGTTCATAGAGGATGACATGCGGGACCCATGAGCCAGCAGCTTCCTCAACGTTTCAAAGGCGGCATGGGATCGAAAGAAAAAGGCAAGTGACCAAATATCAGGAGCCAAAAATAATCCAAGAAAAGAAACTTTATTGTACATAGAGGATGACATGCGGGTCCCATTTAGCAGCAGCGGTATCACCGTTTGAGATGCGGCAGGAGGTCGAAAGAAAAAAGGCAAGTGACCAAATATCAGGAGCCAAAAAATCCAAGAAAAGAAAGTTTTATAGTACATAGAGGATGACATGCGGGTCCCATTTTGCAGCAGCTATATCACCGTTTGAGAGGCGGCAGGGATCGAAAGAAAAAGGCAAGTGACCAAATATGAGGTGCCAAAAATAATCAAAGAAAAGAAAGTTTTCAACGTTTCAAAGGCGGCAGGGGATCAAAAGAAAAAGGAAGTAGCCAGAAATTAGGGGTCAAAAATAACTCCAAGAAAGGAAACTTTTATTGTTCATAGAGGATGACATGCGGGACCCAAGCGCCAGCAGCTTCCTCAACGTTTCAAAGGTGGCATGAGATCGAAAGAAAAAGGCAAGTGACCAAATATCAGGACCCTAAAATTATCCAAGAAAAGAAATTTATGTACAGAGGATGACATGTGGGACCCATTTGGCACAGGACCAAAAAAAAATGAAGTAGCCAGAAATCAGGGGGTGAAAAAAATCCAAGAAAAGAAAGATTTCAATTGGGCTGCATCTGGACATCTGGGCCTTCGAACTATCCTGCTGGGCCTTTTGACTCGTACAATTTCAGCCCACTCCAAAACAGGAAAGTTCGGTTTTTCTCAAAAAAAATAGGAAAGTCCTATGCTTCGCAAAAACAAAAAACAAGGACACTCAACATATAAGTTTGTTTATGTAAAAATGAAGATTTAATTTATCCGTTTGCAATAGCTCAGAGCGAAATACACTGTTTATTGTCTGGAAAATAATCAAGATATCACATGTTTCTTGTACGGGGAGGCTGACATCGGGGACCCATGAGCCAGCACACCAACGTTTCAAAGGTGTGGATCGAAAATAAAATAAAAAACTAAAAATCAGTTGGTAAAAATCCAAGAAAAGAAAACATTTATCGTTCTGAGAGGATGACATGCGGGACCCATGAGGCAGCAGCATCCTAACGTTTCCAAGGCGGCAGGGATCAAAAGAAAAAAGGAAATAGCCAGAAATTAATTAGGGTAAAAAATAAATCCACCAAAGGAAACTTTTATTGTTCATAGAGGATGACATGTGGGACCGACCTGCCAACAGCGTCCTCATCGTTTCAAAGGGGGCAGGGGATCAAAAGAAAAGGCAAATAGCCAAAAATTAGGGGTCAAAAATAACTCCAAGAAAGGAAACTTTTATTGTTCGTAGAGGATGACATGGGGGACCCATGAGCCAGCAGCTTACTCAACGTTTCAAAGGCGGCATGAGATCGAAAGAAAAAACGCAAGTGACCAAATATGAGGGGCCAAAAATAATCCAAGATTTATTGTACATAGAGGATGACATGCGGTCCCATTTTGCAGCAGCGGTCTCAATGTTTGAAATGCGGCTTGAGATCAAAAGAAAAAGAAAGTAGCTAGAAATTAGGGGTCAAAAAAATCCAAGAAAAGAAAGTTGATGGACATAGAGGTTGACATGCGGGTCCCATGTGCCAGCAGCTTACTCAACGTTTCAAAGGGGCCAGGGGATCAAAAGTAAAAGGCAAATAGCCAAAAATTAGAGGGTGAAAAAAAATCCAAGAAAACAAACTTTTATAGCACATAGAGGATGACATGCGGGTCCCATGAGCCAGCAGGTTCCTCAATGTTTCAAACGTGGCATGAGATCGAAAGAAAAAGGCAAGTGACCAAATATCAGGAGCCAAAAATAATTCAAGAAAAGAAACTTGATTGTACATAGAGGATGACATGCGGGTCCCATGTGTAAGCAGCTTACTCAACGTTTCCAAGGCGGCAGGGCATCAAAAGAAAAAAGGAAATAGACAAAAATCAGAGAGTGAAAAAAACCATAGAAAATAAACTTTTATAGCACATAGAGGATGACATGCGGGTCCCATGAGCCAGCAGGTTCCTCAACGTTTCAAATGTGGCATGAGATCGAAAGAAAAAAACGCAAGTGACCAAATATCAGGAGCCAAAAATAATCCAAGAAAAGAAAGTTTTATAGTACATAGAGGATGACATGCGGGTCCCATTTAGCAGCATGGTATCACCGTTTGAGAGGCAGGGGGGGATCGAAAGAAAAAGTCAAGTACCAAATATGAGGTGCCAAAAATAATCCAAGAAAAGAAAGTTTTATAGTACATAGAGGATGACATGCGGGTCCCATTTAGCAGGTTCCTCAACGTTTCAAACATGGCATGAGATCGAAAGAAAAGGCAAGTGACCAAATATCAGAGCCAAAATAATTCAAGAAAAGAAACTTGATTGTACATAGAGGATGACATGCGGGTCCCAATTAGCAGCAGCGGTATCACCGTTTGAGAGGCTGCACGGGATCGAAAGAAAAAGGCAAGTGACCAAATATCAGAGCCAAAAATAATCCAAGAAAAGAAATTTTATTGTACGTAGAGGATGACATGCGGGTCCCATTTTGCACCAGCGGTCTCAACGTTTCCAAGGCGGCACAAAACCAAAAGAAAAATGAAGTAGCCAGAAATCAGGGGGTGAAAAAACTCCAAGAAGAAAGATTTCAATTGGGCTGCATCTGACATCTGGGCATTCGAACTATCCTACTTGGCCTTTTGACTCGTACAATTTCAGCCCACTCCAAAACAGGAAAGTTCCGAATTTTCTAAAAAACAGGAAAGTCCTATGCTTCGAAAGACAAAAAAACAAGGAGATTCAACATATAAGTTTGTTTATGTAAAAATAAATATTTAATTATCCGTTTGAAATAGCTCAGAGCGCAATACATTGTTTATTGTCTGCAAAATAATCAAGATATCATATGTTTCTTGTACGGGGAGGCTGACATCGGGGACCCATGAGCCAACAGCGTCGTCAACGTTTTAAAGGCGGCAGGGGATGGAAAGAAAAAATAAACCAAAAATCTGTTGGTAAAAAATCCAAGAAAAGAAACATTTTCGTTCTGAGAGGATGACATGCCATGAGGCAGCAGCATCCTCAGCGTTTATTGTTCATAGAGGTTGACATGTGGGACCCGTGAGCCAGCAGCGTCCTCAACGTTTTAAAGGCTGCAGGTGATCGAAAGAAAAAATAAGCCAAAAATCGTTTGGTCAACAAAATCCAAGAAAATAAACATTTACCGTTCTGAGAGGATGACATGCGGGACCCATGAGGCAGCAGCATCCTCAACGATTCCAAGGCGGCAGGGGAAATATCCAGAAATTAGGGGTTCAAAATAAATCCATCAAAGGAAACTTTTATTGTTCATAGAGGATGACATGTGGGACCGACCTGCCAACAGCGTCCTCATCGTTTCAAAGGGGCAGGGAGATCAAAAGAAAAAGGCAAATAGCCAGAAATTAGGGGTAAAAAATAACTCCAAGCAAGGAAACTTTTATTTTTCGTAGAGGATGACATGCGGGACCCATGAGCCAGCAGCTTACTCAACGTTTCAAAGGCGGCATGAGATCGAAAGAAAAAGGCAAGTGACAAAATATCAGGAGCCAAAGATAATCCAAGAAAAGAAACTTTATTGTACGTAGAGGATGACATGCGGGTCCCATTTAGCAAGAGCGTCTCAACATTTCAAATGCGGCTTGAGATCAAAAGAAAAAGAAAGTTGATTGTACATAGAGGATGACATGCGGGTCCCATGAGTCAGCAGCTTACCCAACGTTTCCTAGGCGGCAGGGGATCAAAAGAAAAAGTAAATAGCCAAAAATCAGAGGGTGAAAAAAAATAAAGAAAATAAACTTTTATAGCACATAGAGGATGACATGCGGGTCCCATGAGCCAGCAGGTTCCTCAACGTTTCAAACGTGGCATGAGATCGAAAGAAAAGGCAAGTGACCAAATATGAGGAGCCAAAAAATAATTCAAGAAAAGAAAGTTTTATAGTACATAGAGGGATGACATGCGGGTCCCATTTAGCAACAGCGGTATCACCGTTTGAGAGGCGGCAGTGGATCAAAAGAAAAAAGAAATTGCCAAAAATCAGAGGGTGAAAAAAAACCAAGAAAATGAACTTTATAGTACATAGAGGATGACATGCGGGTCCCATGAGCCAGCAGGTTCCTCAACGTTTCAAACGTGGCATGAGATCGAAAGAAAAAGGCAAGTGAAAAAATATCAGGAGCCAAAAATAATTCAAGAAAAGAAAGTTTTATAGTACATAGAGGATGACATGCAGGTCCCATTTAGCATCAGCGGTATCACCGCTTGAGAGGCGGCAGGGGATCGAAAGAAAAAGGCAAGTGAAAAATATGAGGAGCCAAAAATAATTCAAGAAAAGAAAGTTTTATAGTACATAGAGGATGACATGCGGGTCCCATTTAGCAGCAGCGGTCGTTTGAGAGCGGCAGGGGATCGAAAGAAAAAGGTAAGTGACCAAATATGAGGTGCCAAAAATAATTCAAGAAAAGAAAGTTTTATAGTACATAGAGGATGACATGCGGGTCCCAGTTAGCAGCAGCGGTATCATCGTTTGAGAGGCGGCAGGGGATCGAAAGAAAAGGCAAGTGACCAAATTTGAGGTGCCAAAAAACTCCAAGAAAAGAAAGTTGATTGCACATAGAGGATGACATGCGGGTCCCATTTAGCAGCAGCGGTCCAACGTTTCCAAGGCGGCAAGGGATCAAAAGAAAAAGGAAGTAGCCAGAAATCAGGGGGTCAAAAAATCCAAGAATAGAAAGAATTTTGGTTCATAGAGGATGACATGCGGGACCCATGATCCTGCATCGTAAACGGCTCGATCGGAGAACGTTGAACGAGATGGCGCGATCGAGAAAAAAACAATGCCAGAGAGGCTGCCATCTGGGCCCTACATCCCTCGGCGGTGCGGATTTGCGTTGACTCGGCCGGCGAACCCGAGATTTCGAGATGCACCACGTCCCGGGCCACCATACGCGACGTTTTGGCCGCTTTCGTCGGGCTAGGTGGCCTCAAAAACGAGAAAAGTTTTGACATGCACCACGGAGGGACCAAAAATCGTCGGCCATGGTACACCAGCAACCACGGCGCGACTTCAACTTCGTCGGCCATGGCAACTTTTCTTGTAGTGTATATAGCAGGAATTTTTACGACAAAAGGAAGGTACCAGGTCGAACCAGAGTCGGAAAGGGGCGACGAGGGAGCCACCTCATAGGCGGCGCGGCTGTGCCAGGGCCCGCCGGCCTATGGGGGCACGCCTCCGCGTCTCCTCCACTCCGCTTCGATCTCGTAATTTTTCATATTTTCCAAAAACAGCAAAAACATTGTTCGGAAAGTAAAACACGAACTTTTTATTACCAAGATCGTTACCTATTGAAAGTCGAACTCTGCAGATGTCAATTTGACCTTTGATAAAAGCTTCCGGGGTTTCCACTCGAATAACATCAACATCTTCATTATAAGAATCACCTGAGATATAATGCTTGAGTCTTTGTCCATTCACCACTTGTGTGGCATTGCCTTGGAGAGAGCTAATTTTAATTGCTCCTGAACGATACACCTCCTCAATGACATATGGTCCTTCCCATTTCGAGAGTAATTTCCCTGCAAAGAATCTGAGACGAGACCGATACAATAGGACTTTATCCCCAATATTAAATTCTCTTTTGATAATTCTTCTATCATGCCATTTCTTAACTTTCTCTTTAAAGAGTTTAGCATTTTCGTAAGCTTCACTTCTCCATTCATCTAGAGAACTCAATTGCAGCAACCTCTTATTACCGGCTAGTTTAGGATCTTTATTTAGTTCTCTTACAGCCCAATAAGCTTTGTGCTCTAGTTCTAAAGGTAAATGACAAGCTTTCCCATAAACCATTTTATACGGTGACATACCCATGGGATTTTTATAAGCAGTTCTATAAGCCCACAATGCTTCCTTCAATTTACTAGCCCAATTCTTTCTAGATTTATTAACAGTCTTTTGCAAGATAGATTTAATCTCTCTATTTGATAGTTCTACTTGCCCACTAGTTTGAGGATGATAAGCGGAAGCAATTCTATGATTAATACCATATTTAGCAAGAGTTTTTCTAAAACCACCATGAATAAAATGAGAACCTCCATCAGTCATAAGATATCTAGGAACTCCAAATCTAGGAAAAATAATATCTAAAAGCATTCTTAAAGAGGTCTCACCATCAACACTTTTTGTAGGTATGGCTTCCACCCATTTAGTAACATAATCAACAGCAACAAGTATATGAGTGTTACCTTCTGAAGAGGGAAAGGTCCCATGAAGTCAAATCCCCAACAATCGAATGGTTCAATAACAAGAGTATAATTCATAGGCATTTCATTGCGTCTGGAGATATTACCAACCCTTTGGCATTCATCACAAGATAAAATAAACTTCCTTGCATCTTTGAAGAGAGTTGGCCAATAAAAACCTGATTGTAGAACCTTTTGCGCGGTTCTATCTCCAGCGTGATGTCCTCCATAAGCACTACCATGACATTTACTCAATATCTCCTGTTGTTCATATTCGGGAACACATCTTCGCAGAATACCATCCACTCCTTCTTTATATAAGTGTGGGTCATCCCAAAAATAATGCCTCAAGTCATAAAAGAATTTCCTCCTTTGCTGAGCTGAAAAGGTTGGAGGCAAGTACTTGGAAACAATAAAGTTAGCATAATCAGCATACCAAGGGCTATCTCGCGAGCTCACCTTTATTACAGCCAATTGTTCATTTGGAAAACTATCATTAACAGGAACAGGATCATAAGCAATATTTTCCAATCTAGACAAATTATCAGCAACAGGATTATCAGCACCTTTCCTATCTATAATATGCAAATCAAATTCTTGCAACAGAAGCACCCATCTAATAAGCCTTGGCTTAGCATCTTTCTTTTGCATTAGGTATCTAATTGCAGCATGATCAGTATGAATTGTAACTTTTGAATCAACAATATAGGATCTAAACTTATCACAAGCAAAGACTACAGCTAACAATTCTTTTTCAGTAGTAGCATAATTTCTTTGAGCAGCATCAAGGGTTTTACTAGCATAATGAATAACATTCAATTTTTTATCTACTCGCTGTCCAAGAACAGCGCCTACAGCAAAATCACTAGCATCACACATAATTTCAAAAGGTAAATTCCAATCAGGAGGTTCGACTATAGGAGCAGTTGTTAAGGCTTTCTTTAGAGTTTCAAAAGCTTCCTTACAATCATCATCAAAAACAAAAGGTACATCTTTTTGAAGAAGATTAGTAAGAGGTTTTGAAATCTTGGAGAAATCTTTAATAAATCTCCTATAAAACCCAGCATGACCAAGAACACTATGAATACCTTTAACATCCCTCGGATAGGGCATCTTCTCAATTGCTTCAACTTTAGCTCTATCAACTTCAATACCTCTCTCGGAAATTTTATGTCCCAATACAATTCCTTCATTAACCATAAAGTGGCATTTCTCCCAATTAAGAACAAGGTTAGTTTCTTCACATCTCTGCAAAACTTTATCAAGGTTCCGCAAGCAATTATCAAAAGAATTCCCATAGACAGAAAAATCATCCATGAATACCTCTACAATATTCTCACAAAAGCCATGAAAAATAGCAGACATGCATCTTTGAAAAGTAGCAGGAGCATTACATAAACCAAAAGGCATACGCCTATAAGCATAAGTTCCATAGGGACAAGTGAAAGTGGTTTTCTCTTGATCCTTAGTTTTAACAGCAATTTGTGAAAACCCAGAATAACCATCAAGAAAGCAAAAATGAGTATTCTTAGACAACCTTTCTAACATTTGATCAATAAAAGGTAAAGGGTAATGATCTTTCTTAGTAACTTTATTAACTTTTCGATAATCAATGCACATTCTATACCCTACAACTACTCTTTGAGGTATGAGCTCATCATTATCATTAGGTACAACAGTCATTCCTCCTTTCTTAGGAACACAATGCACAGGACTAACCCATCTACTATCAGCAATAGGATATATAATACCAGCTTCAAGAAGTTTTAATACCTCATTCCTTACCACATCCTTCATCTTAGGAATTAGACGACGCTGATGTTCAACAACAGGCTTTGCATCATCTTCCATATTAATGGCATGTTGGCAAATAGAGGGAGAAATCCCCTTCAAGTCATCAAGAGTGTAGCCAATAGCTCCTCGGTGTTTCTTCAATATTTCCAATAACCTTTCTTCCTCAATCTCTGAAAGCTTAGAACTAATAATAACAGGATATATTTTCTTATCATCAATATGAGCATATTTAAGATTATCAGGCAATGGTTTTAAATCAAAAACAGGATCTTCCTTTGGTGGTGGTGTTGTACCTAGATCTTCTACCGGTAAATCATGTTTAAGAATAGGTTGACGAAGGAAAATTTCATCAAGCTCATTTCTTTCTTCCCTAAAGACTTCACTCTCACTATTCTCCAAATGTTGCTGCAAAGGATTATTAGGAGCAAGAGCAATAGATGCACATTGTTCAACTCTAAAATCATTATTAGGCGAATCAGCTTTATAAGGAGTTTTGGCAAATTTAGAGAAATTAAACTCATAAGATTCACCAGCAAATTTAGTCAAAATTTTCTCTTTCTTGCAATCTATAACAGCTCCACAAGTATTTAGAAAAGGTCTACCAAAAATGATAGGACAATACTTACTAGCAGCAGAACCAAGTACCAAAAAGTCAGCAGGATATTTAATCTTACCACATAGAACTTCCACATCTCGAACAATACCAATTGGAGAGATAGTTTCTCTATTAGCTAGCCGAATAACCACATCAATATCTTCAAGTTCACAAGAACCAATTTCGTGCATAATCTCCGTGTAAAGCTCATAAGGAATAGCACTAATACTTGCACCAATATCACATAAACCATAATAACAATGATCACCAATTCTAACAGATAGCATAGGAACACTAGCTTTCCTAGACTTATTAGGATGTGAAACAATATTAGAAGCATCTTCACAGAAAATAATATGACCATCTTCCACATTTTCAGTCACAAGATCTTTAACTATTGCAATAGCAGGTTCAACTTTTATTTGCTCTTCAGGTTCTATAGGTTTCTTTTCACTTTTATTAACCGCACTATTTATAACAGAGTACTCCTTCATTTTAGCAGGGAAAGGAGTTTTTTCAATATAAGCTTCAGGAATAACATGATCAACAGTTTCAACTACAACACATTTATTTATAGATGAATCAATTTTATCTTTATACGGTTCATGATACTTATCAAAATTCTTCTTAGGCAATTCATAATGAGAGGCAAAAGCTTTATAAAGATTTGCAGCAACTTGAGAATCAAGACCATAAGTAGCACTCATATTACGAAATTTATCAGTATCCATAAAAGCTTCAATGCATTTATAATCATAATTTATACCTGATTCTCTATCCTTGTCGTTCTCCCATCCTTCAGTATTCTCCTGGATCCGATTAAGAAGGTCCCTTTTAAACTCTTCTTTGTTGCGTGTAAATGATCCAGAACAAGAAGTATCCAGCAAGGTCTTGTCTTGAAAAGAAAGTCTTGCATAGAAATTATCAATGATAACATTACCAGGAAGCTCATGAATGGGGCATTTGAGCATTAAAGACTTCAATCTCCCCCACGCTTGGGCAATACTCTCTCCATCATGAGGCCAAAAATTATATATGCGGTTGTCTTTGTGAATTTCACTTGGAGGATAGAACTTAGAATAAAATCGGGGCACAATATCATTCCATTCAAGAGAATCCCCATTATCCAGTAATTTATACCAATGCGCCGCTTTACCAGACAGCGATATAGAGAATAGTTTCTTCCTCACTTCATCCATAGCAATACCTGCACACTTGAATAAACCGCATAATTCATGTAAGAACAATAAATGATCTCCAGGGTGGACAGTTCCATCCCCTGTATAACGGTTATCCACAACACGTTCAATAATTTTCATAGGTATTTTGTATGGAACCTCTTCCTCACCTGGCGCCTCATCCACTACCTTTGCAGTAGTAGTAGATTTTCCAAATAAAAATTCAAGAGAAGATCTCTCCATAATGAATTATAGCAGCAGGCAGAAATAAAATCAGCACAAACAGTAAAAGTTTCCCTTACCAATTCCACTTACCAATAGCGCTTCACTCCCCGGCAACGGCGCCAGAAAATAGTCTTGATGACCCACAAGTATAGGGTGTATCGTAGTATTTTCGATAAGTAAGAATGTCGATCCCAACGAGGAGCAGAAGGTGTTGACAAGCAGTTTCGATGAAGGATTCACCGTAAATGTTCGCGACAAGTATTCGGGGGTTTTGATGTAGCAGATGAATAAAGTACGAGTAAGTAAAATGCGAGAGTAACAATTGCAGCGAGTGGCCCAATCCTTTTTAGCACAAAGGACAAGCCGGTTTGTTTACTTATAATGACCAAACGTTCTTGAGGACACACGGGAATTTAGTCTAGTGCTTTCGCTACATATGGCTAATTAATCTTCATTGTTTTGATAAGTGTTGTGTGGGTGAACCTATGCTAATGCACCGCCCTTCCTAGGACTAATACATACTTGTGATTATACCCCTTGCAAGCATCCGCAACTACAAGAAGGTAATTAAGATAAATCTAACCATAGCCTTAAACTCTGAGATCCTGCTATCCCTCCTGCATCGATATACCAACGGGGGTTTAGGTTTCTGTCACTCCGGCAACCCCGCAATTGGCAAACGAATACAAGATGTATTCCCCTAGGCCCATAAAGGTGAAGTATCATGTAGTCGACGTTCACATGACACCACTAGAAGAATAACACCACAACTTAAATATCATAACATTGAATATTACTCAACCATAATTCACTACTAACATTTAGACTTCACCCATGTCCTCAAGAACTAAACGAACTACTCACGAGACATCATATGGAACATGATCAGAGGTGATATGATGATGAATAACAATCTGAACATAAACCTTGGTTCAATGGTTTCACTCAATAGCATCAATAACAAGTAGAAATCAATACCGGGAGAGTTTCCCCTATCAAACAATCAAGATCCAACCCAAATTGTTACAGCGGTGACGATGTGCAGCGGTGGAGACGGCGGTGATGATGATGAAGATGATGATGATGGTGATGGAGATGATGTCCAGCTCGATGACGGTGACGATGGCGTCGATTTCCCCCTCCGGGAGGGAATTTCCCCGACAGATTTCAGCCCGTCGGAGAGCTCTTTTCTCTCTGGTGTTTTCCGCCCCGCAGAGGCGGCTGTGACTCTTCGCGACTATCCTCCGGAGCTTAGGTTTTCGGGACGAAGATGTACGCGAAGGAGAGGAGGCCAGAGGGGGCTGTGGGCCCCTCCTCACAAGGCGGTGCGGCCAGCCTGGCCCGCGCCGGCCTATGAGGTGGGCCCATGGCGGCCCTCCTCGGCTCCCCCTTCTGGCTCCCTTCGTCTTCTGGAAAAATAGGATTTTCCGTATAATTTCCGTCAATTGTTGATCTTCCGAAATATTGCATTCTGACGACGCTTTTTCCAGCAGAATCCTGACTCCGGTGCGCGATCCTCCAAAAATCATGAAACATGGAAAATAGATGAAATAACATAAGTATCATTTCCAAATATGAAATATATCAATGAATAACAACAAATTATGATATATAAAAGTGATGCAAAATGGACGTATCACGCCCTACCAAAGTCAGCCATCAACAACCTTCAGAAGTGATTTCTTTCTCCTATTGGTGGATAAAACCTTGATTTCTTTCTGAGGGAAAACTCATTGATGTGCTCATCATACCTTCCTCTTGAGGTTTCCCAACTGCATCATCCTGCACAACATCAGACGGCCTCTAGGCCGTTGGCGTGGTCGAGGTCGCCGAGGAAGGCTTGATAGGAGAGACCAGAGTCAGCCACCACTGTCCCCGTGACCACTTCTATCGGCACCATCCTCTGTCGGCACCATGGACATTGACCTCTCCGGTTTCGAGTTCGGCGTCACCATCCACGTGGCCATGGACTGGGATAGGTTGTGCCTGGCCCAGAGGTTGGCGTTGATCATCGATGGGCAAGAGCCCCACCATGTCCTCTCGCGTGTGTCCGACGGTGCGATCGACATATGGTCTGCGGAGGTTTTGTTCGACGGTGAAGGGCAAATGTTCCTCCAGAAAGGATAGAGGCACTTTGCTCGAGCGCACGCCATTGAAGTCAGGCACTTTGTCGTCTTCAAGTACGATGGACACGACGTCTTCATCGTTAAGATCTTCGACGAGACCATGTGCCGCTGTCACTACCACATCGATGAGGATGGAGACGGAACGATGAAGATGATGTAGTCTTGTACTATGTTTTTTAAAGCTCTACCAATTTGCTTCAAGAAAATTTCTATCCAAATACGTATGCAATTTCAAAATTTCTGTGCAATTTAGATTTTAATAAATAAAATACCAAATGGATCAGCCACTGGACGTGCTGTCCTAACCAACCAAACCGACGCCTAAATTATGTCCGTGGGTCAACCCAATTGAAAAGAAAGAAATGAACAATTTAGGTCATCTTTTTGGATCAGATCGGCCGATGAAGATGTGTAAGAGCAAAATTCACACCCCAAGTTTTGTGTGTTTGATGACAACACTTGAGTAATCTCACCGTGTGCCTTGAGTATCATTGTTAGATTTGCAAGAGCACGGTGACCTCGCCGGACGCGTCAAGATCGGAAGACTGAAGCGTAGTTGATAGGTTTTCTGGTTTTGTGTGTGTTTAGCGAGGTGACATGGTTGGAGAGAAAAAGGGAAGAAAACCAGATTTAGCCAGGCCGGTACTACCGGTACCTGTAGCGGTAGTACCGCTACCCCTATAGGTACTGCCCTTGGTACCTGCTGCGCGTAGTTGACGTGTGTCTCTCCGTTCAGCACGCGACCGTTGGGAACCCCAAGAGGAAGGTGTGATGCGCACAACAGTTTCAAGAAACCAAGGTTTATCAAACCAGTAGGAGCCAAGAAGCACGTTGAAGGTTGATGGCGGCGGAGTGTAGTGCGGCGCAACACCAGGATTCCGGCACCAATGTGGAACCTGCACAACACAACCAAATTACTTTGCCAACGTGACAGGAGGTTGTCAATCTCACCGGTTGCCGTAACAAAGGATTAGATGTATAGTGTGGATGATGATGTTTGCAGAAAAACAGTAGAACGAGTATTGCAGTAGATTGTATTCGATGTAAAAGAATGGACCGGGTCCACAGTTCACTAGAGGTGTCTCTCCCATAAGATAAATAGCATGTTGGGTGAACAAATTACAGTTGGGAAATTGACAAATAAAGAGGGCATGACCATGCACATACATGTTATGATGAGTAGTGTGAAATTCAATTGGGCATTACGACAAAGTACATAGACCGCTATCCAGCATGCATCTATGCCTAAAAAGTCCACCTTCAGGTTATCATCCAAACCCCTTCCAGTATTAAGTTGCAAACAACAGACAATTGCATTAAGTATGGTGCGTAATGTAATCAACAAATACATCCTTAGACATAGCATTGATGTTTTATCCCTAGTGGCAACAGCACATCCACAACCTTAGAACTTTCTGTCACTGTCCCAGATTTAATGGAGGCATGAACCCACTATCGAGCATAAATACTCCCTCTTGGAGTTACAAGTAAAAACTTGGCCAGAGCCTCTACTAGCAACGGAGAGCATGCAAGATCATAAACAACACATAGATGATAGATTGATAATCAACATAACATAGCATTCACTATTCATCGGATCCCAACAAACGCAACATGTAGCATTACAAATAGATGATCTTGATCATGTTAGGCAGCTCACAAGATCCAACAATGATAGCACAATTAGGAGAAGACGACCATCTAGCTACCGCTATGGACCCATAGTCCAGGGTGAACTACTCACACATCACTCCGGAGGCGACCATGGCGGTGAAGAGTCCTCCGGAGATGATTCCCCTCCGGTAGGTGCCGGAGGCGATCTCCGAATCCCCGAGATGGGATTGGCGGCGCTGCGTCTCGGAAGGTTTTCCGTATCGTGGCTCTCGGTACTGAAACTATTATCGACGAAGGCTTATGTAGGCGGAAGGGTAGGTCAGGGGGCACCACGAGGGGCCCACACGCTAGGCCGGTGCGGCCAGGGCCTGGTCCGCGACGCCCTAGTGTGGCATCGCCTCATCGCCCCACTTCGTATCTCCTCGGGACTTCTGGAAGCTTCGTGGAAAAATAAGA
The DNA here is from genome assembly GCA_030979885.1 of Lolium multiflorum. NCBI lineage: Eukaryota > Viridiplantae > Streptophyta > Magnoliopsida > Poales > Poaceae > Lolium > Lolium multiflorum. The sequence continues at coordinate 403,412,085 of CM061750.1, forward strand.
TCCTGGGCGTTGATTTCGTCCAATTCCGAGAATATTTCTTACTAGGATTTCTGAAACCAAAAACAGCAGAAAACAACAACTGGCTCTTCGGCATCTCGTTAATAGGTTAGTGCCGGAAAATGCATAAATATGACATAAAGTATGTATAAAACATGTGTGTATCATCATAAAACAAGCATGGAACATAAGAAATTATCGATACGTTGGAGACGTATCAGCATCCCCAAGCTTAATTCCTACTCGTCCCGAGTAGGTAAATGATAACAAAGATAATTTCTGAAGTGACATGCTATCATAATCTTGATCATACTATTGTAAGCACATGTAATGAATGCAGCGATTCGAAGCAATGGTAAATATAATGAGTAAACAATTGAATCATATAGCAAAGACTTTTCATGAATAGTACTTTCAAGACAAGCATCAATAAGTCTTGCATAAGAGTTAACTCATAAAGCAATAAATTCATAGTAAAGGCATTGAAGCAACACAAAGGAAGATTAAGTTTCAGCGGTTGCTTTCAACTTGTAACATGTATATCTCATGGATATTGTCAACATAAAGTAATATAATAAGTGCAATATGCAAGTATGTAAGAATCAATGCACAGTTAACACAAGTGTTGTTTCATAAGATGGAGAGAAATGGGCAAACTGACTCAACATAAAAGTATAAGAATGGCCCTTCGAAGAGGGAAGCATTGATTGCTATATTTGTGCTAGAGCTTTTATTTTGAAAACAAGAAACAATTTTGTCAACGGTAGTAATAAAGCATGTGCATTATGTAAATTATATCCTACAAGTTGCAAGCCTCATGCATAGATTACCAATAGTGCCCGCACTTTGTCCTAATTAGCTCGGATTACCTGGATTATCATCGCAATACATATATTTTAACCAAGTGTCGCAAAGGGGTACCTCTATGCCGCCTGTATAAAGGTCTAAGGAGAAAGCTCGCATTGGATTTCGCTTTGATTATTCTCAACTTAGACATCCATACCGGGACAACATAGACAACAGATAATGGACTCCTCTTTAATTCATAAGCATTCAACAACAAATAATATTCTCATAAGAGATTGAGGATAGTTGTCCAAAACTGAAACTTCCACCATGGATCATGGCTTTAGTTAGCGGCCCAATGCTCTTCTCTAACAATATGCATACTCAAACCATTCAACTCATGGTAAATCGCCCTTACTTCAGACAAGACGAACATGCATAGCAGCACGCATCCGTTGGGAACCCCAAGAGGAAGGTGTGATGCGTACAGCGGCAAGTTTTCCCGCAAGAAACCAAGGTTTATCCAACCAGAGGGAGCCAAGAAGCACGTTGAAGGTTGATGGCGGCGAGTGTAGTGCGGCGCAACACCAGGATTCCGGCGCCAACGTGGAACCTGCACAACACAACCAAAGTACTTTGTCCCAACGTAACAGTGAGGTTGTCAATCTCACCGGCTTGCTGTAACAAAGGATTAGATGTATAGTGTGGATGATGATTGTTTGTAGAAAACAGTAGAACAAGTATTGCAGTAGATTGTATTCGATGTTAAGAATGGACCGGGGTCCACAGTTCACTAGAGGCGTCTCTCCCATAAGAATAAGCATGTTGGGTGAACAAATTACAGTTGGGCAATTGACAAATAAAGAGGGCATGACCATGCACATACATGATATGATGAGTATTGTGAGATTTAATTGGGCATTACGACAAAGTACATAGACCGCTATCCAGCATGCATCTATGCCTAAAAAGTCCACCTTCAAGTTATCATCCGAACCCCTTCCAGTATTAAGTTGCAAACAACAGACAATTGCATTAAGTATGGTGCGTAATGTAATCAACAACTACATCCTTAGACATAGCATCGATGTTTTATCCCTAGTGGCAAAAAGCACATCCACAACCTTAGAACTTTCTCACTGTCCCATATTTAATGGAGGCATGAACCCACTATCGAGCATAAATACTCCCTCTTGGAGTTACTAGCAAAAACTTGGCCAGATCCTCTACTAATAACGGAGAGCATGCAAGATCATAAACAACACATAGATAATAGATTGATAATCAACATAGCATAGTATTCTCTATCCATCGGATCCCAACAAACACAACATGTAGCATTACATATAGATGATCTTGATCATGTTAGGCAGCTCACAAGACCCGACAATGAAGCATAATTAGGAGAAGACGACCATCTAGCTAATGCTATGGACCCATAGTCCAGGGTGAACTACTCACTCATCACTCCTGAGGCGACCATGGCGGTGAAGAGTCCTCCGGGAGATGATTCCCCTCTCCGGCAAGAGGTGCCGGAGGCGATCTCCTGAATCCCCCGAGATGGGATTGGCGGCGACGGCGTCTGGAAGGTTTTCCGTATCGTGGCTCTCGGTACTGGGGGTTTCGCGACGAAGAACTTAAGTAGGCGGAAGGGCAGGTCAGGAGGCGTCACGGGGGCCTGATACGTCTCAAACGTATCTATAATTTCTTATGTTCCATGCTACTTTATTGATGATACTCACATGTTTTATACACACTTTATATCATATTATGGCATTTATTGGACTAACCTATTAACAAGATGCCACAGTGCCAGTTTCTGTTTATTATGTCTGTTTATTGCAGAAAAGGCCCAAAATCAAAATGCCGGAAAAATCCAGAAAAATTACAGTAAATTCTATTTCATCGGAAGACTCACGGAGCCAGAAGGGCAAGCCAGGGGAGGCCCAGGGCCTCCTCCCCATAGGTCGGCGCGGCCAGAGGGGTGGTCACCCCACCCTATGGGGTGGGCCCCTCGGGACTCTTCCGACTCCGACTCTTCGCCTATTTAAGCCGTCGTGACCTAAATCTTCGACACCGATTGACGAAACTAGAGAAAATCCAGAGCCGCCGCCATCGCGAAACTCCAATTCGGGACAGAACTCCGTTCCGGCACGCCACCGGGACGGGAATTGCCCCCGGAGTCATCTCCACCGCCATCTTCACCGCCATCGCTGTCTCCATGATGAGGAGGGAGTAATTCACCCCCGGGGCTGAGGCTCCGGTAGCTATGTTGTTCATCTCTCTCTTTATGTGATCTAGTTGAATATCATCTATGTGCTACTCTAGTGATGTTATTAAAGTAGTCTATTCCTCCTCCACTGTAATGGTGATAGTGTGTGCATCGTGGTACTTGGCGTAGGTTATGATTGTAATCTCTTGTAGATTATGAAGTTAATTATTGCTATGATAGTATTGATGTGATCTATGCCTCCTTCATAGTGTGATGGTGACAGTGTGCATGCTATGTTAGTTCTCGGTGTAATTGTGTTGATCTATCTTGCACTCTAAGGTTATTTAAATATGAACATTGAATATTGTGGAGCTTGTTAACTCCGGCATTGAGGGTTCATGTAATCCTACACAATTAGTGTGTTCATCATCCAACAAAAGAGTGTAGAGTGGTTCTATTATGTGATCATTGTTGAGAGTGTCCACTAGTGAAAGCAAGATCCCTAGGCCTTGCTTCCAAGCATCGAATCTCCGTTTGTTTACTGTTTTGTTGCATGTTTATTCGCTGCCATATTTTATTCAGATTGCTATTACCACTCATACTCATCCATATTACTTGCATTTCACTATCTCTTCGCCGAACTAATGCACCTATACATCTGACAAGTGTATTAGGTGTGTTGGGGACACAAGAGACTTCTGCTTTGTGGTTGCAGGGTTGCATGAGAGGGATATCTTTGACCTCTTCCTCCCTGAGTTCGATAAACCTTGGGTGATCCACTTAAGGGAAACTTGCTGCTGTTCTACAAACCTCTGCTCTTGGAGGCCCAACACTGTCTACAAGAATAGAAGCACCCGTAGACATCAAGCACTTTTCTGGCGCCGTTGCCGGGGAGGAAAGGTAAAGGTACTCACACTCCGGATCTCGGCTACTAAGCTATTTTCCGGCGCTGTTGTAAGTACTCGAAGCTATTTCCTTTAGATCCTGCAATTGCATCTTTTTGTTTCTTGTTTTACACTAGTTTGGCATAATGGAAAGCAACATGGAGCTTTTTATTCTTTTTCCTGAGTTAAGACATGGATGGTTTGATGCGAAAATTAAAAAACCCATGGAACATATTAGTATGAATACTTTGAACACCATTGTTGCTAATGATATGGAAAATTCTAAGCTTGGGGAAGCTGGTTTTGATGAGCATGATCTTTTTAGTCCCCCAAGCATGGAGGAGAAAATTTTCTTTGATGATACTTTACCTCCCATTTATGATGATTATAATGATAGTGGTCTTTTAGTACCGCCTGTTATGGAGGATAAATTTGATTATGATTATAATATGCCTCCTATATTTGATGATGAGAATAATAATGATAGCTACTTTGTTGAATTTGCTCCCACTACAATTAATAAGAATGACTATGCTTATGTGGAGAGTGATAATTTTATGCATGAGACTCATGATAATAATGTTTTATGTGATAGTTACATTGTTGAATTTGCTCATGATGCTACTGGATATTATTATGAGAAAGAAAAATATGGTTGTAGAAATTTTCATGTTATTAAAATGCCTCTCTATGTGCTGAAATTTTTGAAGCTATACTTGTTTTATCTTCCTATGCTTGTCACTTTGCTCTTCATGAACTTGTTTATTTACAAGATTCCTATGCATAGGAAGCATGTTAGAATTAAATGTGTTTTGAATTTGCTTCTTGATGGTCTCTTTTGCTTCAACTACTATTTCTTGCGAGTGCATCATTAAAACTGCTAAGCCCATCTTAATGGATATAAAGAAAGCACTTCTTGGGAGATAACCCATGTGTTTATTTTACTACAGTACTTTGTTTTATATTTGAGTCTTGGAAGTTGTTACTACTGTAGCAACCTCTCCTTATCTTAGTTTTGTTGCATTGTTGTGCCAAGTAAAGTCTTTGATAAAAGGTTGATACTAGATTTGGATTACTGCGCATAAACAGATTTCTTGCTGTCACGAATCTGGGCCTAATTCTCTGTAGGTAACTCAGAAAATTATGCCAATTTACGTGAGTGATCCTTAGATATGTACGCAACTTTCATTCATTTTGAGAATTTTCATTTGAGCAAGTCTGGTGCCTCTTTAAAATTCGTCTTTACGGCCTGTTCTGTTTTGACAGATTCTGCCTTTTATTTCGCATTGCTTCTTTTGCTATGTTGGATGGATTTCTTTGTTCCATTAACTTTCAGAAGCTTTGTGCAATGTCCAGGTTAAGAATGATTGTGTCACCTCTGAACATGTGAATTTTTGATTATGCACTAACCCTCTAATGAGTTTGTTTCGAGTTTGGTGTGGAGGAAGTTTTCAAGGGTCAAGAGAGGGAGATGATACAATATGATCAAGGAGAGTGAAAGCTCTAAGCTTGGGGATGCCCCGGTGGTTCACCCCTGCATATTTCAAGAAGACTCAAGCATCTAAGCTTGGGGATGCCCAAGGCATCCCCTTCTTCATCGACAACATTATCAGGTTCCTCTAATGAAACTATATTTTTATTCTGTCACATCTTATGTACTTTACTTGTAGCGTCTGTTTGTTTTCATTTTTGTTTTGTTTGAATAAATTCATGCTTGGTTGGGAGAGAGTGTTGCGGTCAGAAACCCACCGGCGAGCAGCGACGGGCAACACAGTAGAGCCGGGAACAACTTAGGGCTGCGGCTGGCCCTGGTCCCTCCGAGCGCCCGCAAAGCCTCGGCACGCACGTCCGATGCTGGTGCAAGGGCGTGCCACCTGACCTATACCTGGTCAGGAAGGTGATGGAGATGCCTCGCTTAGTTTCCTGCATGGCATACACGTAAACATTAAATACGAGCCTCGATCGGCTCTCGGTTATCCTGTGAATCGGCTCAAGGAGCCGATCCACCCATGATTGATTCGCACGAGGTGTACGAATATATGGTGGTCCTGCTTGATCAAGATAAAGCTAAAACGATCTACGACGATTTAGGGTTTTCACCGCATAATCGGATCATCCTATTCACGATTGGGCCTCGCGGTCACATACGGTGATCGTAAGCCGATCCTAGACAAGGCCTAAAAACCAACACGAGGTTGATCCCCGGAACATCCTGTCTAGGGCTAGCAAACTACACCCCACGCGTCGCTGGATCCTCCAACCCTTTGTAAGCCCTAACTATTGCAGATATTAAACTAATCCTTGAAGAACAAGGAGCAACCGTAACGGATCGGATCTACTAAATAATGATCAAGCGGGGTGCCGCCCCTACACCTAAGATAGGTGTAAGGGCGGCTAGATGTCTAAGGGTTGCACTACGACAGCATATGATACGAAGAACAATGCTAACCCTAACACATCTAAGATAACTACGTTGCTCGCCATCAAAAAGGCTTCAGTACGAGCAACGCATGGCAACGAATAAACTTGTACTGCCTAGATCGCAAGATGCGATCTAGGCAACATGATGCTTACCCGAAGAAACCCTCGAGACGAAGGAGTTGGCGATGCGCCTAGATTGATTTGTGGTGAACGATGATTGTTGTTTATTTCATAAACCCTAGGTACATATTTATAGTCCAGGGGACTTTCTAATTTAGGCGTGGACCTAACCGTGCACGGGTAAAACTCTACCCTTTTAATCTAAGATGTGATCTACTATATTACAGATACACGGGCAATCTAGCCCAAACTCTTCGTGCAAGGCCGCTTTAGAGATCTTCCACGTGTAATCTTCCAAGCCCATCTCACTTACAGCCCATCTCCTGATTTGGCCAAAATCGGTGATAACACATGCCCCCTGGTTTTGGTAATGATAATTTCAAAACCACTCTGTTTTTCCTTCGAAGGGTCATGTCGTGGCAGAGCAGAACCGTCGCAGTATCCTTCATCATGATGCCTTGTCTTCTCAACTTCTCTGCAAAATTTGATAGCTTTAGCATCACTTCCTCGGAAACTGTAATGGCATTAAATCTCCACTAGGCTCCTCCTTATTTAACCGTGCCGATTGATTAGCCCTCTTCATCCTCTTCCTCTGTTCTAGCTATCGGCACCGAAAAACCCTCTTTCCCTGTAGCAATGTCTTCCTCTTCCTCCGTCTCCTCCGCCTCCCCTCCGCCTTCTCCTCGAGCGAGCCGGAGTGGAACTTCGACCATGTGCCAGACGGTCCACCCGAAGCCCTCGTCGGGTCAGATGGCGACCTGCCTCTGACCGATGGGGAAGACGACCTCAAGTTCCTCATCGAAGGGGAGCTGATAAGCGAAAGCGAAGACGACCTCCATCCCTGGGTGAAACCCACCTCCTCCAACGGGAAGGAGGAAGAAGAAGAAGTAGAGGAAGAAGAGGAAAAGGAGGAGGATGATTCCTCCTCCCCCGCTAAGCATCCGCCGGCAAAGCGATTCCGCGCTTGGGCGGACAGCGAAGACGATGATGATGACGAGGAGGAAGAGGAGGAGGATGAATCCTCCTCCTCCATCGGATACCCGCCGACAAAGCGCTTCCGCTCTTGGGCGGACAGCGAGGATGATGATGATGACGAGGAAGAAGAAGCTCCGGCCGAGGGCTGGGGCAGCAGCGACGAGGAACTTCCTGGGAGCAGCGCCGACGGCATCGACGACGGCGACGAGGACAGCGACGACTAGTAGAGTAGGACTAGTAGTAGCAGTGCACTAGGCACCAGATCCCCCTTTTGAGAGCCATCGGCTCTTTCCTGTAAAGCCGCTCCTTTGAATTAATAAGAATTGTTCTTCCAATTTATCTTTCAATTAATCCAATTTCAATCCTTCCGCTCGCCACACCAAGACCGATAGCAACGTATCGGATTTTTTCCTTTAGACGCCCATGAAGCCGGACTCAGATACCGATCGACCGTCAGTCAAGCACTTCTCAAAATCAGGCTGTGATTTGGTACCTGACCATAATATTTCGCAATCCTATAGCCGATGACTGTTCATCGGCTATTTTGAGAATCCAGTCTCCTTCCTTTTCTTGCAGCAACAGGTCGGTCCAAACCCTGTAAAAGACGACGGCTCCCCTTTCCGGCTCCTCTCCGTAGTTTTAGCAGTCTTCTTCTGCAACAACTCACCGCTTTCGGAGAAGGTTATGATGCAGGGTCAGCCGATGCAACCCAATCGGCTCCCAAAAACAGAGCATCTACCAAGTTAGTTGCCCCCCGAGCCTTAATCAAGGCGAGAATACCGGCGAGGATGCACAGGTCAAACAAAAAGGCTTTGACCTCAGGTAATCTGGTAATCCGAGATAGCCACCATGAAGAGTCAGCCAAACTTGCCCCCATTGATCAGCTTTCTTCCACTGAACGCCGATGTTGTAGATGAAACACCAACAGCTTAATGAGAAAGAGGCTGCCTTGCATGCCAAACTGATGTTACTGCTGAACTGGCGCAAAGGGTTGTCGGCTCATTGCAGCCAAGGCTGCTCTCATTGTACATTCCCTTCAAGGAAACAGAAGCTCTTGAAGCCGAACTGAAAACCATCTTGGCGAAAATCTGAGCCTTGAGCACATAGCCGGTAGGTCTTGTGTAATTGTACTAGAGTCGATGGCTGTGCATCGGCTTCGTTTCTTAGTTCTAAAGTCGATGTCCTTGCATCGGCTGTATATCATGAAATTTTTTTTTTGGCCGATTTTTCTATCGGCCCCCAACATTTCACTGCACACATGTTCATCTGCACATGTTCGCCTCACATGTTCACCTGATTAGGTGCCCCCCGAGCCGAATCTGTCAGGGAACTGCAGATATCGGCTCTGTAATTTAGCCAAGGCATCGTATTTGCACGTCGACTGTAGGCCCAATCTTGATTTTTCCTAACTCATCAGCCGACGTAAAACCGCTGCCCAGTAGATTCAAGCAGAACATGTGGTGAGGATAATTTTGGCCGATTGCTGGAATCGGCCTCCATATTGAATCGCTCAAATGAAGGTTTTGTAATGTTCCTTCATAGATCTTTGGGGCCGATCCCAAGGATCGGCCTCGCCACGTTTGCTCATCGGTTTGTTCTTGCTACACGGTCAGGCCGGTGGATAAGACCAGCCTAACCCTGCCCTTCGTCACGTCGATGCGCTCGCAGTCGTCCAAATTGATACCTGAGAGTGGCTCTTGGCCTGCTGTTTCCCAAGCGTTCATGCCAGCCGTTGAAACCTCGGCTGAGTCATCGGCCTGGACGACCTCTACCTCATCTCCATCCCACTGTATTACGCATTGGTGCATCGTGGAGGGAATGCAACAGTTGGCGTGGATCCAATCTCTTCCTAGCAGAACAACATAGGTGCTCTTGCTATCGACGATGAAGAACGTCGTAGGGATAGTTTTCCTTCCTACGGTCAGATCCACGTTCGTAACACCTTGTGCGCGACGCTGGCCGTTGAAATCGCTCAATGTCATGTTGGTCTTGATCAGATTCGAGCTAGAGCGTCCCAACCGACGTAGCATCGAGTATGGCATAATGTTGACTGCCGCTCCGGTGTCCACCAGGGTTCGCTGAATTTTCGCGGCTAGATTAGGCCGTGCCTTCCTTAGCGTGTGCAGGTATAACCTTTCGGCTTCCTCCAAGCCGCGCAATCGCTGAACCCTACGCTTTTGGGAACGGCTGAGTCCATCGTGCACCACCTGGTCGGTGGTACCGGTTTCTCTTCTTCTTCTCCCTCGTCTTCAAATCCTCGAGACTTCCATCCGAGGGGACTCAGCGTGTTTGCTTCGAGGTGGAAGAGGCCCTCAGACGCTTGAACACGGACACGTTAGCTGCGCTCCTTCCCTTCGTCTACATTCCGGGGCGCTGCCGATTGTAGGCAATCGGCTCATTCCTGAATCCCAGCAGGTCAAGAAGGGACAGTCCCGGTGCCTGTCTTCGTCGTCTTGCTCCCTCGATTCTTCCTTGGCACGGCGCTCGTACTCCTCCTCATCGCGATCATGCCGACGATGTCTCCTGGCGTCCCTAGCCAGACGGTCTCTATCATCATCGTCGCTGGATCGTCGGCGTTGGCTATATTGACTCACATACTTATTGAGGAGGTGATCAGAGAGAGAGTCGCTGATATCTTATGTTCTTCACTTCTCGTGACGTAGCGCTTGCCATCGTGACGGAGCCGATCGTGTGGAGCGGCCTCCTCCGTGTCCTTGCTACGAGAGCCTGCCCTCGTCTCCATCCTTGCCAGCGGTGCCAGGTCCTACCATGTTGATGTTGAACGAGGATCCTGGCTGGCAACCTTGGGTAAGTGCACTCACCATGTTAACGGCGGGAAGGGGTGGGTGTCGACCTTCATGGCGTACTGGTTGAAAATCAGACGTCCTTGTTCTATCGCCATTTGGATCTGTGACGCCACACCCTGCAATCGTTGGTGGCATGGAGACAGTTATGCCATTTGCAGTATGGCTTTCCGTTCAGCTCCTGTACCGTGGGGATTTTGAGGCCTTCGGGTATCTTCAACTGCTTCTCCTTGAGTAAGAGGTCGAAGATTTGCTCAGTTTTAGTCACGTCAAAATCGAACCCTCTGGGCGGACCTGGTGGCTTACCCATTTGCAGGACACGGGGGTTGCCCCCCGAGTCCATTCAGCCACTGCTACCTCTTGATCTCCCGCAGAGCCTTCGTCTTCATCTGCCTCAACCAGGACTACCGCCCGCTTGAATTTGTCCTGGTACAAGTCCGGATGGCGCTGTTCATATGCTGACAGTTTCTGAACCATGTGCGCCAGTGAAGGGTAGTCTGCTTGGGAGGCCATATCCTTGATTTGTGATGCAAGGCCCACCACTGCCAACTCGACTGCTTCCTCACGAGCCGAATAACATCGGTTCTCGTATTGCCGCCGGACGTATTCGCCACGTCCACGCTTCGACGTATCTCGCCTAGATCGGCAAAGACTCGAAGCTTCTCGAGTGATACTGCATGTGGAACTGTTCTTCCAAGGCTTCCAAGTCCGGACGAGCGGTGGCAACGAAGTGTACCACCCGAAAGCCGATCCGTGAGGGACGTGCGAAGAACCTCACGCGTAGTGGATCCGACGCTGAGGCCGTTTAGTTGTGCCAAATATCGGCTCACATGCTCGATGGAGCTGGAACCATCGATCCACTGAATTTGGAGAAATCAGGGAGCCGATATTTGGGTGGTAGCGGGACCAATTCGTACTCATCGGGGTACGGCTTGGAATAGCCGATTGTCCTCCTTTTCGGCACCATGCCGAACTGATCTCTCAGATAGTACTGATTTGATCCGCGGTGCTGGCTGCAGGAGTCGAACTCTGAAGATTCGCCGGTGGCGTACTTAGCCAGCCATGCTTGCTTTTCCAAGAGCCAACTGCAGAGCCGAGCTCGGAGGTTCGTGGAGGGCACACTTAGCTGGCCACGTCTCCGCTCTCACGATCTGTCGCCGACGTTCCTCCTCGCCTGTCGTCCCGCGTCGCGGCCGGTTTGTGAGCGCCCAGTTACCAGTCTGCACATATGTGCACATGTACCCGTGAGGGATCTCCTTAGGCGCCTCATGCAAGAACTGGCAGTCACTGGGTCACCACCGATCTTGTAGACGACGAATGCCGGTGAATTCACTTCTGGTGCTGCCAACGCAAATGGCAGCGGTGGACGGGACTCGAGTGGCATCTCTCCTTGGTATGTCCCGAGAGCTGGTCCTGACGGAGAGTACTGGTGCCTCATGATCTCCTGGATCACCCGAAGAGCGACACTCTCCAAAGTGTTCACAGGTTCTCGAGTGGCGGTGCAGCGAGTGAGCCACCATGCGTTAATCTCCTGACGCGGACCTGGTGCGTTCCTCTGACGGACTCGACAGGTCTATTCCATCGAGCGCACCATCAGGCGAGAACCCTTTCCACCTCGATGCCATGTGAACGGGTTCGTGTAAAGAGCCGATGAGGCCGGCCGAGATCGCTGGACCTCGTCATACTTCTTCTTGAGCTCGTCGGTCGATCCTCGTACGTGACTAGAGTGCCGTCCGCCATCTCAGATGTAGATGGCGATGTGGTTGATGTAGAAGATTGTCCCACCGGCGTGCCATCGTGTTGCGGTCGAAACCCACCGGCGAGCAGCGACGGGCAACACAGGGAGCCGGGAACAACTTAGGGCGGTCGGCCCTGTCCCTCCGAGCATCCCGCAGCCTCCGCACGCACGTCCGATGCTGTGCAGGCGTGCCACTCCGACCTATACCGTCGTAGGTGATGGAGATGCCTCGCTAGTTTCTGCATGGCATACACGTAGAACATTAAATACGAGCCTCGATCGGCCTCAAAGTATCCCGTGAATCGGCCATGGAGCCGATCCACCCATGATTCGCACGAGGTGTACGAATATATGGTGGTCCTGCTTGATCAAGATAAAGCTAAAACGATCTACGACGATTTGGGTTTTCACCGCATAATCGGATCATCCTACTCACGATTGGGTTCGCCTCACGCACGGTGATCGTAGCCGATCCTAGACAAGGCCTAAAAACCAACACGAGGTTGATCCCCGAACATCCTGTCTAGGGCCAGCAAACTACACCCTACGCGTCGCTGGATCCTCCAACCCTTTGTAAGGCCTAACTATTGCAGATATTAACTAATCCGCAACAAGGAGCAACCATAACAGATCGGATCTACTAAATAATGATCAAGGGGTGCCGCCCTACACCTAAGATAGGTGTAGGGCGGCCAGATGTCTAAGGGTTGCACTACGACAGCATATGATACAAAGAACAATGCTAACCCTAACACATCTAAGATAACTACGTTGCTCGCCATCAAAAAGGCTTCAGTACGAGCAACGCATGGCAACGAATAAACTTGACTGCCTAGATCGCAAGATGCGATCTAGGCAACATGATGCTTACCGGAAGAAACCCTCGAGACGAAGGAGTTGGCGATGCGCCTAGATTGATTTGTGGTGAACGATGATTGTTGTTTATTTCATAAACCCTAGGTACATATTTATAGTCCAGGGGACTTTCTAATTTAGGCGTGCACCTAACCGTGCACGGGTAAAACTCTATCTTTTAATCTAAGATGCGATCTACTATATTACAGATACACGGGCAATCTAGCCCAAACTCTTCGTGCAAGGCCGCTTAGAGATCTTCCACGTGTAATCTTCCAAGCCCATCTCCCTTATAGCCCATCTCCTCATTTGGCCAAATCTGGTGATAACAGAGAGACACGCTCCGCTGGTTCATATGAACACATGTGTTCTTAGCTTTTAATGTTCATGGCGAAGGTTGAACCGCTCGTTAATTGTTATATGGTTGGAACGGGAAATGCTACATGTAGTAATTGGTATGATGTCTTGAATAACTTGATACTTGGCAAATGTTGTGCTCATGATTAAGCTTTTGCATCATATACTTTGCACCTATTAGTGAATAAATACATAGAGCTGGTTAAAATTTGATGATTGGTCTCTAAGGTCTAGATATTTTTTGGTAAAGTGTTTGAACAACAAGGAAGACAATGTAGAGTCTTATAATGCTTACAATATGTTCTTATGTAAGTTTTGCTGTACTAGTTCATACTTGTGTTTGCTTCAAATAACCTTGCTAGCCTAAGCCTTGTATTGAGAGGGATTACTTCTCATGCATCCAATCAACCAATAACTATGCCATTTGTGTCCACCATACCTACCTACTACATGGTATCTCTGCCATTCCAAAGTAATTGCTTGAGTGCTATCTTTAAACACTTCAAAAGTTATTACCTCTTGTGTCAATGTTTTATAGCTCATGAGGAAGTATGTGGTGTTTATCTTTCAATCTTGTTTGGCAACTTTCACCAATGGACTAGTGGCTTCATCCGCTTATCCAATAATTTTGCAAAAAGAGCTCGCAATGGGGTTCCCAGCCTCAATTAATTAACCTTCACAATTTTATTAAAAAATAGAACACCATGGTATGTGATTGCTGGACTTGCACCGGTTATTAGCCATGGCTTGAGAACTAAAAGGTGGGGAGGAGGTCATCTAAATAAAAATAAATAAGGCACTCCTTCGGTATGAGATTGTCATGAGCACCCGAGGATAAGAAATATGGTTTGTGAAAGTAAAGGTTGGAAGGAGTGCCACCCAAAAATAAAATGTTTCATGGGAGCCGCTCTTTGAAGGTTTGTCTGGCAAGGGGGTTAGAGTGCCCACTACCATTCGTTGACAACAACAAACACCTCTCAAAACTCTACTTTTATGCTCTCTATATGTTTTCAAAATCAAAGCTCTAGCACAAATATAGCAATCGATGCTTCCCTCTGCGAAGGGCCTTTCTTCTACTTTTATGTTGAGTCAGTTTACCCATTTATATCTATCTTAGAAGCAAACCTTGTGTTAACTATGCATTGATTCCTACATACTTGCTTATTGCACTTATTATATTTCTTTGTATTGACAATTATCCATGAGATATGCATGTTGAAAGTTGAAAGAAACCACTGAAACTTAATCTTCCTTTGTGTTGCTCCAATGTCTTTACTAAGAATTTATTGCTTTATGAGTTAACTTTTATGCAAGACTTATTGATGCTTGTCTTGAAAGTACTATTCATGAAAAGTCTTTGCTATATGATTCAATTGTTTATTCATTGTCTTTACCATTGCTTTGAATCACTGCATTCATCTCATATGCTTTACAATAGTATGATCAAGATTATGATAGCATGTCACTTAAGAAATTATCTTTGTTATCGTTTACCTACTCGAGGACTAAGCTTGGGGATGCTTGATACGTCTCAAACGTATTTATAATTTCTTATGTTCCATGCTACTTTATTGATGATACTCACATGTTTTATACACACTTTATATCATATTATGGCATTTATTGGACTAACCTATTAACAAGATGCCATAGTGCCAGTTTCTGTTTATTATGTCTGTTTATTGCAGAAAAGGCCCAAAAACCAAAGTGCTTAAAAACCGAAAAATTTGAGAAATTCTATTTCGCGGAAGACTCACGGAGCCGAAGGGCAAGCCAGGAGGCCAGGGCCTCCTCCCCATAGGCCGACGCCGGAGGGTGGTCACCCCACCCTATGGGGTGGGCCCCTCGGACTCTTCCGACCCGACTCTTCGCCTATTTAAGCCGTCGTGACCTAAATCTTCGACACCGATTGACGAAACCCAGAAAACTCCAGAGGCGCCATCGCGAAACTCCACCCGGGGACAGAAGTTCTCGCACGCCGCGACGGGGAATCGCTCCGGAGCGTCCCACCGTCCTCCACCGCCATCTTCACCGCCATCGCTGTCTCCATGATGAGGAGGAGTAATTCACCCCAGGGGCTGAGGGCTCCGCTGTAGCTATGTGATTCATCTCTTTATGTGATCTAGTTGAATATCATCTATGTGCTACTCTAGTGATGTTATTAAAGTAGTCTATTCCTCCTCCACGGTGTAATGGTGACAGTGTGTGCATCGTGTAGTACTTGGCGTAGGTTATGATTGTAATCTCTTGTAGATTATGAAGTTAATTATTGCTATGATAGTATTGATGTGATCTATGCCTCCTTCATAGTGTGATGGTGACAGTGTGCATGCTATGTTAGTTCTCGGTGTAATTGTGTTGATCTATCATGCACTCTAAGGTTATTTAAATATGAACATTGAATATTGTGGAGCTTGTTAACTCCGGCATTGAGGGTTCGTGTAATCCTACACAATTAGTGGTGTTCATCATCCAACAAAAGAGTGTAGAGTAGTTCTATTATGTGATCATTGTTGAGAGTGTCCACTAGTGAAAGCAGGATCCCTAGGCCTTGCTTCCAAGCATCGAATCTCCGTTTGTTTAATGTTTTGTTGCATGTTTACTCGCTGCCATATTTTATTCAGATTGCTATTACCACTCATACTCATCCATATTACTTGCATTTCACTATCTCTTCGCCGAACTAGTGCACCTATACATCTGACAAGTGTATTAGGTGTGTTGGGACACAAGAGACTTCTTGCTTTGTGGTTGCAGGGATGCATGAGAGGGATATCTTTGACCTCTTCCTCCCTGAGTTCGATAAACCTTGGGTGATCCACTTAAGGGAAACTTGCCGTTGTTCTACAAACCTCTGCTCTTGGAGGCCCAACACTGTCTACAAGAATAGAAGCACCCGCAGACATCAGGGCCCCACATGCTAGGGCCACGCGGGCCCCCTGTAGGCCGCGCCGCACTAGTGGGGCGGCGCCCCGTGGCCCCGCTTTGTCTCTCCCTCGGACTTCGGAAGCTTCGTGGCAAAATAGGCCCCCGGGCGTTGATTTCGTCCAATTCCGGAATATTTCCTTACTAGGATTTCTCAAACCAAAAACAGCAGAACAACAACTGGCTCTTCGGCATCTTGTTAATAGGTTAGTGCCGGAAAATGCATAAATATGACATAAAGTATGCATAAAACATGTAGATATCATCAATAATGTGGCATGGAACATAAGAAATTATCGATACGTCGGAGACGTATCAGCATCCCCAAGCTTAGTTCCTGCTAGTAGGTAAACGATAACAAAGATAATTTCTGAGTGACATGCCATCATAATCTTGATCATACTATTGTAAGCACATGTAATGAATGCAGCGATCAAAGCAATGGTAAATGACATGAGTAAACAAATGAATCATATAGCAAGACTTTTCATGAATAGTACTTTCAAGACAAGCATCAATAAGTCTTGCATAAGAGTTAACTCATAAAGCAATAATTCAAAGTAAAGGCATTGAAGCAACAAAAGGAAGATTAAGTTTCAGCGGTTGCTTTCAACTTGTAACATGTATATCTCATGGATATTGTCAATGTAAAGTAATATAACAAGTGCAATATGCAAGTATGTAGGAATCAATGCACAGTTCACACAAGTGTTTGCTTCTTGAGGTGGAGAGAAATAGGTGAACTGACTCAACATAAAAGTAAAAGAATGGCCCTTCGGAGGGAAGCATTGATTGCTATATTTGTGCTAGAGCTTTGATTTTGAAAACATATAGAGAGTAAAAAGTAAAATGTTGAGAGGTGTTTGTTGTTGTCAACGAATGGTAGTGGGCACTCTAACCCCTTGCCAGACAAACCTTCAAAGAGCGGCTCCCATTTTATTTTTATTTTGGGTGGCACTCCTTCCAACCTTTCTTTCACAAACCATGGCTAACCGAATCCTCGGGTGCCTGCCAACAATCTCATACCATGAAGGAGTGCCTTTTATTTTAGTTTTATTATGATGACACTCCTCCCCACCTTTGCTTTCCCAAGCCATGGCTAACCGAATCCTTCGGGTGCCGTCCAACAATCACATACCATGGAGGAGTGTCTATTTTTGTTAATTAATTTGGGACTGGGAATCCCATTGCCAGCTCTTTTTGCAAAATTATTGGATAAGCGGATGAAGCCACTAGTCCATTGGTGAAAGTTGCCCAACAAGATTGAAAGATAAACACCACATACTTCCTCATGAGCTATAAAACATTGACACAAATCAGAGGTAATAAATTTTGAATTGTTTAAAGGTAGCACTCAAGCAATTTACTTTGGAATGGCGGAGAAATACCATGTAGTAGGTAGGTATGGTGGACACAAATGGCATAGTGGTTGGCTCAAGGATTTTGGATGCATGAGAAGTATTCCCTCTCGATACAAGGTTTAGGCTAGCAAGACTATTTGAAACAAACACAAGTATGAAGCGGTACAGCAAAACTCACATAAAAGACATATTGTAAACATTATAAGACTCTATACCGTCTTGTTGTTCGACCCTTACTAGAAATTATCTAGACCTTAGAGAGACCAATTATGCAAACCAAATTTTAGCAAGTTCTATGTATTTCTTCATTAATAGGTGCAAAGTATATGATGTAAGAGCTTAAACATGAGCACAACAATTGCTAATCAAATTATCCAAGACATTTTACCAATTACTTACATGTAGCATTTCCCGTTTCCAACCATATAACAAATTAACGAAGAAGATTCAACCTTCGCCATGAACACTATGAGTAAAGCCTAAGGACATATTTGTCCATATGCAATAATGGAGCGTGTCTCTCTACCACACAATGAATGCTAGGATCCATTTTATTCAAACAAAACAAAAACAAAAACAAACCGACGCTCCAAGCAAAGTACATAAGATGTGATGGAATAAAAATATAGTTTCAGGAGAAGTGACCTGATAATTTGTCGATGAAGAAGGGGATGCCTTGGGCATCCACAAGCTTAGACGCTTGAGTCTTCTTGAAATATGCAGGGGTGAACCACCGGGGCATCAAGCTTAGAGCTTTCACTCTCCTTGATCATATTGTATCATCCTCCTCTCTTGATCTTTGAAAACTTCCTCCACACCAAACTCAAAACAACTCATTAGAGGGTTAGTGCACAATCAAAATTCACATGTTCAGAGGTGAAATAATCATTCTTAACACTTCTGGACATTGCACAAAGCTACTGAAAGTTAATGGAATCGAAAAATCCATCAAGCATAGCAAAACAGGCAATGCGAAATAAAAGGAAGAATCTGTCAAAACAGAACAGTCCATAAAGACGAATTTTATTGAGGCACCAGACTTGCTCAAATGAAAATGCTCAAATTGAATGAAAGTTGCGTACATATCTGAGGATCACTCACGTAAATTGGCATAATTTTCTGAGTTACCTACAGAGAATTAGGCCCAGATTCGTGACAGCAAGAAATCTGTTTCTGCGCAGTAATCCAAATCTAGTATGAACCTTACTATCAAAGACTTTACTTGGCACACAAAATGCAACAAAACTAAGATAAGGAGAGGTTGCTACAGTAGTAACAACTTCCAAGACTCAAATATAAAACAAAAGTGCAGTAGTAAAATCATGGGTTGTCTCCATAAGCGCTTTTCTTTAACGCCTTTCGCAGAAAGTGTGTATCAAGTATTATCAAGAGATGAAGCATCTACAGCGGGGTTTGGAGTTTTCTCAACCATGCATTGTATTTTGGATACATAAGTTTCAGAGGCTCCCTTTTCATTAGTCTTGGGCTTGCTACTCTCATCAAACAAATTTTCAGGAACAAGCCAAGCATAATTATCATCTAGAGCTTCATGCATTGCTAGGAGCTTACAAGGTATTGGTGCTTTAATTTCCCCACCATCATTAACATTATTAGTGTACTTAATTCTATCCATATCCATATTTTCAAGTGTTCTTTTAAAATCGGTGAACATACCAAGCCTCTTATGCTTAATAAAAACTTTTCTAGCTTCTTTGGCTATATCCTCAAATTCTCGCACTAGGACTTTTAAAACAAAATCTCTCTTCTCTCCCCTCTCCATATCAGAAAGTGTAAGAAACATGTGTTGTATCATGGGGTTGAGACTAATAAATCTAGCTTCCATCATGCGTACCAAACAAACAGAGGCATCTTCATAAGTAGGGACAGCTTTTGCCAGGGGTATATCTTTAAGATCTTCTTGCATACTAACATGGGTGAAAAATTCTTCTATATTATCTCTACCAATTATAGACCCTTGTCCCACATGTATATCTTTTACATTAAAATTAATAGGAAACATGATGAAGTAAGTAAAGTAAATGCAAGTAACTAATTTTTTTTGTGTTTTTAATATGGCAAACAAGATAGCAAATAAAGCAAAACTAGCAACTAATTTTTTTTGTGTTTTGATATAATGCAGCAAACAAAGTAGTAAATAAAACAAAGCAAGACAAAAACAAAGTAAAGAGATTGGAAGTGGAGACTCCCCTTGCAGCGTGTCTTGATTCCCCGGCGCCAGAAAACAGTCTTGATACGCGTACAACACGCGTCCGTTGGGAACCCCAAGAGGAAGGTGTGATGCGACGCAAGTTTTCCCTCAGTAAGAAACCAAGGTTTAACGAACTAGTAGGAACCAAGAAGCACGTTGAAGGTTGATGGCGGCAAAGTGTAGTGCGGCGCAACACCAGGGATTTCGGCGCCAACGTGGAAGCTGCACAACACAACCAAAATACTTTGTCCCAACGTAACAGTGAGGTTGTCAATCTCACCGGCTTGCTATAACAAAGGATTAGATGTATAGTGTGGATGATGATTGTTTGCAGAAAACAGTAGAACAAGTATTGCAGTAGATTGTATTCGATGTTAAGAATGGACCGGGGTCCACAGTTCACTAGAGGCGTCTCTCCCATAAGAATAAGTATGTTGGGTAAACAAATTATAGTTGGGCAATTGACAAATAAAGTGGGCATGACCATGCACATACATGATATGATGAGTATTGTGAGATTTAATTGGGCATTACGACAAAGTACATAGACCGCTATCCAGCATGCATCTATGCCTAAAAAGTCCACCTTCAGGTTATCATCCGAACCCCTCCAGTATTAAGTTGCAAACAACAGACAATTGCATTAAGTATGGTGCGTAATATAATCAACAACTACATCCTTAGACATAGCATCGATGTTTTATCCCTAGTGGCAACAGCACATCCACAACCTTAGAACTTCTGTCATTGTCCCATTTAATGGAGGCATGAACCGACTATCGAGCATAAATACTCCCTCTTGGAGTTACTAGCAAAAACTTGGCCAGAGCCTCTACTAATAACGGAGAGCATGCAAGATCATAAACAACACATAGATAATAGATTGATAATCAACATAGCATAGTATTCTCTATCCATCGGATCCCAACAAACACAACATGTAGCATTACTGTATGATGATCTTGATCATGTTAGGCAGCTCACAAGACCCGACAATGAAGCATAATTAAGAGAAGACGACCATCTAGCTACTGCTATGGACCCATAGTCCAGGGGTGAACTACTCACTCATCACTCGGAGGCGACCATGGCGGTGAAGAGTCCTCCGGAGATGATTCCCCTCTCGGCAGGGTGCCGGAGGCGATCTCCTGAATCCCCCGAGATGGGATTGGCGGCGGCGGCGTCTCTGGAAGGTTTCCGTATCGTGGCTCTCGGTACTGGGGTTTCGCGACGAAGACCTTAAGTAGGCGGAAGGGCAGGTCGGAGGCGTCACGGAGCCCCACACGCTAGGGCCGCGCGGCCCTGGTGGCGCGCCGCCCTAGTGTGGCGGCGCCCCGTGGCTCCCACTTCCTCTCCCTCGGACTTGGAAGCTTCGTGGCAAAATAGGCCCCTGGGCGTTGATTTCGTCCAATTCCGAGAATATTTCCTTACTAGGATTTCTGAAACCAAAAACAGCAGAAAACAGCAACTGGCTCTTCGGCATCTCGTTAATAGGTTAGTGCCGGAAAATGCATAAATATGACATAAAGTATGCATAAAACATGTAGATATCATCAATAATGTGGCATGGAACATAAGAAATTATCGATACGTCGGAGACGTATCAACGAACATGCATAGCAACTCACATGATATTCAACAAAGGGTAGTTGATGGCGTCCCCAGGAACATGGTTATCGCTCAACAAGCAACTTATAAGAGATAAGATGCATAAGTACATAATCAATACCACAATAGTTTTTAGGCTATTTGTCCCATGAGCTATATATTGCAAAGGCGAAGAATGGAAATTTAAAGGTAGCACTCAAGAAATTTACTTTGGAATGGCGGAGAAATACCATGTAGTAGGTAGGTATGGTGGACACAAGTGGCATAGTGTTTGGCTCAGGGATTTTGGATGCATGAGAAGTATTCCATCTCAATACAAGGCTTAGGCTAGCAAGGTTATTTGAAACAAACACAAGTATGAACCGGTACAGCAAAACTCACATAAAAGACATATTGTAAGTATTATAAGACTCTACACCGTCTTCCTTGTTGTTCGACCCTTACTAGAAAATATCTAGACCTTAGAGAGACCAATCATGCAAACCAAATTTTAGCAAGCTCTATGTATTTCTTCATTAATAGGTGCAAAGTATATGATGCAAGAGCTTAAACATGAGCACAACAATTGCCAAGTATCACATTATTCAAGATATTCTACCAATTACCACATATAGCATTTCCCATTTCCAACCATATAACAATTTAACGAAGCAGTTTCAACCTTCGCCATGAACATTATGAGTAAAGCCTAAGGACATATTTGTCCATATGCAATAGCGGAGCGTGTCTCTCTCCCACACAATGAATGCTAGGATCCAACTTTATTCAAACAAAACAAAAAACAAAAACATACAGACGCTCCAAGTAAAGAGCATAGGATGTGATGGAATAAAAATATAGTTTCACTAGAGGAACCTGATAATGTTGTCGATAAAGAAGGGGATGCCTTGGGCATCACCAAGCTTAGATGCTTGAGTCTTCTTGAAATATGCAGGGATGAACCACCGGGGCATCCCCAAGCTTAGAGCTTTCACTCTCCTTGATCATATTGTATCATCCTCCTCTCTTGATCCTTGAAAACTTCCTCCACACCAAACTCAAAACAACTCATTAGAGGGTTAGTGCATAATCAAAATTCACATGTTCAGAGGTGACATAATCATTCTTAACACTTCTGGACATTTCACAAAGCTACTGAAAGTTAATGAAATAAAGAAATCCATCAAGCATAGCAAAAAGGCAATGCGAAATAAAAGGCAGAATCTGTCAAAACAACAGTACGTAAAGACGAATTTTCTAGGTGCACCAGACTTGCTCAAATGAAAATTCTCAAATTTAATGAAAGTTGTGTACATATCTGAGGATCACTCACGTAAATTGGCAGAATTTTCTGAGTTACCTACAGAGCCTACTGCTCAAATTCATGACAGCAAGAAATTTGTTTCTGCGCAGCAATCCAAATCTAGTATGAACCTTACTATCAAAGACTTTACTTGGCATAATAATGCAACAAAATTAAGATAAGGAGAGGTTGCTACAGTAGTAACAACTTCCAAGACTCAAATATAAAACAAAAGTGCTGTAGTAAAATCATGGGTTGTCTCCCATAAGCGCTTTTCTTTAACGCCTTTCAGCTAGAAAGTGTGTATCAACTGTTATCAAGAGATGAAGCATCAACAGCGGGGTTCGGAGTTTTCTCAACTATGCATTGTATTTATCTATGTATGTTTCAGAGGCTCCCTTTTCATTAGTCTTAGGCTTGCTATTCTCATCAAACAAATTTTCAGGGACAAGCCAACCATAATTATTTTCTAGTGCCTCGCACATTCCTAAGAGCTTGCAAGGTATTGATGTTTTAATATCCCCCTCATAATTAACTTGATTAGTGTACTTTTGTCTATCTTTTTCCATCTTTTCAAGGGTACTAGCAAAGTTGGTATAAGAGCCAAGCATATTATATTTAGCAAAGACTTTTCTAGCTTCTCTTGCTACACCACCAAATTCTTTAAGAAGGGTTTCCAACACAAAATCTTTCTTTTCTCCTTCTTCCATATCACTGAGTGCGAGAAACATATGTTGAATCACAGGATTGAGATTAACAAATCTAGCTTCTAATGCGTGTACTAAAGAAGCAACAGCAATTTCATAAGTAGGAGCAAGTTCTACCAAATGTCTATCTTCAAAATCTTCAACCGTACTAATATGAGTGAAAAAATCTTCTATATTATCTTTCCCAAGGATAGACCCTCGGCCTACCGGTACATCTTTAAGAATAAACTTAGGAGGAAACATGATGAAATAAAATAAAGTAAATGCAAGTAACTAATTTTTTTGTGTTTTTAATATGGCAAACAAGATAGCAAATAAAGTAAAGCTAGCAACTAATTTTTGTGTGTTTTGTTTTAGTGCAGTAAACAAAGTAGTAAATAAAATAAAGCAAGACAAAAACAAAGTAAAGAGATTGGAAGTGGAGACTCCCTTGCAGCGTGTCTTGATCCCCGGCAACGGCGCCAGAAATTTACTTGCGCGCGTAGTTGACGTGTGTCTCTCCGTTCAGCACGACCGTTGGGAACCCCAAGAGGAAGGATGCGTACGCGCAAGTTTCCCTCGTAAGAAACCAAGGTTTATCGAACCAGTAGGAGCCAAGAAGCACGTTGAAGGTTGATGGCGGCGGAGTGTAGTGCGGCGCAACACCAGGGATTCCCGCCAACGTGGAACCTGCACAACACAACCAAATTACTTTGCCCCAACGTGACAATGAGGTTGTCAATCTCACCGCTTGCAGTAACAAAGGATTAGATGTAGTGTGGATGATGATGTTTGCGAAAACAGAGAACGAGTATTGCAAGAGATTGTATTCGATGTAAACGAATGGACCGGGTCCACACCACTAGAGGTGTCTCTCCCATAAGATAAATAGCATATTGGGTGAACAAATTACTTGGGCAATTGACAAATAAAGAGGGCATGACCATGCACATACATGTTATGATGAGTAGTGTGAAATTCAATTGGGCATTACGACAAAGTACATAGACCGCTATCCAGCATGCATCTATGCCTAAAAAGTCCACCTTCGAGTTATCATCCGAACCCCCTCCAGTATTAAGTTGCAAACAATGACAATTGCATTAAGTATGGTGCCAAATGTCGTGGTATCGTCACGGCATATGCCATAGGGTGGCTAATCGAAGTGGTTCCTGAGGGATCTCACGGCGGTATCCGGATGCGGGTATGGGCACGAGCGACACGGCGACGTACCCAGGTTCGAGGCCCTCCGATGGAGGTAAAACCTCTACTCCTGCTATGAGTGTATATGATGATCACACAGTACAATGGTGCTCCTAGAGCTGTGTCCGGCTGCTCCTGAGAGGCTAAGGAAGACTATGGTCTCTCTCACAGGGCAGCTCTGTAGGTGGGTGAAAGCAATAAATGATCGATCCCCCGCACGAGAGGGGGTAGTGCGGCTTATATAGGCACCGGCACTTTACATATAAGACCCTATAGTTTACTGGCCGGCTTGGCCGGCTCCGGCTCCGCTCCTTCCCGAGGCGGTGACGTCAGGAGTGGTTGAGGCATCGTGGCCTGTCCCATCCGGCTGCCACGGTCAGCGGTATGGAGGGGGTGTCCCTGTCGCCGTCAGCCACTGTACCAGTACGGATCGTCGTAAGCCCTGACGGCCTGTCCGGTGCGAGGCACTATTGCTCCACCGCCCCCACGTTTCACGGAAGATGGAGTCGCGTGGACTTTGGGAACCCGGATCACCTACCCGGTTCCTTCCAGTGCAAGACTCGCCAGCCTCGAGTCGGTCTGAGGTACAAACCCCAGTCGGATATGGCTTGTAGAAGCCGGCCCAACTACAGCATTGGTGGCCGTAGCCAGGCCGACTAGGACCTAGAGCCAGCCGGCTTCCGGACCAGCCGGCCACGGCGCCAGCCGGCTGCTCCTCAGCCGGCCTTTGCCGCGAGCCGGCCAGTGGCCAGCCGGCTGCTCCGCATCCATTGCCCTATCCGGGGTCTTCCCCCCGACATTAGCCCCCGAAGCTGGCAAGGTCCTGCGTTTAGAAGGACCTAGGCAGGTTTTCCTGGCTTCTCGAATATATTAGACGGCACTTGGAGGGGCCGACTGAGAATTTCCATTCAGCCGGCTGCGCCCTCATCCGGCTCGTTCCTGCCGGCTGCTTCCAGCCGGCCGCTTTTTACACTTGTGCAGTTTTCGCTTTCTCGCAAGATCTGATGGCGCCTCCGCCTTGCTGATGAATTTTGGCTCGAGTGGAACTTCTTGTCCGGCTCCGGCTCGCTGCGCGCCGGAGTCTCCGCCGCCTCGGGTTCTGCGCCCGACTTGACCGGCCTGACGCCAGGGCTCTGCCGCCGGTTCGTCTGGTCACATCAATGTCCCTCCGGATCCGGTGCGGTAGTGGGCGACGTGGTGTGGCCGTTTCTGGTAACGGTAGCGGTCGTGGGAGGAGTTATGGCGCAGTAAATCCGGAGACGTGGCCCACGTCGGCCACTTGGAGGCCAACCGCCGCGGTCGGCTATAAATGCCGCGGGGGCGGTACCGAGGCGGCACTTGCCCCTTTCTTCCTCCTCGCGCTCCTGCCTTGCTCCTTCGCTTCCTCGACGCTCTTCTTCTGGCGAATCTCAGCGAGCGGTCGCCCCGACGATCCTCCGCCGAGCTACCGCCGCAAGCCCGCCAATCCGGCGCCACGGGGCCACGCGCATCGACGGCGCGCCCTTCTCCACCGCGATCTCCTCCGGCGAGGAGCGGCTCTTCTTCGCCCTTCCGCCTCTCTTGGACCTCCTCTTCTTCGTCCTCGATGGCCCAGCCGAGCGGCTCCTGGAAGGGCTCCTACATGCAGGACGACGACATTGCCCGGTTCGTGCGCCTCCGCCGCATCCCGGCGGGGGTGATTACCAGGGCGCCGGGCGAGGAGCAGGAGCCTCGGCCGGAGCCCGGCGAACGCGTGGTCTTCGGCGCGCATCTCGACCGCGGATTGGGTCTGCCGGCTTCCAACTTCTTCCGCCGGTTCCTCGATCACTTCGGCCTGCAGCCGCACCACCTGCCGGCCAACGCCATGATCCTCCTCAGCTGCTACGTGGCCTTTATGGAAGGCTACGCCGGCTTGTGGCCGGACGTGGAGTTCTGGAGCCGGCTCTTCTACATCAAGGCGCAGACGACCGAAGGCCGCCTGAGGACCTGCGGCGCCGCCTCCATCTACCCCCGTACGGGTACGTCCTTCCCGCGGATTCCGACTGTCGATTCTGTAAAGAATTGGCAGATGTCTTTCTTTTATGTGCGGAACGAGAGCCCGGCCTTCGACCGGCTCAACCTGCCGGAATTCAACCCGGCTCCGCCAGTCGGCCGGATCAACTGGGGCTTCAACGCCAAGTCCTCGAACCCGGACGCGGAGGTGAACCTCCTGTGGGACTTCCTGGGCCAGTGCGTCTCGGAGGGCCGGCTGAGTGCCGAGGACCTCCTCTGCACCTACATCTCGCGCCGGGTCGTACCGCTCCAGTGGCGCGTCCACAAGATCGGCCACATGTCCGGCCTGCTCGACCCGACACGGACGTCGAAGTTGGAGCTCTCCAAGGCCCAGGTGGCTCACCGGGTGAACAACATCACCAAGGCCAACATGCCGGACAACTGGGACTGGGGGCTGGCGCCTTACGATCGGGAGCAGCCGCCTGAACTGGTAAGTTGATGTTTTTCCGTCTTCCGACTTGCGGCAGCGTGGCCGACTCGATATTTATCTTGTCTTGTTTTCAGCTTTTCGTCCGCCAAGGCATCGAGGATGGCGACTTGGCGACGAAGGTCTGGACGCCGGATCTCGTTGACCCGGCTGACTTAGCCGGCGACCAAGCTGGCGACGACGATCTGCTGGTGGCGCAGGATCAGGGCGGCCAGGGGGAGCATAACCCGCCGCCTTCGCCTGAGCATGAGCAGGAGCAGGAGCAGGAGCAGCTGCAGGCGGAGCCGGCCCAATCCGGCACGGGGGCCATCCCGGCGGTGCCTCTGCGCGCGGCGCCGCCTACTAGCACGGCGACTTCTGCGCCGAAGGGGAGGAAGCGGGCCGGCGTCGGGTCCACGGCCGCTTCGGAGGCGAGGGCCAAGAAACAGCGCCGGCTGGCGCCCAAGAAGGTCCCGGAGAAAGCCGGGTGAGTTCTTTTTCCTCTGTTGTTTGATTCCTTTTCTTTCCTTCCTCTGTACTTATCTTTTCTTGCTTGTTCGACTAGGGCCGCGATTAAGTTTACCCAGGGAGGCGGCTCTCGGCAGGCTCCTCCCGTCACGTCGCCGCTTCAGCGGCAAAGGAGGGAGCCAACCCCGCAACCTTCAGCACGCGCGCGCACGCCGCCGGCTGCTAACGTGCCGCCTGCGGCCACGCCACCTTCTGCGGGGGCGTCTTCTTCTGCGGCGCCTGGCGGCGGAGACCAGGGTCAGTCGGCGCGCCAGCCGACCTTAGACGACATGTTTCCGCGCCGCGCCCCGTTTGTGGAGCGGGCAGCCGGAGCTGGCAGGGGCATGCCGCCTGCGGCAGGAGCTGGAGCTGGTGGGGCTGCGCCGCCTTCGACCGGAGTCGGCGGGCCCGCGCCCAACGTCGTGGTGCTGGAGAGTTCTCCGAAGGGAGCGCCTCGGGCGCCGGATGCGACGGCTCCCACCGGGCCGACTGCTTCGACCGCGCCGCC
The DNA here is from genome assembly GCA_030979885.1 of Lolium multiflorum. NCBI lineage: Eukaryota > Viridiplantae > Streptophyta > Magnoliopsida > Poales > Poaceae > Lolium > Lolium multiflorum. The sequence continues at coordinate 403,439,960 of CM061750.1, forward strand.
TCCAGCTTCGGAGCCGACGAGGAGGGAGCCGACCGGGAAGGAGCCGGCGAGGGGGCAGCCAGCGCGCTCAAAGGACGCCGATTCCCGGGCTCTGGTGAGGACGAGGGGCCCGTCGGGCCCAACTGAGGGCCTTCACGTGGCCAAGGGGGCCCGGCTGCTGCATGTGCCGTCTGCCTCTGACTCCAGCCTTGGCTCGGCTGGCACCATGGAGGCTGCGTGGCACTCGGCGGATTCCTGCGAGGTGTTCAACCGGGAGGGGCAGCCTGGTACGGCGCCCATGAAGATGGTCTTCTCCGGCTACCGGGCCGCCCTTAAGAACAAGGCCGCCGAGGCCCTGGCCCAGCTAGCAACGCTGGAGGATGCTGACAAGGTAGGTGTCTTTCTGTTTTTGCAATTTTGTTATTATCCTGGTAGCCCTCCGAGGCATGGTCCGGCTGCTTGGAGCCGGTCCGGGTTTCGTCTAAGCAACTGATTCTTTCAGACGGTTACGGAGCGACGCACCGTCTTGTACAACAAGGTGGTGACCAGCTACCACAAGGCCAAGATCGAGCGGGCCGCCTTGGCTCGCGAGCTGGAGGCTGTCAAGGGTGAGGCCTTCTCTCTTTGCCTTTACTCTTTTTTACGCTTCTGTTTTACTGACGGCTTGTTTTTGCCGGCTTGCAGCTGAGGCCGCCCGGGTCCCGCAGCTTGAGTCGGACCTCCGAGTTGCCCGCGCTCAATGCGCCACAAGTGAGGAGGCGAACCAGGCTGCTGCCGCCAAGCTGAAGGTGGCTGACGGGGAGCTGAAACGGCTGCGCCTCCTTGAGGCTAACCATCTCAAGGAACTTGCCGCCCTCAAGAAGGAACAGGAGGAAAAGCTGGAGGGTCTGAGCAAGCGGTTGGAGGAGGTGGAACGGCAACGGCTTTCGCTCCAGCAGGAGGTGACCACCAAGTCCAACGAGCTGTCGGCCACCGCCAAGCGGTGGTTGGGGGAACTTAGCGCGCTCGACCGCGGCTTGGCTGGTGAGTCTTTTGTCTTATGCCTTCCCCTTTGCCGGCTTTCGGCCGTCGGCTGCCGGCTTAGGTTGGCAGCCGGCGGCAGAAACTTGATTTTTTCGATATCTCCATCTTCGGGCTGGGGGCAGTCGGTTCTTGCCGGCTACCGCCAGGTTTTCTTTAAAGCTTTGGGATCTCCATCTTCAGGCTGGGGGCAGTCGGATCTTGCCGGCTGCCGCCAGGCTTACTTTAGGACTTCGAAAATTTGCATTTTTCAGCTTATTTCGGCTTTGATGGCTTCTGACATGCTTTTCTTCTTTGCAGCGGCCTTCCCTGAGGCGCAGGAGGAGGCGTTAGCGGCTGTTGGCAGGGCGCGGGAGGATCGCCGGCAGGCCACTGGGGAGCAGAGCTCCGACTGCTTCACCATGGACGACTATCTGGCGTCCATCGCCGCCCGCGTGGAGCCGGTCACCAAGCTCGGCTGGGAGCTGCGGAAGGCGGCGGAGGAGCTGATGCGACTGCTGTGGCCGACGGAGACGCTGCCAGAAGATCTCTCCAATCTCATCGCTTGGCTGGACAGGGCTCCCGACCGCTTCTTGGACTGGAAGGAGTCGGCCACGCGCGCCGGAGCCGATATGGCGCTATCTTTTGTGCTCTCCTGGTATAACGAGGTTAGCCTCGACCAGTTGGAGTTCCGGCGCGCCGGCGTGGAGGACAAGCTCCCGGCGGAGAACAAGACTGCTCGGCTTGCCCGCGCCTGCGCCATTGCCGACTTCGTCGACAAGTCCCTCTTCATCGCGGACCCGAATCCGCCGTCTGACGACGAGGAGGAGGCGGCTGAGGACGAGGAGGCGGACGATGTGCCCGAGGATGACCCGGCGGCCGGCTCTGCTGATGCAGCCGGCGCTTAGCTTTTACCTGTTTCCTTATGCTTTTGCCAAGACAATTCGTTAAATCCCCGGGATGCCGGGTGCATATGTAAGACAATGTTATTATCCTTTTATTAAGGCACGCTTTAATGTGTTTGTTAATCATCTGTGTGCCGAGTTGCTTTCTTTCGACTCGTTCGCTTTTTCCCATCCGCCCCACTCTTTGGCTGTGCCCTTGCCGGTCGTACGTCCGACTTGCGGTCCGTCGCCGGATCAAGAGCGGGCCGCTGGGTGAGGCCGACAGTATTTCAGTCGAACGAGCTGAATTCGGCAATCCGGCACTTTTATGAAAAGTTGCAAGTCAACTCGCTTTTACTCTTTCCCTTAGTCGTTTTTCGCGTGCCGGCTCCCTAGGCCTTACTCCCGCCAGCCGGACAGCCGGGTTGCGGTCTGTAGCTGGATCGGAAGCCGGCTGTCGGAAACCGGATCACGTTACTGAGCCGACCGCGTGAGAGGGTTCAAGCCAATTGGCGAAACAAGGTAAAGTACGCGAAAAACTTGTCGGAAACGGCGCTCTTGGCGCAAGCTTTTTCATAACTCACAAAAGGGATACAAGGGATACATACATTCCTGCTCTCATGTGTAAAATGGGCGGAGTAACCTGACATTCCAGGGACGTTTAGTCTCCTCGTCAGCCTTGTCCGGCTTGTTTTTCTTAGCCTCTTGGGCATCTATGAGATAGTAGGAATCATTGCCTACTGCCTTGCTCACGATGAAGGGACCCTCCCATGGGGATGATAGTTTATGCTGTCCGGCTGTCCTCTGGATCAGCCGGAGCACTAGGTCTCCCTCTCGGAATGCTAAGGGCTGGACCCTCCGGCTGTGATAGCGTCGGAGGCTTTGCTGGTAGATAGTAGATCTAGACTCAGCCAGCAGCCGGGCCTCTTCGACCAGGTCAACTCCATCTTCGCGAGCTTCTTTGGCTTCGGCTTCTGTGTAGAGCTTGATCCTTGGCGCGTCATGCTCGATATCAGTCGGCAAGACGGCTTCGGCCCCGTATACGAGGAAAAATGGTGTGAAGCCGACTGAGCGGTTTGTCGTTGTGCGCAGGCTCCACAGCACATTGGGCAATTCTTCAATCCAGCAGCCGGCTGCTCGCTCGAGCGGCTCCACCAGCCGGGGCCGGATGCCGGCTAGGACTAAGCCGTTAGCCTTTTCCACTTGTCCGTTGGACTCTGGGTGTGCCACAGAAGATAGGGCCATCCGGATCCCCATTTCCCCGCAATAGCGAGAGAAGATGCCTTGGGAGAAGTTGGTGCCGTTGTCGGTGATGATGGTGTGGGGGTAGCCGAATCTCACAATGATTTCCTTGAGGAATGTGACGGCTGTGGACCCGTCCAGTTTCTTGATTGGCTTGGCTTCGATCCACTTGGTGAATTTGTCAATCATCACCAAGAGGTGTGTCATGCCGCCTCGCGCTGTTCTGAATGGGCCTACCATATCCAAGCCCCATACGGCAAATGGCCATGTGATGGGGATGGTTTTCAAGGCGGAAGCCGGCTGGTGTCTTTGCTTTGCGAAGCGCTGACAGCCGTTGCACTTCTTCACCAAATCTTCTGCGTCTCTGAGCGCAGTCGGCCAGTAAAAACCGTGCCGGAAGGCTTTGGCCACTATGGCTCTGGATGAGGCGTGATGTCCGCACTCTCCTTGATGGATTTCCCGTAGGAGTTCAATCCCTTCAGCCGGCTCGACGCACCGCTGGAACACCCCACTTACGCTGCGTTTGTACAGCTGGTGGTTGATGATGGTATAGGCCTTGGCCCTTCTCTCAATCTGCCTGGCCTGGACTCTGTCATCAGGCAGCACACCGTCGGTGAGGTAGGAGAGGAATTCTTGTGCCCATGAAGGTACGCATCTTATCTCGAATACGCTGACCAACAGGGCCTCCTGCGTGGGAGCTTCCGGATTCGACTGCGTGGTCGCCGGGTTCGGCTTGCTAGCCGGCGGGTTCGGCTTGCTAGCCCCCGAGTTTGGCGATGAAGCCCCCGGGTTGGACTGAGAAGTCCCCGGGTTCGGCATGCTAGCCGGCGGGTTTGGCTTGTTAGCCCCCGACTTGGGCGATGAAGCCCCCGGGTTCGGCTGAGCAGCCCCCGGGTCAGCCGGCACGAATATTGAATCCGAGTCCGGTGACGGTATGATGGACGGCTTCTTGAGAACCGCCAAGGCGACACCCGGCGGAATGGCTTGCCGGGTTGAGCCAATCTTGGATAAGGCGTCAGCCGCTTCGTTATTTGCTCGTGGCACATGGTGGAATTCGCAGCCGTCGAAGAAGCCGGATAGCTGCTGGACATGGAAGCGGTACGAGGCCATGTTGGCGTCCTTCGCGTCCCAATCGCCATGCTTGCTGTATGACCAAGTCGGAGTCGCCGAAGCAGAGTATGCGACGCACGCCAATCTCCTTGGCCAGCTTCAGCCCATGAATGAGCGCTTCGTACTCCGCCACATTGTTGGAGGCGGCGAAGTGGATCTGCAGGACGTAGTCCAGCCGGTCCCCCTTGGGAGAAGTGATGACGATGCCGGCTCCCAAGCCGTTGCGCATCTTCGAGCCGTCGAAGTGCATCTTCCAATGCGTGGAATCCGGCACAGGCGGCAGGTACTGCATCTCAGCCCAGTCGACGAAGAAGTCCGCGAGGATCTGCGACTTGATGGCTGTGCGTGGCTCGTAGAGGATGGTGTGGGCGGCTAGCTCCAGGGCCCACTTGGCAACCCGGCCGTTGGCATCCTTGCTGCCTATGATTTCCGCCAAGGGCGCTGTGGCAACCACTCTGATGGGGTGCTCTTGGAAGTAGTGCTTGAGCTTTTTGGCCGCCATGTAGACGCCGTAGGTGACCTTCTGGTAGTGGGGGTAATTTTGCTTCGACTGGGAGAGCACTTCGCTAAGGTAATAGACTGGGCGCTGAACCAGCTGCTCCCTGCCGGCTTCTCTGCGCTCCACCACCAGGACAACGCTAACCACTCGATTGGTGGCTGCGATGTACAACAACATCGGCTCCATTGAACCCGGCGTTGCAAGGATTGGCGCGGTTGAGAGCACGCGCTTCAAGTCACGGAAAGCTTCATCCGCCTGCGGTGACCAGACGAATTTGTCCGCCTTCTTCATTAGTTGATACAGGGGCAGTGCCTTCTCCCCCAGCCGGCTGACGAAGCGGCTCAAGGAGGCCAGGCAGCCAGCAAACTTCTGGACGTCCTTGAGGCACTGCGGCAGTTCCATCTTCTCCAGGGCGCTGATCTTGTCCGGGTTGGCTTCGATCCCTCGCTGAGAGACGAGGTAGCCAAGGAGCTGGCCAGACGGCACGCCGAATGTGCACTTGGCCGGGTTGAGCTTCATCCGGAATCTTCTCAGATTGGTGAAGGTTTCTCTCAGGTCATCAAGGAGGGTAGTCGTCTCCTTGGTCTTTACAACGACATCATCCACATATGCGTGAACGTTTCTGCCGATTTGATCCTGCAAGCATTTTTGCATGCACCTTTGGTAGGTGGCGCCTGCATTTTTCAAGCCGAACGGCATAGTCGTGTAGCAATAAGCCCCGTACGGGGTAATGAACGAAGTCTTTATTTGATCAGCCGGATTCAAAGGAATCTGGTGGTAGCCTGAATAGGCGTCTAAGAAAGACAACAGTTCACAGCCGGCAGTCGAGTCTATGACTTGATCTATGCGCGGCAGGGGGAAGGGATCCTTTGGGCACGCCTTGTTCAGGCTGGTGTAGTCGATACACATGCGCCAGGAGCCGTTCTTCTTCAAAACCAGGACCGGGTTCGCCAACCAGTCCGGGTGCAGCACTTCCATGATGAAGCCGGCAGCTAGGAGCCGGGCGATTTCTTCACCGATGGCCTTCCTTCGTTCTTCGGCGAAGCGCCTGAGAGGCTGCTTCACCGGCTTGGCTTCGGACGTGGAGGTGGTGCTCAGCCAACTCCCTCGGCACACCCGGCATGTCTCTTGGAGTCCACGCGAAGATGTCCCGATTCTCACGGAGGAAGCTGGTGAGCTCGCTTTCCTATTTCTTGTTCAAGCCGGCACCGATGGTGACGAACTTGTCCGGCTGCGCCGGGTCCAGCAGGATCTTCTTGGTGTTGTCGGCCGGCTGGAAGTGAGTCGTCCCAGCCGGGTTGCCCGCAGCCGGCATGTCTGTCTGCGCGGCTTTGGCGAGGGCGACGGCGTCGTGGATGAGCTGCTTCTCGGTGGCGATGACCAGCGTCTGGGCCATCTTGGAGCTCTGCGTGGCGCAGTCCATGGAGCGGCGATAGTCGCCGGCTACGGTGATGACCCCCTTGGGGCCAGGCAGCTTCATCTTCAGGTACCCATAGTGGGGCACCGCCATGAACTTGGTCAGGGCCGGCCTGCCCAGGAGCGCGTGGTAGGGACTCACGAGGTCCACCACCTCGAACTCGATTCTTTCGGTGCGGAAGTGGTCCGGCTTCCCGAACATCACCTCCAGCGTGATCCGGCCGATCGGCTGGCAGCAATGGCCTGGCACGATGCCATGGAAGACGGTGGGGGTGGGGCGCAACTCGGCCTCCTGGATGCCCAGCTTGCGGGCGGTGTCGCGGTAGAGGATGTTGATGCTGCTGCCGCCGTCGATGAGGACGCGCGAGAAACGCACGCTGCGCCGGGTTGTGCCGATGGTGGGGTCGAGGACCATGGCGTAGCTGCCCGGCTTTGGCAGGACAGCCGGTGTGTCGCGGCGATCAAAAGTGATGGCCTGCTCTGACCAGTTTAGGTACTGGGGGACCGGCGGTATGACCGCGTTGACCTCGAGGGAACGGCGCTCTTGGCTCGTCCTGTCCTCGGGCTCGGAGGTGAAGATGATGTAGGTGGCGTCTTCGGCCAGATATCGGCCGGCATGGTGCACTTGGTTAGCCTCGTGGTGCTCGAGGTTGGCGTTCTCTGCGCCGGCTTGGCCACCCGGCCCGCCGGCTGGTGGAGGCGGGGGTGGAGGCGAGAGAGGTTCACCGCTTGTCAGCCGCTTCATGAAGTGGCAGTCGCGGGTGGTGTGGTTGGAGGGGTTCTTGCCGCTGTGGTACTTGCACGGCGAGTCGAGCATCTGCTCGAAGGTGTACTCGGCTTCCACTGCCGGTCTTGCTTCTGGCGGCGGCTGCCGCCTGCCGCGTTGTCTGCCACGGCGGCCACGTGGGCGGAGCCGTACCGGCGGTCCGGCTGGTCGCTGTGACGCTTGCCGCGGTAGTTGTCCCGCCGGCTGCCGTGCGAGGCGCCCTCGGCCGGCTTGTTGTTGTCCCGTCTTGCTGGGGCCGGTGAAGCATCAGCCGGCGCCTTGCCGGCTTCCTCTGCCAGCGCGTACTTGTCTGCGATGACCATCAAGGCGGCCATCGTCTTGGGCTCGCTGCGGCGTAGCTTGTGCCACAGCATGGTGTTGGGTCGGCAGCCGCCCATGAAGAAGCTGATGGCTTGCATCTCGTGCACGCCCTCGCAAGAGTTGCGCATCTCGCACCAGCGCGTCAGGTACGCGCGATCCGTCTCGTCCGGGCCCTGCTTGCACATCTCAAGCTGTTGAGGGCGACCCGGCCGGCGGTAAGTGCCGGTGAAGTTGCTGATGAAGGCGGCTTCGAAGTCGAGCCAGCCGTTTATGCTGCCGGCTGGCAGGTTGTTGAGCCACGTGCGGGCGGAGCCGAGTAGCATGAGGGGGGAGTAGCGCACAGCCCAGCGCTTGTTGCCCTTGGCGATGCCGACTGCCGTGGAGTAGTCCAGCAGCCAGTCCTCCGGCTTGGTGGTGCCGTCGTACTTGGGGGTGTCGCGCGGGAGCTGGAAGCCCTCGACCATGGGCTCGTTGAGGATCCGCGGCCCGAAGCACTTTGGGCCGGCTGGCCCCTCTTCTTCCGCGATGCGGGATTGAACCAGCCGGTCGAGGCGGTCTCGGGCGTCAGCGGGCTCGATGCGCGGGCCCAGCCGGGAGTGTGCCGGCTGGCGCGCGCCGCTTGCTTCTGGAGCCGGCCGGTGATGACGGCGGGGCCCGGAGTCTTGCTCCTGGTTCCGGCTTGGAGGGGGCCGGCTGCGGCTGCCGCCGCTCGGCTGGTGGCTTGGCCGGCCCGAGCTGTGCGTGGCCCGGGAATCATGGCGCCGGCTTGGTGCTGGGGAGGAGGACTCGGCCGTGTCCCTGGCGCCTTCCCTGTCGTTGCCTGCAGCCCCACGAGCGTGAGAAGCTCTGGGGGCATCGACATACCTGGGGTCGGCGATCTGCCTGTTGGCTGCGTTGAGCAGCTCGCACCCGCCTGGTCTGGCGGCGTAACTCTTCGCCCTGGCGGTTCAGCTCTTCTGCGGCGGCTTCGCCGCGCGCATGTTCTTGTCGGGGGTGTTGTAGACGGGGAGCTCCGCGGACGGAGCCGGCGAAGGAGCGCCGTCGCGGGCGATCTCGGCGCCGAGGTCGCGGCCCCTGCGGCGGATGTGGCCGGCTCGGCTTGGCTCGTCGCCGCCTGGAGTGAGGCCGTGGGCGCGGTTGTACTCGCGCTGGGTGATCTCCATCTGGCGCTTAGCAGCAGCCAGTTCTTCGGTTTGCTTGAGGAGGAGCTGGCGGTGCGCCTCCAAGTCCGCCTCGATGGCGGTGGGGTCTCCGCCAGGCGTGAGCGGGGTGCTCAGCTTTGCCCGGACTGCATCCAGCCGGGACGGCGGTGGTGGCGCTTTTGGGCCCGAGCCGGAGGCGTTGGGGTCGATGTTGCGCTCCAGGTCGGGGCCGCGCATGCGCGGGTTCTTGGTGGGGAGCTCGTCGCCAGCCATCATGACTTGCACGACGGCGGGGCTGGCGGGAGCGCTGCTGCCGGCTCGCGGAGGAGGGCTAGCGCAGCGCAGCACCTGCCGCGGGTAGCGCGGCGGTGCGACGGTGGCGACGTAGACGTCGAAGCCGCCGAAGGAGATGACGCTGCCGCCGGCTGGGAAGGGCCGGTCAGCGAAGCAGCCAGCGTTGTCGCTGACGCAGTCGAGGGAGCCGAATCTCCAGATCAAGCCTGAAGCGACTCGCTCGCCGGTGGTGGTGGTGAGGCCCGTCCGGATGAAGACACCGGCCGAGGATGCTGAAGGCCCCACGGTGGGCGCCAAATGTCGTGGTATCATCACGGCATATGCCATAGGGTGGCTAATCGAAGTGGTTCCTGAGGGATCTCACGGCGGTATCCGGATGCGGGTATGGGCACGAGCGACACGGCGACGTACCCAGGTTCGAGGCCCTCCGATGGAGGTAAAACCTCTACTCCTGCTATGAGTGTATATGATGATCACACAGTACAATGGTGCTCCTAGAGCTGTGTCCGGCTGCTCCTGAGAGGCTAAGGAAGACTATGGTCTCTCTCACAGGGCAGCTCTGTAGGTGGGTGAAAGCAATAAATGATCGATCCCCTGCACGAGAGGGGGTAGTGCGGCTTATATAGGCACCGGCACTTTACATATAAGACCCTATAGTTTACTGGCCGGCTTGGCCGGCTCCGGCTCCGCTCCTTCCCGAGGCGGTGACGTCAGGAGTGGTTGAGGCATCGTGGCCTGTCCCATCCGGCTGCCACGGTCAGCGGTATGGAGGAGGTGTCCCTGTCGCCATCAGCCACTGTACCAGTACGGATCGTCGTAAGCCCGACGGCCTGTCCGGCGCGAGGCACTATTGCTCCACAGTGCCCCGCGCTTCACGAAGATGGAGTCAGCGTGGACTTTGGGAACCCGGATCACCTACCCGGTTCTTTCCAAAGCAAGACTCGCCCTCGAGTCGGTCCGAGGTACAAACCCCAGTCGGATATGGCTTGTAGAAGCCGGCCCAACTACAGCATTGGTGGCCGTAGCCAGGCCGACTAGGACCTAGAGCCAGCCGGCTTCCAGATCAGCCGGCCACGGCGCCAGCCGGCTGCTCCTCAGCCGGCCTTTGCCGCGAGCCGGCCAGTGGCCAGCCGGCTGCTCCGCATCCATTGCCCTATCCGGGGTCTTCCCCCCGACATGTAATCAACAAATACATCCTTAGACATAGCATTGATGGTTTATCCCTAGTGGCAACAGCACATCCACAACCTTAGAACTTTCTGTCACTGTCCCAGATTTAATGGAGGCATGAACCCACTATCGAGCATAAATACTCCCTCTTGGAGTTACAAGTAAAAACTTGGCTAGAGCCTCTACTAGCAACGGAGAGCATGCAAGATCATAAACAACACATAGATGATAGATTGATAATCAACATAACATAGCATTCACTATTCATCGGATCCCAACAAACGCAACATGTAGCATTACAAATAGATGATCTTGATCATGTTAGGCAGCTCACAAGATCCAACAATGATAGCACAATTAGGAGAAGACGACCATCTAGCTACTGCTATGGACCCATAGTCCAGGGGTGAACTACTCACACATCACTCCGGAGGTGACCATGGCGGTGAAGAGTCCTCCGGGAGATGATTCCCCTCTCCGGCAGGTGCCGGAGGCGATCTCCTGAATCCCCGAGATGGGATTGGCGGCGGCGGCGTCTCTGGAAGGTTTTCCATATCGTGGCTCTCGGTACTGGAACTATTATCGACGAAGGCTTATGTAGGCGGAAGGGTAGGTCAGGGGGCGCCACGAGGGCCCACACGCTAGGCCGGTGCGGCTAGGGCCTGGGCCGCGCCGCCCTAGTGTGGCATCGCCTCGTCGCCCCACTTCGTATCTCCTCCGGACTTCTGGAAGCTTCGTGGAAAAATAAGATCCTGGGCGTTGATTTCGTCCGATTCCGAGAATATTTCCTTACTAGGATTTCTGAAACCAAAAACAGCAGAAAACAACAACTGGCTCTTCGGCATCTCGTTAATAGGTTAGTGCCGAAAAATGCATAAATATGACATAAAGTATGTATAAAACATGTGTGTATCATCATAAAACAAGCATGGAACATAAGAAATAGGTCTGTGCTGATTTCGTTCCCCAACACGCTGCGGTACCCCTGCAGTACCTGGGGCGGTAGTACCGCTCACGAGCGGTAGTACCGCTCATGGTACCGCTTAGGTACCGTAACCGAGTTACGGTCGTACCGCCCTGGTACCGCTCTGTACCACTTTGGATCCAGAAGGTCTGGACCCTATTGCGGTACCAAGCGGTACCTCGTGCGGTAGTACGCTCTGCGTCCTTTGACCAGATCCGGGAGGATTTCGAACTCGAGCGTAGTACCGCTTCCCAGAAGCGGTAGTACCACTTAGGCCAAATCTGGACATAACGGTTGGATTTGGAGGAGCCTATTTAAGGGCCCCTTCTTCCCCAACACGATTTTATCTCTTCCCCCTCTCTCTCCTCCATTGTTGCTGAGCTTAATCCTTGAGGATCTCCTTCCCCATCCAACCAATCTTGCCCAAACTTTGAGGATAGGTGGAGGAGACCCCGATCTATAGTTCTACCAAGAGAGATTTCACCAATACTAGCTATTCCTTAGTGGATCTTGGTGGTAGGGTTCCTTTAGTGGATCTTGGAGAAGAGTTCCTTTTGTGGAGCATTGGAAGAGTTCCTTTGGTGGAGCATTGGAGAGTTCCTTTGGTGGAGCATTGGAAGAGTTCCTATGGTGGAGCATTGGAGATGGGTTCCTATGGTGGAGCATTGGAGATGTGCAGCTATGGAGTCTAGCTTGGTGATGTACTAGATCCATAGGGTGTTGGGAGCATCCTTGTGTGTGGAGCTCGGTGACCCAGCGTACCACTGCATGGTGTAGTACACAAGTCGTTGACATAACACAAGTGAAACACCGTTCCACTCATATTACATCTCTCAGAGTGGTACAACAGAAACATATGCGAGTCCAAGGTATGTCTATAGAAGTACACACAAACTGTTTACATAAGATCCACACAGCCTCCTACTTTACAGTGAGGTAAAACTTCAAATAAAGCTCCAGAAGAACGACTCGTAGTCTAACTTATTGCTAACTCAAGTTTAAGAGCTACTTGGCTTGCTATAGAAATCTAGCTACTTAGGTGCTAGGATTAGGGAAAGGTTCCCTTCTATTACTAGTCTAGGTTTCCACTCTAGCTGATGCAGAAGTTGACTCCATTGGCTTCTTTGATTGAATTCTTCATCTTGTTGCAGTTGACTCCTTTGTCTTCGAGTTCCACGGTAGTTTCTCCTTCGGTGCCTTGATCTAAGAAGGGGGTTCAAATGGGATAGAATGAGTACGAGCGTACTCAGCAAGTTCATATTAGAAAATAGGTGTATCATGCACTAGCTACAGCCATAGACCAGAAAGTCATAGGCCAATGCAAGTTTTCATAAACATTTCTTCAAAAGGTTTATTTTATTCTGAAAACTATGCCCATCAGTCTTCACAGGTTGACTAGAACTTCGTGGAGTTCCTTTCCTGCCGCGTTCGCAGTTCCCTTCCCGGAACAGGGAGTGACAGCCACAATTTGATACACTCTGCAGAGGTGCGTTACTTTTCCCATAAGAGATTCCACCCCTTTTGCCATCCGCAGGGACTTGCCCCCGTTCACACTTCCTTTGGTGTGAGGCCAGGTATGAAAATCCAAGCCCACACCGCCTTCTCCGCGACTGCAAACCCACCCTTTTGTCCAACCGTACACCCCCAGTAGACTTCTCCCGATAATACGGCTTTACTCACGGTGTACTCCGGACAATCCATCATAGATGGTAGAGCTTATCATCACTAATGGATGGGGATTTAAAAGGATATCCCAACCTATTGCGGCAGTGCCTCCAACACCCCACCGGCTCTACCAATCCGTTGGCGTGCAGAAGGGAAAAGATACGGCTGGCTTCCCCAGAGCCATTATAGATCTCATGGTCAACGCGGTTTGTACGGCGCTAGAATCACTGGACGGCATTGGTAATTAATCCTAGGGTGATATAACCCATGCAATGGAACCTCCACCATATCAACACATACCATGGTTCCATTGCCCACCACATAGTCATATTCATAATTGTAAAATAATACTTTGCTTTTCAATGCATGAGTGATAAGTATAGTACTTTGCATATAGTTTGATACAAATAATCAAATGACATGAGCAAGCGATGAACTTGCCTTTCTTTACTGCAAGATTATGCAGGCAAAAGCTTCGATACGTGATAACTCCAAATTCTGAAATACCATCATCGTCCGGTAAGGACAATGTTTAAAGAACTGGCAAAGATGCTATAATGCATAGTATGAGATGCAATCGTCCCGAGCGTAACCTAACCTCGATGATTTAGGATGTATGGGTTGTAAAGATTTCTTTAGGGTTGGTTGCACTTTTAGAATGGTTCTCAAACAAGGTTCTTATTAGCATCATATCCAAGTGATATAAGACATCATAACAATCATACACATAAAGAATAGTGATGGAATAATATGTAAAGAACAGTTGTCAATTTTTTAGTTCTATAGAACATGGTTGATGATTACTTATACTATACTTCAAAAGAATAACTTTTGAAGAACATTTTGTTTAAGAAATAATGAGTATTTCAAATAAGGATTAGGCTTCTAAGGTTGGATTGACATTTGTACTTCAAAAGAATAACTTTTGAAGAACATTTTAAATAAGAATATGAACTACAATACATAGGAGCTATGGCTTTCTAGGGTTTACTATTGGATTCATTTAATTTTCTAATAGGGACTAGTTGGGTTCTTAAGTTGAGTTGGTTCTATATACAACAAGTATTGGCAGGTTTATTACTATGGTTGATTATGGTATCATATCAAAGGATGGTTATTGAGATGGTTCCATAGGTTTGCTATTAGGTTTACTATGGTTTCCCATTTGCTTCACTAAGCAATCTCTAATGGTTTCTAGCTAAGTGGTTTATCATTTACTAAGTAGGGTTGAGTGGAATAGGAACATGTGATGTGCATTACTACACAAGATTGGTATTAGGGTTCATTATTATTGTTCAACTAAGGTTTGATGATTGAAGTTGATCCTAATGGTGTGATACTAAGTATGATAATCAGTGGTGCTAATATATTAACAAGCTAGGGTTTATACCTAGGTGATACTAGTGAATCATATAGGTTTTAAATTGGGAATAAAGACATGAAATGATGACTCATGTGAATTGGTTCTATGTTGGTGGATCATGACTTGTATTTGTTGGTCACCTAATAAGGTTCTCTATGTAAAGTGAAATTCACATGATCACATGTGATAAGCAACTAGGGTTTTAGGGTTTAACATTTTAACATGATCACATAAAATAATGGGATCTAGGTCTTACTCAAATGGAACTAGGGTTTCTAAATTACTGTACAACTCCTAAAATGATAATTGACAATATAGGTGTGATTACTAATTACTTTGAATCAAAATTAGGAATGGTTTGACATTTTATTAATTTTCACAAGATTTAATAATTAGAGTAACTCCTATTTTGGTTTAATTAAGAATCAGGGTTTAATAATTGTTATTAGGTTTTAAAATAATTAACTTGTTACCTAAAGATGTTTAAGTAAATAAGTTTTGATTTACCAAAATAATATTGGCTTATAATATTTTCTTGAGTTATTACTATTTAAAGAAAATGGTAAATGGTAATTTGCAAATTAGGGTTTATGAATTACCACTAATGATTAAGTTAATGAAAATATGATAAATAAAATTAATCTTAACATTTTACTTAGTTACTGGATAGTTAAAATTTAATTTTTAAACTTCACTAATTATTGAATTGAAATTGTATTGTAAACTAGCTCTATGCACGCGCGTTGCTGCGTAAGAACGATAAATATTAATTTACATTGTTTTAAAGCTAGGCAATATGCTGTCCTAGTTAGCAAGTCCTTTGTTTTTGTTTTATTATCTTTAACCTCACAATTCCCAGTTCAAAATCCTGTTTTATTTAACTCGTTCTGACATTGGATATTTATACGGATTATATTCTATATTCCTTTTGTACCTAACTTTTTTAGCACAATATGGTTGAACAATTCATACATATAACTTCTTTTTTATCACTTATTCTTTCAGTGCATGCTAATTAGCTGCTGGTTCATCCGGTTAATTACCTTTGGCTGTAAAATAGACTGCAAACCCAACCACACTCATCTGTAGTTATGTACATGTCTCTTCTGAAAAACAAGGAAAAAACCTCTATCCAATCCATTGGGTTGCCAATAAATTCAGCTAGCAATCAGTAGTACTTCAGCAAACAGAAAATTCAGCGAGTATTAGTATAGTATTAGCAGGGAGCTGAAATTAACCGTGTGTCTCCGTATCTCTCACTTGTCTTGGAATTCAATCTCGAACTCACCGAAGAAAAAGAGTAGCAACAGCAAACCGTACTCTTCCTGGTTGCCCAGCAGAAGCACTCTATGCCCCTCATCTGTGGCTCACCTCGCGCCCCGCCCGCTTATCTCCCTCAATAGGCCGAAGGCTGCCGCTTCTGTGGCTCACCAGCATGTCCGTCTTCACAAAGGTCACCTCCTCGTGGTCCTCTTCGTGCACGAGCACGTTCAGTGGCACTGGCACAATCGCTACCCGCAATCTCTTGTTCCCCATCGCCGTAGAGGAAGATCCCCATTTCCCAAGCCGACCCGCATGAACCGCTTGACCAGCGGCTCTCCGCGCAGGGCTCCTTGTATCTCCGTGGACCACCATCTTCTGTTTGTGTCTCCCGCCGACGACCGGGTAACCTCCTGCCACTGGACAGATCTTGCACCACCCGGGATCTGGATCTCCCGCCGACAGCATGGTAGCTTGCCTCCGCCGGAAAGATGCCTCACCTCCCGGGATCTGGGTCTATGGCCGACGGCCTGGTAACCTACCGCCGCCGGAAGATGCTGCACCGCCCGGGATCTCGCTGCAGCCCTGCTTCCTCCGTATGCGACATGGTGTACTTCGGGTTGATTTCTCGGTTTGTCAGGGGCTAATTGCAAAACGACCCCGACGTACCACGGTCGTTTTCCAATTTAATAGTAAAGATAAATGAAATGGCATAATTAATAAGGTTAAAAATAAATGGATTTTTATTTTGACACACATTTTTGTTTTATATTTTATTTGAATAGAGTTTATTTTGTGAGCATTTTGATATATTATTCATATTTTTCTGAGTTGAAATGATTTTTCTATGATTTTTCAAAGTTTCAGCAATTTCCTGGAATTTGAAATAAACAGAAAACACTAGATGTACCGGTTCACTCTAGTCACAGACACTGACCAGTGGGGCCAGGTCCAGCGTGGCAGCCACGTGGGAGTGGACCAGGTCAAAATTGCGCGGGGCACTCTGCCGGCGGCAGACGACGGCGCCGGCGACTGGGCTCTCCCCGACGATTGGGGACTACCGTTCTACTCAGGACGCGATGAGGAAGCTATTGATACTAGCGCGCTACCTAAAGGTCATCGGAACATGGCCGTCGGCGAGGTGAAGCGGCGGCGCTCACGGGCTTACGGTGTGGTGATGATCTGGGATACAATTGAATGGTCCGAGGGCACTAGGCGGAAGAGAAGCTCACCCTGAGCACAGAGCGCTTGACGGCGAGGCTTGAGGTGGTCTGAAACGGCGGCGATGGTGGCCGTGTCGGGAATGTCGAGCTGGACGGCGACGCTCCAGATGAGGGGAGCCGGCGCTGCGAGCAAGTCGAGGGCGACGGCGACGAGGTGGCGGCGTGGCTCGGGAGTTTTCCATCGCGGCGAGACGAGGCCCGGAAGGCGGACGAGAAGAAATTGAAGGGAGGAAGAAATGGGGAGCTAGGGTTCGTCCGGGGTATTTATAGGCTCCAGAACGGCCTCGACGCGGCCGCTCGGAGAGATCGACGCCGAGGAGAGGTGGACACGACATCGTCTCTCCTTTGGAAGACAAAGATCACCAAACGGTATCTGGGCTGGGCTGCGCTGCGAAAGGGCCGTGGTGGGCTGCTGCGTTGGGCTGCTGGGTCGGTGCCAGGTAAGTTTCCCTCCATTTTCTTTTTCAAATTTCTGTTTTCTTTTTCTGTTTTTATTTACTTTCTTTTGAATTCAAATTGAATTCTATTTTGTTTTACAGGTTCTAAAGTATTTGAATATCAATATCATTTTATGATAATACTCACTGCATAGTTCTTTTGTTCAAACAACTATTAAATAGATGATTAACTTGGTGTTATTGTGAAGTGCATTTTAAATTAAAAATGGATATGGTTTAAATGTTTATCTCTATTCCTTTTTATTTAGGAACCAATCTGTTTGAATGGTTGAAAATTATAACATGTGCTTGGTGAACACTTTGTTAGGTTTGACTAGTACATCATAATATGGATTGTGCACATATTATAATTATAGCTAGAGTTTAAAATAAATGGCAATGAGAATGGATTGGTTCATGATTTTATGTGAAGAATTGTTTCCAAAGATTTAAGAATATGGTTGGCTTCACTCTGTGTTAAATAATCTTGCTTAGCAAACTACTGACTTGAATTATTTAACATAGATCCTAAGCTCATTATGGTTAATTCACTTGTTAAGGTGATGGTTTAATTATGACACAATATTCCATCTGGGCAAGTAAACAAGGTGATTGGAAATCAAAGTGGAATTGGTTATTGGTTTCACTCTACTCACCAAATGGAATCTAGTCTTTAGGTATATATGGCTTGGTTTATACTTGTGATCTAGGATACACAAGTTAGGGCATAATATTTTATGTGGGGTGGATCCTTTATGAAAGGGTTAGAGTTTTGGGAATACTTCACTAATTGAAGTATTGAATAGGCATGAGGTATGGCAGGGTTTTACTTATAATCTAGAGTAATGCTTGGATTGGAATGAAAATATGGCTTAGGGTTTAAGTAGTGATCACCAATGTGATACACAACTAGGATTAGGTATGAGCATAAGCTTAGTTATGTTTAATTGGCTAGATTTGTCTCAAGTGTTTGGATAAGGTAGGTTTAAACAAGTAAGATGTAATACTACTCTAAAATTCTCTAGGATAGACATGGCTATGGTTAGCATCTATAATCTCTCTCACTTCTAAATGTCTTGTAATAGCCTAAGGTCCTACTCAAGATATGATGATATGATCCTCTAAATATATGGTTTGCCTAGGGATTCTACCTTGGTATCTTCTGTAGCTTGTTCTTCAGGAAATCTGATAAACCTGCATCTTGTGGTATGCCTCCACCTCCTAGCTTCTTCATCTTGATCCTAGCTAATTAACATGGAGTGGCTCTATGTGTTTGTTCCCATGTATCATGGTACTTGATGAGCAAATGGATGAAGGGGTGTGGCTCTATTTATAGGCTTGGGCAAGCTCTAGTATCATGACACATAGGTGGTGACTCTTGATTTGGTTTGATGAGTAAGGTGCTTGGTTGTCATGCCCTCATCCATAGCAATCCTTTGAGCATGAGGTGGCATAGCTTGGAAAGCAAGTCATGTAGATATTTTCATCCTATGTGGCAAGATCATTATCCTCTCATATGATTTATTTTTGGATAGCCAAGTGGCATTTGTTACTAAATATCTTGTGGATGGTTTTATTATTGTGGATGAGTCACTATATAATATTGGATTGGATTTATATTATAATATTGATCAAAAGATCAAGGTTGAAGGTTATTCCTCAAATTTGGATAGTTGGTGTTTGATTTCACCAAGGCATGATCATATGAGTTTCAAAATACTCATAATCAGTTTGATTCAAATAGTTTGAACTATAAATCGTAATGTAAATGGATTTAGTTTTATGATATTCCATATACTTAATAAGTTATGATTTAAATAAGAATGTGTGGCTTTTATGCACTTTAGACCCTGTGGTTTACCTTATTTGGTAATAAGTTTAGAAGTGAATTAATTTACACACAAAGGTAGTTGCTAACTTTTGAGTGTTAATAAGTTAGGGTTTGATTCTTAAAGAATGTGTTGTTGTAAATATAATTCCATTTGATCTAATCCATAGATCAAATCATCTCTACCCAAAACAAGGTTTTAACAAAGATCACAGTGAAGTTTATAGCGCTTGACTTGATGATCTACTTCAATTCCAGCAAGTCAAGTGAAACTTCAGTTACTGTGGTAAGTTTTATTTGAAAGCGCGAAAATTCCCCGGATTTTCTATGCATGAATGCAATGCACACTTTGGTGTTCTCTCATTTTGTAGCCTCTAAACCTGGGATATTACAGCTCGTCCCAACCTTGTGAAGGAATCACCGCCTCGATCGGTGCCTTAGTGGAAGAGGGAGAGCACCTTCGTGGAGCTCTCTCGAGGAAGAAGGTGAGGCCTTCCTTCGTGGTGTGGCCGCCTAGTCTCTTGTGTGAGACTAGCACCTCCTCAACGCAGACGTACTTCCTTTAGTGGAAGGAACTGCGGGAAACAAACCTCGACTCGCCTCGCGCCCCCGGTTGTCTCGCTCCTTACTCTCGTTATCTTGTTGATTCCTTTACTTGTTGCACTCGTCCGATATTCATTGTAGGATCACCCCTATTGCTAAAGTTCACACCTTTACCTTCCGTTGCATAAAAATTGAAAAAGACTAAAACTTGCCGTAGCGCCATTCACCCCCCCTCTTGTTCGCTACGATCCATTCAAGTGGTATCAGAGCAAGGTTTTCTTGCTCGGGCTTTACCGCCTAAGAAATGGCCGAACAAGAGGCGGATAAGAATGGGTCACCTTCCCTTGTGCCACCCGCTCCATCATCGCCCATCGATTCCACGACGGCTACGTTGGATGACCTCAAGAAATTGGAGTCATCCATCGTTGCCCAAATGAAGGCGATGATGATGGAGTTGGTTGTACAAAAACCAAACCCTCCACCAAAAGCAAGTGCCGAGGATCCGCCACCAAAAGCTAACCCCCTTCCTCTTGTTGATTTTGTCGCGGAAGCGACAAAAGATCCACAAAAGGAAGGGCTTGGGGATACCGGCACTTCAACAAAAGGGAAGGATGATGACACACCGGTTGCGGAACGTCTAGGGGGTTATCATGCGGTGCCACCACCAAATGATTACACCATAAACGTTCCAATACCGATGCCGCATATCTTGTCGCATGGTTCACCACCGTTACTCGAGTCAAACAACTTTGAGAATTGGCAATTCTTAATGCGTTCTCATGTGCGCAGCGCTTCTACCGAGCTTTGGCGTATCATTGAGGAGGGCTATTCACCACGAGATCCAAAGAGCTTGACAAGAAGAGATGTGGTGGATGACCAACTCAACGCCACCGCCATCAACATGATTCATATGGCCATCACCCCCAAGGACCGCGCTCATATCCGCTCGCTCAAGACCGCCAAGGAAGCATGGGACAAACTTGAGAAGCTCTTCCTCGGCAATGCAAGCATCCAAAGCTCTCATTTTGATGAAGTGAACAACATGGCCGACAATTTCGTCATGATTGAAGGAGAGACCCCCGAAGAAATGTATCGGCGCCTCATCGCTCTTGCCGTGCAAATGCAAGATCTTGGAGCAACGTTCGTGGATGACCATTGGATCAAGCGCAAGTTCTACAACGCTCTCCTCCCTTATGAGGAAGTGAAGTTGACGGCCATCCGCCAAAACGCCTCCTTCCGTGCTATGACATCCGATGAAGTCCTTAGCGAAGTCATCGCTTTGGACATCTCCAAGAAGAATGCGGAGGATCTTGTTGCTCGCGCCCACAACTCCCGCAAGCCCAACCTTGCATTGAAGATGAAGGTGCATGAAGCTAGTGAAAGCGATGAGGATCCCGTTGAGTGGGGTTCGGATGATCTCAAGCTCAACTACCATGAGCACATGGCTCTCGCCGCCAAGAAGTTTTGGGATGGAAACATGTCCCGAAACACAAGACCAAGAAGATCACGTGATTCTCCAAGAAGACTCTCCAAGAGCCCAAGAGAAGGGACAAAGGGAAGAACATGCTACAATTGCGGTGACAAGAATCATTTTGTCGCGGATTGTATGTTTGAGAGAAGAGAAGATCATGGTGGAAGGCTTATCCCAAAGGATAGGTACAAGCCACACTCCAAAGGATTCTCCAAGTTCTCCCCAAGGTCCGATGACGACAAGGTCTCCTCCAACAAGAAGCCTAGAGCCTTCATCATTCGAGAAGAGTACTCCTCCGATGAAGATGGAGAGCATGAGGACAAGCGCTCCAACAAGGAAGGAGAGGGAGTGGCCGCCATCGCCATTTCCACTCCCTCTATCTCCCTCTTTGACTCTCCTAATGAGAACCTCGTCACCAACAATGCACGTTGCCTTATGGCAAAGGTATCCACGGAGGTAAAATCCCCTTCCAAACCATCATCTTCGACTAATGCCTTATATATTGATGATGCCACTAGTCTCACCGTTAAACGTGAGATTATGGGTTTGGATTCCTTGGATTCTTTTCTCACTAACATGAAGGGGGACACCAAGATTCATGTTGGGGCTCTCTTAGCCCAACTTGGTGCGGCACAAGATCTTATTGAGAAGAGGGAGAAGTTGGAAAGGGAAGCGGCCTTTGAGCTTGCCAATCTCAAGGAGGAGCTTGATGATGAACGGAATCTTCGCATGTCTCTTGAAGCTAGTGTCATCGTCCTTGAAGACAAGAATGAAGCTATTGTTTCACGACTCACCAAGGATCGAGACCATGCTCTTGAGTTGGTTGGTGACCTCAAGAAGAAGATGCTCTCGCTCGAGGAAGCCAACAAAGGGAAAGATGATGAAGACCCCAATCCTTGTCACGATGAGCTTGTGGATCAAGTTACTTCCTTGAGGAGGCACAATGCTCTTCTCTTGGAAGTCAATGCTCTTCAAGAAGAAGCCTTGGATGAATATTACCGCTTGTTCAAAGAGAAGACCTCATGTTGCAACCATGAAGAAGAAATTGCCGCTCTTGAGATCACCAAGGCCAAGCTATTGAGTTTGAGTAGCAAGCAAGAAGAGTCGTTGGTGGAGTGTCTCCGCATGAGCAAGGAGAAGGATACGTGTTGTGATCATGAGGAGGAAATAGCCGCCTTGAAGAGAAGGGAAGCCAAGCTCATGGAGGTCAACTCCATGCAAGAAGAAACCTTGAAGGAGTACTTTCCTTTGAGCAAGGACCGTGCATGTTGCACTCATGAAAGTGACATTGCCAAGATGGAGAATGACAAGCGCATGCTCATGAAGATGAACGCTCTCCAAGAAGAAGCTTTGATGGAACACTTCCGGGTGAACAAGGCAAAGGAGGTCCAAGTGTTTGATATTTTCCATCCACACCCGGAGCATGAAGATGAAGTCAATCGCTTGAAGGCCAAGGTTGATAGACTCCAAGTTCAAGCCAAGTACTTGGAAGGAATCATTGAAGCTAAAGATGGAGCCAAAGAGGGCTCATGCAATGAAGGAGGAGTGGCTACCAAGCCAAAGAGAAAGAGGAAGAGGAGGACCAAGAAGAAGAAGGACAAGGAGAACATGGAGACCAACCTTGAAGGGAGCAATGCTAGCTCAAGAAGAGATGGAGTACCCAACTCCGCCTCGACGGGTTTCGCCGGCTCTAACAACCCTTCTCATGTTCTTTTTGTTGATTACTATGGACATATTCGTGCTCGCTTTATTGGTCCTCAAAAGGACAATGTTGATTGGACTATTTGGGTTCCCAAACCCCTTGTTACTAACATGCTAGGACCCATTGAAAAATGGGTACCTAAATCCAAGACTTGATTCCTTGTAGGACTATGCTTCCGGTGGCGCTAAATGGGTGGTTGATAGTGGAGCCACAAGTCATATGACCGGAAGCAAGGATATTGTTGTCGACCTCGTGCCTTCTCTCTCTACCGTTTCATATGGCGACAACACGTGCTCTAAGGTATTGGGTCTTGGCAAGGTGGTGGTAACACCCGACATCTCACTTGTGAATGTCCTCCTTGTCGAGACCCTTGGTTACAACTTACTCTCCGTTCATCAAATTGCTCGTATGGGTCTATGCACATTCTTTGATGAACATATGGTGGTCCTCTTGTGGAGCAAGACACTCAATGTAGCTTTTGTTGGATATGTAGAGAACGGTTTGTATGTTGTCGATTTCTCCGGAAAGACAACGTCTTCCGCTCTTTGCCTATTCGCCAAAGGTGACAAGGGTTGGTTATGGCATCGCCGACTAGCCCATGTCAACATGAGGACTTTGCAAAGTCTCCACAAGGGTGGCCACATTCTCGGACTAAAAGAAGATGTCTCCTTTTGCAAGGATCGTGTTTGTAGGGCTTGCGTACAAGGAAAAATGCATGGAGCTCCTCACAAGGCCAAGACTATCATCTCTACCACAAGATGCTTGGAGCTCCTACATGTTGATCTCTTTGGTCCACCGTCTCATGAAAGTCTTGGAGGAAAGAAGTATTGCCTCGTCATCGTTGATGACTATTCACGCTATTGTTGGGTATTCTTCTTCAAGTACAAGAGTGAGACTCAACAAACCATGATGGAGTTTGCCAACCAAGTTCAACGCAAGTACGACAACAAGATCCTCGCAATAAGGAGCGACAATGGAACGGAGTTCAAGAACTACACATTGGATGACTTCCTCGGCGAAGAAGGAATCCAACACCAATACTCCACGCCATATACTCCCCAACAAAATGGGGTCGCCGAAAGGAAGAATCGAACCTTGATCGAAGCCGCTCGAACCATGATGATGGAATACAAGTCCAACTACAATTTTTGGGCGGAAGCTATCTCTACCGCATGCCATGCTACTAATCGCCTCTACTTTCGCAAAGGTCTTGAGAAGACACCATATGAGATCCTCACCGGCAACAAGCCTAATGTGTCATACTTCAAGGTCTTTGGATGCAAATGCTACATACTTGTCAAGGACACGCGCCTATCCAAGTTTGATTCAAGAGCTCAAGAAGGAATTTTCGTTGGCTATGCTACGGATTCTCACGCCTATAGAGTCTTCAACAAGTCAAGTGGACGTGTTGTAGAATCTTGTGATGTGACATTCGATGAAGATGATAGATCTTTGGAGGAGCGAAGTGCTTCTTGTGAGAAAGGAGATGCAATTCCCCCGGATACCATAGGAAGGATGGGTGTTGGCATTCGCCGACCTCAAGAGCTACCTTCTATGAGTACCGGGGAAGGACCAAGTTCCACCCAAGTGGAGCCATCTACACCACAAGGCCAAGCTTCTTCCGTTGATCTAACAAATGCAAGTCAACCTCTACAACAACCTCAAGTTCAACCTCAACCTCAAGATCAACCTCGACATCTACAACAACAATCAAGTCCAAGTTCACCTCAACAAGCTCAAGAACAACATACACCGCAAGCTCGTCTACCTCAACACCCAACATCAAGTGACCAAGGTCAAGCTTCAAGTTCTTCTCCGAGTGGTTCGGGGATAATCTTCATGGACAATAATATTCCCTATACCCCCGAGCCGTCCGGATCTCATGACAATGATGCCCCTTTCAACGACAATGGAGGTCAAGGCGAGGACCTAAACCGTGATGAAGGCCAAGAGGACTCACAAGAACCATCTCCTCAAGCCGACACTCGCCGTGAAGATCCTACTACAAGACACTTGCGTCTCAAGTCTCATTCCTTGCAAAATATCATTGGTGATCTAAAGAGAAATGTTACCACTCGGAGGCAACTTGCAAACTTTTGTGCGCACCATGCCTTTGTCTCTAAGGAGGAACCACTCAAAGTTGATGATGCTCTCAAAGATCCCGATTGGTTGAATGCAATGCAAGAGGAACTCAACAACTTCAAGAGGAATGATGTATGGACTCTCATGAAGCGACCCGATCATTGCCGCAATGTTATCGGCACCAAGTGGATCTTCAAGAACAAGCAAGATGAAAGTGGCACGGTCATCCGCAACAAAGCAAGATTGGTGGCACAAGGCTATTCTCAAGTCGAAGGCGTGGACTTTGGTGAAACCTTTGCACCCGTTGCAAGGCTTGAGTCCATCCGTATCCTTTTGGCCTTTGCCTCACATCATGGCTTTAAGTTGCAACAAATGGATGTTAAGAGTGCTTTTCTTAATCACTACAAGAAAAGTTCTGATAGGCAACGTCCCAAAATCGTCCGCTAAGGGGTATTTTTCGTCGCCTATGGGCCTAACCCGACGATATGGGTTCTGTTGTCGAAACTGCGTTAGGCAAAGTCCTACCACGTTTGGTCCGTCGCGCTTGGCGCCCCGCCACGGAAAATCGGACCGTTGCGAATGTTTCCGGAGCCCGTTGATCGCTGACGTCATGCAACCGACACGTGGCAGACGCCGCGCGCTAACGGCGTTAACCGCTAAACCCCGTGGTAGATGGTAGGCCCACACGAGGCCCGCCACGTCTTAAGCGGGCCGCCCCATTAAGTTTGCGGGCGGGCCAGCTGACTTAGTTTGACCGGTCAACTATATAGTGGGCTGGTCCATTAGTTACGTGGGCCGGCCTAACCTCTGGTTGACTGGTCAAAACTTTAATGGGCCGGCCCATTTAAAAAGTCCACCTTGAAGGTGGGCGGCCCAAGAAGTTATTGGCCCAATAGCATGTGGGTCCCACTTTCTATCAGGCTCATTTAGTACGTGGGGTCCACAATAGATCAAATGGGCTGGCCCAACAAGCCGATGGGCGGGCAAAACACAGTGGGTCCCACTTTCTGTTAAAGGCGTGGCCCATTTAGTATGTGGGGTCCACCATATAGCAAGGGGCCACCCAAGAAGATATTGGGCGGGCCTAAAACACGTGGGTCCCACTTTCCTTTTAAAGGGCGCCCATTTAGTATGTGGGGTCCACCATATAGCAAGTGGGCCGGCCCAACAAGATAGTGGGCCGGGCCAAAATATAGGTGGGTCCCACTTTCCGTTAAAGGGCCGGCCCATTTAGTGTGTGGGGTCCACCGTATAGCAAGGGCCGGCCAACAAGATAGTGGGCCGGCCAAAAACATAGGTGGGTCCCACTTTGTTAAAGGGCCCCATTTAGTGTGTGGGGTCCACCATATAGCAAGTGGGCCGGCCCAACAAGATAGTGGGCGGGCCAAAAACATAGGTGGGTCCCACTTTCCGTTAAAGGGCCGCCCATTTAGTGTGTGGTCCACCATATAGCTGGCGGCCCAACAAGATAGTGGGCCGGGCCAAAAATCTGGTGGGTCCCACTATCTTGTTAAAGGGCCGGCCCATTTAGTGTGTGGGGTCGACCACTGATACGTCTCCGACGTATCGATAATTTCTTATGTTCCATGCCACATTATTGATGATATCTACATGTTTTATGCATACTTTGTGTCATATTTATGCATTTTACGGAACTAACCTATTAACGAGATGCCGAAGAGCCAGTTGTTCTGTTGTTTTTGGTTTCAGAAATCCTAGTAAGGAAATATTCTCGGAATTGGATGAAATCAACGCCCAGGGGCCTATTTTTACACGAA
The DNA here is from genome assembly GCA_030979885.1 of Lolium multiflorum. Classification (NCBI taxonomy): domain Eukaryota; kingdom Viridiplantae; phylum Streptophyta; class Magnoliopsida; order Poales; family Poaceae; genus Lolium; species Lolium multiflorum. Next base: position 403,466,098 of record CM061750.1, read on the forward strand.
GCGTCCAGAAGACCGAAGATGATACGAAGTGGGGCCACGAGCTGGCGACATACTAGGGCGGCGCGGCCCAGCCCTTGGCCGCGCCGACCTAGCGTGTGGGGCCCTCGTGTGGCCCCCTGACCTATCTCCTCCGCCAACTTAAACCTTCATCGCGAAACCCCCAGTACCAAGAGCCACGATACGGAAAACCTTCCAGATACGCCGCCGCCGCCAATCCCATCTCGGGGGATTCAGGAGATCGTCTCCGGCACCCTGGCGGAGAGGGGATTCATCTCCCGGAGGACTCTACACCGCCATGTTCGCCTCCGGAGTGATGAGTGAGTAGTCTACCCCTGGACTATGGGTCCATAGCAGTAGCTAGATGGTTGTCTTTCCTTATGTGCTTCATTGTCGGATCTTGTGAGCTGAACATGATCAAGATCATCTATCTGTAATGCTATATGTTGTGTTTGTTGGGATCCGATGAATAGAGAATACTATGTTATGTTGATTATCAATTTATATCTATGTGTTGTTTATGATCTTGCATGCTCTCCGTTATTAGTAGAGGCTCTGGCCAAGTTGATGCTAGTAACTCCAAGAGGGGGTATTTATGCTCGATAGTGGGTTCATGTCTCCGTGAATCTGGGAGTGAGAAACCTCTAAGATTATGGATGTGCTGTTGCCACTAGGGATAAAACATTGATGCTATGTCCAAGGATGTAGTTATTGATTACATTACGCACCATACTTAATGCAATTGTCTGTTGTTAGCAACTTAATACTGGAAGGGGTTCGGATGATAACCTGAAGGTGGACTTTTTAGGCATAGATGCATGTTGGATAGCGGTCTATGTACTTTGTCGTAATGCCTAATTAAATCTCACAATACTCATCATATCATGTATGTGCATGGTCATGCCCTCTCTATTTGTCAATTGCCCAACTGTAATTTGTTCACCCAACATGCTATTTATCTTATGGGAGAGACACCTCTAGTGAACTGTGGACCCCGGTCCTATTTTTTATATCTGAAATACAATCTACTGCAATTGTTCTACTGTTCTCTGCAAACAATCATCATCCACACTATACATCTAATCCTTTGTTACAGCAAGCCGGTGAGATTGACAACCTCACTGTTTCGTTGGGGCAAAGTACTTTGGTTGTGTTGTGCAGGTTCCACGTTGGCGCCGGAATCCCTGGTGTTGCGCCGCACTACATCTCGCCGCCATCAACCTTCAACGTGCTTCTTGGCTCCTGGTTCGATAAACCTTGGTTTCATACTGAGGGAAAACTTGCCGCTGTACGCATCACACCTTCCTCTTGGGGTTCCCAACGGTCGCGTGCTGTACGCGTATCAAGACTGTTTTCTGGCGCCGTTGCCGGGGAGATCAAGACACTACTTTGTTTGCTGCACTAAATCAAAACACACAAAAAATAGTTGCTAGTTTTACTTTATTTACTGTCTTGTTTGCTATATCAAAAACACAAAAAAATTAGTTACTTGCATTTACTTTATCTAGTTTGCTTAATTTACTACTGCTAAAATGAGTGATCCTGAAGTTGAAGTTCGTTCGTTTAAGCAACAAGGGGGAGAATGTTTAAGAGATTCTTGGTATAGAATTAGTGATGCCCATAATAGGTGCACTAAGAAACACTCCACCACTATCCTACTCAGGAATTTTTATGTTGGTGTCTCTAGCTGGAATAGGTATGTTCTTGATTGTCTCGCGAGAGGTAACTTCCTAAGTACTCCTGCATTAGAAGCTAGTTGCATTATTGAGAGCTTATTTGGAATACCACCTGTTAATGAAGTTAAAATTGAAACCTCTCTTGAAGACGTCATGAAAAAGTTGGAAACCATAGAGCAAAACCTTCCAAGTATTGATACTACTTTGGGAGCATTACTTGATAGCACTGATAAACTTGATAAATCTCTAGGTGGAATTAATGAGAAAATTGCCATTTTGGAATCTTATGCTATTCATGATAATCAAACCCAAAGGATTAGTGAACTTGAAGAGGCTATGGGAACATTGGGTTCAACCTTTTCATCTATAAAGTTTAGAGAGAAAGCTTATGTGGGTAAGGAGCAAAAGTTCATGTATGTCTCTAAGGGGCCTAAACCAAAAAGCTATTATAGGCCTAAAATTGATAAAGCTCTTAAAACCACTATAGATAAGGGAGCATCTAAGATACCTAATGGGATAAATTCTGAAAATGATGTTGATGTTTCATCACTTGATAATACTTGATATACACTTTCTGCGCCTAGCTGAAAGGCGTTAAAGAAAAGCGCTTATGGGAGACAACCCATGTTTTGACTACAGTACTTTGTTTTATATTTGAGTCTTGGAAGTTGTTTAATACTGTAGCAACCTCTCCTTATCTTAGTTTTGTGCATTGTTGTGCCAAGTAAAGTCGTTGATAGTAAGGTTCATACTAGATTTGGATTACTGCGCAGAAACAGATTTCTTTGCTGTCACGAATCTGGGCCAAATTCTCTGTAGGTAACTCAGAAAATTATGCCAATTTACGTGAGTGATCCTCAGATATATACGCAACTTTCATTCAATTTGAGAATTTTCATTTGAGCAAGTCTGGTGCCTCAATAAAATTCATCTTTACGAACTGTTCTGTTTTGACAGATTCTGCCTTTTATTTCGCATTGCCTGTTTTGCCATGCTTGATGGATTTTTCGATTCCATTGACTTTCAGTAGCTTTGTGCAATGTCCAGAAGTGTTAAGAATGATTATGTCACCTCTGAACATGTATATTTTGATTGTGCACTAACTCTCTAATGAGTTGTTTTGAGTTTGGTGTGGAGGAAGTTTTCAAGGATCAAGAGAGGGAGATGATACAACATGATCAAGGAGAGTGAAAGGTCTAAGCTTGGGGATTCCCCGGTGGTTCACCCCTGCATATATCAAGAAGACTCAAGCGTCTAAGCTTGGGGATGCCCAAGGCATCCCCTTCTTCATCGACAACATTATCAGGTTCCTCCCTGAAACTATATTTTTATTCCATCACATCTTATGTGCTTTGCTTGGAGCGTCGGTTTGTTTTTGTTTTTGTTTTTGTTTGAATAAAATGGATCCTAGCATTCATTGTGTGGGAGAGAGACACGCTCCGCTGTTGCATATGGACAAATATGTCCTTAGGCTTTACTCATAATATTCATGGCGAAGTTTCTTCTTCGTTAAATTGTTATATGGTTGGAATTGGAAAATGATACATGTAGTAATCGCTATAATGTCTTGGATAATGTGATACTTGGCAATTGTTGTGCTCATGTTTAAGCTCTTGCATCATATACTTTGCACCTATTAATGAAGAAATACATAGAGCATGCTAAAATTTGGTTTGCATATTTGGTCTCTCTAAAGTCTAGATAATTTCTAGTATTGAGTTTGAACAACAAGGAAGACGGTGTAGAGTCTTATAATGTTTACAATATGTCTTTTATGTGAGTTTTGCTGCACCTCTTCATCCTTGTGTTTGTTTCAAATAACCTTGCTAGCCTAAACCTTGTATCGAGAGGGAATACTTCTCATGCATCCAAAATACTTGAGCCAACCACTATGCCATTTGTGTCCACCATACCTACCTACTACATGGTATTTCTCCGCCATTCCAAAGTAAATTGCTTGAGTGCTACCTTTAAATTTCTAATCCTCTACCTTTACAATATATAGCTCATGGGACAAATAGCTTAAAAACTATTGTGGTATTGAATATGTACTTATGCACTTTATCTCTTATTAAGTTGCTTGTTGTGCGATAACCATGTTCTGGGGACGCCATCAACTACTCTTTGTTGAATATCATGTGAGTTGCTATGCATGTTCGTCTTGTCTGAAGTAAGGGAGATTTACCGCTAAAATGGTTAGAGCATTGCATAATGTTAGAGAAGAACATTGGGCCGCTAACTAAAGTCATGATCCATGGTGGAAGTTTCAGTTTTGGACAAATATCCTCAATCTCATATGAGAAGATTAATTTTTGCTACATGCTTATGCATATAAGAGGAGTCCATTATCTGTTGTCTATGTTGTCCCGGTATGTATGTCTAAGTTGAGAATAATCAATAGTGAGAAATCCGATGCGAGCTTTCTCCTTAGACCTTTGTACAGGCGGCATAGAGGTACCCCTTTGTGACACTTGGTTAAAACATGTGCATTGCGATGATAATCCGGTAATCCAAGCTAATTAGGACAAGGTGCGGGCACTATTAGTATACTATGCATGAGGCTTGCAACTTGTAAGATATAATTTACATAACACATATGCTTTATTACTACCGTTGACAAAATTGTTTCTTGTTTTCAAAACCAAAGCTCTAGCACAAATATAGCAATCGATGCTTTCCTCTTTGAAGGACCTTTCTTTTACTTTTATTGTTGAGTCAGTTCACCTATCTCTCTCCACCTCAAGAAGCAAACACTTGTGTGAACTGTGCATTGATTCCTACATACTTGCATATTGCACTTGTTATATTACTTTACATTGACAATATCCATGAGATATACATGTTATAAGTTGAAAGAAACCGCTGAAACTTAATCTTCCTTTATGTTACTTCAATACCTTTACTTTGAATTATTGCTTTATGAGTTAACTCTTATGCAAGACTTATTGATGCTTGTCTTGAAGTACTATTCATGAAAAGTCTTTGCTATATGATTCATTTGTTTACTCATGTCATTTACATTGTTTTGATCGCTGCATTCATTACATATGCTTACAATAGTATGATCAAGGTTATGATGGCATGTCACTCCAGAAATTATCTTTGTTATCGTTTACCTGCTCGGGACGAGCAGAACTAAGCTTGGGGATGCTGATACGTCTCCGACGTATCGATAATTCCTTATGTTCCATGCCACATTATTGATGATATCTACATGTTTTATGCATACTTTATGTCATATTTATGCATTTTGGAACTAACCTTTTAACGAGATGCCGAAGAGCAGTTGCTGTTTTCTGCTGTTTTTGGTTTCAGAAATCCTAGTAAGGAAATATTCTCGGAATTGGACGAAATCAACGCCTAGGGGCCTATTTTTACACGAAGCTTCCAGAAGACCGAAGATGATACGAAGTGGGGCCACGAGCTGGCGACACACTAGGGCGGCGCGGCCCAGCCCTTGGCCGCGCCGACCTAGCATGTGGGGCCCTCGTGTGGCCCCCTGACCTATCTCCTCCGCCTACTTAAAGCCTTCATCGCGAAACCCCCAGTACCGAGAGCCATGATACGTCTCCGACGGATCGATAATTTCTTATGTTCCATGCCACATTATTGATGATATCTACATGTTTTATGCACACTTTATATCGTTTTTATGCATTTTCCGGAACTAACCTATTGACGAGATGTCGAAGGGCCAGTTGCTGTTTTGGTTTCAGAAATCCTAGTAAGGAAATATTCTCGGAATCGGACGAAATCAACGCCAAGATCTTAGAATCCCGGAAGCATCCAGAACACCCGAGAGTCGCCGGAGGGGCCACGGCCCACGGACCATAGGCCAGCGCGGCCTGGGGGTGGCCCGCGCCCCCCTATGGTGTCGTCACCTCGTCGACCTTCTGACGCCGCCTCTTCGCCTATAAGAAGCCCCTCGACCTAAATCTTCGAGATGAAAAAGCCACGGTACGAGAAACCATCCAGAGCCGCCGCCATCGCGAAGCCAAGATCTGGGGGACAGGAGTCTCTGTTCCGGCACGCCGCCGGACGGGGAAGTGCCCCGGAAGGCTCCTCCATCGACACCACCGCCATCTCCATCAACGCTGCTGTCTCCCATGAGGAGGGAGTAGTTCTCCATCGAGGCTCGGGGCTGTACCGGTAGCTATGTGGTTCATCTCTCTCCTATGTACTTCAATACAATAATCTCATGAGCTGCCTTACATGATTGAGATTCATATGATGATGCTTGTAATCTAGATGTCATTATGCTAGTCAAGTGAATTTTACTTATGTGATCTCCGGAGACTCCTTGTCCCACGTGTGTAAAGGTGACAGTGTGTGCACCGTGTGGGTCTCTTAGGCTATATTTCACAGAATACTTATTCACTGTTATGAATGGCATAGTGAAGTGCTTATTTATATCTCTTTATGATTGCAATGTGTTTTGTATCACAATTTATCTATGTGCTACTCTAGTGATGTTATTAAAGTAGTTTATTCCTCCTGCACGGTGTAATGGTGACAGTGTGTGCATCCGTGTTAGTACTTGGCGTAGGCTATGATTGTGATCTCTTGTAGATTATGAAGTTAACTATTGCTATGATGGTATTGATGTGATCTATGCCTCCTTTCATAGCGTGAAGGTGACAGTGTGCATGCTACGTTAGTACTTGGTTTAGTTGTGTTGATCTATCGTGCACTCTAAGGTTATTTAAATATGAACATCGAATATTGTGGAGCTTGTTAACTCCGGCATTGAGGGTTCGTGTAATCCTACACAGTTAGTGGTGTTCATCATCCAACAAGAGGGTGTAGAGTATGCATTTATCTATTCTGTTATGTGATCAAAGTTGAGAGTGTCCACTCGTGAAAGTCTAATCCCTAGGAATTGTTCCTAAATACTGCTATCGCTGCTTGTTTACTGTTTTACTGTGTTACTACTGCTGCGTTACTACTGCTTGTTTACTGTCCGGCAAAGCACTTTTCTGGTGCCGTTGCTACTACTTATTTATACCACCTGTATTTCACTATCTCTTCGTCGAACTAGTGCACCTATTAGGTGTGTTGGGGACACAAGAGACTTCTTGCTTTGTGGTTGCAGGGTTGCATGAGAGGGATATCTTTGACCTCTTCCTCCGTGAGATCGATAAACCTTGGGTGATCCACTTAAGGGAAACTTGCTGCTGTTCTACAAACCTCTGCTCTTGGAGGCCCAACACTGTCTACAAGAATAGAAGCTCCCGTAGACATCAAGCTGGCGCCGTTGCCGGGGAGGAAAGGTAAAAGGCACTCATACTTCGGTTCCAGGTAATGTACTTTTCTGGTGCCATTGTGTTTGTGCTCGAAGCTATTTCCTTTAGATCCTGCAATTGCATCTTTTTGTTTCTTGTTTACACTAGTTAGGCATAATGGAAAACAAAAAAATATGAGAGATCTTTATGAACTTTATCTTGAATTAGGACATGATGTGTTTGAAGAGAGAATTAAAAAACCCATGAAACTTTATATGCATGCTAATGGGAATGTTATTAATATGAATGCTTTGAACACTATTGTTGCTAATGCTATGGAAAATTCTAAGCTTGGGGAAGCTGGTTTTGATGAGCATGATCTTTTTAGTCCCCCGGGCATGGAGGAGAAAATTTACTTTGATGATACTTTGCCTCCTATTTATGATGATTATAATGATAGTAGTCTTTTGGTACCACCTGTTATGGAGGATAAATTTGATTATGATTACAATATGCCTCCTATATTTGATGATAGCTACTTTGTTGAATTTGCTCTAACTACAACTAATAAAATTGATTATGCTTATGTGGAGAGTAATAATTTTATGCATGAGACTCATGATAAGAATGCTTTATGTGATAGTTATATTGTTGAGTTTGCTCATGATGCTACTGGACATTATTATGAGAGAGGAAAATTTGGTTGTAGAAATTTTCATGTTACTAAAACACCTCTCTATATGCTTAAAATTTTGAAATTGAGCTTGTCTAGTTTTCCGATGCTTATTGCATTATGTCTAAATGACTTGTTTATTTACAAGATTCCTTTTCATAGGAAGCATGTTAGGCTTAAAGTTGTTTTGAATTTGCTTCTTGATGCTCTCTTTTGCTTCAAAAACTATTTCTTGCGAGTGCATCATTAAAACTGCTGAGCCCATCTTAATGGCTATAAAGAAAGAACTTCTTGGGAGATAACCCATGTGTTTATTTTGCTACAGTACCTCTATTTTATATTTGTGTCTTGGAAGTTGTTACTACTGTAGCAACCTCTCCTTATCTTAGTTTTGTGCATTGTTGTGCCAAGTAAAGTCGTTGATAGTAAGGTTCATACTAGATTTGGATTACTGCGCAGAAACAGATTTCTTTGCTGTCACGAATCTGGGCAAAATTCTCTGTAGGTCACTCAGAAAATTATGCCAATTTACGTGAGTGATCCTCAGATATGTACACAACTTTCATTCAATTTGAGCATTTTCGTTTGAGCAAGTCTGGTGCCCCTTTAAAATTTGTCTTTACGGACTGTTCTGTTTTGACAGATTCTGCCTTTTTATTTCGCATTGCCTCTTTTGCTATGTGGGATGGATTTCTTTGTTCCATTAACTTCCAGTAGCTTTGGGCAATGTCCAGAAGTGTTAAAAATGATTGTGTCACCTCTGAACATGTGAGTTTTTGATTATGCACTAACCCTCTAATGAGTTTGTTTCGAGTTTGGTGTGAAGGAAGTTTTCAAGGGTCAAGAGAGGAGGATGATACAATGTGATCAAGAAGAGTGAAAGCTCTAAGCTTGGGGATGCCCCGGTGGTTCATCCCTGCATATTTCAAGAAGACTCAAGCGTCTAAGCTTGGGATGCCCAAGGCATCCCCTTCATCGACAAATTATCAGGTTCCTTCTCTTGAAACTATATTTTTATTCGGTCACATCTTATGTACTTTACTTAGAGCGTCTGTTTGCTTTTGTTTTTGTTTTTGTTTGAATAAATGCTTGTGTGGGAGAGAGACATGCTCCGCTGGTTCATATGAACACATGTGTTCTTAGCCTTTAATTTTCATGGCGAAGGTTGAAACTGCTTCGTTAATTTGTTATATGGTTGGAATCGGGAAATGCTACATGTAGTAATTGGTAAAATGTCTTGAATAACTTGATACTTGGCAATTGTTGTGCTCATGTTTAAGCTCTTGCATCATATACTTTGCACCTATTAATGAAGAAATACATAGAGCTTGCTAAAATTTGGTTTGCATAATTGGTCTCTCTAAGGTCTAGATAATTTCTAGTAAGAGTTTGAACAACAAGGATGACGGTGTAGAGTCTTATAATGTTTACAATATGACTTTTATGTGAGTTTTGCTGCACCGCTTCATCCTTGTGTTTTTTTCAAATAGCCTTGCTAGCCTAAACCTTGTATCGAGAGGGAATACTTCTCATGCATCCAAAATACTTGAGCCAACCACTATGCCATTTGTGTCCACCATACCTACCTACTACATGGTATTTCTCCGCCATTCCAAAGTAAATTGCTTGAGTGCTACCTTTAAATTTCAATTCTTCACCTTTACAATATATAGCTCATGGGACAAATAGCCTAAAAACTATTGTGGTATTGAATATGTACTTATGCACTTTATCTCTTATTAAGTTGCCTGTTGTGCGATAACCATGTTCCTGGGGACGCCATCAACTACTCTTTGTTGAATATCATGTGAGTTGCTATGCATGTTCGTCTTGTCTGAAGTAAGGGCGATCTACCACCTTATGGTTAGAGCGTGCATATTGTTAGAGAAGAACATTGGGCCGCTAACTAAAGCCATGATCCATGGTGGAAGTTTCAGTTTTGGACATATATCCTCAATCTCAAATGAGAAAATTAATTGTTGCTACATGCTTATGCATAAAAGAGGAGTCCATTATCTATTGTCTATGTTGTCCCGTATGGATGTCTAAGTTGAGAATAATCAATAGCGAGAAATCCAATGCGAGCTTTCTCCTTAGACCTTTGTACAGGCGGCATAGAGGTACCCCTTTGTGATACTTGGTTAAAACATGTGCATTGCGATAATCCCGGTAGTCCAAGCTAATTAGGACAAGGTGCGGGCACTATTAGTATACTATGCATGAGGCTTGCAACTTGTTAGATATAATTTACATGATACATATGCTTTATTACTACCGTTGACAAAATTGTTTCTTGTTTTCAAAATCAAAGCTCTAGCACAAATATAGCAATCGATGCTTTCCTCTTTGAAGGACCATTCTTTTACTTTTATTGTTGAGTCAGTTCACCTATTTCTCTCCACCTCAAGAAGCAAACACTTGTGTGAACTGTGCATTGATTCCTACATACTTGCATATTGCACTTGTTATATTACTCTACATTGACAATATCCATGAGATATACATGTTACAAGTTGAAAGCAACCGCTGAAACTTAATCTTCTTTTGTGTTGCTTCAATGTCTTTACTTTGAATTATTGCTTTATGAGTTAACTCTTATGCAAGACTTATTGATGCTTGTCTTGAAGTACTATTCATGAAAAGTCTTTGCTATATGATTCATTTGTTTACTCATGTCATTTACATTGTTTTGATCGCTGCATTCACTACATATGCTTACAAATAGTATGATCAAGTTTATGATGGCATATCACTCCAGAAATTATCTTTGTTATCGTTTGGCTCGGGACGAGCAGAAACTAAGCTTGGGGATGCTGATACGTCTCCGACGTATCGATAATTTCTTATGTTCCATGCCACATTATTGATGATATCTACATGTTTTATGCACACTTTATATCGTTTTTATGCATTTTCCGGAACTAACCTATTGACGAGATGCCGAAGGGCCGTTGTGTTTTTGCTGTTTGGTTTCGAAATCCTAGTAAGGAAATATTCTCGGAATCGGACGAAATCAACGCCAAAGATCTTAGAATCCCCGGAAGCATCCGAACACCCGAGAGTCGCGGAGGGGGCCACAGGCCCACCAGACCATAGGCCAGCGCGGCCTGGGGGTGGCCCGCGCCCCCCTATGGTGTCGTCGCCTCGTCGACCTTCTGACGCCGCCTCTTCGCCTATAAGAAGCCCCTCGACCTAAATCTTCGAGACGAAAAAGCCACGGTACGAGAAACCATCCAGAGCCGCCGCCATCGCGAAGGATCTGGGGGACAGGAGTCTGTTCCCACGCCGCCGGGACGGGGAAGTGCCCCCGGAAGGCTCCTCCATCGACACCACCGCCATCTCAATCAACGCTGTCTCCCATGAGGAGGGAGTAGTTCTCCATCGAGGCTCGGGCTGTACCGGTAGCTATGTGGTTCATCTCTCTCCTATGTACTTCAATACAATAATCTCATGAGCTGCCTTACATGATTGAGATTCATATGATGATGCTTGTAATCTAGATGTCATTATGCTAGTCAAGTGAATTTTACTTATGTGATCTCCGGAGACTCCTTGTCCCACGTGTGTAAAGGTGACAGTGTGTGCACCGTGTGGGTCTCTTAGGCTATATTTCACAGAATACTTATTCACTGTTATGAATGGCATAGTGAAGTGCTTATTTATATATCTTTATGATTGCAATGTGTTTTTTATCACAATTTATCTATGTGCTACTCTAGTGATGTTATTAAAGTAGTTTATTCCTCCTGCACGGTGTAATGGTGACAGTGTGTGCATCGTGTTAGTACTTGGCGTAGGCTATGATTGTGATCTCTTGTAGATTATGAAGTTAACTATTGCTATGATGGTATTGATGTGATCTATGCCTCCTTTCGTAGCGTGAAGGTGACAGTGTGCATGCTACGTTAGTACTTGGTTTAGTTGTGTTGATCTGTCGTGCACTCTAAGGTTATTTAAATATGAACATCGAATATTGTGGAGCTTGTTAACTCCGGCATTGAGGGTTCGTGTAATCCTACACAGTTAGTGGTGTTCATCATCCAACAAGAGGGTGTAGAGTATGCATTTATCTATTCTGTTATGTGATCAAAGTTGAGAGTGTCCACTAGTGAAAGTCTAATCCCTAGGCCTTGTTCCTAAATATTGCTATCGCTGCTTGTTTGTTTTTGCGTTACTACTGCTTGTTTACGTCTCCGGCAAAGCACTTTTCTGGTGCCGTTGCTACTACTTATTTATACCACATGTATTTCACTATCTCTTCGCCGAACTAGTGCACCTATTAGGTGTGTTGGGGACACAAGAGACTTCTTGCTTTGTGGTTGCAGGGTTGCATGAGAGGGATATCTTTGACCTCTTCCTCCCTGAGATCGATAAACCTTGGGTGATCCACTTAAGGGAAACTTGCTACTGTTCTACAAACCTCTGCTCTTGGAGGCCCAACACTGTCTACAAGAATAGAAGCTCCCGTAGACATCAAGCCACGATACGGAAAACCTTCTAGAGACGCCGCCGCCGCCAATCCTATCTCTGGGGATTCAGGAGATCGCCTCCGGCACCCTTTCGGAGAGGGGATTCATCTCCCGGAGGACTCTACACCGCCATGGTCGCCTCCGGAGTGATGAGTGAGTAGTCTACCCCTGGACTATGGATCCATAGCAGTAGCTAGATGGTTGTCTTCTCCTTATGTGCTTCATTGTCGGATCTTGTGAGCTGCCGAACATGATCAAGATCATCTATCTGTAATGCTATATGTTGTGTTTGTTGGGATCCGATGAATAGAGAATACTATGTTATGTTGATTATCAATTTATATCTATGTGTTGTTTATGATCTTGCATGCTCTCCGTTATTAGTAGAAGCTCTGGCCAAGTTGATGCTAGTAACTCCAAGAGGGGGTATTTATGCTCGATAGTGGGTTCATGTCTCCGTGAATCTGGGGGAGTGACAGAAACCTCTAAGATTATGGATGTGCTGTTGCCACTAGGGATAAAACATTGATGCTATGTCCAAGGATGTAGTTATTGATTACATTACACACCATACTTAATGCAATTGTCTGTTGTTAGCAACTTAATACTGGAAGGGGTTCGGATGATAACCCGAAGGTGGACTTTTTAGGCATAGATGCATGCTGGATAGCGGTCTATGTACTTTGTCGTAATGCCCAATTAAATCTCACAATACTCATCATATCATGTATGTGCATGGTCATGCCCTCTCTATTTGTCAATTGCCCAACTGTAATTTGTTCACCCAACATGCTATTTATCTTATGGGAGAGACACCTCTAGTGAAGTGGACCCCGGTCCTATTCTTTACATCTGAAATACAATCTACTGCAATTGTTCTACTGTTCTCTGCAAACAATCATCATCCACACTATACATCTAATCCTTTGTTACAGCAAGCCGGTGAGATTGACAACCTCGGTTTCGTTGGGGCAAAGTACTTTGGTTGTGTTGTGCAGGTTCCACGTTGGCGCCGGAATCCCTGGTGTTGCGCCGCACTACATCTCGCCTCCATCAACCTTCAACGTGCTTCTTGGCTCCTACTGGTTCGATAAACCTTGGTTTCATACTGAGGGAAAACTTGCCGCTATACGCATCACACCTTCCTCTTGGGGTTCCCAACGGTCGCGTGCTGTACGCGTATCAACCACAAAAGCTTTTGGGCTGGCCCAAAAAGTTAGTGGGCCGGCCCAATTAGTATGTGGGGTCCATGGTAAATCAGGTGGGCTGGCCCGACGAGTTAGCGGGCCGGCCCAATAAGCTTGTGGGGGCCACTTTTCGGTTACTTGGCCGGCCCAGTAGTGGGTGGGGTCCACCTTAAACCAAGTGGGCTGGCCCAATAAGTACGTGGGCCAGCCCGTTTAGTTAGTGTTTATATGCCGGCATAATAAGCGCTTTAGGATTTTGCGGGCTGGCACATGTGTGATTTCGCTTAATTGGGCCGTTTAAGTGATGGGAATTTGTGATTTACTGAGAATATTTACGCAGCACATGATTTCTGTCGGATAGCCTCACTTACCACAAGCACCAAATAAAAAATGCGCGAAAGAACTATAAAAACTAACTAAATATTACATCAGCTGCAAGGCTTTGAAAAAATATTACAGAACCCAGAGAAATTGAATAGTAATTAAACCTAGCAATACAATGAAGCGATCCAGCAATCTTTTAAGTTGTCCATGCAGCACCTATATCTGAAACAAAGACATTACAAGTTAAGACAGCAACAATGGAAAGGCAAAGACACTACAATATTGTTTGCCAAAGAATTTGGAACTAATCATTTCGTCGTTATAACAAGATCATTGTAATGCGCACAATAAGCAAACAAAGAGTGCATGCCGCATACCAATAGCCAATATAACAGAGCATGTTAGAATGAAACAGCAGACTTACTACTGTCGAGTCCCATGCAAACCAACATGTTTAGGGAGTACAAGATTGGCATGAACAACATAGTAGCAGGCTATAAATTTTGTAACAACGACTGAGCAAGATGAAGTTATGATGGCTACATCTACAGAGCAGGGAATGTAAACCAAAAATAGAAGTTACGATGGCAAAAGCTAAAGAGGAGGGAATGTGAACCAACATGTGCCAAGTGCAATTACTTCATTTTGGCCGTGAACTAAATAATACTCCTGAACTTATAGTGAAGGGGATGCAAATCAAGATGTTTCGGGATATAAAATTGTAATGAGCAACACATAGAGGATAGTTAATGCTGGAGCTTAGGATGGACCAGATACAGAATATAGTGGGATCACCTGTGAACTTGTATAAGAGGGAATGCAAACCAATATGTTCAGCATTCCATATGTGAGCGTCATGCCAAGTCAGAGAAACAAGTCAATAATGCAGCTTTTGAAGAACAAGATGGCACGCAAAATTATTATCTAGTAGTATGACAAGTTTATTTGTACTACATGCTAGATAGCAGAGTGATAGCATGCCAAACTAAGTCCTTACTTTGTTAGCTTACAATGAACTAGATACAAAACAATGGCATCACCTGTAGTACAGGGAATGCAAGCCAACATGTTCATGGAGTAAAAAATTGGCACAAACAACATAGTAGCAGGCCATAATTTTTGTAACAACGACTGAGCAAGATAAAGTTATGATGGCTAGATCTACAGAGCAGGGAATGTAAACCAAATATAGAAGTTACGATGCCAAAAGCTATAGAGCAGGGAATGCGAACCAACATGTGCAATTACTTAAAATTGGCCATGAACTAAATAATAGCAGGATGTTACTATAATAGCTAGGAATAAAACAGATAGGAGTTATAATGGCATCACTCATAAACTTGTAGATAAGGGAAACAAATCAATTTGTTTCGGGATATAAAGTTGTAATGAGCAACACATATAGGATAGTTAATGCTACGGCTTAGGATGGACCAGAAACGGAATATAGTGGGATCACCTGTGAACTTGTAGAAGAGGGAATGCACACCAACTTGTAGAATCAGATGGCAGACAAAATTATGATGGAAGTAGCTGCTGTGACGAGTTCAAATAAATTTGTACTGCAGGATGGCAGAGCGATAGCATGCAGGAACTAATAGCAGGCAGTTACTTTGTTAGCTTACGACGAAGTAGATAGAAATAACAATGGCATCACCTGTAGTACAGGGAATGCAAACCAACATGTTCAGGGAGAACAAGATTGGCATGAACAAAATAGTAGCAGCCTATAATTTTTGTAACAACGACTGAGCAAGATAGAAGTTATGATTGCTACATCTACAGAGCAGGGAATGCAAACCAAAATGTTCAATCGCTTAAAGTTAGCAATGAACTAGAAAATAGCAAGGTGTTACGGTCATAGCTAGGAATGAACTAAAAGAGCTTCAGACAAACAAGCATCTGAACCCAGAACATGGCGCTAAAACAAGGGACTTACATTAGGAGAAGCACTCTGTGGGAGTCACAGCAGATCTTCCTGGGGTTGATAGATCCGGTGATGAAGTACGCTACATGTGCTACTTGGGGTTGGAGAG
Source organism: Lolium multiflorum (assembly GCA_030979885.1). Lineage (NCBI taxonomy): Eukaryota > Viridiplantae > Streptophyta > Magnoliopsida > Poales > Poaceae > Lolium > Lolium multiflorum. The sequence goes on from CM061750.1 coordinate 403,481,682, forward strand.
GCGGCCATTACAATTCATGGTTACTCATCTCATCTGCAAAAACGTAACGGCGCGTCGTTAGCACAAACAGGTTCCCCCAAGATTAAACAAGAACTTGTAGGCAAGCAATAGAAAAGCGACAGTAGAAGAGTTTAGATCATGCACGGTGCCGGTGAAGCAGATCCGGTTCATGCACAGTGGTGTCGGTGAGCAAGATCCGATGCGGTGGACGACGGATCCGCGAAGCGGCTCCGGTGGGGTGGACGATACCGCAGCTGAAGCGACGGTAGACTGCTGGATGAGCATATGGTTCGGAGGTTCGGCGGGGATGATCCGGTCCGGTTGATGATGGCGTCGATGAAGCGGCTCCGGCAGCAGCCGGATGACGAGGATCGCGAGGCCTCGGGTAGGCCGGCGGGGATGTTCCGGTGCGGTGGTCGTGGAGGTGGGAGAGAGGGACTTGGGAAGTTCCGGTGGGTGGTCTGAGAAATGATTTTTTTGGGAGGGTTTCCGGGCTAGGGAGGTGGTGATCGAAAAAATGACGGGACCCCCCCACCAACCGACTTTCTTTCCATCTCCACAGGGGTAGAATGGGAATTTGGAAGCGTGTGAAATTTTTGTATTTTGTGGGCGGGAAGTTTTGCCGCTATGAGATTTTGAATTTGGCTACCGTCCAACTATAATGATAAAAAATTGTGAGACCGTACTAGTACCTCTGTTCAAGGCCGAGTGCAAAATCAAATCATCATCACCTTGAATATCGGTCACTACCATGATCATGATCTATCTCTGAAATTAGTGTATCCGCTAGATCTTGCAAAATATAATGATAAAAAGAATTGTGAGACCGTACTAGTACTTCTCTTCTAGGCCGAGTGCAACATCAAATCATCATCACGTTGAAAATTTGTTACCCATGATCATGATCTATCTCTGAAATTGGTGCATCTGTTGCAAAGTATAATGCTAAAATTTTGAGTGACCGTACTAGTACTTCTGTTCAAGCCCGAGTGCAACATCAAATCATCATCACGTTGAAAATTTGTTACCATGATCATGATCTATCTCTGAATTTGGCGCATCCGCTAAATGTTGCAAAGTATAATGATAAAGAATTTGTGAGACAGTAGTAGTACTTCTGTTCAAGCCCGAGTGCAACATCAAATTATCATCACGTTGAAATTTTGTTACCATGATCATGATCTATCTCTGAATTTGGCGCATCCACTAAATCTTGCAAAGTATAATGATAAAGAAATTGTGAGACAGTAGTATTACTTCAAGCCCGAGTGCAACATCAAATCATCATCACGTTGAAAGATTTTTACCATGATCATGATCTATCTCTAAATTTGGCGCATCCGCTAAATCTTGCAAAGTATAATGATAAAGAAATTGTGAGACAGTAGTAGTACTTCTGTTCAAGGTCGAGTGCAACATCAAATCATCATCACGTTGAATTTTTTACCATGATCATGATCTACCTCTGAAAATGGGCGCATCCGCTAAAACTTGCAAAGTATAATGATACAAAATTGTGAGACCGTACTAGTACTTATGTTCAAGGTCGAGTGCAACATCAAATCATCATTACATTGAAAAGTGTGTTACCATGATCATGATCTATCTCTGAATTTGGCGCATCCGCTAAATGTTGCAAAGTATAATGATAAAGAATTTGTGAGACAGTAGTAGTACTTATGTTCAAGCCCGAGTGCAACATCAAATTATCATCACGTTGAAAATTTGTTACCATGATCATGATCTATCTCTGAATTTGGCGCATCCGCTAAATCTTGCAAAGTATAATGATAAAGAAATTGTGAGACAGTAGTAGTACTTCAAGCCCGAGTGCAACATCAAATCATCATCACGTTGAAAATTTGTTACTATGATCATGATCTATCTCTAAATTTGGCGCATCCGCTAAATCTTGCAAAGTATAATGATAAAGAAATTGTGAGACAGTAGTAGTACTTCTGTTCAAGGTCGAGTGCAACATCAAATCATCATCACATTGAAAATTTGTTACCATGATCATGATCTACCTCTGAAAATGGGCGCATCCGCTAAAACTTGCAAAGTATAATGATACAAAATTGTGAGACCGTACTAGTACTTATGTTCAAGGTCGAGTGCAACATCAAATCATCATTACATTGAAAAGTGTGTTACCATGATCATGATATATCTCTGAATTTGGCGCATCCGCTAATCTCGCAAAGTATAATGATAAAAAAATTCTGAGACTGTACTAGTACTTATGTTCAAGGCCGAGTGCAGGATCAAATCATCATCACGTTGAAATTTGTTACAACGATCATGACATATCTCTAAAATTGGCGCATCCGCTAAATCTCGCAAAGTATAATGATAAAAAAATTGTGAGACTGTACTAGTACTTATGTTCAAGGCCGAGTGCAGGATCAAATCATCATCACGTTGAAATTTGTTACAACGATCATGACATATCTCTAAAATTGGCGCATCCGCTAAATCTTGCATGTGGCGCATCTCGGTGCGGAGCAACAGGCCGGTGCTATCAAGGTTGAGGCGTCGGTAGCGTCATCGGGCTCTCCTCTTTTGATAGATCTTCTACATGGCGCGGCGCACCGCCCGTCGAGAAGCAGTCACATGTGATACCGAGGTGGAGACGTCGCCGGCATCCTCGAGGCGCGGCCGCCCTTCTACGAGCCAGCGTCGACTCAAGGTATGAATCCATGCGTTGTCGCGCCCCTTCTTCCGATGAAGTGGGGTGCCTTAGATTTATTGTTCTTCTCTTACGATTATTTCGAGCCGAACATGTGTGCTCTTTCTCTGAATATATTGCTTGAAAAGCTAACCAAGTTACTTAAATTCACTTCGTTCTTAATCTTGCGTGCTAATTTTGTTATTTTTGCTGACAGTGGTGCGCGCAAGGAGATTTATTTGTGGGTGTGCTGAGCTGTTAGGCCTAAGTCGAAATCCTCAGCTAAACGAGGCCTCAGCTTAACACATAAAAAAGGTGTTCAATCTCGCCCACAATGTCCTCTTCTTTCCTCTTCCTTTATTGGAACTTGTTTTGCAGACAAGGAAAGTGGCACATGTAATGTGAGTAAAACCCTCTTAGCCAAAATCAGCTACGAGCAAGATTTTCTGTATTGTAGATGCCCCAATTGACTCTCATCCCCAATGTAGTCTTTTTTATGTCAGTATAGACTTCTTTACATGGCATGCATTTGCCTAATGAGCAGCATTGTATTGCCATTCTAGCCAACCTGATCGATATGTCAAGCTTCATGCACGAGATGCCATGTTTAATTTACTCCCTCACTCCGATCCATATTTATTGGTGTAAAATGAATGTGAATCGGAGGGAGTACTTTTCTTAGATAGTACTATACCAGTTCAAAAAAAAGTACTGTACTACTACATCACAAATGCATCAAAAGAGTACTACATCACAAGACCACCACGGTTGTACTAGTAGAGTTTAATGCTGAACTTCCAAAGGGAATAAGATTACACATATGAACTTTAAACAGGACCAGGAGCATGAGGGCCAGCAGCAGGGGCGTTGACCGGGAACAAGCCAGGCAAGACGTAATTCTGAGGAAGAGGCCATATGTTGCGTGCTTGGCCTTGGTTGCAGGGCGGTGCTTCCCCGATGTACTTAGGCCTACACCCGTCGCATGCTGGATCAGGCTGCGGATGTCCTTCTGGAGGATTTTGCCACAGAATGGGCAAAATAGCTCCCCGCGCATGCGGAAACGAATTTCACCACCCTTCAGCCGCTTCAGAACGTAGCGGCTCTTCTGGTCCCTGCGCTCCTTGTTGTCGTCCATGTCATCAGAATATTCCTGTGAATTATAAAGTACATAATAATCAGGTGTTTAATGACAGATCGAATAAATACTGCACTATCATAAGCAAACCTTAGAAACCCTAAAATTAAATGTGTAGAACAAGTAAATGGTAGAAGAAATCATACTAAATCACGAGAAAACCCTATGAACAGCAATGAACATAAGCCACAACAATTGCAAGTCCACTAAGTATGAACACATAAATTAATTATATGACTAATCAAGCCAACTACATGGCAGATTAGTCGAAATTAAACTAGAATCTGACCGTACGAACCGTAGAATCAAGTACGTCTACAAGAACAAGGTAGGAGATCAAATCAATCAAGAACCAGGTTCATGCAAACCACGTGAACAGTAATATGACACAAAGAGGATCGGGACAGTTTCGGTAAAAGAGCAGTACCTCCTCGTCGTCACCCTCGACATCCTCCTGGAACTGAACGTTTGGGCCGAAATCGTCGAAGGGGTCGAGGTCCGCGTCCAGCACCGGGTCTAGGAAGACCTCGCCGTGGTGGCCTGCAACGCCTTGCAGATCTTCGGCGGGAGCAACGGCGTTGCTATCCACCTTCTCCTCGACGGCCAGGACGCCCGTTTCGACCGAGGTCGAAGAATCAGACAAGCAGAGGAGACGAGCGGCCTGGGTGCCCGGTGAAGCCTCACCCGCCGCGACGGCCACTACCGCAGAGGCATCCTCTGCGCGAGCGGCCGCCGATTGCTCCGCCTCGTACGCAAGACCTGTCTTCATGCTGCTGCGGTTGGAAACGAGGAAGTCGATGCCTCGGAGGTGCGGTGAGTTGATGGGGGTTTTTCACAGTGTGGGGGAGGGGAGAGGACGAGCTCGCGAGAGACGATGAGGCCGATTATTTTATAGCCTCTGACTCTCTGTATCGAGTTGTGGACGCGTGAAGTCGTGCATGTACTCGATTTTCCACTTTCTGAGAAACGTGTACGAAACCTTTTTTTCTTGGAACATTAACTTCATGTGGGACTCATGTATACCAATACTTCCAAACGTCATAAGTAATTCATAATCATTCAGAAAAATATGAGACCTTAACATTTTATTGTTTGTGTCAGATATTGTCCATGAAAAATAACATCCTTCAAAAAATAAATCCCCTATGCCAATCCGGTCATGCCCGTCTACTCCAACTAGCTTCCTCGAGTAATTTGTCACCTTACATTCTTAAAATGAACCAAAATTTGGCACAGGGGCATCACATGGAAAATGATGTTACCATTCTCTCTTCCCATTTTTGTTTGAATTTTTCAAAATTGTCATGCCCTAACGGAAAAAATGTATGTTCCTTCTATGAAGCATGTATCAAAATGGCATTACCAAAACCTGGGGGTGGCGGGGCACATGGTGGTGTGATGATACATCACATTTGGACCACACAACACAATTTGGACCAACCAAAAAAATTCAACCACCCTACACAAACCCTGGTCAAAACTAGTTTGACCAATATTACAAAAGTTGTACATAATTCAGAAACCGTCAGAAATATACGAAGCATTCAGGAGTCAATACTGAAGACAAAGCAATTATGCCAAAAGACGAAGGCAGAGGAGGAACAGGTCTTGCTATATTGCACAACAAAGCCAAATTCAACTTTTCATCGATTGCAAAATTCTGGCTGCAATTAGCACACCCTGGTCTCCTGATGTCGCAATAGTTGGCTGCTGGGAGCGGAGACACTCGACTTCCTTCTTCAACTTATCGCACTCTGTGCGAACTTTCAAGTACTTCGTCTCGAAATATTGCGCATGTTCAGCATGCAACTCCACTTCCTATCGAAAACTTTCACAGTCACAGTTGCAATCACACTGACCAGCCTTGTCAGTGACCACACTCATCGGTGGCTGGGCGCGTAGTTCCTTGACTTCCTTCTTCAACTTCTTACACTCCGCGAGAACGTCTGAGTACCGTTTATCAAAAGAAGATTGCACGGAACGGGCATTCTCCTCCGATATGGCACGATTTAAAATGCACCTGCCCACGAGGTGGTGGATTTTCTTATGAAGGATGGTGTTGTGGCCCTTGATCTGGTCCAGTTTCGCGGAGAATCGTGTTATCACATCCTGCATTGCAAATTCAACAGCAATGAAGTATGCAGAGTGCAGATGAGGGGGGAGAAATAAACAAATGGAGTGCCAACCTCTTCAATATGCCTGAGAGCTGCAAAGTCCTTGTCCATAGGAACCTCTTCAACGATGGAACCGCCATCCCTGGAAGAAAGACAGTTAAGTAGTTGGATCTGGCAGCCAGCAAGGAGGCGATGAAACTGCGGCACGGCAATGGAAACATACACGGCCGAAGATGCACACACGCGCACTGGCTGCTCCTCTCCCGGAGACTGAGCATTCGTCTCTGATTCTGCATTCAGGATACCAAACCTATGCAAGAGTTGGAGGTTTCTGTTATGAAGGGTGGTGTTCTGGCCCTTGATCTCGGCGGCTGTCGCCGATAATCTCATAATCCCTTCCTGCATTGAAAAATTCACCAGTAACGAATCAGGGATCCTTTTTCATTCACAGGATAGGAAAATCATAAGATTAGGAAAAGCATAGGATTTTGTATACATTAGAGTGGGTGTATGCGCTATTTTATGGGCTATTTGGAATGTACAAAATGAATTCGTGTTTAATAAACCCAAATCTCATCCCTTCTTGCAGGTTATCCCTATGATTATTCACTAGATCCGTATGTTTCTTATCTCCCGCCCGAGGATCAGCAGGATATCATGGAGTCTGGGTGCAACTGACTAGAGACAGCCGCACGGGATTTTTACAGCCAGGGTGGCTGGCAGTTTCCTCATAGAATTACTTACTGGTGTGTTTTTGCCTTTTTGGCACCCGCTGTTTTCTATGTTTCGTTGGTGGATCTTTGTGTCGACTCTAGCTGATCCGTGAGAAGTTGTCATAATTTGTGTATGAACTGAAGAAAGCAATAAAGCAACCATATACATCATTTTGATGCAGAGGCTGTGGTATGTCCCCCATTTCGAAAAAAGGAACAAACATAGGATTGAGATGTCATGGCTAGTTGAATTAATGTTTTATTCCTATATTATTCGCACTACTAGATTCCTATAGGATTAGTTCCTATAGGATATGTTCCTATAAATCAAACAACTAATGTAGGAAAAAATCCCATAGGATCTAAATGCTACACAATTCTTATAGGAGTCCTACGAATTAAAGAAGCCCTCATGCAGTACGGAGATGAAGAGGAAGAAAAAAAGCAATGGATATATATTATATAGTGCATACATTATTAATGCTCTTGAGAGCTAACAAGTGCTCATCAAACAACGGGTCCTCGATAGCTAAGTACGAAGTGGATCCTGCGGTAGAAAGCACGAGCCTGGAACCGTCGGCCCTGGAAGATGATAGCCGGTTTAGTTGGCACCGCCTGCCAGCAAGGACTCAACGAAAATCCGGCATGGCGATGGAAACATACCCAGGAGCTTCGTACCCACCAGGTTGGCGAGAAACGAGCGATTTCTCAACTTGGGTAGGAATGGCGCTGAAACCAGCCGCCATGGAAGAAAGACGGTTAAATTGTTTGATCCGCTAGCCAGCCAGAAGGCAGAGAAACTTCGGCATGGCGATGGAAACATACCGGGGAGCTTCGTACCCACCATCTTGGCGAAACACGGGCGATTTCTCGGCATCGGTAGGAAGGGCGACACTTGAACGGGCGGCCCTGGAAGAAAGACGGTCAAATAGCTGGTTCTCCCGGGTAAAAAAATAGTTGGATCTGTTTGCCTTGCTGTAATCTGCGTTCATGGGGGCAAAGAAAGCACATGGCGATAAAAACCTACCAGGACTCTTGCTGGATTACTCTGCCCTGACCCAACAAGCCCGAAGCAGACTGAGCTTGCGATGGAAGCGCAGACATGCCTGTCCGCCGGCGCCGCTGGTACACTTTCAAAGTCGGAGTTTGCAGGACTTTCAGCGGGATGGATTTCACCGCGGATTTAGTCTCAGACACCAACGCCTCCTTCCTCTTCTTACTCTTCTTCATGTTCTTCTTAGACAACTTGTTGAACGAGGGATGAATCGCTGGAGGAAGAAGGAAGGGACAAGCAGGTGGGGATAGAAGGGGTCGGTGTAGAGCTCTCCGGGGAGGGTTCCCCGGGGAGGAGGATGAAAACTGGAACGAACAGGACAGGGATGGGACTGGGCAATCTTGTCCGTCCATCCAAAATCAAAGGGCGGGAGCACATAAGACTTTGGGCCATTGACAGGCTGGTCCTGCCACAGGCGGACCCCAAGTTTCAGCGATTCAATGTCAGTGAAAAGATATATCGGCAATGTAAAAGAATCTTGTTCGGGGTCGGCCGCGGAAGCCAAATCTCTGTGTCCCAAAGTCTACTAGTAGTCTACTTCTATATAGGTATAGCTGCATAGCCATCATACCATTGCATTGATCGAGCTGTACGCCTTTACCACTCTGATTCAGGTCCAAAATATTACTCCGTTCGGCAAAAAGATTCTTGAAGCCATGTACATATTTTCTGGATCGATTTAGTAATTTGCTACAACTGTAATATTATTTCCAATTTTCAGCAATTTATTTGAATTTTAGGATTTTACTTATAAATTTCGCTAATTGACATGTGTAGGGAAAGATAGAAAACAACTAGTGTATGCATGACCAATTAATCTGACTAAATAAATCTTATAGTGGCCACTTTGCATCACTCAAACTGAGAGGGCATGTTAGATTCATATGATAGAAAAATGGAGAATCGCTATGACATATGCCTCCTTGAATCCTACGGGAAAGAAATCTACGGGAATTGGTAAAGCTAGGTGTGTGATGGTATCATAGGAAAGCCAAAGGAAATTTCTACTAGAGATTGAGAGTGCATAGCATAGTTGTCACAGATGCATATGAATTTTTCCAAGAGGTCTAACCTCTTATTAGAAATCCTATAGGGTTGTACTAGTATAAGAAAACAATACATAGAAATTTTGGAGGATTCAATTCTTCAAATCAAACAAGCTATATAGGGGGAAAATCATATCCTTTGATTCGTACAATTTGTATAGGAGTTATGTAGGATTTGACTATAGGAGTTATGTAGGATTTGACTATAGGATTTGAATATTTGTACGGTTGTGTAATATTTTTACCCAGATCAATTCACATACCACCGGTTATGTATTTTTTTGGGCTATAAAAATAGGAGGTGTGGTATATTTGATGTGTGTAGAGATAATCTCACCATCTTATAGCCACCCCTAACATTTCGAGCAAACAAATAAAATCTATACTACCACTAACCACCTCTCGTCCTACACTCAATTCCTACACAACCAAACAACAAAAATTGGCTATCCCTAGCCAGGTGGTTGGGGATACTCTCATCCCATAAACCTATCCCCTAAACCAAACAACCCCTAATAGGGAGGGAAGGAAAACCTAGTATCTGATACTGTACAAAAACACATAAAGCAATCTGGAACCGTCCACATAGAATCAACGGGCCAGAGCAGATGCCTTCTTTAGGAAGGGTCTTGCGCGGAAGCCAAGGAATCCTCTGCGTCGACAATCTGGTGTAGCAGTAAAATTGACCATCATAGCGGAACATTGATGGAGCCACTACAATGCGTCCAAATCCGGGTATAGTCTTGTCATATCAATGGCTATGTCAGTTTCTCCAGATATAATCTATCCGTTAGCTAGTACTACTACTCTAGAGGCTTCTACAACCATCTTGTACGCCACATGCAGAAGTTGTACAGTACTACGACTACTATCGAGTATCGACTAGTCCGATCACGTCCAGGTCGCAACTACTAAAATATGGCCGTAAAGAAAATGCAGAAGTAGGATGGGGCCACGACAAAAGACATATCATATCAGCATGCATAGCATCTCATTTGCAACTAGTTGCACCCGCATCCTATTATCGGATATCACACTTCTGCACTTTTAAAAAATATGAAGAAAATCAAAACTGGGACACATATTATGTTGTGTATTGCTCCACGCCTCCACAGGTCACAGATGAGTATGCATCTGTGAAGTTTCATCAAAAAAATGAAATTTTCTAGCTTGCACAAAAAAGACAAATGATATGTGAATAGTTAAGGAATATTATTCACTTTGGTCTTTTCTTTTTTCCACAGCTCACATATGGTCACTTTTGAAACAAATGTTTAGATGTGCACAAGATACAACATAACCCGTGACTATGATTTGAATTTACATTTTTTTACAAACTCGAAATGTGACATCCGACAATAAGGTGAGGGATCAACTAGTTGCGAAATGTTTGCACTCCTGACCATGCATCTGAATCTATCTACTAGACTACTACAACAACATACAAAATGCACCAGTTTTGAACTAGACATGTAACAACAGTACTAACCGTTGGTCTCCAAAATCTAACGCTTGTGATTAGAGGGATTCGCGTCAAGAGATACCACAACAGCATACACTTCTTTCTAGAACCATCATGTAGCCATTATGTAGAAGAAGAAAAAAGCAGGGTCACACCAATATCACACGTCCCACTCGATAGTAAGAAAGGTTCCAAGTTATTGTTCCCATTTCTCAAATGGTCATACCTATTTCGATGGTGTAACCTACGTAGTATAAGTTATATATTAGTTGTATGGAAAGTTTGAGCAACATTTAGAACATAATTTTGTACTCCTAATTGGTCCAACATGCTAAGATTGGGGCGCTGTATGAGAGACGGGGAAACGAGTGGGGCGTTGTATGAGAGACGGAGTGGGGGTGTAGTAGGTACTATAGTAAGACGGCGAGACGGCGAGGTCAGAGTGATTAAGACTAGTCACAATGGGAAGTACGTAGTACGTAGTATCATACACTACTAGTTTATGATACTACCTCCACAATGCATAGTATCATAATATGGTATCATACTTATGTCATATTTAAAGTTTTGTAGAATCTCAATGCAAATGTGTGTACATGATGTATTTGTCATGAAGTTTTCTAAGTTTTCTAGGTTTATGTGTTATGATACTACTCTCATCTCTCACCTCATTAATTGATGTGACACATTAGATTTTTGCCAACATGGCATGTATGATACTACTTATGATACTCCCATTGGGGCTAGTCTAAAGTGTTCGACGGTTACCAAGGCATCTAAGACGGCGAGACGGCGAGGTCAGAGTGATTAAAGTGTTCGACGGTTACCAAGGCATCTAGGATACCTTAAAAGCACTTTTTTGTGATGTTGATCAAATTGTACTCTAAAATCGTCACTGGACAACAGGCCGGCCTATTGCAAACTTGTTTGAATGAGCTAAAATAGTTAGAAATCTAGAAAATTTGTCACTTCAATGAATTTTCATCCTATAACGTTTACTTAATTTGAAAAACGAATGGGGACATTTGCCATAATGGGACAATCATTTCTACAAAAAATAATAAGATGGAAAGTCTCGCAATGTTATTTATCATGACAACATTGACAATGTCACAACCGTGGGGTGATTAGGGAATCCACTCCGCTAGAAAAAACAAACTTATATAAGGCATGTGTGGCAATGCAGTTTGTCTACCTTATACAAATATCTCGATGTGCAGCTATATATGGATTTTATTTTCCAACTTTAGATGATCAGTTTTTAGTTCACCATTTAATTAGAATTCATAATTTTTGGGAATAAAATACTTGGAGGTACCCTGCAAGTGTGGTACCACAAACAAAGCCCAAACATGGGTCCCAATAGTACAACATAGCGCGCATAGGAAGTTTGAGCAAATTTGAAACCAACCAAATGAGGTAGAAACAAATCAAAAAAAAGTTGTGAAACATGTGCATGGAGCCATCACATGACATGTACTTACTACTAACAAGTAAAAAATATAAAACCCTATCATACATAGAGGTTTGGGGTGAAGAGTCATTATTCACACACATATACAATAAATATGGACTGCTTTTGGCTTTCTACCCATTAATTTGAGCAAGCTTCATGCAGTGTCCACTTCAAACTTGACAACATTGGAACCATAGCTGCTTGAGTTCGCCTCGCTAGCCTCTTCCCATATGTAAGCTTAATTAATTGGTTACACTACGAAAACCACAATCAACTTCTGAATAATGCATGCATTGCCCCCCTTTTGCACATATGCAACTTTGCAAATTAGGGATTTTTGGTTTACCACACATTAGTGTGTTGTTTTCTTTTTATTAGGACCCCTGTTTGGTAACCACATAAACCAAACACATGCCAAATAAACTATATGGCTGCCAAATTTTGGCTTCTTGGCAAATTGTGGCTAGGAACCAAACATGCCCTTGCTGGCCAAAGGGGTCCAAATAGGTGTTTTGTTTATTCGCTATCATGTGCAGTGTGTGCACAATACCACAAATCAAAATTTCCCAGGTAGGCCAAACATGCATGCATGGTAGGCGAATCGCCATTTCGAAGGTTAATTTGTCAAACTAGCTTACCATGAAACCATAAACTAAATCATTTGTACTCCAATTAATTAAGTTTGGATATGAATGGTGGTCATCAACCAAACTAATAAGAATTCAAAATTTGGGATGATATAGGGATGTGCCCTATTGTTGTGGAATCAGAAAACATTAGCCAACGAAAATGTGGGTTGCATCCAAGTATAGTAGCTCACAAGTCGATTGCCAAGAAGTTTTTGCCTAAATTTGAAATAAAGCCAAAATGAGGTTCAAACTTATTGAAATCAGCAAGCAAGGCAATCAAGAAGTCGCCAATTACTACTTTTATCTAGGAAAAATAACAAACATCATGGCATGCAAATATTCTTGAGAAGCAGAATCATTCTGTAAGGTATATATTTTTGGAACCATGCATGTTGGACATTGATTCGCTTCTTGCCACATGGGTGAGCTAGCTTG